>OX376373.1:113332918-113393009 GCA_947369275.1 Nemotelus nigrinus
TCATTAAATGTCAGTTATTGTTCACTTTTTGGCGCCGGCGGCCATTTAAGTGATATTTTTAATATACCTATTATTTCGTGCACAAATAATTTTCGCAAAAATAAAGTTCACGAAATAAATTTCTTACGTGTTTTACATATGAATCGGATAATGCTTTGGAATTTTTTAACCCTATGTGTGCGCTGGGTGCCTAAAAAGAGGACGGGAAAATTTGAAAATTTTTAAATTTCGATAACTTTTGACAGAGCAATTCAATCATTACGAAATTTTCAGGACATATTGATATTATTTAGTTGTAGATTTGTGTAGCTTTTAATGAGCGTGCTGGCAACCCTGTAGCTAGGGCAGGCACTGAAAGTGAAAACCTCCAAATCATCGTCTCTCTTGAAAAAATGCCGTTTCTTCAAAAAAAAAGCCACTCATATGTAAATCTTGTGCTTTGTTTACATAACAAAAAAAAAAAAGATATGGTATAACGGGCACGCCTGGTAACCCTTGCCCAATTTACCTATATTTTTACCATCAAAAACTTCTGTTCACGGAAACTCACGATCCGATGAGCAGAATTATTTGAAATTCACAGAATGTATTGGTCTTAGACAGGACCAGGTCTGATAGAAGTGATTTTGAAATGCGGGCGATTCTGTGCCAGTGGTGCCATCTTGAAAAACCACTAAAAAAGATAACTGTTTTTAGCCCTATAAATTCTGATTGAATCGTTTGATTTTGACAAAACTCACACAATTGCTGGACCTTACTTTAAGCCACGTTTGGTAGAAATTTGGTTGAAAAATTCGGTTGGAGCTGCCAGCTATGATAATTTTGGTGTCTTCATTTTGAAAAAAAAAAAATTGGAAGTGAAAACATTCAAACCATCGAATATTCAAAAAAAAATGTCCGTTTCTTACAATAAAACCAATCTGTATATAAATCTTATGTTTTATCAACACGTTCAAAATAAAACTTTGGAAATTTCATGTCAGACAAGAACGGTAACCCTCTCCCAGTTAACCTATATTTTTAGCATCAAAAACTTCTGTTCACGGGAACTCACGAACCAATAATCAGATACAGCTAAAATTTACAGAATGCATTGGACTTAAGTAAGACTAGATTTGATAGAAGCAATTTTGAATTGTGGGCAAGTCCGTGCCAGTGGTGCCATCTTGAAAAATTACAAAGAAAAAAAACTGCTTTTTGCCCTATGAAATGTGAATAGGTTACCGGATTTTCATGAAATTGACACAGTAGCTAAACCTAACTCTAATCTCTGTTTGGTGGAAATTTGGTTCAAAAATTTGATTGTTGCTGCCAGCTATGGTAATTTTTGTGTTTGTGGTTTTGAAAAATCACTCAGGAAAATAAAACTTTTTGCACTATAACTTCCAGTGCAGTTATGAAATCAATACGAATTTCATACAATTAATGAAACCTGTCATAAAAATTATTCAGGCCAAATTTGGTTGAAAAGCCACAATAGGGTTGCCAGCTTTTGTTGGTTTTGTGTTTAATTGCAATATCTTTATTAAGCGGTTTTATCGCAGAATTTTCAAATGGTAATGATATTGTAGTGACAATAAACTGCAAATATTAAGCTTTCGATCATTTGAAAAAACTCGCTGCAAGTAACCCTAAATTTCTTTATACTCCTATAACTTCGAATGTAATTAAACAACGTGAAGCAGATTTGATATATTCTTGGCTTTGATACTGGCGAAAGGTTGCCAGCACGAGTCGGTTGTGCTACTTTTGTATCAATAAATGCTTACAGTAAGTATACATACCGGAAACATTTACAATAAAAATAAATAACCGATGTTTCAATTCCCAAAGTTCTGCAAATTTTTCGGATCGCAGCCCCAAACACCAACTTCAGTTACAGTGCTGCAAGCACTGAGCATTTTCTTCAATGATGTTGTATGAGATGCTGCTTTCAAAATTATATGAAATAAGAAACTGATAACGAATATAATTAACCCGTGTTTTGCTCTAATAAACGTTGAAATTCATGCCAGTGGTAATATCTGAAACCTTCCACCATATGAGTTATAATGCATTCTTGAGACGAAAGTAAAACGTGGCATTTGAAACAGTTTGGCCGTAATAAGCAGCACATGTGGTGGAATATGCACTCAAAACCTGCACGATTCTTCTACTGTTCTTCGAGTATTAGTGTTTCTAGCGGTTCAGGTGCGCTAGAGTTTTTTTCCTTAAATATAGAAATCAAAGGGGAGGGGGTCATTTATGACCGTCTATGTAAAGAACCTTCATGAGTACAATTACTTTGCTGATAGAAATATTTATATAATTTGAAATATTGCGTACAACTTTCCGTTTTAAGAACAATATTATTCTTAAGATATATTATTTTTACTAATGTTCGAAGAACATTAGTATTAAAATCGATTCGGCCAAAAATTCATATTTCTATATATATATATATATATATATATGTACAAAAAATTTCAGTGAGATAATCTCGGGAACGCGCCATTCGATTGAGCTGAAACTTTCAGAATACATTGGTGTATATGCAGAATAGGTCCAGGTCTCTTTAAATGTCAGTTATTGTAAACCTTTTCGCGCCGGCGGGCATTTAAGTGATATTTTTAATATACCTATTATTTCGTGCACAAATGATTTTCGCAAAAATAAAGTTAATGAAATAAATTTCTTACGTGTTTTACATATGAATCGGATAATGCTTTGGAATTTTTTAACCCTATGTGTGCGCTGGGTGCCTAAAAAGAGGACGGGAAAATTTGAAAATTTTTAAATTTCGATAACTTTTGACAGAGCTATTCAATCATTACCAAATTTTCAGGACATATTGATATTATTTAGTTGTAGATTTATGTGGCTTTTAATGAGCGTGCTGGCAACCCTGTAGCTAGGGCAGGCACTGAAAGTGAAAACCTCCAAATCATCGTCTCTCTTGAAAAAATGCCGTTTCTTCAAAAATAAGCCTTTCATATGTAAATCTTGTGCTTTGTTTACATAACCAAAAAAAAAAAAAAAAGATATGGTATAACGGGCACGCCTGGCAACCCTTGCCCAATTTACCTATATTTTTAGCATCAAAAACTTCTGTTCACGGAAACTCACGATCCGATGGGCAGAATTATTTGAAATTCACAGCATGTATTGACCTTAAACAGGACCAGGTCTGATAGAAGTGATTTTGAAATGCGGGCAATTCTGTGCCAGTGGTGCCATCTTGAAAAACCACTAAAAAAGATAACTGTTTTTAGCCCTATAAATTCTGATTGAATCGTTCGATTTTAACGAAACTTACACAATTGCTGGACCTTACTTTAAGCCACGTTTGATAGAAATTTGGTTGAAAAATTCGGTTGGAGCTGCCAGCTATGATAATTTTGGTGTCTTCATTTTGAAAAAAAAAATTTGGAAGTGAAAACATTCAAACCATCGAATATTCAAAAAAATGTCCGTTTTTTACAATAAAACCAATCTGTATATAAATCTTATGTTTTATCTACACGTTCAAAATAAAACTTTGGAAATTTCATGTCGGACAAGAACGGTAACCCTCTTCCAGTTAACCTATATTTTTAGCATCAAAAACTTCTGTTCACGGAAACTCACGAACCAATAATCAGATACAGCTAAAATTTACAGAATGCATTGGACTTAAGTAAGACCAGATTTGATAGAAGCTATTTTGAATTGTGGGCAACTCTGTGCCAGTGGTGCCATCTTGAAAAATTACAAAGAAAAAAAACTGCTTTTTGCCCTATGAAATGTGAATAAGTTACCAGATTTTCATGAAATTGACACAGAAGCTAAACCTTACTCTAAACTCTGTTTGATGAAAATTTGGTTTAAAAATTCGATTGGTGCTGCCAGCTATGGTAATTTTTGTGTCTTTGGTTTTGAAAATTCGCTCAGGAAAATAAAACTTTTTGCCCTATAACTTCCAGTGCAGTCATGAAATCAATACGAATTTCATACAATTAATGAAACCTGTCATAATCATTATTCAGGCCAAATTTGGATGAAAAGCCACGATAGGGTTGCCAGCTATTGTTGGTTGTGTGTTGAATTGCAATATCTTTATTAAGCGGTTTTATCGTAGAATTTTCAAATGGTTATGATATTGTAGTGACAATAAACAGCAAATATTAAGCTTTCGATCATTTGAAAAAACTCGCTGCAGGTAACCCTAAATTTCTTTATACTCCTATAACTTCGAATGTAATTAAACAACGTGAAGCAGATTTGATATATTCTTGGCTTTGATACTGGCGAAAGGTTGCCAGCACGAGTCGGTTGTGCTACTTTTGTATCAATAAATGCTTACAGTTAGTATACATACCGGAAACATTTACAATGAAAATAAATAACCGATGTTACAATTCGCAAAGTTCTGCAAATTTTTCGGATCGCAGCCCCAAACACCAACTTCAGTTACAGTGCTGCAGGCACTGAGCATTTTCTTCATTGATGTTATATGAGATGCTGCTTTCAAAATTATGTGAAATAAGCAACTGATAACGAATATAATTAACCCGTGTTTTGCCCTCATAAACGTTGAAATTCATGCCAGTGGTAATATCTGAAACCTTCCACCATATGAGTTATAATGCATTCTTAAGACGAAAGTAAAACGTGGCATTTGAAACAGTTTGGCCGTAATAAGCAGCACATGTGGTGGAATATGCACTCAAAACCTGCACGATTCTTCTACTGTTCTTCGAATATTAGTGTTTCTAGCGGTTCAGGTGCGCTAGAGTTTTTTTAATTATGGTCGATGATTAGTTAACGATTTGTCAAAATATAATGATACCTATATTTAACTGTCAAAAAGAAACATAATTTTTCGTTCCATGATAATATTGACAAATACTCATTTAATACTGACCCTGATATAGGACACGGGTGAAATCACTAGCCATACATTATGACTAACAAAGACATTGAAAATTCAAAATGATAGCATTAAAACACAAAAAATTGCACATTCAAGTTAAATAAGCATTTGACATAAGTTTAAACTTAAAAACAAATTTATAGAAAACAGTAATGCAAAAAGAAAAAGAAAATGAAATTGTAAAAAATCAAATTGAAGTCCAAAGTTGATTTCAGATCGAAAGAAAATAGTGTTTCAAATATAAAATGAGTTTGAAATAAATTTATAATTAATAAACATTACCAGACCACACATTTTAAAAGCAATATCAAAACATATAAAATGCTTAGTTAAAAGCACGAAATTTGAGATTGACTTTAATTCAAAATTCAAATACAAATACACAAAATTTTAAACTTTTGGTCGAAATTAACTTCAAGTCAACTGAATAATTGAAGCGCAAATTTCAAAAAAATATTGTACAACAAATTTTAAAATTTGAAATTGAAATTTGAATTAACTTCAATTTAATAGAGAATTCAAAGCACACATACAAAAACAGCTTTACAATTTGAAAAACTATGACTTTTTAATATGGGTGGAAGTGAATTGGAAAAAACTCACCACAAACAAACTGTTCCCATAAGGCAAAAATCTGGAGTACAATGTGGTGGTAACTAATAGGAATAAGTAAACGTAAAGTAATATACAATATTTGAGCCTTTGGGAAAAAATTGATGTTAATTTTCAAACGCAATGTCTTCGTCAGCTGGCTTGCAAAAAAATATGAAACCGGTCAGGTAGAGGATTTAGTAACTTGAGGGTTATGTAATATGAAGATCTAGTTTTTTTTCCTTCTGAAAACAAGTTAAAATCATAAGGAAATTTGGTAAACATACAATTTTAAATTAAATTACATTCAATTCCTCGAAAAGATAAAACAGTTTCAGCAATATCTCGAATCCCAACGTCATTACTATCTACGATTGACGATGGTCAGGGCCTTAAATACATTAAAAACAACTTTTACTTTAGGACGATATTATCGGTTTAATTTTATTGAAATTCGAGTCGAAAATCGGAACTGGTCGATATGATCGTTGTCGTGATCGCGCATGAAAATACAGGCCAATGAAAATCGCCGCTACGATTGCCAGGCACGCTACCAGACCGTATAAAATGCATTTCTCGTTATTCGGTTGGCTCACGTGAACAACGATCCTTTCGCGATGATCATTGCATGGTGGCGTAGGTGGTTGAGTTATAGGATCAACAATAACAACAGCTGGTCTCGTGGGCACAGTAGAAGCTTCTGATGTAGATGTGGTTGTGGTGGTATTTTCTGACATAAGTTCTCTGTCGATACAAATCGGACAACACTCTCCGGTCAATTTGACTTTGTGCTCACAGTTCAAAGCCTTGCAAAAACTTGTCAAGCACTTCTTTTCTCCATTAACACAATCACATAAGGTACATTCGTCTTCCTTCCATGTTTCGCCGTTCAAAAAGGAACGTTTTAAGTTTTGGGACAAACAGTTCGCAGGCGGTGGACGCAATTCTCCGCAAGTTCGGTGGCAAATTTTCTGTCCGGCTACACATTCGCAAGATTGGCAATCGATTAACCATGATCCGTTGGTATTAACTACAGTTCCGCAATCTGGTTCCAGGTCACAAGCATATTCAGCGCAGCATTGACCGGGGGTGTTCGACCGGGGCTTCGTCTCGATGAGAACAAGCGTTGTATTGTTACAACTGGGTATGGGGCAAACCAATTTGCAAATGCATTGAGCTCTCTGACAGCACTGCTCAGTTAAATTGACTGGAGGAAATGTAACAAATTCTACAAGGTGGGCACTTGTTGTATTCTCTGCTGCCAGTGTGATGGTTTTTTGGGCACCGTTTGTTTCCATAAATGTATGATTTAAATTTACTTCATCAATAATCGGGACCTCTGTTGTGCTGACAAAATCAATTGATGCATTTCGCCTTATTCTGCTGTTAGCATTTGGTATATTGCTCAAATCAGAGCCTATCACATTGATTACACCAAGACCCTGTCCCTCTATTGGTTCGATAAGCCGAAGGTTACTGTCAGACGGACATGCAATGGTTGGACATTGTACTTGTTTACAATCCACCTGTGAATCTGAAATGAGAACGAAAATAAAATAATCATCAAACTATATTTGTTCATGGTTATTAAAACATTTTGGAAGCTAGTTAAGTACGTACATTTCAAAAGAATTTCAGTACAAAGTAATATATTCCAAATTGTGTTAGGAGATTCTATCTTATCATCTGAGACCTTGAAATTCAAATTGCGTTCTATTAGTTGGAAATGGTGATAAAGAAATATTTTTGTGAATTAAGCAACAAAGTGCTTTTTGGAAGATTAACGATGAAACTAATGAAATCTGGAATCAAAGTGTACACGCAAAACACCTGATAAAGTCATGTTGCTTGGCCCCTTTTCGATCAATTGAAGTATTTCCCAAATTTTGGTAGATATCGTTCGATCAACGTTAATCTCACACAGACCAAAAATGTAGGTGGCTGATTCTAATAAATAGAAGATAGTAAAACGTCCCAATATTTTAGACAGTAAATTTTTTTTTTATTTGTTTTATTTTTTCCGGCTTTCTTCCACACTGAATGTATCTGCTAGATGTGAACGTACTTGATTCACGTCTTTACGTTGAATTTCGATTTTTATTTTTCGTTGGCGCTGATGTTAGGCGAACATGCGTTTCATGTAAATTCAAGTCGAGATCACTTGAAATATAGAACGATATAAAGCAGTCAAAACGATCTATATCTGGATGATGTGCTCTGGCTGTGGTGACGCCTCAAATTAAACAGAAAAAAACTCTAGCGCACCTGAACCGCTAGAAAACTAATTTTCGAAGAAATTGTCTTTGAGTGACAAAAAAATGTGGAGAGACGTAATACACTTTTTTGTAGAATCATAGCAACCATTCCTTGTTCAAAGCAACAGAACTCAACTATAACACAAATGATGAAAATGTTCAGTGCTGGCAACATTTTCCCAACGAAGCAGCAATAAGTTAACCTTCACAAGCTCATACTTAAATCAACTTATCCTTTGAATTTCGTTCTCATCGGAGAATTTCGTCGAAAGCTTTAGCGGTTAACGTTAATTGAAGCTGCCATCCAAAAAATGTTCAAAACTCGGAAAATTTAAAAATTGGTTTCTTAGCTTTATTGCAAATGTTTTGCATATGAGTAGGTAATTTGAAGCATCTGTTGATGCGATAGTTACGAAAATGGCTAAAACTCGTTACCCTGTGTCAGCAGCAAAGCAAAATATCTACCAAATCTGCTTCACGTTAAACTAAACCCAACCAATAAATTTCGTTTCGATTGAATCACTGCGCTAGAAGTTATACGGGTGAAAAAATTTTTAGGGTTACCACACTCAAAACTTTTCAAATTTTTAAAGCGTTAATATTTGTTGCTAATTTTTATTGAAGGATCGTTCCCATTTGCAAATCTAATGACATAATCGCCCAGTAAAGAAATTCCAAAAAATTACAAAGATGGTCATAGCTGGCAGCCCTTTTACGATTTTTGTACGAAATTCCTATGACATTTGGCTCACATTAAAATGTATTTACTGCATAAACTTCATTTTGATATCATGACTGCACCGGAAGTTATAGGGCAAAAAGCTTTATTTTGCTGAGCAAATTTGCAAGATTTAGGAGACAAAAATCACCATAGCTGGCAACCCTAATCTAATTTTTCAGCCAAAATTTCACCAAATGTTATCTTAAGTAAGATCCAAATATTGTGTGAATTTTGTTTAAATCTGATGGCTGAATCGGAAGTTATAGGCCAAAAAGCTGTTTTTTTTCTCAGTGATTTTTCAAGATGGCACCACTGCCACAGGGTTGCCGGCATTTCAAAATCACTTCTATCAGACTTGGTCCTAGTTGATACTAACATGTCCTGTGAATTTCATTACGATCGGATAATCCGGTCGTCAGTTCTCGTGAACAGAACTTTCGAGTGCTGAAAATAGAGGTAATTTAGTGATGGGTTGCCGTTCTTGTGCAAATCGGAATTTTAAAAATTTCAAATTGACATGATGCACAAACGTTAAAATTTATCAATGATTTGAATTTTTTGTCCAAAATCAAAAATCTTTCAGGAGGTTCAATGATTTGAAGGATTTTTTTTCAAGAGCCTGTCGCAGCTACAGGGTTACCCGCACGACCTTGGAAATCCATGTGTATTAAACTTTAGTCAACATCAATACGCTCTGCAAATTTCACGATGATCTAATGTTTTTGTCAGAAGTAATGACAAATCAAAATTTGAAAAAAAATCCTTGCCTACTTTTAGGCACGCTGCACCCACATACGGCACAAAATTTCCAATTCTTAACCATCGGCAAGCTAAGAACATAATAAGTTTTCATTCCCAATACTTTTTTTGAACAAAAATTTTCGCTGCTTGGAAATATAGGAGTACCTGAAAATTCACTAAAACGCTCGCCGCCGCCAAAAGGTTTAGGATATCTGGATTTGAGAAAGTCGTGGACCTACCTACTAAATACATCTACGTTCTCCGAAAGTTTCATATCAATCGGATTGGCCACTCCAGAGATTATCTCCCTTAATCATTTTGATGATATATATATATATATATATATATATATATATATATATATAAAGAAATATGAATTTTCGGCGAAACGAGTTTAATACTACTTTTCTTCGAAAATTAGTAAAAATCCATTTCCGGATATTCATCAATCTGAATTAATTGAAATCCAGTGTGTAAAAAAAAGCATAACAGCTTTGTTGATTTATTTCTACATTTTGTGTAATCTAATCAATTGCTTGTGAATAGTACATATCTATGTTAATTAATTTCAGCAAAATATGAATAGATTATGGGTGAATAAGCTTCAGACACGTGGGATTAGGGTATTCGAGACATCTCAGCAGTGGCGGCACAAAGCTTATTCAAACATGAAGAATAGAATGCTTCAAACAACTCGAAAAAAGCATTAGAAATTAAATATTTCTTGTTTCTTCTCCTGTATCTTATTAACTTAGTTTGGCAATAACCAATCAATTTCCCGAAATTCGATTTTTTCAAGTTTCAGCTTTTAAACCCCTCCTGTTCGTCAATTTAAGACTTTGATGAAAGTGCAGCTGGTGCATTTTCGGCATTCATTTTATGCGTCTAATTTTATTCTTTAGTCTGTAACCGTAGCTCGTTCGAACGCCTTTGCCAAAGTTTTGTCTGCTTTCAGTTAAGCTCTCGCCGTACCTTCTTGCATCTGTTTAGCATGCATTCGAATCGGTCTTTGGGAAAAAAAATTCTCTGTATCCTACACTATGTACCGTCTACCGTTTTCCATTTTCACTTCATCAGACGCTCTTAACCCTGTAAAGAGTTTCACTGGGGGCAGTAGCTTTTCATAAAAGAGGTTTCTTGTGATTGTCCCTATGCGTTCAGGGTGGTTCCGCAGACTACTCCTATACCAGCGATTGGTCCAAAGTCATCTCCGACCAGCTTTATTTGGAATTTTTCCCTATCTTCTAATTGTTGGTGTTGGTGCGCATCAAAAATGATCGCTTGGCTCGTGTCTCTCGTGTCGTGGCTATGGCTGCTGTAAGTTAGACAATAACGACGAGATAACGCGTCGGCATTCTCGTTTATTTTTCCTAAGCGAAGTAATAATTTGTGGTCATAGCTTGTTTTCAAAATGGAGCACTCATGTCATCTATTGGCAAGGTTCACGCAATGGAGACATGTGAATTGAAAACCAAGCCATAAACTTTATTGGCTACTTTTTCGGCGTATTGGGTCATGGAATTTGGTTGAAAGATATTCATCAAGAACTTCTGAGTAAACTCCTTTATTACCCTCCAGTTCCTTGCTCAAGAGTTATATCAGGAATGCACTCGCCGAAACCTGGGCAAAATGAACTGCTTGCCGAAATCCTTCTTCTTCCAATAAACTGATGAAAACTTCGTCGCCTGCATTAATTCACTGATCGGGAAGACAACTGGTTTATCTAACAGATTAAACACAAACAGAGCTTTTCTTACGAAGCTGTAATCAATAGGTTTGCTTCAAATTTTCAACCCTCAACCTTTAGTGAATTTTGATGGACCTCTATATTTCTATGCAAAGAAATGTTTTGTAAAAAGCAGTCATTGGAAATGAAAACTGATAATATTTTGTGCTTGTTAATGACAAAGACTTGGAAATTTCGAATACTATGTAGGCGCTAAGTGTCTGAGTGTAGGCCAGGACTTTTTTTCAAAATAAAACAAGCCATAAAACTTTTCATTATGATTATTGGTTTTCAAGATATAACGATTTAAGTGAGTCAGGGTACAGGTCCGAAAAACTTTTCTTGACCACCCTGGAACTCCGCAGAATTTGAAACCTGGACCACCCTGTACAACGATTTTTTGCTCAAAATATATCAAGGAATGCCTCGTTACAAAAGTGTCCACCGAGTACCAAACACCCTGTATAGAAATATGAATTTTTGGCCAAAGTGATTTCAATACTAATCTTCTCCGAACATTAGTAAAAAAAACGTTTGTTCCAGCTTTTTCTGTACGACTTAAACCCTCTTACAAGTGCAGACGTGGTTGGAAGTAACATTGAATCCACTCTCCTGGAGGTGGATATCCCCGTCTCGAAGCCTCAGCCCTAAAATGATGACCAGAGACGCAGCCCCACAACACCTCTTAGGCCGTGTTTAGATATGAGTCCATGCGATCTAGCGTGTTTTGTGTACACGATTTAACTCATTTTTGTTTAAGTAGGCGGGTCTAAAGCAAAAGATGTGGAGTATGCTGATTCATGTGCTATAGATTTGATAAAGCATGTTTTATGATGCTTTTTATTAATTGCTGAAATTTTCGGAGGATAAAGATGTATATAACAGGTAGGCTTGACTTGCTAGAATTCATAGATCCTAAACGTTTGGCGGCGGCGGGTATTTTAGTGAATTTTCAGGTACTCCTATATTTCCAAGCAGTGTAAATTTTTGTTAAAAAAAAGTATTAAGAATGAAGACTTATTATGTTTTTAGTTTGTTTATGACAAAGAATTGGAAATTTTGAGCTTTGTGTAGGCGCTGAATGCCTAAAAATGGGCAAGGATTTTTTTTCAAGTTTCGATTTGTCATTACTTCTTAGAAAAACAATAGATCATCGTGAAACTTTTCAAACGTATTAATGTAGACTAGAGTTTAACAAACATGGACTTTTAAGACTGTGCGGGCAACTCAGTAGCTACAGCAGGCTCCCGAAAAAAATCCTTAAAATCATTGACCTTCCTAAAAAAATTTTGATTTTTGCAAATAAATTCAAATTTTTGATAAATTTTTACTTTTGTCCACCAAGTCAAACAAAAATTTTCGAAATCCCGCGGTAAACAAGAACGACAACCCGTGATCAAATTACCTCTATTTTCAGCACTCAAAATTTCTGTTTGCGACAACTGACAATCGGATAATGTGATCAATATGTAATTTACAGGACATATTTGAATTAGCTAGGACCAGGTCTGATAGAAGTGATTGTGAAATACGGGCAATATTGTGGTAGTGGTGCCATGTGGAAAAATCGCTGAGAAAAAAACTGGTTTTTGGCCTATAGCTTCCGATTTAGCCACCAGATTTTAACAAAATTCACGCAGTAGGTGAACCTTACTCTAAGATAAATTTCGTAGAAATTTGGTTGAAAAATTAGTATAGAGACGCCAGCTATGGCAATTTGTGTCTCCTAAGTATTGTAAATTTTCTTAGGAAAATAATGGTTTTTTCTTTATAGCTTCCGATGCAGTTACGAAATCAAAACGAAATTAATGTGATAAGTAGATTTAGTTGCGTTTTTAATTCTGTAAGAATCTCGTTGAAAAACCGTGAAAGAGTTGCCAGCTATGATGAATTTCGTAATTTATTGACATTTCTTTATCGAGCGATGTTGTCATAAAATTTCCAAATGGGAATGATCCTGCAATGACAATTAACAAGAAATATTTACGTTTCTGAAATTTCAAAAGCTTGGACGATGGTAACTCTTAAATTATGCTCACTCCTTTAACTTACAGGGCAGCCATTCAATCGAAACGAAATTCATAGGGTGGGTTTAAAACAACGCGAAGCAGCTATGGTGCTAGCACATGATTGCCAGCACCAGACAATTTCGTAAATATTGCACGAACAGATGCTTCCATTTTGTATTCATAAGTAAAGCATTTACAATAAAATAAGCAAACGATATTTAAATTTTCCGAGTTTTGAAAATTTTCGGATGGCAACCCCAGACAAAGTTTAATCGCTGAAACTTTCGATGATATACTTGGATGAAAACGAAATTCAAAGGATAGGTTGATTAAGCACGAGCATGTTATGGTAGATTTATTGCTCCTCTGTTGGACATATGCTGCCAACACTGAACATTTTCATCATTTGTGTTATAGGAAATGCTGTCCGAAAATGATATTTGTTTCTTTGAGTAAGAAATGGTTGATATGATACTACAAAGAAGTGTATAACGTCTTCACACATTTTTAAATCCCTCAAAAATAACTTCTTCGAAAATTAGTTTTCTAGCGGTTCTGATGCGCTAGACTTTTTTTAATTGATCGCATTCAAATAAGCGATGATGGTGATTGCACATAGCGCAGCGTGTTGGTTGCACTTGAGCAGTGTGCGTTATAGTCTTCTTGAACGGCTTTGTATTCGCACACGGACTTGTCAATGTTAACGCGTCTAACATCGTGAACCGTTGCGTTAACCAAGCTATGAACTTCTCAAGTGCTGGTACTTCTTTGCTGGTGCTTATCGCTTTCTGCCAGTCAGCCCTCAATTCTTTGTCGAGTTTGCTGTTCAGAATGAAGATAACGGCAAAATCGAAACCATTGATCTTTAGTGTCTTCAAACTTGCTGTAAGCTGGTTGGTGGTGTTCACCATGTCCTTCGACCCATTTGTATCATTTGGTTGACATAAACTCGCATTCCACCAACGTCGCATTAGCTCCTGTGCTATGAGTTTGAAGTTGTCATATCTTTCGCACAATAGGGACAATGCGGCTTCATAGTTGCCACCGACTATGTCCAGATGACTGATGAGCCGTACAGCATCTCCCTTCAGATTGCTGCGGAGATACTGCATCTTCTGTACACTGAATAACGTTTCATTCGAGTGCACCATGATTTGATAGAGGTCACTGAAAGCTATCCACTTTCCGGAATTACCGTCGAATACAGGGATCTTTATCCGCTCGAGCTGGAGGCTGTCTCCCGCACTTGCCAATGGCTGCGATTGTTGGGTTGACGGTCCAGCCCGTGGAAGTTCAGCACAGAATCTGTTCACTCCATCTCTGAATACTGTTTTGTAGTCCAAGACGAGGTCTTCCATTTTTCCATAGTCTTCTGCGACTTTTGCTGCAATATTTTATCCTCTGCTTGTAAATGAGCATGTCTTTGAGCATGAATTCTCTCACATGCCCTCCATTGTTCTTCAAGCCGCTGCAATCTGGTCTCAAAGTATGCCAGAGAATGGCGACTGGTTCCATCCTTCCTGAAATTCGTTATGACTCGGTTGATGCTGTCGAAGTTGAGTTTCGGCGTTGCAATGAGACTGGCCATTTCTACCTTCTGATGTTTTTCGTTCTCCTGTTTGCGAATGGATGCTCTTTTGTAGCGTCAGAATCAATGCTGCTTCCTCTTTTGGATAGGTTTCACTATTCTTTCCTTGTGAACGATGCTCTGTTCTTCCGAGTGATAGCTACTGGTATTGTTCCTGTATTCTGCAACCCTCATTTTTTCCGAATATCCTATATCCGGCTCGAAAGACCAATGATCTGGAAAATACAATATCAATGAAACTCTCAAAGGCTGATTGCGAAGTGACAATTTATTTTTCCATGTTTTACATTTTTACATCTAAATTCTGCTTATGTGACTATTACGCATATTTTGCAATTTCGTAAATGCATTTAGTACGATATTGAATGAAAAAAATGCTTATTATTGTATTTATGTGTAGGTTGTACTTTCATAATTGTATTTGAGTGCGATTGATTCGATTAAAAGAAAATTTAGCTTGCATGCAGAAAGTTAATGAATTGTAATTTATAATTTGCAATAAATTGCATGCAAAGGTCGATTCCAGGGCATTGCCTGTGCTGATAATGTTGGATATTAAGCATTTAATGAATGAATTGAGTGCAAAGATCACTCCTAGGGCATTGCCCATGACAATAGTGTTTCAACATTTAAAGAATCGAAATAAACTTAAAGATCTATAGTATTTAATGACTTAGAATATACTTTTATTATTTGCCATAGATTAAATACTAATATTAACTACAGGGCAATGAGTATTTTGAACATTTTATAGATATATATATATATATATATATATATATATATATATATATATATATATATATATATATATATATATATATATATATATATATATATATATATATATATATATATATATATTGTTGCATAACGGCCTCTCAGCCGAGCCGCCGTCAATGCAGCATACTTATTATTTAAAAAGGACTCATTTTCATCTTGCCCAGATGCCAGATTTTGCCGGCTAACGCAGTCAGGCGTGGGTTATGGCCAGAGAAGGAGTCACTTTGATGCTACCGCACGCGGACATCACATTTTACAAACAAACATGCAGAAGATGGAGAGGAGAAATCATTATTTTCTTTTACAATAATTTATTCAAACATTGCTATTACCAATAAACTCATAATAAAGAAGTAGAAGAGAAAGAAAGAAAAAAAAAGACACAAGAGAATATATAGCAAAAATTATAAAAAAAATATATAGGTAAGTCTACAAGAAATATCTGAACCTTACAAAGGAAAGCAACGAAAAAACAAATTCAATAAATGAGTAATTCCGAATTAAATAATATCATTGATATAAATCCTTTGAAAAACCCAAACCCGGCCGGGATCGGTTAACACCAATCGTGACAAAATTTTTCTTTTTCATCAACCTAATATGTAAACAAGATATTTAATCCAAATAATTTCATATGCAATGCTTATACTAATATTAATCTTATATGTATCGATATCTGTTAATTCTTTTCTCTTTCTTTATAATAATTGGAAAAGCTTTAATTAGCCATGTTCATATTCAAAATTACTTGATAAACGATTTCTTCAATTAAATTTACTTGGTTTTTCCAGGATTGGTTGCTGTCGATGTGATACAGCTACCCGCGATTTAAATTTTTGCTTCGTGTCGAAGGCAACTTTACTTTAACCACACAACGAAAACTGTAACAGCACACGTTCAAATTTTCAAATTTACGTACAGTTCGCTCGGTTAATTGAATGTTATAGTTGTCATGCTTAGGTAGGATACCGAAAGTATTGATATATATGTATATATGTCTACATATGTATATTGTTTGAAACATGCAAGCGATTCTTATACACGAGAGTTACTTAGCTGAAGTACGTTGTACGTCGACGGCACCAGCATCTTTCACAATCCAGATTCTACAGCACAAGAAACTTCTTTGCTACTAACTCACGATTGGCCTTCACCCAATTTCTTCTTGTCGTTCCAAAGAATTCCAGTCGTTTTCATTCAAAAAGAAACTTCGTCGCTGATAATTCACGATTGGCCTCCACTCAATTTCTTCTTGTCGTTCCAAAGAATTCAAGTCGTTTTCATTCAAAAAGAAACCTCGTCGCTGATAATTCACGATTGGCCTCCACCCAATTTCTTCTTGTCGTTCCAAAGAATTCAAGTCGTTTTCAATCATCCAACACCCACACTTTTCCTTTAACTTTCCCACAATTCAAATTTTCCGCCTCCAAATCTAATGGGAAGTAGGTTAAACACTATTGAACGTGGATTCCGAAATATTTTCCGAATGAATTCTGATTTGACTTCAAATAATTTTTAAATTTGCTATTTTTTTCCCCTCGCAGCAATCAGTACGACCTTTGCACTTTCAGTTTCAACCAACTTGTCCCCCTTTCTTTTGTTCTGCAATTTTTCGACGAACCGCAAGAACGGTTCTTTTCCAAATTTCCCTTTTTGCACTCTATTTCCCGCACTCTTAGGGCATCACCAGGCCTGTTCGTGCAAGCATGCGACTCCATGTTTGCTGATATTACTCGCAGGGAAATTGCCAAAAGCTTTCGGTGAACAGCTGAGTCTGTTTATTTCATTTGTCATGTAGGAAATACACGTTGGCCCAAGGAAGACCAAGAGGCACTATGGACAATATGTTCTACTAAAAATTAGTAGTTTAAATACTATTTAAAAGAGTTAAAAGTAGAGATTTTCATTTTCAGTCCCTGAATTTTGTTGTTGATAGTTGTGTCAGTGCTATACATTGTTAAGTAATATACGACTTGTAATGTAAGTGCCTCTACCGAAATTTGACTAGGTTACTAATATTAAAAGTAGTTTTTTTTCAACGTACAATCAACGACCAGATGACCTAATATAGGAATGAAGTAGGTAGACTATTACCCGATGCCGGAGCTAGCAAAATTAGATTGGTGATATGTTTACAAAGGGGAATGCAAGAATTGTTATCGAAATGACAGTTTTGGCATAGGAAGCTATTAAAAATAAGTGCAACAATCGTGGGGACGACCCAGACCCTGAGAACTCAAAGCCGGGCAATAATGGGTTTGTGCAGTCTTGGTTCCCTTTCTTTTTCACGACTTGATATCTTGTAAGTGATACACTCCCAAAGATTTTCCTTCCGTATTGCTCAGCTCATAGGACACTTGACCCACTTTGCGTTTGACGGTAGCCCTGACAAACTTCGGAGCAAGTTTAGCAGAGAACCGATCAGCTGCACGACTCAGAGTATAATTCCGCACCCAAACAACCTGTCCCAATTCAAGCTTCTTTTCCCGAGACCTCAAATTGTATCGATTTGCTCCCTTAGCGTATGCCTCAGCAAGTTTACTCCTAACTCGGTCGTGCGCCATTCGTAGCCTGTCATTATTGGAGCGGAGTAACACCTCACCATCCTCAAAAGCATTCAGGCTCTTTAATAAAGCGTATTCGGAGCCATGCCGGATAGGATGATATCCAAACATCAAAAAATGAGGTGAAAACCCAGTGGCCTCATGTACAACATTGCGGAATGCTGCACACGACTCCACCAAACATTCATCCCACTTTCGATGATCTTCTCCTATATAGGCTCGTATTGCTGTGAGTATCGACTGATTTACTCTCTCGGATGCATTAGCCTGTGGCGAATATAGAGGATTGCGGACATGTTCGACTCCATAGTGTACCAGGAAGTCCGAGAAAGCTTTTGAGGTGAATTGGACACCATTGTCAGAGTGAACTGTCTCAGGAACACCAAACGTGAGGAAAATATGTTGAGTTAAAAACTTAACCACATTCTCAGTAGTGGCTTTGGGTAAAGCCTGAAGCCATACAAACTTTGTGTAATGGTCCAGGACGACCAGTAGTTGGGTATTTCCAGACTTGGACCTTGGGTACGGGCCCATAAAATCTATAAACAAGCGCTGCACGGGACGATCTGTGACCCTAGCCGCGCCCATCGGAGGTCTCATGATGGTGTTTGAGCTCTTCATTTGTTTGCATACTTCGCAGCCTGAAATATAGTTCGCCACATCTTGGCGCAGCCTCGGCCAATAATAGTATCTTTGTAGCAGTTCTACAGTTTTACGGATACCACAATGAGATCCCAACGGACTGTCGTGCACGCGCTCCAAAAAGACCTGTTTGTAGGCATCAGGCACCCATATCTTTACGCTTGGAATATCCAGGTCATCGTTCTTCTTTGAACCGCACGATATGTATATAACCTCGTCGTAAATCATCAAGTTTTCAAATTTATCAGGATTCTCTCTAATTTTTACAATTAAACGTTTATACTCAGGGTCTTCGAAAAAACTTTTTGGAATATTATTTCCCCAATGCTGATGCTCGGGCATGCATACTACCGCACAGACTGGTTCATTCTCAGAAGCGCACGCCCTCGACAGTGCATCCGGTACCACATTCTGAGAACCTATCCGATGTTCGATGATAAAATTGTATCCCTGTAATTTTAGGCTCCACCGCGCTAGCCTGCCAGACAGGTCTCTTTGATTCATCAACCACTTCAAGCTGGCATGATCCGTGATGACGGTGAAAGGCAGCCCCTCGATGTATGCCCGAAAACGCTTCACACTGTGCACTGCCGCCAAGCATTCCAATTCCGTTACACTGTAGTTGCGTTGCGCGGCATTCAGCTTTGTAGACATAAATGCAATGGGATGTTCCCCACCATCATCATCCTTTTGAAAAAGGACACTGCCAATGCCAGTGGCACTTGCGTCGCATTGAATGTAAAAGTGCCGAGAGAAGTCCGGATTTACCAGCACTGGCGCAGACACTAAAAGTTGCTTCGTTTGATTGAAGGCATCATCAGCTGCCTTCGTCCACGCGAATTTACGTTTGCCCTTTAGCAAATCCGTAAGCGAAGAAGTGATTGCCGCAAAATTTGGTATAAACCGTCGATACCAGCCTGCCATCCCCATGAATCGTCTCACGTCCTTAACCGATTTGGGCTGTGGGTAGGCTATGATGCTTGACACTTTCTCTGGGTCGGTTTTAAGGATACCATCACCAATTACATAACCGAGGTATTTAATCTCCTTCTGGATGAATTTGCTTTTTTCAACGTTGATCGTCAGATTTGCTGATGTTAACAAACTGGCCACTTTGGTAAGTAGCGCCAAGTGCTCATCAAACGTTGAACTGGTTACGAGCAAATCATCCAGATAGACGAACACCCGATCATGCAATTCATGTGGAATTACCTTATGCATCAGTCTGCACATGGTTTGAGGGGCATTGCACAACCCAAACGGCATAACAGTGAAATGATACAGGGGACGAACGGGGACGCAAAAAGCGGTTTTTTCTCGCGATTTCTCCTCTAGCGGAATTTGCCAAAACGCATCTTTCAAGTCAAGGCTTGTTATAAATCGTGTGGACTGAAGACGAGCCAATAACCCTTCAATTAGTGGCAAGGGATAAGCATCTTTTACGGTGACCTCATTCAGTCTCCGGGCGTCCAAACATAGCCGCACTTTACCTGGCTTCCTGACGATGGTGACTGGCGAACTCCACGCACTTCTGCTCTCTTCAATTACCCCCAGAGACAACATGCGATCTAACTCATCATACATCAGTTTCTGCACGATAGGTGAAACTGCGTAATGACGTTGTTTAATAGGTTGGGCCTCTCCTGTGTCGATGGCGTGCGACAGAAAATTTGTTCTGCCCAAACCTATTTTATTACAGGACGGAAACTGATGTATGACGAAATCTAGCTTCTGCTTATCTGCTGGGGACAATTGTTGGAAACATGAAACCGCAACTTGAGTTTCAATAGCGGAACAATGTGGGACAATTTTAAATGCATCCCAGAAGTCTATGCCAAGATAGACTTGATGGGTCAAACTGGGGCATAACAAGAAGCGTATCATTCTAGTTTTATTATTGAACTGTACCAACGTACTAATATAGCCAAGTACGGACGCCTTCTGACCTGAAGCAGTTCGAACTGCCGTCTGCATGCAGTGTACATACAAACCCAGCTCATCGACTAGTTCAAGTGCCCCTGAACCCAGAATACTAACACTGGCCCCGCTATCTAGTAGACCTGTGAGTCTTCGCCCCTTAATATAGATATCCGCAAAAGGCCGATTGTCGCCAGGTGTGGACACGATCGACTCCACACAAGCTCGTTTCAAAAATTGCTTCTGGGTAAAGTACCGCCACGACCGTGAGAACCGCCCTGCTGAACGCCTACGCCTCCTGAAGGTTTCTTCAAGTTCACAGTTGTTTGATAGTAAAAAGGGTTGCGAATCTGTTGTATTTGATGAACTTGGTCGATTCGTTTCTTTATTTACGGTCGCCGTCTCAACTCCGGGTCCACGTTGGTAGCGGCCTCGGTCATAACTGGTCGGGTTGCCGGAGAAATGCCAGGAATGCGCGACCTCTCCGCTGGAACCGCATTCCTGCCGAAGTTTCCCGACTGGCATCTAGAACACTTGGGTTTTACTACTCCCTCTCTACCACAACCGAAACAGAAAACTCGCTGTACTGGCTCTTGACAGTCAATAAATCCATGCCCCAAATCTTTGCAGTTCCAACATACTCGATAACTTGCTTGTCCATCAGCTCGTTGACTCCTAACTGGAACGGGGTTGGCACTAGTCTGCAATGCTTCAATTCTCGGTCTGGTGGGTGCCTCTGATGCTGTTAGTCCTTGGTACCAAATGGGATGTCGAGATTGTACGGTTCTAAAGTCTGAGCAACCACGGTCCTCTGAATCCTCCTGTACACGTAGCTCATTTACCACACGGGGTCGGCGATGAGTGTCGCGATCTGCATTCCACCCCAAAAGTTTCCACTCAGCCTCCACTATGCAGCAACGTTTAACTAACTCCCTCGTGGACCTAAAATCAACTCCAGCTAAATGTGCTCTTAGTGCTGGCGCCATATTGCGAAATACCACACATTGAAAATCCAGATCAGACAGTGGCACAGTTAACTGTAAAGAAATACCTTCCAGTGCATCATAAAAATCCTGAAACACTTCCCCAGGTTTTTGAATTCGTGCATCCAACATTCACCGAACATCTACATCTGAATGACACGAGCTAAACCGTTCTAGAAACTCCTGACGCAAGTGGCCCCATAAAAGGGGGTAATTCAACTCCCGAAATCGCCAGTACCAATCAGAGGCCGGCCCCTTTAACAATAAATGAAAGTCTGTTGCCAAAGTTTTAAGCGCAACCTTATAATCTTCAGCCAACGACAAGACTCTAAACATAAATTGTCTAGCAGGCAAACCAGAATTTCAACCATCGAATGTAAGGTTCCATTTTGATATAGGCAAATTAGCTCCTAACCTATTATTAGTTACTGTAGGTTCCCGAAAGACTACCCTTGGAGGTTCCTGACTGCCGGAATCACCTATATGATCCACCAAGTTCGATTGATTGGTGGATCTCTTTTCTTGCTTTTACTTCTTTTCTAAACGGTCAGTATTGACCATTTGAGTGGCTTGAGCAACCGAAGGTGATAAGCTCAGGCGTTCAAGTTGGTGTTGAAAGGGTGTATAGCTGGGATCCCAGCTATTAGTTCTACGCCGCATTACGCCCGGTGTTGAATAAAACAAAATTCAAACAGAACAGGAAAATGCTTGCTTCGAAAAGTAACAAAAGATTCTACACAATAGTGGAACCAATTCAGCTGCAAAAATGAAACTTACTGTTTCGCAGAGCAAATGTAACAGTTCGAAGAGAAAGAAAAAAAAATGAATAAACTTAAGGTATATAGCGAGGAAAATAAAATGCAAATTTTATCGATAACTTGAAAAATTTTCTATTCTTAACCGACGAAAGATTCAGCATAAAATAAAAAAAAATAATGATTTCTAACCTTCACCATCAGGATTGGGACATGAGATAGGACTGGAGTAGGATTAAAGGTTCAACAGAAAATGATTAAATGGGAAAGGGAATATTTAGGACTGCAGATTGTTACAATTGTCTCCGAGATGATCACACAATCATTTGCGTCAAGTCTGGCTCAACGAGTTCTAACAGAACAACACCTCAACGGGTGGACACAGACCGAAACTAAGCTGTTAGGACATGCCAGCAAGGAATTTATTCGCGATAAACATTAAACCAAATCAGTACTGTTCCATACATACATGAAACTATCCTATCATTAGGAGATATCTTGTGATTCCCTCTGACTAATCATCACAGCAATCTGCGTTTATTAACATTTAAACAGACACAGTAGCACAAGACGGGCGCCAATGCTGCATTGACGACCGCTCGGCCGGAATGTTAATCAATGAACTACTTATACCACAGCTTGCCAAAGCAAGTGTAAAAGCAAAGCTTTACGCGAAAGCAGATAGTAACGATCCAACCATATTGCCGATAAGTCCCATTTTGTTTGGGCGCCATTTGTTGCATAACGGCCTCTCAGCCGAGCCGCCGTCAATGCAGCATACTTATTATTTAAAAAGGACTCATTTTCATCTTGCCCAGATGCCAGATTTTGCCGGCTAACGCAGTCAGGCGTGGGTTATGGCCAGAGAAGGAGTCACTTTGATGCCACCGCACGCGGACATCACATTTTACAAACAAACATGCAGAAGATGGAGAGGAGAAATCATTATTTTCTTTTACAATAATTTATTCAAACATTGCTATTACCAATAAACTCATAATAAAGAAGTAGAAGAGAAAGAAAGAAAAAAAAAAAGACACAAGAGAATATATAGCAAAAATTATAAAAAAAATATATAGGTAAGTCTACAAGAAATATCTGAACCTTACAAAGGAAAGCAACGAAAAAACAAATTCAATAAATGAGTAATTCCGAATTAAATAATATCATTGATATAAATCCTTTGAAAAACCCAAACCCGGCCGGGATCGGTTAACACCAATCGTGACAAAATTTTTCTTTTTCATCAACCTAATATGTAAACAAGATATTTAATCCAAATAATTTCATATGCAATGCTTATACTAATATTAATCTTATATGTATCGATATCTGTTAATTCTTTTCTCTTTCTTTATAATAATTGGAAAAGCTTTAATTAGCCATGTTCATATTCAAAATTACTTGATAAATGATTTCTTCAATTAAATTTACTTGGTTTTTCCAGGATTGGTTGCTGTCGATGTGATACAGCTACCCGTGATTTAAATTTTTGCTTCGTGTCGAAGGCAACTTTACTTTAACCACACAACGAAAACTGTAACAGCACACGTTCAAATTTTCAAATTTACGTACAGTTCGCTCGGTTAATTGAATGTTATAGTTGTCATGCTTAGGTAGGATACCGAAAGTATTGATATATATGTATATATGTCTACATATGTATATTGTTTGAAACATGCAAGCGATTCTTATACACGAGAGTTACTTAGCTGAAGTACGTTGTACGTCGACGGCACCAGCATCTTTCACAATCCAGATTCTACAGCACAAGAAACTTCTTTGCTACTAACTCACGATTGGCCTTCACCCAATTTCTTCTTGTCGTTCCAAAGAATTCCAGTCGTTTTCATTCAAAAAGAAACTTCGTCGCTGATAATTCACGATTGGCCTCCACTCAATTTCTTCTTGTCGTTCCAAAGAATTCAAGTCGTTTTCATTCAAAAAGAAACTTCGTCGCTGATAATTCACGATTGGCCTCCACTCAATTTCTTCTTGTCGTTCCAAAGAATTCAAGTCGTTTTCATTCAAAAAGAAACCTCGTCGCTGATAATTCACGATTGGCCTCCACCCAATTTCTTCTTGTCGTTCCAAAGAATTCAAGTCGTTTTCAATCATCCAACACCCACACTTTTCCTTTAACTTTCCCACAATTCAAATTTTCCGCCTCCAAATCTAATGGGAAGTAGGTCAAACACTATTGAACGTGGATTCCGAAATATTTTCCGAATGAATTCTGATTTGACTTCAAATAATTTTTAAATTTGCTATTTTTTTCCCCTCGCAGCAATCAGTACGACCTTTGCACTTTCAGTTTCAACCAACTTGTCCCCCTTTCTTTTGTTCTGCAATTTTTCGACGAACCGCAAGAACGGTTCTTTTCCAAATTTCCCTTTTTGCACTCTATTTCCCGCACTCTTAGGGCATCACCAGGCCTGTTCGTGCAAGCATGCGACTCCATGTTTGCTGATATTACTCGCAGGGAAATTGCCAAAAGCTTTCGGTGAACAGCTGAGTCTGTTTATTTCATTTGTCATGTAGGAAATACACGTTGGCCCAAGGAAGGCCAAGAGGCACTATGGACAATATGTTCTACTAAAAATTAGTAGTTTAAATACTATTTAAAAGAGTTAAAAGTAGAGATTTTCATTTTCAGTCCCTGAATTTTGTTGTTGATAGTTGTGTCAGTGCTATACATTGTTAAGTAATATACGACTTGTAATGTAAGTGCCTCTACCGAAATTTGACTAGGTTACTAATATTAAAAGTAGTTTTTTTTCAACGTACAATCAACGATCAGATGACCTAATATAGGAATGAAGTAGGTAGACTATTACCCGATGCCGGAGCTAGCAAAATTAGATTGGTGATATGTTTACAAAGGGGAATGCAAGAATTGTTATCGAAATGACAGTTTTGGCATAGGAAGCTATTAAAAATAAGTGCAACAATCGTGGGGACGACCCAGACCCTGAGAACTCAAAGCCGGGCAATAATGGGTTTGTGCAGTCTTGGTTCCCTTTCTTTTTCACGACTTGATATCTTGTAAGTGATACACTCCCAAAGATTTTCCTTCCGTATTGCTCAGCTCATAGGACACTTGACCCACTTTGCGTTTGACGGTAGCCCTGACAAACTTCGGAGCAAGTTTAGCAGAGAACCGATCAGCTGCACGACTCAGAGTATAATTCCGCACCCAAACAACCTGTCCCAATTCAAGCTTCTTTTCCCGAGACCTCAAATTGTATCGATTTGCTCCCTTAGCGTATGCCTCAGCAAGTTTACTCCTAACTCGGTCGTGCGCCATTCGTAGCCTGTCATTATTGGAGCGGAGTAACACCTCACCATCCTCAAAAGCATTCAGGCTCTTAAATAAAGCGTATTCGGAGCCATGCCGGATAGGATGATATCCAAACATCAAAAAATGAGGTGAAAACCCAGTGGCCTCATGTACAACATTGCGGAATGCTGCACACGACTCCACCAAACATTCATCCCACTTTCGATGATCTTCTCCTATATAGGCTCGTATTGCTGTGAGTATCGACTGATTTACTCTCTCGGATGCATTAGCCTGTGGCGAATATAGAGGATTGCGGACATGTTCGACTCCATAGTGTACCAGGAAGTCCGAGAAAGCTTTTGAGGTGAATTGGACACCATTGTCAGAGTGAACTGTCTCAGGAACACCAAACGTGAGGAAAATATGTTGAGTTAAAAACTTAACCACATTCTCAGTAGTGGCTTTGGGTAAAGCCTGAAGCCATACAAACTTTGTGTAATGGTCCAGGACGACCAGTAGTTGGGTATTTCCAGACTTGGACCTTGGGTACGGGCCCATAAAATCTATAAACAAGCGCTGCACGGGACGATCTGTGACCCTAGCCGCGCCCATCGGAGGTCTCATGATGGTGTTTGAGCTCTTCATTTGTTTGCATACTTCGCAGCCTGAAATATAGTTCGCCACATCTTGGCGCAGCCTCGGCCAATAATAGTATCTTTGTAGCAGTTCTACAGTTTTACGGATACCACAATGAGATCCCAACGGACTGTCGTGCACGCGCTCCAAAAGGACCTGTTTGTAGGCATCAGGCACCCATATCTTTACGCTTGGAATATCCAGGTCATCGTTCTTCTTTGAACCGCACGATATGTATATAACCTCGTCGTAAATCATCAAGTTTTCAAATTTATCAGGATTCTCTCTAATTTTTACAATTAAACGTTTATACTCAGGGTCTTCGAAAAAACTTTTTGGAATATTATTTCCCCAATGCTGATGCTCGGGCATGCATACTACCGCACAGACTGGTTCATTCTCAGAAGCGCACGCCCTCGACAGTGCATCCGGTACCACATTCTGAGAACCTATCCGATGTTCGATGATAAAATTGTATCCCTGTAATTTTAGGCTCCACCGCGCTAGCCTGCCAGACAGGTCTCTTTGATTCATCAACCACTTCAAGCTGGCATGATCCGTGATGACGGTGAAAGGCAGCCCCTCGATGTATGCCCGAAAACGCTTCACACTGTGCACTGCCGCCAAGCATTCCAATTCCGTTACACTGTAGTTGCGTTGCGCGGCATTCAGCTTTGTAGACATAAATGCAATGGGATGTTCCCCACCATCATCATCCTTTTGAAAAAGGACACTGCCAATGACAGTGGCACTTGCGTCGCATTGAATGTAAAAGTGCCGAGAGAAGTCCGGATTTACCAGCACTGGCGCAGACACTAAAAGTTGCTTCGTTTGATTGAAGGCATCATCAGCTGCCTTCGTCCACGCGAATTTACGTTTGCCCTTTAGCAAATCCGTAAGCGAAGAAGTGATTGCCGCAAAATTTGGTATAAACCGTCGATACCAGCCTGCCATCCCCATGAATCGTCTCACGTCCTTAACCGATTTGGGCTGTGGGTAGGCTATGATGCTTGACACTTTCTCTGGGTCGGTTTTAATGATACCATCACCAATTACATAACCGAGGTATTTAATCTCCTTCTGGATGAATTTGCTTTTTTCAACGTTGATCGTCAGATTTGCTGATGTTAACAAACTGGCCACTTTGGTAAGTAGCGCCAAGTGCTCATCAAACGTTGAACTGGTTACGAGCAAATCATCCAGATAGACGAACACCCGATCATGCAATTCATGTGGAATTACCTTATGCATCAGTCTGCACATGGTTTGAGGGGCATTGCACAACCCAAACGGCATAACAGTGAAATGATACAGGGGACGAACGGGGACGCAAAAAGCGGTTTTTTCTCGCGATTTCTCCTCTAGCGGAATTTGCCAAAACGCATCTTTCAAGTCAAGGCTTGTTATAAATCGTGTGGACTGAAGACGAGCCAATAACCCTTCAATTAGTGGCAAGGGATAAGCATCTTTTACGGTGACCTCATTCAGTCTCCGGGCGTCCAAACATAGCCGCACTTTACCTGGCTTCCTGACGATGGTGACTGGCGAACTCCACGCACTTCTGCTCTCTTCAATTACCCCCAGAGACAACATGCGATCTAACTCATCATACATCAGTTTCTGCACGATAGGTGAAACTGCGTAATGACGTTGTTTAATAGGTTGGGCCTCTCCTGTGTCGATGGCGTGCGACAGAAAATTTGTTCTGCCCAAACCTATTTTATTACAGGACGGAAACTGATGTATGACGAAATCTAGCTTCTGCTTATCTGCTGGGGACAATTGTTGGAAACATGAAACCGCAACTTGAGTTTCAATAGCGGAACAATGTGGGACAATTTTAAATGCATCCCAGAAGTCTATGCCAAGATAGACTTGATGGGTCAAACTGGGGCATAACAAGAAGCGTATCATTCTAGTTTTATTATTGAACTGTACCAACGTACTAATATAGCCAAGTACGGACGCCTTCTGACCTGAAGCAGTTCGAACTGCCGTCTGCATGCAGTGTACATACAAACCCAGCTCATCGACTAGTTCAAGTGCCCCTGAACCCAGAATACTAACACTGGCCCCGCTATCTAGTAGACCTGTGAGTCTTCGCCCCTTAATATAGATATCCGCAAAAGGCCGATTGTCGCCAGGTGTGGACACGATCGACTCCACACAAGCTCGTTTCAAAAATTGCCTCTGGGTAAAGTACCGCCACGACCGTGAGAACCGCCCTGCTGAACGCCTACGCCTCCTGAAGGTTTCTTCAAGTTCACAGTTGTTTGATAGTAAAAAGGGTTGCGAATCTGTTGTATTTGATGAACTTGGTCGATTCGTTTCTTTATTTACGGTCGCCGTCTCAACTCCGGGTCCACGTTGGTAGCGGCCTCGGTCATAACTGGTCGGGTTGCCGGAGAAATGCCAGGAATGCGCGACCTCTCCGCTGGAACCGCATTCCTGCCGAAGTTTCCCGACTGGCATCTAGAACACTTGGGTTTTACTACTCCCTCTCTACCACAACCGAAACAGAAAACTCGCTGTACTGGCTCTTGACAGTCAATAAATCCATGCCCCAAATCTTTGCAGTTCCAACATACTCGATAACTTGCTTGTCCATCAGCTCGTTGACTCCTAACTGGAACGGGGTTGGCACTAGTCTGCAATGCTTCAATTCTCGGTCTGGTGGGTGCCTCTGATGCTGTTAGTCCTTGGTACCAAATGAGATGTCGAGATTGTACGGTTCTAAAGTCTGAGCAACCACGGTCCTCTGAATCCTCCTGTACACGTAGCTCATTTACCACACGGGGTCGGCGATGAGTGTCGCGATCTGCATTCCACCCCAAAAGTTTCCACTCAGCCTCCACTATGCAGCAACGTTTAAATAACTCCCTCGTGGACCTAAAATCAACTCCAGCTAAATGTGCTCTTAGTGCTGGCGCCATATTGCGAAATACCACACATTGAAAATCCAGATCAGACAGTGGCACAGTTAACTGTAAAGAAATACCTTCCAGTGCATCGTAAAAATCCTGAAACACTTCCCCAGGTTTTTGAATTCGTGCATCCAACATTCGCCGAACATCTACATCTGAATGACACGAGCTAAACCGTTCTAGAAACTCCTGATGCAACTGGCCCATAAAAGGGGGTAATTCAACTCCCGAAATCGCCAGTACCAATCAGAGGCCGGCCCCTTTAACAATAAATGAAAGTCTGTTGCCAAAGTTTTAAGCGCAACCTTATAATCTTCAGCCAACGACAAGACTCTAAACATAAATTGTCTAGCAGGCAAACCAGAATTTGAACCATCGAATGTAAGGTTCCATTTTGATATAGGCAAATTAGCTCCTAACCTATTATTAGTTATTGTAGGTTCCCGAAAGACTACCCTTGGAGGTTCCTGACTGCCGGAATCACCTATATGATCCACC
This sequence comes from Nemotelus nigrinus, assembly GCA_947369275.1. Lineage (NCBI taxonomy): Eukaryota > Metazoa > Arthropoda > Insecta > Diptera > Stratiomyidae > Nemotelus > Nemotelus nigrinus. The sequence goes on from OX376373.1 coordinate 113,362,426, forward strand.
AAGTTCGATTGATTGGTGGATCTCTTTTCTTGCTTTTGCTTCTTTTCTAAACGGTCAGTATTGACCATTTGAGTGGCTTGAGCAACCGAAGGTGATAAGCTCAGGCGTTCAAGTTGGTGTTGAAAGGGTGTATAGCTGGGATCCCAGCTATTAGTTCTACGCCGCATTACGCCCGGTGTTGAATAAAACAAAATTCAAACAGAACAGGAAAATGCTTGCTTCGAAAAGTAACAAAAGATTCTACACAATAGTGGAACCAATTCAGCTGCAAAAATGAAACTTACTGTTTCGCAGAGCAAATGTAACAGTTCGAAGAGAAAGAAAAAAAAAATGAATAAACTTAAGGTGTATTAGCGAGGAAAATAAAATGCAAATTTTATCGATAACTTGAAAAATTTTCTTTTCTTAACCGACGAAAGATTCAGCATAAAATAAAAAAAAATAATGATTTCTAACCTTCACCATCAGGATTGGGACATGAGATAGGACTGGAGTAGGATTAAAGGTTCAACACAAAATGATTAAATGGGAAAGGAAATATTTAGGACTGCAGATTGTTACAATTGTCTCCGAGATGATCACACAATCATTTGCGTCAAGTCTGGCTCAACGAGTTCTAACAGAACAACACCTCAACGGGTGGACACAGACCGAAACTAAGCTGTTAGGACATGCCAGCAAGGAATTTATTCGCGATAAACATTAAACCAAATCAGTACTGTTCCATACATACATGAAACTATCCTATCATTAGGAGATATCTTGTGATTCCCTCTGACTAATCATCACAGCAATCTGCGTTTATTAACATTTAAACAGACACAGTAGCACAAGACGGGCGCCAATGCTGCATTGACGACCGCTCGGCCGGAATGTTAATCAATGAACTACTTATACCACAGCTTGCCAAAGCAAGTGTAAAAGCAAAGCTTTACGCGAAAGCAGATAGTAACGATCCAACCATATTGCCGATAAGTCCCATTTTGTTTGGGCGCCATTTGTTGCATAACGGCCTCTCAGCCGAGCCGCCGTCAATGCAGCATACTTATTATTTAAAAAGGACTCATTTTCATCTTGCCCAGATGCCAGGGCTGGTGGTCGTAGCATTCCGGACCTAGTCGTCCTCAGGCGCGGTAGCGACGGAGTGAAATCCGCTTCGTGAACGGCTCCGGGTTAATACGATCATCTCCGTCCCGTTAAAACCCTGGCAGGCCTCTTAGTACGTTCTCTCGTCTCGTCGCCATTAAGTTGGTGGTGTAGGTTCAGTTGAGTTGGACTCCTGATTAGCACCGATCCGGCTCTGACCACTTGTCCCCATAAGGGCTGGTGGCAACCCTCGCATGGCCTCCCTGCTTGCATTAGATTACCATGGGATCATTAAAGGTGACTACACAATCGGACTTGCGATAGCGGCTTTGAGTGGGGACCCTTAAAGAATGAATAGGAAAAATAATAATAATAAACCAAAACTCGTCAGGCAAAAGCCTGACAACAAAATTAATCTAACCCCTTATGTGAAGGGGGGGACAAAAATGGCTGTGTCAGCGATTGCAGCTAAAGTCGCAGGAAGCAGAGATATGGCGAATGAGCCAGCTCTGCAGACTGAGACTAAGGCTGCTGTAGTTCGTGGAGACATGACGAATGAGTCAGCTCCAATGGCTACCGGCACAGCGACTAAGCTTGCAGAAGGCTGTGGAGACATGACAAATGAGCCAGCTCCACGGCCGATCAGCTCTTCCTCAACCCCTGTTTCCGGCGTTTCCGGGGCTCTGGTCACCAAGCCTGGCCTTGTGAAAGCCACGAAGCCCATTTGTGGCCAGTGTGACGGGAAGGTAGCGGCGAATGAGCCAACCCGTCCGTCAACAAGTGCTACCTCCGGTGCCACCTCCTCCTCAGGCACGCAACGCTCCTCCGCCAAATCATCTCGGGCTTACGGAACTAGAAGGGCAGCCTTCAAAGTTCTGAGGAAATTTCAAAACGTCTCCCCTGACACAATGTCCGACAAGGACAAAAAGTCCCTTGACTGGGCAAAATCCTACACTGGGGAGCACCCGCTCCCTCTAAATCCTGCAGGTACTACTCAGAAACGACAGAGGTCGGCTGAGCAGAAGTACCAGGGCAGGCAGGACTGCAAAAAGCAGAAGACAACAACTAGCCCTTCAGGGATAACTCCGCCGTTTAATGAAATGGCCAAAGAGTGCCTTGTCTGGGCTGTAATTGATGCCAGCAAGGGAGATGGAATCATCTCCTCCGAAAACTGGCTCAAGATAAGGCAGGCTCTTTTCGTAGTCTGCTGTAGGCTGCAGAAGGCTAGCTCGGGTCCTCCACCTACGGTGAATGACGCGGGCTGGCACAAGGGAATCAGGCTGGTCGCGTGTGGAGACCAACGATCGGCCGATTTCTACAAGCAGGCTATCTCCGAGCTGGGGGAACTCTGGCCAGGCGCCAAGATTAAAGTGGTGTCCAAGGATGAGATCCCCAGTCGGCCAAGATGCAGGACATGGATTCCTGCTTTCCATTCGGATCCAGTGGAGGTCCTGGACATTATTCGGCTCTTCAACCCTGATCTTCCTACGGAGGATTGGAGGGTTGTGAAGATTGGTGAGCCGGTGGACAATCGGCGGGAAGCCCTCTTCGTCATCAACGATAAGGCGCTGCCGGCATTGGATGCTCGAAAAGGCATCATCAGGTACGGGGTCGAAAAACTGGCCCTACGTATCTATCGAAGCGACAGGCCAAAGAGCTCTGCTTCGGGAGATACGATACCTGCCATGCCTAACCCAAAGATGGTGACCCAAACGACAGTGGAGCCACCTGAAAAAGGGTCTGATATCTCTCTGAGGGAGAAATCTGATGAGGAATCGAATTTGGAATCCCTCCTTGCCGATGGGGTTAGTGTCGGAACTGCCTCCGAGTTGGGTGGCTGCCTGGACCTCATGACTCTGGGCGCAGAGCAAGAGGCTGGGACGGCTTCTATGTCCGAGGGGGAGGACCTTGACCTAACCCTAATTAACTAGCTCATTAATGGTGAAGGTACTCCAAGTGAATCTTCACCATTCCAAAGCAGCATCAGCTGCCCTGCTACTCCGCCTGTCTAGGACAGAGGAGGAGCTAATTCTCATCCAAGAACCCTGGGTTGTTAACAACCGGGTTTGTGGGTTACGCACCAATGAATACAGACTGATAACACCTGACGGCTCTTGTAAGCCACGTGCCTGTATTCTTGTCAGGAAAACCATAAATGTCCTTGTATTACATCACTTCTGTGACAAGGATAACATGGCTGTTGCAGTGGAATGCGACCAAAGACCATGCTGGTTTGCTTCTTGCTATATGGCACATGATCATGGCACTAACCCTCCCTGCGACATTGTCAGGGGGATCGTGGCTGAAGCCAGGAAAATAAGTGTGCCGCTGATACTGGGAGCTGACGCTAACGCTCATAACGAAGTATGGGGTAGCTCCAATACAAATGGTCGAGGCGAGGAACTTCTTGATTTCATCCTTGCCCACGACCTCTTCATCGCCAACACTGGCAGTGAACCGACCTTCCTTACCTCAAACCGAAGGGAGGTGCTTGACGTTACCTTGATTAGTGGGCGGCACTCGCAACTTCTCCGTGACTGGAGGGTTCTACAGGAGTGTTCTTACTCTGATCACAGGTACATATCGTACAACGTGGCTGGCCGCAGCTCTGCCGAGCAGGTAGCCTTTATTAACAGAAAGAGGACGGACTGGAAGCTATTTAATTCTCTAATTCGATCCTCACTGGAAATTGTTCCTAAGAGCATTGACTGCTATCATGAACTGGATAAGGCAGTTGACACCCTTACTAGTTCTCTCAACTTCGCGTCTAGGGAAGCTTGTAAGCCACCCACGGGCAGGGGAAATCCCAAGCCCCTCTGGTGGAATAAGGAGATCAGTACCTTGCGAAGAGAATGTAGGAGGGAGTTCAATTGCTCAAAAAGATCTAATGACTGGTCGATGTATAAAACGAAGCTTAAGGCTTTTAAGTATGCCGTACGTAAGGCAAAGAGGTCCTCATGGAGATCTTTCTGTGGTAACGTGGAGAGTCTCAGCGAGGCAAATCGCCTTCGTAAGGTCTTAAGCGCGACACCAAAAGCTATGGGGTGCATCATGAATCCTGAGGGCATTTGGACTAGTTCGAGCGCAGATACTCTCAAAGTACTGATAGACGCACACTTTCCGGGCAATCATTGCCCTCTAGAAGTGGCGTGTCAGACGGAGCAAAATTACAGTTCAATCCCGCCGTTCAGAATATCAAATTCTCAACTGAGGTGGGCCATTAACTCATTTGAGCCGTTTAAGTCCCCGGGCCCTGATGGCGTCCTTGCGGCTGACATTCAGCAGTCCATGGAAGTATCGCTACCTTGGCTCAGGGAGATTTATAACGCTTGTCTACGCTTCTCGTATGTTCCCACCAGCTGGCGGGAATCCAGAGTGGTGTTTATTCCTAAAGCAAGAAAAGTTACGCATGTTAAGCCGAAGGACTATCGTCCAATAAGTCTTAACTCCGTCCTGCTAAAGATTTTGGAAAGGATAATTGATTACCATATTAAAAGATCAATCGATCCTATGCTGATCTCGCAGTCGCAGCATGCTTATACCAAAGGTAAGTCTGTTGAGACCGCTCTTCACGTCCTTATTGAGCAAGTAGAGAAATCTCTTGCTCTAAAGGAATACACGCTTGCTGTCTTCCTGGACATCGAGGGAGCCTTCAACAACGTTAATTCTAACGCAATTGTTGAGGCTCTCTCGGTGCTGCATGTGGATGAACGGTTGATTGCTTTTATTGTGCAGCTTCTCAAAAGTAGAGTTGTAATCTCTACGCTGGGTAATGCCAGCGTAAGACGAGGAGTCAGCACGGGCACACCTCAGGGTGGAGTTCTCTCTCCCCTGCTGTGGAACATCACGGTGAATACTCTTCTAAGGGAGCTGGACCGCGCCCGCTGCAAAGTGATTGCTTACGCAGACGACATAGCTGTTTCAGTGTCGGGAAAGTATTTATCTACGCTATCGGAGAGGTTAAATCACTCTCTTGACATAATTTCGCGTTGGAGTCGTGAGTGCGGCTTGAATGTGAATCCTAATAAAACGGAGCTAGTGCTGTTGACAAGGAGGTACAAAGTTCCTGATTTTGAGTTACCCAAATTGAATGGGGTCTCCATTAACTTGAGCCAGAAGGTCAAATACTTAGGGCTGATCCTTGACTCGAAGGTACTATGGACGTACAATGTGGCAGAAAGAGCTCGGAAGGCTTTCAACGCACTTTACTGTTGCAAAAGGGCCATAGGGGCGAGTTGGGGATTGCAGCCTCGTACTGTTGCTTGGCTTTACACTGCTGTGGTGGAACCAATTCTGTTGTTTGGGGTGGCGTTCTGGTGGCAGGGTGCTCTGAAGGCTACCTGCAAAGGGCAGCTTGAAAAAGTGCGAAGAATGGCTGCACTACAGGTAACGGGAGCGCTCCGCTCCACTCCTACTAAGGCACTGTTTGTGCTGCTACATTGGCTGCCAACCAACCTACTGATCTCACAGCAAGCTAATCTTGCTGCTGTGAGACTAAATTGTATCTCAGCATGGAATAGGACAGAGTTCGGTCATGCGAGGATCTTGGCCGAGGGAGTACCCGCACCAGCGGTTGTTGACTACATCGCCCCTCAATGCATACTGGATTTGGAGTTCACAACTCGCATTCCATGCAGGGAGGAATGGTGTGATGGTATCACCCTTGATAATGGGCTTATCCATGTGTACACTGACGGCTCAAAGCTAAACAATAGAGTTGGGAGTGGTGTATACTCAGATGAGCTGAATCTCAAGCTGTCCCTCCGTCTACCAGACCACTGTAGTGTCTTTCAGGCGGAGGTGGTGGCTATTTATCAGGCAGTCGACTGGCTTCTGTGTAATCGAATATTCGGGGTCAATATTGGTATTTTCACAGATAGCCAAGCGGCTATTAAGTCCCTTCCTGGTCCTTGTACAATGTCCAAGATTGTTGCTGAATGCCGTGCATCTCTTAGGGAGATGTCGAGACATTCGGTTGTTCAATTGATTTGGGTACCTGGACATAGGGGTTTTCAGGGCAACTGTGAGGCCGATGAGCTAGCAAGGCTTGGAACTTTGCTACCTGAGGTCTCTTGCTCCTTTTCAATAGGTATACCGATGACATCGGTCAAACTGGCCATAAGGCAAAAATATCTTGAGGACGCTAAGAAGTCCTGGGCAGATGAATCTTCCTGTGTGATAACAAGGCAGTCCTGGGTATCCATGGATGCGTATCGCACCAGGCAGCTTTTAGGCTTAACTCGAAGCGCCCTTCGTTGCACTGTGGGCGTTCTAACGGGCCACTGCCTCATAGGACGGCATGCACAACGTTTGGGCGTAGAGTTTAATGACTTCTGTCGGAGCTGTGGCTCTGAGGATGAGGAGGAAACCGTCCTTCACCTCATGTGCCAGTGTCCGGCTTTGGCAAGGAGAAAACTGGCGGCACTTGGTGCACCCTTTCTCTCAAACCTGACGGAACTGTCCCTGGTAGAGCTAAAGGGGATAGTCCGGTTTCTCAAAGGAAGCAAATGGTTTCCTGACTTTAGTGAGTAGAAGAGAGTCACTAAAATATTGTGGTATCACAACGGGCCTCTCCTGTGCCTATGTGTGCTGGTCGTCAGGCCTCTGAAGATCGGCAGCCACGTTAACCTAACCTAACCTAACCGACGAAAGATTCAGCATAAAATAAAAAAAAATAATGATTTCTAACCTTCACCATCAGGATTGGGACATGAGATAGGACTGGAGTAGGATTAAAGGTTCAACACAAAATGATTAAATGGGAAAGGAAATATTTAGGACTGCAGATTGTTACAATTGTCTCCGAGATGATCACACAATAATTTGCGTCAAGTCTGGCTCAACGAGTTCTAACAGAACAACACCTCAACGGGTGGACACAGACCGAAACTAAGCTGTTAGGACATGCCAGCAAGGAATTTATTCGCGATAAACATTAAACCAAATCAGTACTGTTCCATACATACATGAAACTATCCTATCATTAGGAGATATCTTGTGATTCCCTCTGACTAATCATCACAGCAATCTGCGTTTATTAACATTTAAACAGACACAGTAGCACAAGACGGGCGCCAATGCTGCATTGACGACCGCTCGGCCGGAATGTTAATCAATGAACTACTTATACCACAGCTTGCCAAAGCAAGTGTAAAAGCAAAGCTTTACGCGAAAGCAGATAGTAACGATCCAACCATATTGCCGATAAGTCCCATTTTGTTTGGGCGCCATTTGTTGCATAACGGCCTCTCAGCCGAGCCGCCGTCAATGCAGCATACTTATTATTTAAAAAGGACTCATTTTCATCTTGCCCAGATGCCAGATTTTGCCGGCTAACGCAGTCAGGCGTGGGTTATGGCCAGAGAAGGAGTCACTTTGATGCCACCGCACGCGGACATCACATTTTACAAACAAACATGCAGAAGATGGAGAGGAGAAATCATTATTTTCTTTTACAATAATTTATTCAAACATTGCTATTACCAATAAACTCATAATAAAGAAGTAGAAGAGAAAGAAAGAAAAAAAAAAGACACAAGAGAATATATAGCAAAAATTATAAAAAAAATATATAGGTAAGTCTACAAGAAATATCTGAACCTTACAAAGGAAAGCAACGAAAAAACAAATTCAATAAATGAGTAATTCCGAATTAAATAATATCATTGATATAAATCCTTTGAAAAACCCAAACCCGGCCGGGATCGGTTAACACCAATCGTGACAAAATTTTTCTTTTTCATCAACCTAATATGTAAACAAGATATTTAATCCAAATAATTTCATATGCAATGCTTATACTAATATTAATCTTATATGTATCGATATCTGTTAATTCTTTTCTCTTTCTTTATAATAATTGGAAAAGCTTTAATTAGCCATGTTCATATTCAAAATTACTTGATAAACGATTTCTTCAATTAAATTTACTTGGTTTTTCCAGGATTGGTTGCTGTCGATGTGATACAGCTACCCGCGATTTAAATTTTTGCTTCGTGTCGAAGGCAACTTTACTTTAACCACACAACGAAAACTGTAACAGCACACATTCAAATTTTCAAATTTACGTACAGTTCGCTCGGTTAATTGAATGTTATAGTTGTCATGCTTAGGTAGGATACCGAAAGTATTGATATATATGTATATATGTCTACATATGTATATTGTTTGAAACATGCAAGCGATTCTTATACACGAGAGTTACTTAGCTGAAGTACGTTGTACGTCGACGGCACCAGCATCTTTCACAATCCAGATTCTACAGCACAAGAAACTTCTTTGCTACTAACTCACGATTGGCCTTCACCCAATTTCTTCTTGTCGTTCCAAAGAATTCCAGTCGTTTTCATTCAAAAAGAAACTTCGTCGCTGATAATTCACGATTGGCCTCCACTCAATTTCTTCTTGTCGTTCCAAAGAATTCAAGTCGTTTTCAATCATCCAACACCCACACTTTTCCTTTAACTTTCCCACAATTCAAATTTTCCGCCTCCAAATCTAATGGGAAGTAGGTTAAACACTATTGAACGTGGATTCCGAAATATTTTCCGAATGAATTCTGATTTGACTTCAAATAATTTTTAAATTTGCTATTTTTTTCCCCTCGCAGCAATCAGTACGACCTTTGCACTTTCAGTTTCAACCAACTTGTCCCCCTTTCTTTTGTTCTGCAATTTTTCGACGAACCGCAAGAACGGTTCTTTTCCAAATTTCCCTTTTTGCACTCTATTTCCCGCACTCTTAGGGCATCACCAGGCCTGTTCGTGCAAGCATGCGACTCCATGTTTGCTGATATTACTCGCAGGGAAATTGCCAAAAGCTTTCGGTGAACAGCTGAGTCTGTTTATTTCATTTGTCATGTAGGAAATACACGTTGGCCCAAGGAAGACCAAGAGGCACTATGGACAATATGTTCTACTAAAAATTAGTAGTTTAAATACTATTTAAAAGAGTTAAAAGTAGAGATTTTCATTTTCAGTCCCTGAATTTTGTTGTTGATAGTTGTGTCAGTGCTATACATTGTTAAGTAATATACGACTTGTAATGTAAGTGCCTCTACCGAAATTTGACTAGGTTACTAATATTAAAAGTAGTTTTTTTTCAACGTACAATCAACGATCAGATGACCTAATATAGGAATGAAGTAGGTAGACTATTACCCGATGCCGGAGCTAGCAAAATTAGATTGGTGATATGTTTACAAAGGGGAATGCAAGAATTGTTATCGAAATGACAGTTTTGGCATAGGAAGCTATTAAAAATAAGTGCAACAATCGTGGGGACGACCCAGACCCTGAGAACTCAAAGCCGGGCAATAATGGGTTTGTGCAGTCTTGGTTCCCTTTCTTTTTCACGACTTGATATCTTGTAAGTGATACACTCCCAAAGATTTTCCTTCCGTATTGCTCAGCTCATAGGACACTTGACCCACTTTGCGTTTGACGGTAGCCCTGACAAACTTCGGAGCAAGTTTAGCAGAGAACCGATCAGCTGCACGACTCAGAGTATAATTCCGCACCCAAACAACCTGTCCCAATTCAAGCTTCTTTTCCCGAGACCTCAAATTGTATCGATTTGCTCCCTTAGCGTATGCCTCAGCAAGTTTACTCCTAACTCGGTCGTGCGCCATTCGTAGCCTGTCATTATTGGAGCGGAGTAACACCTCACCATCCTCAAAAGCATTCAGGCTCTTTAATAAAGCGTATTCGGAACCTTGCCGGATAGGATGATATCCAAACATCAAAAAATGAGGTGAAAACCCAGTGGCCTCATGTACAACATTGCGGAATGCTGCACACGACTCCACCAAACATTCATCCCACTTTCGATGATCTTCTCCTATATAGGCTCGTATTGCTGTGAGTATCGACTGATTTACTCTCTCGGATGCATTAGCCTGTGGCGAATATAGAGGATTGCGGACATGTTCGACTCCATAGTGTACCAGGAAGTCCGAGAAAGCTTTTGAGGTGAATTGGACACCATTGTCAGAGTGAACTGTCTCAGGAACACCAAACGTGAGGAAAATATGTTGAGTTAAAAACTTAACCACATTCTCAGTAGTGGCTTTGGGTAAAGCCTGAAGCCATACAAACTTTGTGTAATGGTCCAGGACGACCAGTAGTTGGGTATTTCCAGACTTGGACCTTGGGTACGGGCCCATAAAATCTATAAACAAGCGCTGCACGGGACGATCTGTGACCCTAGCCGCGCCCATCGGAGGTCTCATGATGGTGTTTGAGCTCTTCATTTGTTTGCATACTTCGCAGCCTGAAATATAGTTCGCCACATCTTGGCGCAGCCTCGGCCAATAATAGTATCTTTGTAGCAGTTCTACAGTTTTACGGATACCACAATGAGATCCCAACGGACTGTCGTGCACGCGCTCCAAAAGGACCTGTTTGTAGGCATCAGGCACCCATATCTTTACGCTTGGAATATCCAGGTCATCGTTCTTCTTTGAACCGCACGATATGTATATAACCTCGTCGTAAATCATCAAGTTTTCAAATTTATCAGGATTCTCTCTAATTTTTACAATTAAACGTTTATACTCAGGGTCTTCGAAAAAACTTTTTGGAATATTATTTCCCCAATGCTGATGCTCGGGCATGCATACTACCGCACAGACTGGTTCATTCTCAGAAGCGCACGCCCTCGACAGTGCATCCGGTACCACATTCTGAGAACCTATCCGATGTTCGATGATAAAATTGTATCCCTGTAATTTTAGGCTCCACCGCGCTAGCCTGCCAGACAGGTCTCTTTGATTCATCAACCACTTCAAGCTGGCATGATCCGTGATGACGGTGAAAGGCAGCCCCTCGATGTATGCCCGAAAACGCTTCACACTGTGCACTGCCGCCAAGCATTCCAATTCCGTTACACTGTAGTTGCGTTGCGCGGCATTCAGCTTTGTAGACATAAATGCAATGGGATGTTCCCCACCATCATCATCCTTTTGAAAAAGGACACTGCCAATGCCAGTGGCACTTGCGTCGCATTGAATGTAAAAGTGCCGAGAGAAGTCCGGATTTACCAGCACTGGCGCAGACACTAAAAGTTGCTTCGTTTGATTGAAGGCATCATCAGCTGCCTTCGTCCACGCGAATTTACGTTTGCCCTTTAGCAAATCCGTAAGCGAAGAAGTGATTGCCGCAAAATTTGGTATAAACCGTCGATACCAGCCTGCCATCCCCATGAATCGTCTCACGTCCTTAACCGATTTGGGCTGTGGGTAGGCTATGATGCTTGACACTTTCTCTGGGTCGGTTTTAAGGATACCATCACCAATTACATAACCGAGGTATTTAATCTCCTTCTGGATGAATTTGCTTTTTTCAACGTTGATCGTCAGATTTGCTGATGTTAACAAACTGGCCACTTTGGTAAGTAGCGCCAAGTGCTCATCAAACGTTGAACTGGTTACGAGCAAATCATCCAGATAGACGAACACCCGATCATGCAATTCATGTGGAATTACCTTATGCATCAGTCTGCACATGGTTTGAGGGGCATTGCACAACCCAAACGGCATAACAGTGAAATGATACAGGGGACGAACGGGGACGCAAAAAGCGGTTTTTTCTCGCGATTTCTCCTCTAGCGGAATTTGCCAAAACGCATCTTTCAAGTCAAGGCTTGTTATAAATCGTGTGGACTGAAGACGAGCCAATAACCCTTCAATTAGTGGCAAGGGATAAGCATCTTTTACGGTGACCTCATTCAGTCTCCGGGCGTCCAAACATAGCCGCACTTTACCTGGCTTCCTGACGATGGTGACTGGCGAACTCCACGCACTTCTGCTCTCTTCAATTACCCCCAGAGACAACATGCGATCTAACTCATCATACATCAGTTTCTGCACGATAGGTGAAACTGCGTAATGACGTTGTTTAATAGGTTGGGCCTCTCCTGTGTCGATGGCGTGCGACAGAAAATTTGTTCTGCCCAAACCTATTTTATTACAGGACGGAAACTGATGTATGACGAAATCTAGCTTCTGCTTATCTGCTGGGGACAATTGTTGGAAACATGAAACCGCAACTTGAGTTTCAATAGCGGAACAATGTGGGACAATTTTAAATGCATCCCAGAAGTCTATGCCAAGATAGACTTGATGGGTCAAACTGGGGCATAACAAGAAGCGTATCATTCTAGTTTTATTATTGAACTGTACCAACGTACTAATATAGCCAAGTACGGACGCCTTCTGACCTGAAGCAGTTCGAACTGCCGTCTGCATGCAGTGTACATACAAACCCAGCTCATCGACTAGTTCAAGTGCCCCTGAACCCAGAATACTAACACTGGCCCCGCTATCTAGTAGACCTGTGAGTCTTCGCCCCTTAATATAGATATCCGCAAAAGGCCGATTGTCGCCAGGTGTGGACACGATCGACTCCACACAAGCTCGTTTCAAAAATTGCCTCTGGGTAAAGTACCGCCACGACCGTGAGAACCGCCCTGCTGAACGCCTACGCCTCCTGAAGGTTTCTTCAAGTTCACAGTTGTTTGATAGTAAAAAGGGTTGCGAATCTGTTGTATTTGATGAACTTGGTCGATTCGTTTCTTTATTTACGGTCGCCGTCTCAACTCCGGGTCCACGTTGGTAGCGGCCTCGGTCATAACTGGTCGGGTTGCCGGAGAAATGCCAGGAATGCGCGACCTCTCCGCTGGAACCGCATTCCTGCCGAAGTTTCCCGACTGGCATCTAGAACACTTGGGTTTTACTACTCCCTCTCTACCACAACCGAAACAGAAAACTCGCTGTACTGGCTCTTGACAGTCAATAAATCCATGCCCCAAATCTTTGTAGTTCCAACATACTCGATAACTTGCTTGTCCATCAGCTCGTTGACTCCTAACTGGAACGGGGTTGGCACTAGTCTGCAATGCTTCAATTCTCGGTCTGGTGGGTGCCTCTGATGCTGTTAGTCCTTGGTACCAAATGGGATGTCGAGATTGTACGGTTCTAAAATCTGAGCAACCACGGTCCTCTGAATCCTCCTGTACACGTAGCTCATTTACCACACGGGGTCGGCGATGAGTGTCGCGATCTGCATTCCACCCCAAAAGTTTCCACTCAGCCTCCACTATGCAGCAACGTTTAAATAACTCCCTCGTGGACCTAAAATCAACTCCAGCTAAATGTGCTCTTAGTGCTGGCGCCATATTGCGAAATACCACACATTGAAAATCCAGATCAGACAGTGGCACAGTTAACTGTAAAGAAATACCTTCCAGTGCATCGTAAAAATCCTGAAACACTTCCCCAGGTTTTTGAATTCGTGCATCCAACATTCGCCGAACATCTACATCTGAATGACACGAGCTAAACCGTTCTAGAAACTCCTGATGCAAGTGGCCCCATAAAAGGGGGTAATTCAACTCCCGAAATCGCCAGTACCAATCAGAGGCCGGCCCCTTTAACAATAAATGAAAGTCTGTTGCCAAAGTTTTAAGCGCAACCTTATAATCTTCAGCCAACGACAAGACTCTAAACATAAATTGTCTAGCAGGCAAACCAGAATTTGAACCATCGAATGTAAGGTTCCATTTTGATATAGGCAAATTAGCTCCTAACCTATTATTAGTTACTGTAGGTTCCCGAAAGACTACCCTTGGAGGTTCCTGACTGCCGGAATCACCTATATGATCCACCAAGTTCGATTGATTGGTGGATCTCTTTTCTTGCTTTTGCTTCTTTTCTAAACGGTCAGTATTGACCATTTGAGTGGCTTGAGCAACCGAAGGTGATAAGCTCAGGCGTTCAAGTTGGTGTTGAAAGGGTGTATAGCTGGGATCCCAGCTATTAGTTCTACGCCGCATTACGCCCGGTGTTGAATAAAACAAAATTCAAACAGAACAGGAAAATGCTTGCTTCGAAAAGTAACAAAAGATTCTACACAATAGTGGAACCAATTCAGCTGCAAAAATGAAACTTACTGTTTCGCAGAGCAAATGTAACAGTTCGAAGAGAAAGAAAAAAAAAATGAATAAACTTAAGGTGTATTAGCGAGGAAAATAAAATGCAAATTTTATCGATAACTTGAAAAATTTTCTTTTCTTAACCGACGAAAGATTCAGCATAAAATAAAAAAAAATAATGATTTCTAACCTTCACCATCAGGATTGGGACATGAGATAGGACTGGAGTAGGATTAAAGGTTCAACACAAAATGATTAAATGGGAAAGGAAATATTTAGGACTGCAGATTGTTACAATTGTCTCCGAGATGATCACACAATCATTTGCGTCAAGTCTGGCTCAACGAGTTCTAACAGAACAACACCTCAACGGGTGGACACAGACCGAAACTAAGCTGTTAGGACATGCCAGCAAGGAATTTATTCGCGTTAAACATTAAACCAAATCAGTACTGTTCCATACATACATGAAACTATCCTATCATTAGGAGATATCTTGTGATTCCCTCTGACTAATCAACCCAGCAATCTGCGTTTATTAACATTTAAATAGACACAGTAGCACAAGACGGGCGCCAATGCTGCATTGACGACCGCTCGGCCGGAATGTTAATCAATGAACTACTTATACCACAGCTTGCCAAAGCAAGTGTAAAAGCAAAGCTTTACGCGAAAGCAGATAGTAACGATCCAACCATATTGCCGATAAGTCCCATATTGTTTGGGCGCCATTTGTTGCATAACGGCCTCTCAGCCGAGCCGCCGTCAATGCAGCATACTTATTATTTAAAAAGGACTCATTTTCATCTTGCCCAGATGCCAGGGCTGGTGGTCGTAGCATTCCGGACCTAGTCGTCCTCAGGCGCGGTAGCGACGGAGTGAAATCCGCTTCGTGAACGGCTCCGGGTTAGTACGATCATCTCCGTCCCGTTAAAACCCTGGCAGGCCTCTTAGTACGTTCTCTCGTCTCGTCGCCATTAAGTTGGTGGTGTAGGTTCAGTTGAGTTGGACTCCTGATTAGCACCGATCCGGCTCTGACCACTTGTCCCCATAAGGGCTGGTGGCAACCCTCGCATGGCCTCCCTGCTTGCATTAGATTACCATGGGATCATTAAAGGTGACTACACAATCGGACTTGCGATAGCGGCTTTGAGTGGGGACCCTTAAAGAATGAATAGGAAAAATAATAATAATAAACCAAAACTCGTCAGGCAAAAGCCTGACAACAAAATTAATCTAACCCCTTATGTGAAGGGGGGGACAAAAATGGCTGTGTCAGCGATTGCAGCTAAAGTCGCAGGAAGCAGAGATATGGCGAATGAGCCAGCTCTGCAGACTGAGACTAAGGCTGCTGTAGTTCGTGGAGACATGACGAATGAGTCAGCTCCAATGGCTACCGGCACAGCGACTAAGCTTGCAGAAGGCTGTGGAGACATGACAAATGAGCCAGCTCCACGGCCGATCAGCTCTTCCTCAACCCCTGTTTCCGGCGTTTCCGGGGCTCTGGTCACCAAGCCTGGCCTTGTGAAAGCCACGAAGCCCATTTGTGGCCAGTGTGACGGGAAGGTAGCGGCGAATGAGCCAACCCGTCCGTCAACAAGTGCTACCTCCGGTGCCACCTCCTCCTCAGGCACGCAACGCTCCTCCGCCAAATCATCTCGGGCTTACGGAACTAGAAGGGCAGCCTTCAAAGTTCTGAGGAAATTTCAAAACGTCTCCCCTGACACAATGTCCGACAAGGACAAAAAGTCCCTTGACTGGGCAAAATCCTACACTGGGGAGCACCCGCTCCCTCTAAATCCTGCAGGTACTACTCAGAAACGACAGAGGTCGGCTGAGCAGAAGTACCAGGGCAGGCAGGACTGCAAAAAGCAGAAGACAACAACTAGCCCTTCAGGGATAACTCGGCCGTTTAATGAAATGGCCAAAGAGTGCCTTGTCTGGGCTGTAATTGATGCCAGCAAGGGAGATGGAATCATCTCCTCCGAAAACTGGCTCAAGATAAGGCAGGCTCTTTTCGTAGTCTGCTGTAGGCTGCAGAAGGCTAGCTCGGGTCCTCCACCTACGGTGAATGACGCGGGCTGGCACAAGGGAATCGGCTGGTCGCGTGTGGAGACCAACGATCGGCCGATTTCTACAAGCAGGCTATCTCCGAGCTGGGGGAACTCTGGCCAGGCGCCAAGATTAAAGTGGTGTCCAAGGATGAGATCCCCAGTCGGCCAAGATGCAGGACATGGATTCCTGCTTTCCATTCGGATCCAGTGGAGGTCCTGGACATTATTCGGCTCTTCAACCCTGATCTTCCTACGGAGGATTGGAGGGTTGTGAAGATTGGTGAGCCGGTGGACAATCGGCGGGAAGCCCTCTTCGTCATCAACGATAAGGCGCTGCCGGCATTGGATGCTCGAAAAGGC
This sequence comes from Nemotelus nigrinus, assembly GCA_947369275.1. Taxonomy (NCBI): domain Eukaryota; kingdom Metazoa; phylum Arthropoda; class Insecta; order Diptera; family Stratiomyidae; genus Nemotelus; species Nemotelus nigrinus. The sequence continues at coordinate 113,378,856 of OX376373.1, forward strand.
ATCATCAGGTACGGGGTCGAAAAACTGGCCCTACGTATCTATCGAAGCGACAGGCCAAAGAGCTCTGCTTCGGGAGATACGATACCTGCCATGCCTGACCCAAAGATGGTGACCCAAACGACAGTGGAGCCACCTGAAAAAGGGTCTGATATCTCTCTGAGGGAGAAATCTGATGAGGAATCGAATTTGGAATCCCTCCTTGCCGATGGGGTTAGTGTCGGAACTGCCTCCGAGTTGGGTGGCTGCCTGGACCTCATGACTCTGGGCGCAGAGCAAGAGGCTGGGACGGCTTCTATGTCCGAGGGGGAGGACCTTGACCTAACCCTAATTAACTAGCTCATTAATGGTGAAGGTACTCCAAGTGAATCTTCACCATTCCAAAGCAGCATCAGCTGCCCTGCTACTCCGCCTGTCTAGGACAGAGGAGGAGCTAATTCTCATCCAAGAACCATGGGTTGTTAACAACCGGGTTTGTGGGTTACGCACCAATGAATACAGACTGATAACACCTGACGGCTCTTGTAAGCCACGTGCCTGTATTCTTGTCAGGAAAACCATAAATGTCCTTGTATTACATCACTTCTGTGACAAGGATAACATGGCTGTTGCAGTGGAATGCGACCAAAGACCATGCTGGTTTGCTTCTTGCTATATGGCACATGATCATGGCACTAACCCTCCCTGCGACATTGTCAGGGGGATCGTGGCTGAAGCCAGGAAAATAAGTGTGCCGCTGATACTGGGAGCTGACGCTAACGCTCATAACGAAGTATGGGGTAGCTCCAATACAAATGGTCGAGGCGAGGAACTTCTTGATTTCATCCTTGCCCACGACCTCTTCATCGCCAACACTGGCAGTGAACCGACCTTCCTTACCTCAAACCGAAGGGAGGTGCTTGACGTTACCTTGATTAGTGGGCGGCACTCGCAACTTCTCCGTGACTGGAGGGTTCTACAGGAGTGTTCTTACTCTGATCACAGGTACATATCGTACAACGTGGCTGGCCGCAGCTCTGCCGAGCAGGTAGCCTTTATTAACAGAAAGAGGACGGACTGGAAGCTATTTAATTCTCTAATTCGATCCTCACTGGAAATTGTTCCTAAGAGCATTGACTGCTATCATGAACTGGATAAGGCAGTTGACACCCTTACTAGTTCTCTCAACTTCGCGTCTAGGGAAGCTTGTAAGCCACCCACGGGCAGGGGAAATCCCAAGCCCCTCTGGTGGAATAAGGAGATCAGTACCTTGCGAAGAGAATGTAGGAGGGAGTTCAATTGCTCAAAAAGATCTAATGACTGGTCGATGTATAAAACGAAGCTTAAGGCTTTTAAGTATGCCGTACGTAAGGCAAAGAGGTCCTCATGGAGATCTTTCTGTGGTAACGTGGAGAGTCTCAGCGAGGCAAATCGCCTTCGTAAGGTCTTAAGCGCGACACCAAAAGCTATGGGGTGCATCATGAATCCTGAGGGCATTTGGACTAGTTCGAGCGCAGATACTCTCAAAGTACTGATAGACGCACACTTTCCGGGCAATCATTGCCCTCTAGAAGTGGCGTGTCAGACGGAGCAAAATTACAGTTCAATCCCGCCGTTCAGAATATCAAATTCTCAACTGAGGTGGGCCATTAACTCATTTGAGCCGTTTAAGTCCCCGGGCGCTGATGGCGTCCTTGCGGCTGACATTCAGCAGTCCATGGAAGTATCGCTACCTTGGCTCAGGGAGATTTATAACGCTTGTCTACGCTTCTCGTATGTTCCCACCAGCTGGCGGGAATCCAGAGTGGTGTTTATTCCTAAAGCAGGAAAAGTTACGCATGTTAAGCCGAAGGACTATCGTCCAATAAGTCTTAACTCCGTCCTGCTAAAGATTTTGGAAAGGATAATTGATTACCATATTAAAAGATCAATCGATCCTATGCTGATCTCGCAGTCGCAGCATGCTTATACCAAAGGTAAGTCTGTTGAGACCGCTCTTCACGTCCTTATTGAGCAAGTAGAGAAATCTCTTGCTCTAAAAGAATACACGCTTGCTGTCTTCCTGGACATCGAGGGAGCCTTCAACAACGTTAATTCTAACGCAATTGTTGAGGCTCTCTTGGTGCTGCATGTGGATAAACGGTTGATTGCTTTTATTGTGCAGCTTCTCAAAAGTAGAGTTGTAATCTCTACGCTGGGTAATGCCAGCGTAAGACGAGGAGTCAGCACGGGCACACCTCAGGGTGGAGTTCTCTCCCCCCTGCTGTGGAACATCACGGTGAATACTCTTCTTAGGGAGCTGGACCGCGCCGGCTGCAAAGTGATTGCTTACGCAGACGACATAGCTGTTTCAGTGTCGGGAAAGTATTTATCTACGCTATCGGAGAGGTTAAATCACTCTCTTGACATAATTTCGCGTTGGAGTCGTGAGTGCGGCTTGAATGTGAATCCTAATAAAACGGAGCTAGTGCTGTTGACAAGGAGGTACAAAGTTCCTGATTTTGAGTTACCCAAATTGAATGGGGTCTCCATTAACTTGAGCCAGAAGGTCAAATACTTAGGGCTGATCCTTGACTCGAAGGTACTATGGACGTACAATGTGGCAGAAAGAGCTCGGAAGGCTTTCAACGCACTTTACTGTTGCAAAAGGGCCATAGGGGCGAGTTGGGGATTGCAGCCTCGTACTGTTGCTTGGCTTTACACTGCTGTGGTGGAACCAATTCTGTTGTTTGGGGTGGCGTTCTGGTGGCAGGGTGCTCTGAAGGCTACCTGCAAAGGGCAGCTTGAAAAAGTGCGAAGAATGGCTGCACTACAGGTAACGGGAGCGCTCCGCTCGACTCCTACTAAGGCACTGTTTGTGCTGCTACATTGGCTGCCAACCAACCTACTGATCTCACAGCAAGCTAATCTTGCTGCTGTGAGACTAAATTGTATCTCAGCATGGAATAGGACAGAGTTCGGTCATGCGAGGATCTTGGCCGAGGGAGTACCCGCACCAGCGGTTGTTGACTACATCGCCCCTCAATGCATACTGGATTTGGAGTTCACAACTCGCATTCCATGCAGGGAGGAATGGTGTGATGGTATCACCCTTGATAATGGGCTTATCCATGTGTACACTGACGGCTCAAAGCTAAACAATAGAGTTGGGAGTGGTGTATACTCAGATGAGCTGAATCTCAAGCTGTCCCTCCGTCTACCAGACCACTGTAGTGTCTTTCAGGCGGAGGTGGTGGCTATTTATCAGGCAGTCGACTGGCTTCTGTGTAATCGAATATTCGGGGTCAATATTGGTATTTTCACAGATAGCCAAGCGGCTATTAAGTCCCTTCCTGGTCCTTGTACAATGTCCAAGATTGTTGCTGAATGCCGTGCATCTCTTAGGGAGATGTCGAGACATTCGGTTGTTCAATTGATTTGGGTACCTGGACATAGGGGTTTTCAGGGCAACTGTGAGGCCGATGAGCTAGCAAGGCTTGGAACTTTGCTACCTGAGGTCTCTTGCTCCTTTTCAATAGGTATACCGATGACATCGGTCAAACTGGCCATAAGGCAAAAATATCTTGAGGACGCTAAGAAGTCCTGGGCAGATGAATCTTCCTGTGTGATAACAAGGCAGTCCTGGGTATCCATGGATGCGTATCGCACCAGGCAGCTTTTAGGCTTAACTCGAAGCGCCCTTCGTTGCACTGTGGGCGTTCTAACGGGCCACTGACTTCAATGACTTCTGTCGGAGCTGTGGCTCTGAGGATGAGGAGGAAACCGTCCTTCACCTCATGTGCCAGTGTCCGGCTTTGGCAAGGAGAAAACTGGCGGCACTTGGTGCACCCTTTCTCTCAAACCTGACGGAACTGTCCCTGGTAGAGCTAAAGGGGATAGTCCGGTTTCTCAAAGGAAGCAAATGGTTTCCTGACTTTAGTGAGTAGAAGAGAGTCACTAAAATATTGTGGTATCACAACGGGCCTCTCCTGTGCCTATGTGCGCTGGTCGTCAGGCCTCTGAAGATCGGCAGCCACGTTAACCTAACCTTACCTAACCGACGAAAGATTCAGCATAAAATAAAGAAAAATAATGATTTCTAACCTTCACCATCAGGATTGGGACATGAGATAGGACTGGAGTAGGATTAAAGGTTCAACACAAAATGATTAAATGGGAAAGGAAATATTTAGGACTGCAGATTGTTACAATTGTCTCCGAGATGATCACACAATAATTTGCGTCAAGTCTGGCTCAACGAGTTCTAACAGAACAACACCTCAACGGGTGGACACAGACCGAAACTAAGCTGTTAGGACATGCCAGCAAGGAATTTATTCGCGATAAACATTAAACCAAATCAGTACTGTTCCATACATACATGAAACTATCCTATCATTAGGAGATATCTTGTGATTCCCTCTGACTAATCATCACAGCAATCTGCGTTTATTAACATTTAAACAGACACAGTAGCACAAGACGGGCGCCAATGCTGCATTGACGACCGCTCGGCCGGAATGTTAATCAATGAACTACTTATACCACAGCTTGCCAAAGCAAGTGTAAAAGCAAAGCTTTACGCGAAAGCAGATAGTAACGATCCAACCATATTGCCGATAAGTCCCATTTTGTTTGGGCGCCATTTGTTGCATAACGGCCTCTCAGCCGAGCCGCCGTCAATGCAGCATACTTATTATTTAAAAAGGACTCATTTTCATCTTGCCCAGATGCCAGATTTTGCCGGCTAACGCAGTCAGGCGTGGGTTATGGCCAGAGAAGGAGTCACTTTGATGCTACCGCACGCGGACATCACATTTTACAAACAAACATGCAGAAGATGGAGAGGAGAAATCATTATTTTCTTTTACAATAATTTATTCAAACATTGCTATTACCAATAAACTCATAATAAAGAAGTAGAAGAGAAAGAAAGAAAAAAAAAAAGACACAAGAGAATATATAGCAAAAATTATAAAAAAAATATATAGGTAAGTCTACAAGAAATATCTGAACCTTACAAAGGAAAGCAACGAAAAAACAAATTCAATAAATGAGTAATTCCGAATTAAATAATATCATTGATATAAATCCTTTGAAAAACCCAAACCCGGCCGGGATCGGTTAACACCAATCGTGACAAAATTTTTCTTTTTCATCAACCTAATATGTAAACAAGATATTTAATCCAAATAATTTCATATGCAATGCTTATACTAATATTAATCTTATATGTATCGATATCTGTTAATTCTTTTCTCTTTCTTTATAATAATTGGAAAAGCTTTAATTAGCCATGTTCATATTCAAAATTACTTGATAAACGATTTCTTCAATTAAATTTACTTGGTTTTTCCAGGATTGGTTGCTGTCGATGTGATACAGCTACCCGCGATTTAAATTTTTGCTTCGTGTCGAAGGCAACTTTACTTTAACCACACAACGAAAACTGTAACAGCACACGTTCAAATTTTCAAATTTACGTACAGTTCGCTCGGTTAATTGAATGTTATAGTTGTCATGCTTAGGTAGGATACCGAAAGTATTGATATATATGTATATATGTCTACATATGTATATTGTTTGAAACATGCAAGCGATTCTTATACACGAGAGTTACTTAGCTGAAGTACGTTGTACGTCGACGGCACCAGCATCTTTCACAATCCAGATTCTACAGCACAAGAAACTTCTTTGCTACTAACTCACGATTGGCCTTCACCCAATTTCTTCTTGTCGTTCCAAAGAATTCCAGTCGTTTTCATTCAAAAAGAAACTTCGTCGCTGATAATTCACGATTGGCCTCCACTCAATTTCTTCTTGTCGTTCCAAAGAATTCAAGTCGTTTTCATTCAAAAAGAAACCTCGTCGCTGATAATTCACGATTGGCCTCCACCCAATTTCTTCTTGTCGTTCCAAAGAATTCAAGTCGTTTTCAATCATCCAACACCCACACTTTTCCTTTAACTTTCCCACAATTCAAATTTTCCACCTCCAAATCTAATGGGAAGTAGGTTAAACACTATTGAACGTGGATTCCGAAATATTTTCCGAATGAATTCTGATTTGACTTCAAATAATTTTTAAATTTGCTATTTTTTTCCCCTCGCAGCAATCAGTACGACCTTTGCACTTTCAGTTTCAACCAACTTGTCCCCCTTTCTTTTGTTCTGCAATTTTTCGACGAACCGCAAGAACGGTTCTTTTCCAAATTTCCCTTTTTGCACTCTATTTCCCGCACTCTTAGGGCATCACCAGGCCTGTTCGTGCAAGCATGCGACTCCATGTTTGCTGATATTACTCGCAGGGAAATTGCCAAAAGCTTTCGGTGAACAGCTGAGTCTGTTTATTTCATTTGTCATGTAGGAAATACACGTTGGCCCAAGGAAGACCAAGAGGCACTATGGACAATATGTTCTACTAAAAATTAGTAGTTTAAATACTATTTAAAAGAGTTAAAAGTAGAGATTTTCATTTTCAGTCCCTGAATTTTGTTGTTGATAGTTGTGTCAGTGCTATACATTGTTAAGTAATATACGACTTGTGATGTAAGTGCCTCTACCGAAATTTGACTAGGTTACTTATATTAAAAGTAGTTTTTTTTCAACGTACAATCAACGATCAGATGACCTAATATAGGAATGAAGTAGGTAGACTATTACCCGATGCCGGAGCTAGCAAAATTAGATTGGTGATATGTTTACAAAGGGGAATGCAAGAATTGTTATCGAAATGACAGTTTTGGCATAGGAAGCTATTAAAAATAAGTGCAACAATCGTGGGGACGACCCAGACCCTGAGAACTCAAAGCCGGGCAATAATGGGTTTGTGCAGTCTTGGTTCCCTTTCTTTTTCACGACTTGATATCTTGTAAGTGATACACTCCCAAAGATTTTCCTTCCGTATTGCTCAGCTCATAGGACACTTGACCCACTTTGCGTTTGACGGTAGCCCTGACAAACTTCGAAGCAAGTTTAGCAGAGAACCGATCAGCTGCACGACTCAGAGTATAATTCCGCACCCAAACAACCTATCCCAATTCAAGCTTCTTTTCCCGAGACCTCAAATTGTATCGATTTGCTCCCTTAGCGTATGCCTCAGCAAGTTTACTCCTAACTCGGTCGTGCGCCATTCGTAGCCTGTCATTATTGGAGCGGAGTAACACCTCACCATCCTCAAAAGCATTCAGGCTCTTTAATAAAGCGTATTCGGAGCCATGCCGGATAGGATGATATCCAAACATCAAAAAATGAGGTGAAAACCCAGTGGCCTCATGTACAACATTGCGGAATGCTGCACACGACTCCACCAAACATTCATCCCACTTTCGATGATCTTCTCCTATATAGGCTCGTATTGCTGTGAGTATCGACTGATTTACTCTCTCGGATGCATTAGCCTGTGGCGAATATAGAGGATTGCGGACATGTTCGACTCCATAGTGTACCAGGAAGTCCGAGAAAGCTTTTGAGGTGAATTGGACACCATTGTCAGAGTGAACTGTCTCAGGAACACCAAACGTGAGGAAAATATGTTGAGTTAAAAACTTAACCACATTCTCAGTAGTGGCTTTGGGTAAAGCCTGAAGCCATACAAACTTTGTGTAATGGTCCAGGACGACCAGTAGTTGGGTATTTCCAGACTTGGACCTTGGGTACGGGCCCATAAAATCTATAAACAAGCGCTGCACGGGACGATCTGTGACCCTAGCCGCGCCCATCGGAGGTCTCATGATGGTGTTTGAGCTCTTCATTTGTTTGCATACTTCGCAGCCTGAAATATAGTTCGCCACATCTTGGCGCAGCCGTATCTTTGTAGCAGTTCTACAGTTTTACGGATACCACAATGAGATCCCAACGGACTGTCGTGCACGCGCTCCAAAAGGACCTGTTTGTAGGCATCAGGCACCCATATCTTTACGCTTGGAATATCCAGGTCATCGTTCTTCTTTGAACCGCACGATATGTATATAACCTCGTCGTAAATCATCAAGTTTTCAAATTTATCAGGATTCTCTCTAATTTTTACAATTAAACGTTTATACTCAGGGTCTTCGAAAAAACTTTTTGGAATATTATTTCCCCAATGCTGATGCTCGGGCATGCATACTACCGCACAGACTGGTTCATTCTCAGAAGCGCACGCCCTCGACAGTGCATCCGGTACCACATTCTGAGAACCTATCCGATGTTCGATGATAAAATTGTATCCCTGTAATTTTAGGCTCCACCGCGCTAGCCTGCCAGACAGGTCTCTTTGATTCATCAACCACTTCAAGCTGGCATGATCCGTGATGACGGTGAAAGGCAGCCCCTCGATGTATGCCCGAAAACGCTTCACACTGTGCACTGCCGCCAAGCATTCCAATTCCGTTACACTGTAGTTGCGTTGCGCGGCATTCAGCTTTGTAGACATAAATGCAATGGGATGTTCCCCACCATCATCATCCTTTTGAAAAAGGACACTGCCAATGCCAGTGGCACTTGCGTCGCATTGAATGTAAAAGTGCCGAGAGAAGTCCGGATTTACCAGCACTGGCGCAGACACTAAAAGTTGCTTCGTTTGATTGAAGGCATCATCAGCTGCCTTCGTCCACGCGAATTTACGTTTGCCCTTTAGCAAATCCGTAAGCGAAGAAGTGATTGCCGCAAAATTTGGTATAAACCGTCGATACCAGCCTGCCATCCCCATGAATCGTCTCACGTCCTTAACCGATTTGGGCTGTGGGTAGGCTATGATGCTTGACACTTTCTCTGGGTCGGTTTTAAGGATACCATCACCAATTACATAACCGAGGTATTTAATCTCCTTCTGGATGAATTTGCTTTTTTCAACGTTGATCGTTAGATTTGCTGATGTTAACAAACTGGCCACTTTGGTAAGTAGCGCCAAGTGCTCATCAAACGTTGAACTGGTTACGAGCAAATCATCCAGATAGACGAACACCCGATCATGCAATTCATGTGGAATTACCTTATGCATCAGTCTGCACATGGTTTGAGGGGCATTGCACAACCCAAACGGCATAACAGTGAAATGATACAGGGGACGAACGGGGACGCAAAAAGCGGTTTTTTCTCGCGATTTCTCCTCTAGCGGAATTTGCCAAAACGCATCTTTCAAGTCAAGGCTTGTTATAAATCGTGTGGACTGAAGACGAGCCAATAACCCTTCAATTAGTGGCAAGGGATAAGCATCTTTTACGGTGACCTCATTCAGTCTCCGGGCGTCCAAACATAGCCGCACTTTACCTGGCTTCCTGACGATGGTGACTGGCGAACTCCACGCACTTCTGCTCTCTTCAATTACCCCCAGAGACAACATGCGATCTAACTCATCATACATCAGTTTCTGCACGATAGGTGAAACTGCGTAATGACGTTGTTTAATAGGTTGGGCCTCTCCTGTGTCGATGGCGTGCGACAGAAAATTTGTTCTGCCCAAACCTATTTTATTACAGGACGGAAACTGATGTATGACGAAATCTAGCTTCTGCTTATCTGCTGGGGACAATTGTTGGAAACATGAAACCGCAACTTGAGTTTCAATAGCGGAACAATGTGGGACAATTTTAAATGCATCCCAGAAGTCTATGCCAAGATAGACTTGATGGGTCAAACTGGGGCATAACAAGAAGCGTATCATTCTAGTTTTATTATTGAACTGTACCAACGTACTAATATAGCCAAGTACGGACGCCTTCTGACCTGAAGCAGTTCGAACTGCCGTCTGCATGCAGTGTACATACAAACCCAGCTCATCGACTAGTTCAAGTGCCCCTGAACCCAGAATACTAACACTGGCCCCGCTATCTAGTAGACCTGTGAGTCTTCGCCCCTTAATATAGATATCCGCAAAAGGCCGATTGTCGCCAGGTGTGGACACGATCGACTCCACACAAGCTCGTTTCAAAAATTGCCTCTGGGTAAAGTACCGCCACGACCGTGAGAACCGCCCTGCTGAACGCCTACGCCTCCTGAAGGTTTCTTCAAGTTCACAGTTGTTTGATAGTAAAAAGGGTTGCGAATCTGTTGTATTTGATGAACTTGGTCGATTCGTTTCTTTATTTACGGTCGCCGTCTCAACTCCGGGTCCACGTTGGTAGCGGCCTCGGTCATAACTGGTCGGGTTGCCGGAGAAATGCCAGGAATGCGCGACCTCTCCGCTGGAACCGCATTCCTGCCGAAGTTTCCCGACTGGCATCTAGGACACTTGGGTTTTACTACTCCCTCTCTACCACAACCGAAACAGAAAACTCGCTGTACTGGCTCTTGACAGTCAATAAATCCATGCCCCAAATCTTTGCAGTTCCAACATACTCGATAACTTGCTTGTCCATCAGCTCGTTGACTCCTAACTGGAACGGGGTTGGCACTAGTCTGCAATGCTTCAATTCTCGGTCTGGTGGGTGCCTCTGATGCTGTTAGTCCTTGGTACCAAATGGGATGTCGAGATTGTACGGTTCTAAAGTCTGAGCAACCACGGTCCTCTGAATCCTCCTGTACACGTAGCTCATTTACCATACGGGGTCGGCGATGAGTGTCGCGATCTGCATTCCACCCCAAAAGTTTCCACTCAGCCTCCACTATGCAGCAACGTTTAAATAACTCCCTCGTGGACCTAAAATCAACTCCAGCTAAATGTGCTCTTAGTGCTGGCGCCATATTGCGAAATACCACACATTGAAAATCCAGATCAGACAGTGGCACAGTTAACTGTAAAGAAATACCTTCCAGTGCATCGTAAAAATCCTGAAACACTTCCCCAGGTTTTTGAATTCGTGCATCCAACATTCGCCGAACATCTACATCTGAATGACACGAGCTAAACCGTTCTAGAAACTCCTGATGCAACTGGCCCATAAAAGGGGGTAATTCAACTCCCGAAATCGCCAGTACCAATCAGAGGCCGGCCCCTTTAACAATAAATGAAAGTCTGTTGCCAAAGTTTTAAGCGCAACCTTATAATCTTCAGCCAACGACAAGACTCTAAACATAAATTGTCTAGCAGGCAAACCAGAATTTGAACCATCGAATGTAAGGTTCCATTTTGATATAGGCAAATTAGCTCCTAACCTATTATTAGTTACTGTAGGTTCCCGAAAGACTACCCTTGGAGGTTCCTGACTGCCGGAATCACCTATATGATCCACCAAGTTCGATTGATTGGTGGATCTCTTTTCTTGCTTTTGCTTCTTTTCTAAACGGTCAGTATTGACCATTTGAGTGGCTTGAGCAACCGAAGGTGATAAGCTCAGGCGTTCAAGTTGGTGTTGAAAGGGTGTATAGCTGGGATCCCAGCTATTAGTTCTACGCCGCATTACGCCCGGTGTTGAATAAAACAAAATTCAAACAGAACAGGAAAATGCTTGCTTCGAAAAGTAACAAAAGATTCTACACAATAGTGGAACCAATTCAGCTGCAAAAATGAAACTTACTGTTTCGCAGAGCAAATGTAACAGTTCGAAGAGAAAGAAAAAAAAATGAATAAACTTAAGGTATATAGCGAGGAAAATAAAATGCAAATTTTATCGATAACTTGAAAAATTTTCTATTCTTAACCGACGAAAGATTCAGCATAAAATAAAAAAAAATAATGATTTCTAACCTTCACCATCAGGATTGGGACATGAGATAGGACTGGAGTAGGATTAAAGGTTCAACAGAAAATGATTAAATGGGAAAGGGAATATTTAGGACTGCAGATTGTTACAATTGTCTCCGAGATGATCACACAATCATTTGCGTCAAGTCTGGCTCAACGAGTTCTAACAGAACAACACCTCAACGGGTGGACACAGACCGAAACTAAGCTGTTAGGACATGCCAGCAAGGAATTTATTCGCGATAAACATTAAACCAAATCAGTACTGTTCCATACATACATGAAACTATCCTATCATTAGGAGATATCTTGTGATTCCCTCTGACTAATCATCACAGCAATCTGCGTTTATTAACATTTAAACAGACACAGTAGCACAAGACGGGCGCCAATGCTGCATTGACGACCGCTCGGCCGGAATGTTAATCAATGAACTACTTATACCACAGCTTGCCAAAGCAAGTGTAAAAGCAAAGCTTTACGCGAAAGCAGATAGTAACGATCCAACCATATTGCCGATAAGTCCCATTTTGTTTGGGCGCCATTTGTTGCATAACGGCCTCTCAGCCGAGCCGCCGTCAATGCAGCATACTTATTATTTAAAAAGGACTCATTTTCATCTTGCCCAGATGCCAGATTTTGCCGGCTAACGCAGTCAGGCGTGGGTTATGGCCAGAGAAGGAGTCACTTTGATGCCACCGCACGCGGACATCACATTTTACAAACAAACATGCAGAAGATGGAGAGGAGAAATCATTATTTTCTTTTACAATAATTTATTCAAACATTGCTATTACCAATAAACTCATAATAAAGAAGTAGAAGAGAAAGAAAGAAAAAAAAAAGACACAAGAGAATATATAGCAAAAATTATAAAAAAAATATATAGGTAAGTCTACAAGAAATATCTGAACCTTACAAAGGAAAGCAACGAAAAAACAAATTCAATAAATGAGTAATTCCGAATTAAATAATATCATTGATATAAATCCTTTGAAAAACCCAAACCCGGCCGGGATCGGTTAACACCAATCGTGACAAAATTTTTCTTTTTCATCAACCTAATATGTAAACAAGATATTTAATCCAAATAATTTCATATGCAATGCTTATACTAATATTAATCTTATATGTATCGATATCTGTTAATTCTTTTCTCTTTCTTTATAATAATTGGAAAAGCTTTAATTAGCCATGTTCATATTCAAAATTACTTGATAAACGATTTCTTCAATTAAATTTACTTGGTTTTTCCAGGATTGGTTGCTGTCGATGTGATACAGCTACCCGCGATTTAGATTTTTGCTTCGTGTCGAAGGCAACTTTACTTTAACCACACAACGAAAACTGTAACAGCACACGTTCAAATTTTCAAATTTACGTACAGTTCGCTCGGTTAATTGAATGTTATAGTTGTCATGCTTAGGTAGGATACCGAAAGTATTGATATATATGTATATATGTCTACATATGTATATTGTTTGAAACATGCAAGCGATTCTTATACACGAGAGTTACTTAGCTGAAGTACGTTGTACGTCGACGGCACCAGCATCTTTCACAATCCAGATTCTACAGCACAAGAAACTTCTTTGCTACTAACTCACGATTGGCCTTCACCCAATTTCTTCTTGTCGTTCCAAAGAATTCCAGTCGTTTTCATTCAAAAAGAAACTTCGTCGCTGATAATTCACGATTGGCCTCCACTCAATTTCTTCTTGTCGTTCCAAAGAATTCAAGTCGTTTTCATTCAAAAAGAAACCTCGTCGCTGATAATTCACGATTGGCCTCCACCCAATTTCTTCTTGTCGTTCCAAAGAATTCAAGTCGTTTTCAATCATCCAACACCCACACTTTTCCTTTAACTTTCCCACAATTCAAATTTTCCGCCTCCAAATCTAATGGGAAGTAGGTTAAACACTATTGAACGTGGATTCCGAAATATTTTCCGAATGAATTCTGATTTGACTTCAAATAATTTTTAAATTTGCTTTTTTTTCCCCTCGCAGCAATCAGTACGACCTTTGCACTTTCAGTTTCAACCAACTTGTCCCCCTTTCTTTTGTTCTGCAATTTTTCGACAAACCGCAAGAACGGTTCTTTTCCAAATTTCCCTTTTTGCACTCTATTTCCCGCACTCTTAGGGCATCACCAGGCCTGTTCGTGCAAGCATGCGACTCCATGTTTGCTGATATTACTCGCAGGGAAATTGCCAAAAGCTTTCGGTGAACAGCTGAGTCTGTTTATTTCATTTGTCATGTAGGAAATACACGTTGGCCCAAGGAAGACCAAGAGGCACTATGGACAATATGTTCTACTAAAAATTAGTAGTTTAAATACTATTTAAAAGAGTTAAAAGTAGAGATTTTCATTTTCAGTCCCTGAATTTTGTTGTTGATAGTTGTGTCAGTGCTATACATTGTTAAGTAATATACGACTTGTAATGTAAGTGCCTCTACCGAAATTTGACTAGGTTACTAATATTAAAAGTAGTTTTTTTTCAACGTACAATCAACGATCAGATGACCTAATATAGGAATGAAGTAGGTAGACTATTACCCGATGCCGGAGCTAGCAAAATTAGATTGGTGATAT
>OX376373.1:113393209-113469094 GCA_947369275.1 Nemotelus nigrinus
AGGATAAAATCGCCAAAGTCAATAGAATCCCGGTTGCGCACTCTGAATAGAGACCTAATGAGTAGCTATGAAGAGGCCTGCCCGATCAGTAAGAGCAGATGTGGCAAGACGGTTCCCTGGTGGAATGGGGAACTGCAGAAGCTAAGGAAAAGTACCAGGAAAATTCTCAACAGAGCTTGTAAGAGCAACAATGAGGATGACTGGATCGCCTACAGAACTTTGCAGAGAACGTATAAGAAGCTAGTGAGGACCTGTAAAAGGGAATCATTTAGATCTTACTGTGAGAGACTGGAAGGCGCACGGGAGACGTCTAGGCTTTGCAAAGTCCTAGAGAAGGATCAATCAGCTAAGCTAGACTCTCTAAAACACTCGGATGGTGATTTTACCAAGTCCAAAAAGGAGTCTTTGCAGACTTTACTTGGGACTCACTTCCCGGCAGCTCCGGTGATTGAGTCGTAGAAGGCAAATGCGCCTGTGACCGAAATCCCTGCTCTTCACAGCAGTAGGAAGTGCTGGTACACAACTAGATCTGTGGTCACAAGTGAAAAGGTCAGAGATGCAATCATGTCTTTTGAAAATTTCAAATCGCCGGACCTGGATGGTATCTATCCGGTTATGCTTAGGGAGGGAATTGACCACTTGGGGGCAGACCTGAGAGAAATCTTCTGGGCATGCCTTTCCTTGGGGTATGTTCCGTCACCTTGGCGAGAGGTTAAGGTAGTTTTTATACCTAAACCGGGGAGAGATGACTATTCCAATCCAAGGAACTTTAAACCGATCAGCTTAACTTCGTTTATGTTGAAATGCCTAGAGAGACTTGTCGAACGACAAATACGTACTACGGCGCTCAGGTTTAACCCTTTGAATGATGAGCAACATGCGTACCAGCGAGGAAAATCATGCGAGTCGGCCCTTCATTCTTTGGTGGCCAGAGTTGAGGGAGCGATCTCCAATGGTGAGTATGCGTTGGGGGTATTTGTGGACATTGAAGGGGCCTTTGATTGCGGGGCCTTCGTGGAACTATGTGATGCTGCGAAAGGTCATGGCGTGGATTATGTCTTAGTTAGGTGGATTCATGCCATGCTGACGCAGAGATGGTTGCTGGCGGAAGCTGAATCCGATTGCTACTTAAGAACAGAGGCGACAAATAGATGCCCTCAAGGAGGCGTCCTATCACCGTTCCTGTGGAGTATGCTAGTTGACTCCCTGCTTAACAAACTGCAATAACAAAGGCTGCACGCACAAGCTTATGGACGCACTGGCTTTTTTTTTTTTTTCTATGATGATGCCAAGGCTCAGGGGATGCCCTATTATGCTATAGCACAGCCTTGGCGGAAGGAAATTTAAGGAAAGGAAGAAGGGAAGGGTTGCATTTGCAGGAGATAGCGATGCACAATTCGTTTGAACAATTGTGGCTCATAGTTGGCGGGGATAACAGTAGATGGTAGACTGTTCCATAATCGTATTGACCTAGATAAGAAAGAATCGTGAAATTTGACGGTACGACTGGCACTGATCGAAAGGGTATGCGAGTGAGCTCGTTGGGAGGCTCGGGTGTTGCGCGTAGGAGGTGCTCTACAAGGAAGCAAACTTGATATTTCATTAGAGCAAAGACCATAATAATAGCGATAAAGAAGAGAAAGGCAACCTACATTACGTCGGTGCTAAAGCGATTCGATACGTGAAGTAATAGTTTCATCGCCAATAAGCTTAAAAGCTTTGCGTTGGACTTTGTCTAGTTCCGCTAAAGCAGTGCGGCCTGCCCCAGCCCAAATATGGGAGTTATACTCAAGTCTTGGTCTTACGAGAGTCTTGTAGATGTGCGCTATGTCTGATGGTGTAAAGTATTTCTTGCCTCTCTGAAGAAATCCTAAGCATTGCATGGCATTTTTCGCAATTTGAAAAATATGGCTGGTCCAGCTTAGTTTGCTGGAGATGTTAAATCCTAATAGGTTCAGCGAAGGTGATTCGGAAATACTCACACCATCAACGGAAATAGTGTGGCTAGTAGGAGGAGGGTAAGGCTTGAGCGAGAGACGACAGCATTGGGTTTTGGACGCATTAAACACAACACGGTTCGCGGAGCCCCAAGCGATAATGTTTAATAGGTCCCTGTTTAGCGATGCAAACATGCGATCTCTACTAACAGAAGTAGCATTGCCACGAGAGTCGGCTACTCTGTCAAAAGAGTATGCGAAGTCAAGGGTGCTGTCATCGGCAAAACTATGAATCGGATTGAAAGTGGAGGAAAGGAGGTCATTTATAAATAAAAGAAAGAGAGTTGGTGAAAGAACAGTACCTTGCGGAACCCCGGCATTGGTGGTGTGGACACAGGATTTGTGTCCATCCAGAACAACTTGAAAGGAACGATCTACGAGGAAACTTTCAATCCATCTGACAAGAACGGGGTGAAGACCAAATGCACGAAGCTTGGCTAATAGGGCAGGGTGCCAGACTCTGTCAAAGGCCTTAGAAATATCAAGAGAAACGACCATTGCTTCACCAAAATTATGGAGACAACGGTTCCATCTCTCAGTGAGAAATGTAAGTAAGTCCCCAGTGGAGCGCCCAGAACGGAAACCATACTGGCGGTCGCTGATAAGTTGGTTCAACTCAAGATATTTCATTAATTTTGAATTCACGAGAGATTCAAATACCTTAGACAGAACCGAAACGATTGCAATAGGCCGATAGTTAGAGGGATCACAGGCCTCCCCTTTTTTGGGTATGGGCTGAACGTGTGCAAGCTTCCATGCGGAAGGAAATATTCCAGTCGAGTATGACAGGTAAAATAGTTTGCGCAGAGGTTTAGCCAAGGCGGAGGCGCAGCACTTTAGTACGAGGGGCGAAATACCATCAGGACCGGCAGATTTGGAAACGTCAAGCTTGGCGAGTATTTTCAATACCTCCCTTGTGCGGAAAAATAGAGGCCCTTGCTTGAAAGCGCACATTGGAGGAATAGGAGGACTCAATGATGAAGGTGGCAAGTAAGAGTTTGTAGCAAAAATCTCAGCAAAAAGATTAGCTTTTTCCAGTGACCCAGAAAGTACGTTACCACCATGAAGGAGAGGTGGCACGGAAGAACTGGAGAAGTTGTTCTTAATCCTTTTTACAAGCGACCAGAAGCCTTTGCTTCCTTTCTGGCTTGCAAGGACCTTCTGCTTGATATTTTGGTCAAACTGGAATTTAACTCTTCTGATAGTAGATGTACAGGTATTGCGAGCAGTCTTGTAAAGGATTTTTGATTCCTCAGACGGAGATAGCTTGTAATTTCGGAATGCCGCCTCCTTAGTGCGAATAGCCTCTTGGCATTCGTAACTAAACCATGAGGTGGTGGTTGGTTTAGTATTCTTGAAGGCATGCGGAATAAAAGTGTACATTCCATACCATATGATGTCGGTTATGGTGGAAGCTATATATTCGACGTTCTTTGTTGCATAGCAATCGGACCAGTCGATCTCTCGGATATATTTTTTAAACGCAGTCCAGTCAGCCTTGCCATAATGCCAGACCAGTCGTTTGGTAGAAAACTGATTAGTGTTAACCAGAGAAGAGATGTTAAATTGGGCCCAAATCAAATTGTGATCCGAGTTGCCAAGAGGCGCAGAAACTGAGATCGAATATTTATCTGGGTGTGAGGTTAGAAATAAATCTAAAAGATTTGCATTGTGCCCAGATATGTCGGGAATTCTTGTTGCACAATCTACTAACTGCTCCAAATTGAACGACTCACTAAAAAAGCTCAACGTGCCTGCCCGCCGGACTTGTGGTGGAAGAGTGTCTGAGCCACTGGACGTTATGCACATTGAAATCACCGGCGAGGATGATTTCAGATGAAGGGGATGTCTCAAGCAATTTATCAATGTCAGAAGACAGTGCATCAAAGGAACGAACAGTATCTGCATCAGACATGTCAGGGCTGCGGTATAAAAAACAAAAGAAGATGATGTGCTTGGAAAATTTGAATCTAATCCAGAGATAATTAAATTCTGGATTAGCAGAAGTATATTGGCTAAGTGTGGTAAACGGCACATCATTACGCACATAAATTGCAATCCCTCTTTGGGGGGAGAAGCGGGGCACTAACTGATAACCAGGTACGTGATACTGATTGATATCAGTATCAGAAACGACCTTAGTTTCACTTAGTGCCAAAATTGCCGGTTTGTGTATGGATAAGTGACAGTAGACCGAAAAAAATTCTTCCTTATCCCGCGAATATTGCAAAAATTTAATTTAATATTTTGCATGATTATAGCGCCGAAAAAAAATTAATAAAAAACAAAATCAAAAACAAAGCACAATTGAAAAACAAAACGTGCAACACGCAACGGAAATTCACAGTTATACGCGATCAAAACAAGTCACGGCGACCCGAACAAAGTCAATAGCAGTGTTATGCCTGCAATATTGACCTTGAGCGAATCAAGCGTTACCATAGTTTTGATCGCGGACAACCATCAGTTAGAAGATGTTGAGATGGAACGGGCTCACCAGGTTGTGTTGGTTATAGGGCATAAAAGCCCTTTACCGTGGCACCAGATTCACTTATTAAACTGCCGAAACTCTGCTTAGCTCGAAACAAGAGATCAGCCCCGGAGCACGACTGTCCCCGTTGACGTGCAAACTGCAATTGCCAACTGTCGGTAAAGATCTGAATGTGGTATGTAGAAATACACAGCGCGCATTGGATCTGATTAGCAGCTAGTGTTTGAGGCACGGCCTAACAGTGAATCCTGGTAAGATGAAACTTGTTTTGTTTACCAGGAAAAGAAAACTGAGAGGACTAGTGCTCCCAAACATGAAGGGTGTAACAATTCAACTTTCAGATGAAGTCAAATATTTTGGGGTAATCTTGGACAAAAAACTTCTCTGGAAGAAACATGTAGAAGTGAAGCTTACTCGTGCTATACAAGCTTTCGGGCAGTGCAAGAGAGCTTTTGCTACCACATGGGGTCTAAAGCCTCGTGTAGTGATGTGGATCTACACAGCAATACTTAGGCCGATGCTCACGTACGCATCGGTGGTGTGGTGGACTATCGTGAGGCTATTGTATGCTCGGAAAAAGTTAGCTCTGCTGCAAAGGACAGTGTGCCTGGGTATCTGTGGTGCCATGAGCACTACTCCGGGTGCGGCCCTTGATGCGCTCCTCAATTTGCCTCCTCTCGACATTTAAGTTCAGAGTGTGGCGATGAGCTCTGCCCATAGACTAGCTCAGCTTGGCTTATGGGTAGGTGAAGACGATGTGGGGCACTGCTCTATTAGGAGTTCGATGTGTGAGATCTCTCCGATTCTCACTATGCCTTCGGACGCTCGCAGTCCCTTCCTCGACTTCAGAAGAAAGTCGAAATAATTCTCTTAAGCAGAAGTAACTGCGATGATCCAGATCTGTGTACGAGGAAATATTCTGAGGTCTTCTTCACGGACGGCTCGAGGTCAGATAGTAGATCTGGAGCTGGTGTCTATCTACATTCCTCGAATGGCAGGTGGGCTTTCTCTCTTGGAGAGTACGTTTCGGTTTTTCAAACAGAAATATTTGCTATCCTGAGAGCTGCCTGTTGGGCAATTGAAGAAAGATGGAGGGGAAAGAGCATTGCTATTTGCAGTGAGAGTCAAGCTGCACTGATGGCGCTGCGCAGACCCCTGACAAACTCGAAAATTGTCCAAGAGTGCAGACCACGATTGAAATTTGTCGCCAGATTCAATAGGTTGTATCTGCTCTGGGTACCGGGACACTGTGGTGTTGAGGGGAATGAAATTGCTGACGTCTGCGAAGCTAGGTTCGGGACTTCCACTACGGGGCCCTGAACCCGCCTTGGGTGTGCCGACCGCATCTGCACGTGCCATTATTCGAAAGTGGGTAGATGATGCTCACAAACATAGCTGGACGGCTGCCGGTGTGGCCAGGCACACGAAGGTATTCCTTTCCGAACCCAACCAGGTGACTGCGGGATTCTTGCTCAATAAGAGCAGGAAAGTTTGCAGTGCCATGGTAGGTATTCTGACTGGACACAACTGCCTAGGAGGACATATGTACCGAATAGGTGTTGCACAGGATGACCTCTGTTCATCCTGTCTAGAAGAGGCTGACTCTGCGGAGCATTTGCTCTGTGAATGCCCAGCGTTTGCGCGTCTCAGATATCAATGCTTTGGCTGGGATGTTGCACGCATGTTGCACGCATGCCCTTTTCCCCTATCAGTGATCCTGGACTTTATCAAGAAGTCTGGGAAACTATGGTAGGCAGGGGGAAATGAGTATAATGGATCCTTTGGCCTGAGTGCTTAGAGGTGCCAATGCGCCTCTCCCGCAACTCACACACACACACACACCATTTCGTTATGATACCATGACTGTACTGGAAGCTATAGGGCAAAGAGCTTTATTTTCCTTAACGAATTTTCAACATTTAAGGGATAAAAATTATCATAGCTGGCAGCTCCACCCGAAGTTTTCGATTAATTTCTACCAAACGTAGTTTAAATTAAGGTTCAGCTAGTGTGTGAATTTCGTCAAAATCGAACGAATGAATAAGAATTTATATATTTATATTTACAGTTAACTTTTTTAGTGATTTTTCAAGATGGCACCACTGGCACAGAATTACTCGCATTTCAAAATCACTTCTATCAGATCTGGTCCTATTTAAGACCAATACATTCTGCAAATTTCAATTAATTCTGCTTATCGGATCGTCAGTTTCCGTGAACAGAAGTTTTTGATGCTAAAAATATAG
Organism: Nemotelus nigrinus; assembly: GCA_947369275.1. NCBI lineage: Eukaryota > Metazoa > Arthropoda > Insecta > Diptera > Stratiomyidae > Nemotelus > Nemotelus nigrinus. The sequence goes on from OX376373.1 coordinate 113,399,944, forward strand.
GTAAATTGGGCAAGGGTTGCCAGGCGTGCCCGTTGTACCACATCAAATTTTTCAATTTGGCTATACTATACACTTTGGCTGAGCATAAGTTTTCCATATGAATGGATTTTTTTTGAAAAAGCGGCATTTTTTGAAGAGAGGCGATGATTTGGAGGTTGTCACTTTCAGTGTCTGCCCTAGCAACAGGATTGCCAACACGCTCAAGCTAAACAGACTCACAAATTTACAACCAAATAAGACCAATATGTCCAGTAAATTTCGTATTGATTGAATAGCTCGGTCAAAAGTTATCGCAATTTAAAAATTTTCAAATTTTCCCGTTCTCTAAGCACTTAGCGCACAAGTGGGGTTAAAAAAATCCAAAAAATCCAAAACAATATCCGATTTGCATTTAAAACACGCTCAAAATTTATTTCGTCAACTTTATTTTGGAAAAATTATTTGTGTACGGAGTAATAGGTATATTCAAAATATCACTAAAATGGCGGCCGGCGCCAAAGGGTTAAAAACAATTGAGATTTAGTGAAACCTGGACCTATTCTGCACATACACCAATGTATCCTGAAAGTTTCAGCTCAATCGGAAAGCGCGCTCCCGAGAAATAGTCACTGAATATTTTTGATATATATATATATATATATATATATATATATATATATATATATATATATATATATATATATATATATATATATATATATATATATATATATATATATATATATATATATATATATATGTATATAGATATATATATATATATATATATATATATATATATATATAAATATATATATATATATGTATATAGATATATACATATATATAAATACATATGTATATATATATATATATATATATATATATATATATATATATATATATATATATATATATATATATATATATATACATATATATATACATATATATATATAGATATATATATATATATATATATATATATATATATACATATATATATATACATATATATATATATATATATATATATATATATATATATATATATATATATATATATATATAAGTAGTAAGAGTGGACAATAGACCGGTTTCCCATACAAAAATAATTTCTTTTGCTCTTTTATATTCGGTGTAAAATCGTCGTCGAAGCAGGAGAGTACATTGCTAGTGTACGTTGTGCAAGTAGAGAAGACATATACGATTTCGAAGGTGTGTCTTGTTGATGTTTTGCTGCTCTTGTAGACTTAAGTTGATTTTTTGAGGAAAACACCATAAGAAATACACGGCGAAAGCAAGTGAAACCTGTCCAAATCGTAATGCTTTTATAAAAGTCTTCCGCAGCCGAGGAGGACAGGTTTTTCATACAAAAATCGAGCTTTTTTTAGTTTATTAGACAAATTTTTTTCACTTGAGATGTTGTTGCGAGTTGAGTTGATAGAGCCGGGATCTGGTATTTTGATTATGAGGAGGAGTCGATGCAGATCTGATAATTTTTCTTCGTGGGCTTGAAGCCGGGGCCATTTTGGTATCGATGCAAATATTTGTTTGTGAACAAGCTGTACCATGTGCCGGCAACCTTTTTTTTCCTAGTGCCTTGGTGGCTGAGATGTTGTTTTTTATGGCCTGGAGCCGGCATTCTTTGGTTTTGTAAATAAATGGACCATGTGGCGTATATGTTTTTATACTATTTGGAGTCGATGCAGATCTGATAATTTTATTCGTGGGCTTGAAGCCGGTGTCATTTTGGATACGATGCAGATTGTTTGTAAACAAGCTGTACCATGTGCCAGCAATCTTGATTTTTGGCGCCTAGGCCCCATATGACAGGAATCTTGTTTCCTGGTACCGTGGTTATGTTTTTGACACTATTTGTAAGTAAGAAGCCGGGTGAGCTGTATAGTTTTGACTTGAAACCGGTAAGCAATCTATCTGAACCGGTATGTGTTGTTTTGCTAACAGATTTGTATATGTTGTGTTGATGTGACGTAGCGTAGGTCAGTTATTCAAATATTTATCTTAGTTTCGGTGTCGATGTTGATTCAATGTATTCAACCGAGACTGGTAAGATATGAGTTCTGGATTTGGGTCAGGTTGATACTTCGTGTTCAATGATAATTTTATGTACGCATAAATCATTGAGTGTTAGTCTTTCTTATGTGACTCATATTGTAACGATTTGCATGTTATATTTTTGGATGCGAATGAACACGAAAGTGAAAAGCTAGAATGTGAATATGAATAAAATTTCAATTTGCATTCGAATTGGAGCAGCAATGCTAAGGAACCCTGGTGAATTATGAAATGAAAAGCGGATTATATGTTTAAGTAGACTTAAGTCTTTTTATTATGATATGCAATATAATTGTTTGCAGATATTTTACATAGAATAATAATTGTATATTGAAACCACTTCACACATGGCTCCTCCGATAATCATTCCGAATCCAGCACATTTTAAAATGTTGAAGAGTTTCATTCCAAATTGAAAACTTGTTGATACCTGTAAAATAGCTAAAATTTTGTAACTCCTGAGAAAAGAGACTAAAAATGTTGTAGGAAAAAATTGAAAAAAAAAAGATGTTGAATATATCGACATTATTTTTATTGAAATAATTTCATATTTTTTTTTTTACAAATCATTTTTTCTCTTCAAAGCGAATTTTCACAAAACCTCCTCTACTTTCATCTTTTCCCTCGTAGATGAAGTAGAGGTTAGCTGTATTCTGGTTTAGCTGACTGACGTCCTTATGTGTTTTGAACCCACTGGAGAAACGTACTGGTAGGAAATAATAAGAGCCCTCTTCCAGGAACATCGCTACTCGGGATGCATACTTAGTCTTCACGAGTTTAAACTAGCGCACCTTACATGCTTTACCCTCCTCCAACATGGCAGTTGTAAGTAGGGTATCAGCATTGCCCTTGGCGATCGTGTTTAGTAGATCCGCCTGTAAAAATAAGTGAATGAGATATATAATAAAAAATATTTACATAGATTTTAAAAGCCTTACCATTATAATGCTCGTTCGTTGTGGAAACAGATGTGTCTGACTGAATCTACTAAAAGTATTCAGACTTTTATATGATTTTCAGGCTTATGTAGTTGTTGGTAAAAACAGAAAAGTTTACCTTCAATTGCAAGTTTCCGTTATCTGCAGACATTTTACCAGAAATGTAAATTCATGTTTATTTCATAGCCAGGTATGCATTAAAGAGCTAATGTCTGATGAGAGTTGGTGCATACTTTCGAAACCACTTAATTAAAAAGTTTTTCAATTTTGAATGTAGCAAAATAAAAATTAATCTTTATGTAAACTGATGTTTATTTCATCATATATATAAATTTTAAGTGAAGATGAGTTACAAAAGTAATATTGAAGAATGTCATAAAATAAAAATTATTCTTTATGTAAACTGACGTTTATTTCATCATATACATAAATTTTTAATGAAGATGAGTTACAAAGTAATATTGAAGATCAGAAATGGTAATGGTATATGATACAAAGATAATATTGATATTCAAAGAAATTGAGGTTCAGAGATACGATTTCTCGAATTTATATTTAAATAATGTGAATCAGACATCAATAAAATAAGTTACTTTATCGGTGGTTTAGGGAGAGTAGGTATCTGTACATTTTCATTTCAGTCAGTATCTAAAGTCGATATATAAATGGTTTGGTGTAGTTAACGTAAGCCACAGTTTATTTCAATCTTTGCAGCAGCTATACAAGTGTATGCAGTTTACAGTTTGTATGAAATACTTACCAACTAACTGAACTGCATCTCCAAACGTATGAACTTCAACCTATATTTGTAGTAGCATTGTTAATAAGTTTTATTTCACAGTAGGAGATACATTGTTAGAAGAGAACCAGCGAGGCCTTGTCCAGTGAGCTGTCCAGTGAGCAGAGAACCAGCGAGGACCTAGCAGCAAGCTGTCCAGTGAGCAAAGAACCAGCGAGGATCTTGCAGCAAGCTGACCAGCGAGCAGAGCACCAGTGAGGCCCTAGCAGCAAGCTGCCCAGTGACCAGAGAACCAAGGAGGACCAAGCAGTAAACGGTCCAGTGAACAGAGAGCCAGCGAGCAGTAAATGTTCCAGTGAGGCTCTTCTCTTCTCTAGTTAATAGCAGAAAACTTCCAACACTTGTTTCAGTAGCAGGTAATATAAATTAGGTAGGTTCAAATATAAATTAGGTAGGTTCAACGTCAAAATGAATGTGTCAAATATAATTAGACATTTAGAGGAAACAATAAGTTCCTCACCCGACTTTTTTCTTATTTCTCTGAGTGTTCTCTTAAAAGACATCAGAGATAGTTCGTTAAATTTAAGTGAAGAGCAGAGATTTTTGATTATGCAGTTAGCTGTACGTTACTCTGTGGTAAATAGTGTACCATTGTCTAACAAAGTATTAAGTGAAAGTTTAAGTTTCTTAAATCGAGGTTCCAGTTCATTAACTTCAAGGCGAGATAAGCCTGTATCACAGTGTATCATTCAGAGTGGTAGTGGTACTACAAAAGATGATAATTTTAATGCAGACTATGAAATTTTGTCAAAAGAGGAAACGTTTTTTCCAAAGTTTAATTTAAAAGGTGTTAAAATAACGTTCAGACTTAAAGATTTTGCAAATGTGAAGGAAGATCCGATTCAGGGGCTTGAACAAACTTTTGACAATATTTTCAAAAGTATTGCGGTAAATTCTGTAAAAGGAAGCAAAATTGGTTTCACAATATCACTACCTAATTCGCCTGATGTAAAGTCCATATGGTGCAGTTTACGACCACTTGGCGAAATTAATGGTCGGTTTGTTTTGGGATTAATTTCAAACGTAAATCAGTCAAATAGTGCGTTTCTATCGGATGAAGTGATGGATCTAAATGTACAGATAGTGAATTTTCCTTCAGGAGGGGGTAGAGCTGTTGGACAATATATCGATGAAGACGAATTTCTCACTAAGAAAAAATGTGTAGTTGATGTGGGTAAAGAAAATAGTACTGACTGTCTCCCGCGAAGTATATGTTATGCTATTGCAATGATTACTAGTGATAATAGAGTTGTCAACACAGTTAAAACACTTGATAAAACTACAAAGCAGTTATGTAAAAATTCTGGTGTAACTGTTGAACAGAGCGGTTGTGGTCTTAACAACCTTTTCAAGCTTCAAAAGTTTTTAACTAAGTATTGAATAGTGGTATTTGATGATTTTAAAAACTCATCTTCTATTTTGTTTAAAGTTCCCATTAGAAGTCAATCGGTGCAAAAGATTTACTTATACTATTCAAAACAAAAGAGACATTTCTATGTTATTAAGAGTCTGTTAGCATTTTTTGATAAGAACTATGCATGCAGCACTTGTGACAAAGTTTTTAATACCATGAATCATAGATGTAAGTTGAGATGCAAGTATTGTTGTTCTTTTCCGATTTATGATTTTTCGACGGTAATGTTAAAATGTGAGAGATGTAATCGTTCATTTAGGGGTGTGGGTTGTTACAACAGACACCTTCAGAACAAAATCAAGCAAAAGTCTGTCTGTGACACTTTCAAGATATGTGTGATATGTACCAAATTTCTGGATTTCAGAAAAATTCAGACAGAAAGCCATAAATGTAAGGAATACCGGTGCCATATATGTTTTAAAACTGTTCCGGCAGAGCATCTATGTTTCATTAAGCCTTACAGAGGTAGGGCTGACCGTAAATTTCTCTTGATCTTTTTTGATTATGAAAGCATTCAGAATAAACCGTACGAAAATAGTTCTACTTCTTACCTTCGTGTTGTTAACCTAGTTGTTTCACAACAATCATGTTATAAGTGCTATGCACAGACGGATGTTACAGAAGATTGTGAAATATGTGGTGTAAGAGAGCACATTTTCCAACATAATGATACGCATACAGATGTTGTTAAAAGCTTTTTAGACTATTGTCTAACACCTCGACCTCATTTTAGTAACGTTATTTGTATCGCACATAATTTACAAGGTTATGGCGGGCATTTTTTAGTAACGGAACTAGTCAAAAGAAAATTAAAGGTTGAACCAATAATGAATGGTATGAAAATTATGAAATTGAGCTGTGGTCAAGTAAGTTTTATTGATTCGCTCAATTTTTTAGCTTTCCCTCTTTCTAAATTTCCCAGAGTCTTTGACATAGAAAATTATGAAAAAGGTTATTATCCTTACTATTTCAACACATTGGAAAACATGAATTATGTTGGTGAATATCCTTCACCTGATATGTATGGTTGTGATACAATGGATGTCAAGGGTAGAGATAATTTTTTCGAATGGTATAAATTGAATTCTCATAAAGTTTTTGATAACAGTAAAGAGTTGTTGTTATACTGTAAGAATGATGTCAACATTTTACGTTTGGGTTGTACACGTTTCATGCAGAAATTTTTGGATATATCCCAAGTCTATCCTTTTGTTGAGGCTTTAACTATTGGATCAGCTTGCCTGCTAGTTTACCGAAAAAAATTTTTACGTAAGGATGTTTTAGGCGTGATGCCTAAAACAGGTTATTACAAGTCTCAAAACCAATCTCGTATTGCTAGTAAATGGTTTATTTGGAAGAGCTCCGAACTCAATGACGAAATTTTGTCATCGAAGAATACAGGCGAGGTGAGGTTAGAGCAAGGTGGATTTTACGTAGATGGTTTTCACTCCAAGACAAATACCGTATATGAATTTTTCGGATGTTGTTATCATGGATGCAAAGAGTGTTTTAAGATTCAAGAGTATGTATCAGGATTCAATCAGGATACCTAAGACCAGAGATATGAGGCAACAATGAGGAGAATTGAGTTGATAAAGTACAACGGTTATAAATTAGAGTATATATGGGAGTGTGAATTCGTAAAATTTTTAAAAGAGAACCCACACATCGAGACAAAAATTGATGAACAGTATCGAAATGTCAGTGCCCCTCTAGCCCCGCGTGATGCACTATTCGGCGGTCGTACGGAAGTGTTTAAATTGTATCATGAAGCTAAGGCGGGAGAAATGATAAGATACCTTGATTTCACCAGTATGTATCCTTACATTAATAAATACGCTCCTTACCCAATAGGTCATACTAAGATTTTTCGCTTTGATAATATACCTGCTAAAGAAGATGTGTTGACAATGCACGGTTTTATCAAGGGTTCTATTATTCCTCCTACAGGTTTATTTATCCCTGTATTACCCTTTAAGACTAATTCCAAATTGTATTTCTCATTATGTAGAAGATGTTCAGAGACAAACAAAATTACCCTATGTGATCATGATGATTTGGAAAGGGAATTTACTGGTACTTGGGTTATACCTGAGGTAGCGTTAGCTGTTAGTAAAGGCTATAGAGTGCGAAAAATTTTTGAAGTTTGGCAATATAACTTTACGAAATATGATCCGATTACCAAAACAGGAGGTTTGTTCTCGGAATACGTCAACACCTTTTTGAAAATTAAACAAGAGTCGAGTGGTTGGGGTGGTGAACACTTATCCGAAACAGATCGAGATAATTTTATAGAATCATATCTGTTGAAAGAAAACATAAATCTATGTAAGGATCAAATTAGTAAAAATGCTGGTAGACGAAATACAGCAAAGATGTGTCTAAATTCTTTGTGGGGCAAATTTGCCCAGCGAGAAGATCGAACTCATACAAAAGTGTTCCATAATTTCGCAGAGTTTTGTAATTTCATACAGTCGCCAGGACTATGTTCGGTTTACCCTGTAAATGCTGATACCGTGTGGGTAACATGGAAATACTCTGTGGAAAATTTGAACACATTACCTCACGTGAATATACCCATAGCAGCGTATACGACTACATTTGCCAGACTTAAACTTTTTGAGGTATTAGAAAAGGTTGGTAAATGTATACTTTACTGTGATACTGATAGTATGATATTTATAGATAATAAATCAGATCCTCTGTCTCTACCCATATCTGATTTCTTAAGTGATTTAACAAATGAAATTGAATGCTTCGGACCGAATGCATATATTTCGGAGTACGTAAGTACAGGTCCGAAAACTTACGGTGTGAAAATTGATACTGTAAAAGGTAATGAATACATCGTGAAATGTAAAGGGATCACCATAAATTTCAAAAATGCTAAGGTTGTAAATTTTGAGCGCTTGAGAGCATTAGTTCTTGATGATGATCAGATAGTTTGTGTGACAAATGAAAAAAAGATTAAACGCAAGCGTCCGGGTATTGTTGCTTCAGCCCCTGAGATAAAACATATCCGTTTCACATTTGACAAAAGAGTTGTAGTGGAGGAAAGTTCCACATATCCTTACGGTTTTAAAAGAAAGCGCATTATTTAAGATTGTGTAAAATTTTGTTATTTTTAAGTTACATAAAATATAAGATACACTTAGACTTTTAATGTTTAAAACCTTAAAGCAGTCGCACACATACTTAATTAAAACATAATATCAATTTTTGTGTGAGAACACTTTGTAAAAATGTAAGAGTTAATGATGAAACAACACATACATAATTACATTTTAGTTCCGAAATAATTGTATTTGAGTTAAGAAACAATTATATAAATATAAAAAACAGAGCTATTTTTCATTTCATTTTAAACTTTACTTCCCTACAGCCAGGATGAATACATTCATTTTCGATATCCAATTCGTGTGTGGTAACAATGGACAATATTTTGCTAAAGAGCTGGTAGTACTACCTTTCGAATCAACTGTACCTACAGTTTACTTCCTCTCTCCACCCTATCCTTACCAAGAGCTGGATGGTAGGGCACGAAGACAGAACAAATTCGAAGCAAAGAACATTAATGGGTTGCGATGGGATGACGGTGAGGTTAGCTACAACAATCTTCCAAACATTCTAATGCCATTCAGCGAATCTACGATCTACGTAAAAGGTGATACAAAAGTCAAATTTCTAAAGAGGTATCTACCTTCCGCAAACATAGTTCATCTGGAGATACCGAAATTACGAGATCTCAAGAATTTCAAGACCATCTGTAAAATGCATGGTGTACTTCCGGGAATACGATATGCTGCGCAAAACTGTATAAATCTTTATATGTATTATCTTATGAATACTAAATATTGTTGAAATACAAACATGTTTTTTCTTATTACGTCAATTTATTTCATTACACTAAAAATAAGGTTACAGCTACACAGTATTGGAATTTCATAAAAAAGCCTAGAATAATTAATATGCATATAAGATGTACGAGGTGGTATAAAAAAGTCCTCATTTTCCAGCTTCAATAGATCCTTCTCCCTGCATCTATTACTGCTCGTAATATTCCTTCACATATTCCGAGGCCAAATTGTTGTGGTGCATGACAATATTAAAAAATTCCATCATATCGAACAGTTTGAATAGCTCCAGATGTTTGAGTGCTATGTTGCCGTTGCCTACAGGAATCTGATACCGTTTTAAAAGACCCAAATGATTTTCCGGATATTCATCACCTGCTGAAGTCTTCAAATCGTTGAGGTAATTGTAGAGTGAAATCCATTGACTGTAGTCAATTGCCAGTGAGAAACGTCCATGGTAGTGTAAGATTGCCTTCGCCTGAAATGTCTGCGGGTCAAATCCGAGTATGACCCTACGGTTATGACAGCCATCCAGGTAGTAAGTGTAGTTCAGTAAGGCGTCTTCATTGCACGGAGCTTGGGATTTGGGAATCGTTTTCGTTCTTGACTTCTTCTCCTTGCAGTTTGATATGATGTTCTCAAAGCTGCTAGAAGGTTCGACTTGGGATGGTTTCACAACTTTTTTCTTTTTCTGAACAACGCGGACGACTCGCTTAGAGGTTTGTGTTTGCTTATTAGCGGACTTTTCAGCAACTGACCACATCCTTTTAAACTGTAAAAGACAAAACTATGGCTTCGATGGATTGATCACGCTGTTTTTTATATCTCCGGCCTCCTGTCTGCAGGTCTGATTGAAACACTCCCCATCATTTTGCAAAGAGGTCTTCAAATAAATTTTCCGGAATAAATCAACTATTTCACCAGCATTGAAATTATAATCTGTAGAGGAGAACCGGTTCAGAAATGTTTTGAAGCTCCTGCCACTGCAGCGAAAATAAAGAAAAACACCGCAATACTGCCCGCATGTGGTTGAGAGCGCACTCTGTAACCTCTGCTTATTATTTACGAAAACTTTACCATTGACCCGAAGAAATCTTTTGAAGTACTTGTTAGTAGGATATTTACCGAAAGAGTCAAAGTACTCGATAGGTCCTTTTCTAGGAATGTAAAAGGCCACCCAATGAGTTCCACTTTTATAAACTGGATCTGTATTCGCAATAATACAAGCAGGTTTCTTTATTTGATGGGGTAAGTGATCGCAAGGAAAAACGCCCTTGAAAAATCTTCTAGTAACATGATTTCGCTTTAAAGAACTACCAAGCTCGATCGTGTTCATTCCTGTTCTTTAGAGGTGATCACTTCAAGGTTAATGATCCTAGTACGAGACGTAACGTAGCTCTGAAGAAATTCCTTTGTTGGCTCCCCATGTACGAAAATTGTTGAAAACTTTGCGAGGGTTTTTATAAGATCCTCATCCAGACGCTTAAGTTCAAGGTTTCCAGACACACCAGTATGATCAGTAGTGCTAGCTACTGATGTAGGATATTTTTAAACGATCTCCTTTGTATACACTTTATCTGGTGAGATAAAGCCTGCAAACGCAATTTTTTTTAAGAAGGTAAAGTGCCCTTCTGAAAAATACTCGGTATTTACTAGACAATGAGTCATGGTACTGTAGTTATCTCTAGCCAATGCTCAGATAAATAATAATAAATATAGAAGTGTTGAACCTCTTTATATACTTTTTATAGACTCGAATAATCGTTTCGATTTTTATCGATTTCAATATTCGTATCGTACTCTGCATATACAATGCATGTCACACTATTCTTTAATGCCTCTTTGAATCTTCCCTCGATTCTCACAACACCTTGATTCAATAAACTGCCACAACTTGATTCGTATGAATTATCTGCTGTCAAGTCAAATGCTAGTAAAAAGCAGCCATTGTCGAAGAATTGTTTGGATATCTGATGACCTTTATCGAAATAATTGATACCAGTACCCTTGAAAAGGCTCAAGTACCCCCGGGTGCTGAGTGGTTTTTCTTTTGAATAATCGAATTCTATAGGTTGATTTGGTACTTGTACACCATTAACTGACAAATTAAATTTCGTGATGTTATTGTGTTTGAAGTTATATGGATTTTTAGTACGTTTTCCAGTATAGGCGTCGTTGTGTATCATCCCGAAAATGAGCAAGTTCGGTAATTGACCAACCACTATATTGTCCAGTGATAGTGTGAATGTATTTGTTGGTAACGTGTATGTTTTCACTTCGACGCGTTTGTACGGGTATACTGCATTTGAACGTTGCAGTACTGTTTCATGGGCCAGGAGAATATTGAGATTGACGCTTACATGATTCATGTACATTGTTGCTTCCAGTATTTTAATTCGAGGCGAGAATTCATCATCTTTCGAGTACAGGTAGAATTCAGGTTTCTCTAATGATAATATGAGGCGTAAATCTACACCATTAATCAAAAGTTTTTCTTGGTTAAATATATCGCTATGGATCTTACCCATTAACTCGACGACATTACATTTATTCTCAGACTTTGGGCCAACGCCTTCAATCATTTTCATTTCATTCTGGTCAAGATACCATCCAACCGATTCAAGATGAGTTGTTGCTGCATCTTTCCCGTAATTCAGTAGATTTTCAATGTATGCCCTGTACTGGTAGTTGTTGTCTGTTTGAGCTATATTCCTCCCATTCAGCTGAACTGTACATTGTCTAAAAAGCGAATGCATCAAATTATTTGCGACGCCGATTGGATCAGCTTCTACTTCTCTACCATCAGCACCCTTAATGACTTCAGTCCCTGTGAATAACATTTCTTTACCATCCTTTATTTTAACCATCTGCACTTTGAGCCGTAGATATATGCTGGATAAATCACGATACGTATCACCATGGCCGAGAGAGATGAATTCCAGTACAGATGAGTTATCAAATGAAGCTATCGGCTTGTATGCAACTTCTTCGGTTTTTAAAATGTTGCTTTGAATCGGTGATGTGGAGAAAATGTCCAATTCGGATTTCATGCATTCTTTGTAAGAGGACATGTTAATTACTTATCAAATATGTCCAAGACGCGCTTCTTGATAACTTTTCGTTTACTTTTCACACTTTTAATCTTTTTACGTGACGATCTTTTTACACTTTTTTTCAATTTACCAGCTTTACGTCGCTTGGGAGAAGACCTGAATTGAATTTTTGTGAACGGGTTAGCTCTTTTTATAGCCATTCGATTACCTGCACCATTCATCTTATCAAAAAGTTTGTTTATACCTTTCTGAGCTAACTCCTGTGCGGCAGTTTGTCCGTGTTCTCTTAAGAGTTTTTTAAGAGGTTTATTACCAACTTCCTGTATAATAGACTTTCCAGTCTTGACAGCTTGTTGTTTTATAGCTTTTACACCTGACGTAGCCAAAGGCTTTAGATAACGTAATAGGCCACTGAAAAAACTTCCTATACCTCTACCACGCTGATAGATAATTGGTGCTCGATAGAGGTCCCCAATATCTGATAAATTTCCACCACTCTGGATCAAATAATATCGTGTGTAGTGCGAGTTCATGTCGTTAACATCGGTATTGAATATTAACACTATAACCCTTACATTAATGTATGTGAATATTTATACTTTTTCTTACCGGCGCTTAAAGTAAAGCATTATATATGTGGGAGTAAAACTTGGTTCAAAGTCTACTGGTTCACCTTGTTGATCTGTGACTTTAATAGAAATGCTTTCAAAAAAAAGTTTTTTCCACAGCACAGTACTCTACATGTTTGAATCTGAAAATACTGTAGCAATCTTGCAAAGGAATCGTACGAAGATTTCGCACCAATTTATCAGCTAATATTCTAGGTTTGATAATGTCTGTGTAAACGTGAATTAAATTGGGGCTTTCACAATCGCTAACGATCTTGGATGTCCTTGCACGACGTGTTCTTTTATCAAGCTCATGTACATCTTTTTCCAACCGACTTAGACTGTCAAGAAATATTGACTTATCGAAAAATTCTTTTATCGAGACATCAATCAGATCTGGATCAAGTTTATCAACAGGTGTTTTTAAAAATGCATCAATGAATAGACCAGCAATATTTTCAGTTTTAGACACTTCAATCAGTACTGGTGTTGTACCCGTTGTTCCATCACTTCTTTTGTATGGAATGTTTAGTATTGTATCTGATTCAGTTTTTGCCCATTCATCAGGTAATATATCGGTACCGGATTCTTTAGCCGTAGCACTTATGGATTGACGAATTGATTGACCAATTCGGTAAAATAATTGTTTTCGTACCTGGTACACTGTTCTGCTGGAAATTTCAGCTGTCTTTTTTAAATCTTCGTCTGAAAACTCTATTCCACTCAGCAAAAGTGACACAAAATCCGTAATGCTAATCGGTGAAGGTATTGGCAGTTCCACATTTATTTTTACACCATAGTCTTTTAGATGAAAAGTATACGCGCTAGGCTTGATCCCCGCTTTTCTTTCCCACTCACGTCTTAAGCTATGTGCAGGATATATGTATTCGTCAATCATTCTAAATAGCTCTACATGATTTCTTTTCGACCTCGGAATCTGTCCAATTATATAATCAATAAAGTCCTGAAGCGTGTTAAACTTTTTGTTTGAGTTTAAATAAACTTTTTCGGCGATTTTCTCGCCTTGGTAAACATGTAAGCAGAAACCTCCAATCTTCTTTGAATCACTGATGTCGGGAATACTTCCTTCATCTCGATCTTTTTCGATATGTTTGAATACCAGGTCCTTAATTGATGTCAAATAGTAGTTATAGAAGTCAGGTTTAATAACCAAGAAAAATGACGATAGGAATGTTGAAAAATTGATATCGTTTTTTTCATAGCAAAGTCTCCGTAAAGTAGCATCACTCCACCTTAAGAGAACAAGATTTTTTTTCAAAGACACGATTTTTACAACTATTTCTGTTACTTCAGGCTTGCTGGATTCTGCTGCAGTTGATCGTCGACTTCTTTTCATCATACTAGCTTCTTCTTCTCCGATACTGTATTTAGAACGCTTAGAAACACTGCTGGTTGACACTGTCTCTCCTTTTTTTCGTTTTGGCAACATTATCTCCGTCATTCCAACACACCAACCACTACCAAGCTTACAAGAAGCAGGAAGAATATTCTCAAAAGATGATAATGTGTTTTCAGGGTAAATGCTCAGAGAGCTATTGCTTAAAAGGCATACGTAGAATTCATCATCTGTTACTGTTACAGGCATATCAAATTCTTTCCCAAGCCAGGTCTGGTACACTTGAACTGCGCACTTTTTTTTCTTTTAGTCTCTCACTTTGTTGAACAGGATGTTTTCTGACGGGTTGATCAGACGTGTATTGATTAGGATCGAACCGAGAGGGCCTTAATATAGAGTAACTAGGCAGTTCCTGCATTTCCACGTCGGTGGTACTTTCAGAATCTTCTTCGCCTTCTTTCTCCATTTTAAAGACATTAGAAACCTCATCATCAAGATTGTCTATCTCCCCTAGAACGTCTTCTACTTCATCAGGACTCATATCAACAGGTACTGTGTATTGTGTTATTCCGTCATCACCAGTTATTATCCTATAATCTTTGTCAATTGAAGTTTTTCTAAATTTCGATGGTGGCTTCAGACTTTTGGCTATTCCACTTGCCGACAGACGACGCTTTGCTGCAGCCGATAATACACTCCTTGGAGGTGTGATTTCACTTAATGATTCAAACAATTTTTCCACTCGTACAGGTGTAGTTTGCGTTGGTTTCTCATCTCTAAAAACATATTTAGTTTGTGTCGTGTTGTCTCGCAGGCTTTTCTGTTTCTTGCGTACATGCTCGCTCGATGAAGGCATTTGAGTTTTTCTTTCTAGAAATCCTTTACTTCTACGACGTGTGTTTAAAAATTTTATAAGTTCGTTTCGATAATGATACCATTTGTCTTTTGTTCTTAGAACTTTCAATAGTGTCTTTCAAATTTGCATATACTTCAGGAGACAGAAGTAGCATTTTACTCAAATTACTGTTCCTATACATATTTCTCAATTAGTGAACCAATCACCCCTGAAAGTACACTGCCCAGTAATACAGGTAGAAATCCGCCTTGTTGAATTAGTACTTTACGTTGCCGCGGAACTGATCGTTTAGCATCGACTAGCTTACGCATACACTTTTTATATTTACAGAGACGGTTATATATCTTTCCACGAGGTCTGTGGTTACCATTCAACGTATTCAATGTGATTTCGCAAAGTGTTTTAATTACCTCTGGATCGGCATTCTTAAGTATAGCATTTCTCAAACCCGGTCGTGCATGTCTAAGCACGTATAACATATGCTTGTTGTCCTTTAATCGCTTCATTCGTGACACCATTCTCTTGCTTAAAACTATCCTTCGAGCAATAACACGTTACAAAGTTTTTGTTAAATAAATCAGTACGGAAACGTAATATATCACTCGTATTCTGAGTCAGGTCTATTAATAAATAGCTGTGTGGTGCCTGAGTGATTTCTTTATATATTCTCACAAGCTCCTTGCTATTTTCAGGATAAATCTGTTTAGCAAGATGATGAAATTGACTTTTATCAAGCGGATTCTTGAAGCATACCAGATATTTACAGTTCAATGATATGTCACGGCAAAATTTTCCCTGATGAAATACATTTTGTGTTACCAATATCACCGAAAAATTCCTATGATGTGATCCTCTAGTGAACAGTTCGCAAACTTGTCTTGAAAGCGCGTTTAACATCATATCGTCCAAAACTATAAGTGTTGGCTCATTCGCATTATTCACAAACTCTTCTGGAATCGTACTTAAGTATTCGATATTTTTAAAACCTACTTTTAATGGTACAGCTTGAGTTTCAGCATTACACCAAATAGCCTTCTTCACACGAGGCTGTATCATAGAGTCATTTCTAAGAAGTGTCTCTATAAAGCTCGTCTTGCCACATCCAGATGGACCGGCAACCATCATTGTGAAGGGATGAATAAAGTGCGTCATTTTTGCAAATTTTCACAGATTTTAACATAAAAACAAGTAAACGGCCTATATTTATACATTTAATCGTTATGAGTAGAAGGCAAATTGTCAACGAGTTACACAGACCTGCTCGTAAAAATTTTAAACGACGTCGGGTCACTATCAGGGGTATCGATGATTTATGGCAGGCGGATTTGGTTGATATGAGTCCATACTCATCAGAGTATAGAGACTACAAATTTCATCTCACAATAATTGACACCTTTTCTAAGTATGCTTGGGCACTACCGGTCAAAAACAAAAGTGCAAATGAAGTGACCAAGGCGATGGAAACAATTCTTGAACAAAGACGTATTCCCAGAAATCTGCAAACTGATGATGGAAAGGAGTTTTTCAATAAAAAATTTCAACATCTCATGAAAAAGTATGAAATTAACCACTATTCAACATTCAGTGCATTGAAAGCATCGATTGTTGAGCGCTTCAATCGAACTCTTAAAGGTATAATGTGGAAAGAATTCAGTATGAATGGAAATTATCATTGGGTTAGCTTACTCCAAAAATTAATTGGCCGGTACAACAGGACAAAACATCGGGTTATTAAGATGCGACGTATGGATGTAAACGCCACAAATGAGGTTGAATTACTTTCAAAACTATACAGAAAAGTCAAAGTAACATCAAAACCAAAATTTCAAGCTGGAGATCATGTACGTATAAGTAAACATAAACACTTATTTGAAAAAGGCTACACACCAAACTGGTCTACAGAAATTTTCACAATAAAAGAAGTAAAGAAAACACAGCCACGAACATATTCACTTGAAGACTATCAAGGAAATTTAATTCAAGGGGGGTTCTATGATCCAGAGTTAACTGCAGTAAAACACCCCGATACATATCTGGTCGAGAAAATTATAAGAAGGAAGGGGGGTGAAGTTTTCGTAAAATGGCTTGGTTTTCCATCTCGGCATAACACATGGATCAGTATAATAGACGTGCTGTAACCTCTGAAGATTTTAGTAAAAACGTTAAATTTAAAGCGTGAGTACGATCGCCTCAAAACCTTTTCCAGTCTAAAGATTGATGAAAGGAAGGCACAGAAACTTGCACAAAGCGGATTCTTTTACACCAATGTTAAAGATCACGTCAAATGTTACTTTTGTTCCCTGGCAATGAGTGCTCTAAATACACCAACAGATGTCGTCGAGAGTGAACATCTACGACTGTCACCAGAATGTTTCTATGCCAACGGAAAAGACGTCTGTGGTCCCCACGACACACCGATTGCATCAAAAAAATATTCCAAAACAGGATACCAACTCTTCAACATTTTAAAATGTGCTGGATTCGGGATGATTCTCGGAGGAGCCATGTGTAAAGTGGCTTCAACATACAATTATTATTCTATGTAAAATATCTGCAAACAATTATATTGCATATCATAATAAAAAGACTTAAGTCTACTTAAACATATAATCCGCTTTTCATTTCATAATTCACCAGGGTTCCTTAGCATTGCTGCTCCAATTCGAATGCAAATTGAAATTTTATTCATATTCACATTCAAGCTTTTCACTTTCGTGTTCATTCGCATCCAAAAATATAACATGCAAATCGTTACAATATGAGTCACATAAGAAAGACTAACACTCAATGATTTATGCGTACATAAAATTATCATTGAACACGAAGTATCAACCTGACCCAAATCCAGAACTCATATCTTACCAGTCTCGGTTGAATACATTGAATCAACATCGACACCGAAACTAAGATAAATATTTGAATAACTGACCTACGCTACGTCACATCAACACAACATATACAAATCTGTTAGCAAAACAACACATACCGGTTCAGATAGATTGCTTACCGGTTTCAAGTCAAAACTATACAGCTCACCCGGCTTCTTACTTACAAATAGTGTCAAAAACATAACCACGGTACCAGGAAACAAGATTCCTGTCATATGGGGCCTAGGCGCCAAAAATCAAGATTGCTGGCACATGGTACAGCTTGTTTACAAACAATCTGCATCGTATCCAAAATGACACCGGCTTCATGCCCACGAATAAAATTATCAGATCTGCATCGACTCCAAATAGTATAAAAACATATATGCCACATGGTCCATTTATTTACAAAACCAAAGAATGCCGGCTCCAGGCCATAAAAAACAACATCTCAGCCACCAAGGCACTAGGAAAAAAAAAGGTTGCCGGCACATGGTACAGCTTGTTCACAAACAAATATTTGCATCGATACCAAAATGGCCCCGGCTTCAAGCCCACGAAGAAAAATTATCAGATCTGCATCGACTCCTCCTCATAATCAAAATACCAGATCCTGGCTCTATCAACTCAACTCGCAACAACATCTCAAGTGAAAAAAATTTGTCTAATAAACTAAAAAAAGCTCGATTTTTGTATGAAAAACCTGTCCTCCTCGGCTGCGGAAGACTTTTATAAAAGCATTACGATTTGGACAGGTTTCACTTGTTTTCGCCGTGTATTTCTTATGGTGTTTTCCTCAAAAAATCAACTTAAGTCTACAAGAGCAGCAAAACATCAACAAGACACACCTTCGAAATCGTATATGTCTTCTCTACTTGCACAACGTACACTAGCAATGTACTCTCCTGCTTCGACGACGATTTTACACCGAATATAAAAGAGCAAACGAAATTATTTTTGTATGGGAAACCGGTCTGTTGTCCACTCTTATGTATATGGTATATATATATATATATATATATATATATATATATATATATATATATATATATATATATATATATATATATATATATATATATATATATATATATATATATTTATATAAATATATATATAAATATGTATATATATATATATATATATATATATATATATATATATATATATATATATAGATTTATATATATATATATATATATATATATATATATATATATATATATATATATATATATATATATATATATATATATATATATATATATATATATATATATATATATATATATATATATATATATATATATATATATATATATATATATATATATATATATATATATATATATATATATATGTTGATCCCATTTTAAATGATAAACTCATCTCGGCAGAGTTAGATCCGTCCGAAGAGTATTTTGAAAAAAACTTCTATCAGCAAATTTCACAGCTAGTTGGATCTTCTATAAATAGATTGGAGGAAGAAAGATTAAAACTCCAAGAAACAGAATCTAAAATTCAAACGAGAGCCATTCCCAAAAATCCTAGCAGCGCCGTGAATACAGCTTTTAATATGGTCGATAGCTTGCAGCAGCAATTATGTTACAATAATAAAAAGTCTAGCACATCAGATCCACTAGAAAACTAATTTTCAAAGAAATTTTCTTTGAGTGACAAAAACATGTGGAAAGACGTAATTTTGTAGAATCTTCTCACTTTTTTGTAGAATCATATCAACCATTCCTCATCCAAAGCAACAAAACCCAACTATAACATAGATGATGAAAATGTTCAGTGCTGGCAATACTTTTCCAACTCAGCAGCAATAAGTTTACCGTACCAAGCTCATACTTATATTAACTTGTTCTTTGAATTTTGCTCTCATCGCAGGATTTCATCGAAAGTTTCAGCGGTTAAACGTTGTTTTAGGCTGCCATCCCAAAAGTTTTCAAAACTCGGAAATTTTAGAAAGTGATTCCTTATTTTTATTGCAAATGCTTTACATTTGAGTATGTAACTTGAAGCATCTTTTGGTGCAATATTTACGAAAATGTCCGATGCAGGTTACCCTATGGGGCATTACACGTGAAGCGGACAACGAAAAAAAATCGAGGTTCTGGATTTCGTTCATATTGTGCATAATGGTACTTCTAGAAGATATGAATGTGGATGCACAAGTTTTTGTTTCTATGAGGTTTAGTTGCCGAGTTATGGGCTTCTGAATAATGAACGAAATTGGTAAAAGGCTTTTTTGAAAGCGGATTCTGAGATTCAAAACAAACTCTAAAAACTCTAGCGCACCTGAACCGCTAGAAAACTAATTTTCGAAGAAATTGTCTTTGAGTGACAAAAAAATGTGGAAAGACGTAATACACTTTTTTGTAGAATCATAGCAACCATTCCTTGTTCAAAGCAACAGAACTCAACTATAACACAAATGATGAAAATGTTCAGTGCTGGCAACATTTTCCCAACGAAGCAGCAATAAGTTAACCTTCACAAGCTCATACTTAAATCAACTTATCCTTTGAATTTCGTTCTCATCGGAGAATTTCGTCGAAAGCTTTAGCGGTTAACGTTGTTTGAAGCTGCCATCCAAAAAATGTTCAAAACTCGGAAAATTTAAAAATTGGTTTCTTAGCTTTATTGCAAATGTTTTGCATATGAGTAGGTAATTTGAAGCATCTGTTGATTCGATAGTTACGAAAATGGCTAAAACTCGTTACCCTGTGTCAGCAGCAAAGCAAAATATCTACCAAATCTGCTTCACGTTAAACTAAACCCAACCAATAAATTTCGTTTCGATTGAATCACTGCGCTAGAAGTTATACGGGTGAAAAAATTTTTAGGGTTACCACACTCAAAACTTTTCAAATTTTTAAAGCGTTAATATTTGTTGCTAATTTTTATTGAAGGATCGTTCCCATTTGCAAATCTAATGACATAATCGCCCAGTAAAGAAATTCCAAAAAATTACAAAGATGGTCATAGCTGGCAGCCCTTTTACGATTTTTGTACGAAATTCCTATGACATTTGGCTCACATTAAAATGTATTTACTGCATAAACTTCATTTTGATATCATGACTGCACCGGAAGTTATAGGGAAAAAAGCTTTATTTTGCTGAGCAAATTTGCAAGATTTAGGAGACAAAAATCACCATAGCTGGCAACCCTAATCTAATTTTTCAGCCAAAATTTCACCAAATGTTATCTTAAGTAAGATCCAAATATTGTGTGAATTTTGTTTAAATCTGATGGCTGAATCGGAAGTTATAGGCCAAAAAGCTGTTTTTTTTCCCAGTGATTTTTCAAGATGGCACCACTGCCACAGGGTTGCCCGCATTTCAAAATCACTTCTATCAGACCTGGTCCTAGTTGATACTAACATGTCCTGTGAATTTCATTACGATCGGATAATCCGGTCGTCAGTTCTCGTGAACAGAACTTTCGAGTGCTGAAAATAGAGGTAATTTAGTGATGGGTTGCCGTTCTTGTGCAAATCGGAATTTTAAAAATTTCAAATTGACATGATGCACAAACGTTAAAATTTATCAATGATTTGAATTTTTTGTCCAAAATCAAAAATCTTTCAGGAGGTTCAATGATTTGAAGGATTTTTTTTCAAGAGCCTGTCGCAGCTACAGGGTTACCCGCACGACCTTGGAGATCCATGTGTATTAAACTTTAGTCAACATCAATACGCTCTGCAAATTTCACGATGATCTAATGTTTTTGTCAGAAGTAATGACAAATCAAAATTGGAAAAAAAGACCTTGCCTACTTTTAGGCACGCTGCACCCACATACGGCACAAAATTTCCAATTCTTAACCATCGGCAAGCTTAGAACATAATTAGTTTTCATTCCCAATACTTTTTTTGAACAAAAATTTTCGCTGCTTGGAAATATAGGAGTACCTGAAAATTCACTAAAACGCTCGCCGCCGCCAAAAGGTTTAGGATATCTGGATTTGAGAAAGTCGTGGACCTACCTACTAAATACATCTACGTTCTCCGAAAGTTTCATATCAATCGGATTGGCCACTCCAGAGATTATCTCCCTTAATCATTTTGATGATATATATATATATATAAAGAAATATGAATTTTCGGCGAAACGAGTTTAATACTACTTTTCTTCGAAAATTAGTAAAAACATTAAACATAATGATTGGTATAGAAAGTTAGCTGTTCTTATTAATGTTGAAATTAGATTTGAAAAATAATTTTTTTCCCTGTGTGGAACCGGAAGTAGACACTTTAACTCGTAATTTGAATAATTTGGACCAGGTTAATTTTGTTTATTTTTATAACAAAATAAAGCTTAAAGTATACTTATTTTATCATAAAAGTTTTAGAATGGGATGGCCAGTAGTTTAGGAGGTAGGTGAATTTCAATACAAAAAAGTCGCATGGGACGTGGTACCGGGAGCTTGATTATGATAGCTAGTGAGTGTGAAAGCAAAATATTTGTATTAAAACTATTATATATAACGTATATCACTTACATATAGAATATAAAATATTAAAAAATTATAATGCTGATTTACTTGAAAAAGAGTACTTATGTTTAGACAAATGAATTTATTTCACAATTTTTACAATTTTACTCTCGTTTCTTAAACTAGTTCTTTTTTTTAATAACTAGAGGTTTTTCTACGATCAGTTTTTTCCAGCAGATTCGACATAATTAATTTTCTGCTAATATTCTTGGAATTTTTCTTTGGTCTTTAGCCTTCCGATGAAACTTCAAATCGAATGAATTGAAGCATCGATAGCCAAACGGAGGCATAATACACAAAATTAAGACTTTTTAACTTATCAACGAAAGTAATAGTCATTGCAAGCGTTGAACAGTAACTCGGAAAATAACGGAAAATTTGAATTGGCTTGGCGTCAAATATTTTAGATATGCGTCATATATTTTAATTAGGTTTTTATGGGAAAATAAAACCTTTTTCAAATAAGAGATGGCGCTACTAATCACATTTCAAATCAATTTTTGTTTTCGAGCCAACTAGCTGCCCTAAGCAAGCTATCGGTACCACGCCCCGTGCGACTTTTATGTATTGAAATTCACCTAGCTCCTAAACTACTGGCCATCCCATTCTAAAACTTTTATGATAAAATAAGTATACTTGAAGCTTTATTTTGTTATAAAAATAAACAAAATTAACCTGGCCCAAATTATTCAAATCACGAGTTAAAGTGGGCAAAGAGTAGGCAACCAGCTCATTTATGAAGATTTGGGATGGATGCTCAGGGATACCATTTTATGGCAAAGGGAGAGGGGATACTTTTACTTATTTATTTATTCACCAAACAAGGTACAAAAATCACATATAAAATATCAAATTAAAAGTAAAATGGAAAAGTAAAGTAAAGTAAAAACAAACAAGTTAAATAAGTAACAAACAAATTAAAAGAGAAACAATTAGATTAATAAATAATCATCAATATATAAAACATTGATATAAAAGATATAGCCTTATGTTTACGGGTATGGATGGCCTGCAATAAAGAACAAATAACGCATAAATAAATTAGTTACAAATAGACAACAAATAAAGTAATAAATAAATGACAAGTAACTAAATGAATAACAAATGACAAATAATTAAGTGAATTAAAATTAAAATTAAATATCCAATTTTTTTATTTATATTAGTATGGTGGGGGAAAGGAGGAGACTATGAAGAGAGAGCCTTCATAATATTTTTACTAATGTTCGAAGAAGAACATTAGTATTAAAATCACTTTGGCCAAAAATTCATACATATATATATATATGTATATATATATATATATATATATATATATATATATATATATATATATATATATATATATATATATATCTATATATATATATATATATATATATATATATATATATATATATATATAAAGGTGTCAATTATTGTGAGATGAAATTTGTAGTCTCTATACTCTGATGAGTATGGACTCATATCAACCAAATCCGCCTGCCATAAATCATCGATACCCCTGATAGTGACCCGACGTCGTTTAAAATTTTTACGAGCAGGTCTGTGTAACTCGTTGACAATTTGCCTTCTACTCATAACGATTAAATGTATAAATATAGGCCGTTTACTTGTTACTAATGTTCGAAGAACAATAGTATTAAACTCGTTTCGCCGAAAATTCATATTTCTTTATTTATATATATATATATATCAGCAAATCGGTTAATAGAAGTAATCTCTGGAGTGGCCGATCCGATTGAGCTGAAATTTTCGGAGAACGTAGATGTATATAGTAGGTAGGTCCACAACTTTTTCATATTCAGATACTCTAAACCTTTTGGCGGCGGCGAGCGTTTTAGTGAATTTTGAGGTACTCCTATATATCCAAGCAGTGTAAATTTTTGTTAAAGAAAAGTATTGGGAATGAAAACTAATTATGTTCTAAGCTCGTCTATGATAAAGAATTGAAAATTTTGAGCCGT
Organism: Nemotelus nigrinus; assembly: GCA_947369275.1. Classification (NCBI taxonomy): domain Eukaryota; kingdom Metazoa; phylum Arthropoda; class Insecta; order Diptera; family Stratiomyidae; genus Nemotelus; species Nemotelus nigrinus. Next base: position 113,424,220 of record OX376373.1, read on the forward strand.
GTGTGGGTGCAGGGTGCCTAAAAGTAGGCAAGGATTTTTTTTCAAATTTTGATTTGTCATTACTTCTAAGAAAAGCAATGGATCGTCGTGAGATTTGCAGAGCGTATTAATGTTGACTAAAATTTAGCACACGTTGATTTTCAAGATAGTGCGGGTAACCCTGCAGCTACGGCAGGCTCTTGAAAAAAAAACCTTCAAATCATTGACCTTCCTGAAAAATTTTTGATTTTTGACAAAAAAATCAAATCATTGATAAATTTTAACCTTTGTCCATCATGTCAAATTGAAATTTTCAAAATTCCGATTTGCACAAGAACGGCAACCCATCACCAAATTACCTCTATTTTGAGCACTCGAAAGTTCTGTTCACGAGAACTGACGACCGGATTATCCGATCATAGTGAAATTTACAGAACATGTTGGTATTAGCTAGGACCAAGTCTGATAGAAGTAATTTTGAAATACGGGCAACCCTGTGCCAGTGGTACCATCTTGAAAAATCACTGAGAAAAAAGACCGGTTTTTGGCCTATAACTTCCGATTCAGCCATCAGATTTTGACAAGATTCATCCAGTACTTGGATCTTACTCTATACAACATTTGATGAAAATTTGGCTGAAAAATTAGAATAGAGCTGCCAGCTATGGTGATTTTTGTCTCTTAAATCTTGCAAATTTGCTCAGTAAAATAAAGCTTTTTTCCCTATAACTTCCGGTCCAGTGTAGAAATCAGAACGAGGTTCACGCAGTAAATGGACTTTAATGTGAACCAAATGTCGTAGAAATTTCGTACCAAAATCGTGAAAGGGCTGCCAGCTATGACAATTTTTGTAATTTTGTGGAATTTCTTTACTGAGCGATTATGTCATTAGATTTCCAAATGGAAATGATCCTGCAATGAAAATTAACAAGAAATATTAACGCTTTAAAAACTTGAAAAGTTTTGAGGGTGGTAACCCTAAAATTCTTTTCACCCGTATAACTTCCAGCGCAGTGATTCAATCGAAACGAAATTTACTGGTTGGGTTTAACTTAACGTGAAGCAGATTTGGTATGTATTATGCTTTGCTGTTGACACAGGCTACCCAGCATTAGCCATTTCCGTAAATATTGCACCAACAGATGCTTCAAACAACGTTCTCATATGCGAAGCTTTTGCAATAAAAATAAGGAATTCTTTTTTAAATTTTTCGAGTTTTGAACATTTATTGGATGGCAGCCTCAAACAACGTTTAACCGCTGAAACTTTCGATGAAATCCTGCGAAGAGAACGAAATTCAAAGGATACGTTGATTTGAGTATGAGCTTGTTATGGTAGACTTATTGCTGCTTCGTTCGGAAAGTGTTGCCAGCACTGAATTATATGTGTTATAGTTGAGTTTTGTTGCTTTGGATAAGGAATGGTTGATATGATTCTAAAAAACAGTGTATTACGTCTTTCCACACTTTTTTGTCACTCAAAGACAATTTCTTCGAAAATTAGTTTTCTAGCGGTTCAGGTGCGCTAGAGTTTTTTTTATGTTAAAATCTGTGAAAATTTGCAAAAATGACGCACTTTATTCATCCCTTCACAATGATGGTTGCCGGTCCATCTGGATGTGGCAAGACGAGCTTTATAGAGACACTTCTTAGAAATGACTCTATGATACAGCCTCGGGTGAAGAAGGCTATTTGGTGTAATGCTGAAACTCAAGCTGTACCATTAAAAGTAGGTTTTAAAAATATCGAATACTTAAGTACGATTCCAGAAGAGTTTGTGAATAATGCGAATGAGCCAACACTTATAGTTTTGGACGATATGATGTTAAACGCGTTTTCAAGACAAGTTTGCGAACTGTTCACTAGAGGATCACATCATAGGAATTTTTCGGTGATATTGGTAACACAAAATGTATTTCATCAGGGAAAATTTTGCCGTGACATATCATTGAACTGTAAATATCTGGTATGCTTCAAGAATCCGCTTGATAAAAGTCAATTTCATCATCTTGCTAAACAGATTTATCCTGAAAATAGCAAGGAGCTTGTGAGAATATATAAAGAAATCACTCAGGCACCACACAGCTATTTATTAATAGACCTGACTCAGAATACGAGTGATATATTACGTTTCCGTACTGATTTATTTAACAAAAACTTTGTAACGTGTTATTGCTCGAAGGATAGTTTTAAGCAAGAGAATGGTGTCACGAATGAAGCGATTAAAGGACAACAAGCATATGTTATACGTGCTTAGACATGCACGACCGGGTTTGAGAAATGCTATACTTAAGAATGCCGATCCAGAGGTAATTAAAACACTTTGCGAAATCACATTGAATACGTTGAATGGTAACCACAGACCTCGTGGAAAGATATATAACCGTCTCTGTAAATATAAAAAGTGTATGCGTAAGCTAGTCGATGCTAAACGATCAGTTCCGCGGCAACGTAAAGTACTAATTCAACAAGGCGGATTTCTACCTGTATTACTGGGCAGTGTACTTTCAGGGATGATTGGTTCACTAATTGAGAAATATGTATAGGAACAGTAATTTGAGTAAAATGCTACTTCTGTCTCCTGAAGTATATGCAAATTTGAAAGACACTATTGAAAGTTCTAAGAACAAAAGACAAATGGTATCATTATCGAAACGAACTTATAAAATTTTTAAACACACGTCGTAGAAGTAAAGGATTTCTAGAAAGAAAAACTCAAATGCCTTCATCGAGCGAGCATGTACGCAAGAAACAGAAAAGCCTGCGAGACAACACGACACAAACTAAATATGTTTTTAGAGATGAGAAACCAACGCAAACTACACCTGTACGAGTGTAAAAATTGTTTGAATCATTAAGTGAAATCACACCTCCAAGGAGTGTATTATCGGCTGCAGCAAAGCGTCGTCTGTCGGCAAGTGGAATAGCCAAAAGTCTGAAGCCACCATCGAAATTTAGAAAAACTTCAACTGACAAAGATTATAGGATAATAACTGGTGATGACGGAATAACACAATACACAGTACCTGTTGATATGAGTCCTGATGAAGTAGAAGACGTTCTAGGGGAGATAGTCTTTAAAATGGAGAAAGAAGGCGAAGAAGATTCTGAAAGTACCGCCGACGTGGAAATGCAGGAACTGCCTAGTTACTCAATATTAAGGCCCTCTCGGTTCGATCCTAATCAATACACGTCTGATCAACCCGTCAGAAAACATCCTGTTCTTTTTAACTTATTTAACTTATTTAGACTTTTTAACTTATTTAGACTTTTTAACTTATCAACGAAAGTAATAGTCATTGCAAGCGTTGAACAGTAACTCGAAAAATAAGGGAAAATTTGAATTGGCTTGGCGTCAAATATTTTAGATATGCGTCATATATTTTAATTAGGTTTTTATGGGAAAATAAAACCTTTTTCAAATAAGAGATGGCGCTACTAATCACATTTCAAATCAATTTTTGTTTTCGAGCCAACTAGCTGCCCTAAGCAAGCTATCGGTACCACGCCCCGTGCGACTTTTATGTATTGAAATTCACCTAGCTCCTAAACTACTGGCCATCCCATTCTAAAACTTTTATGATAAAATAAGTATACTTGAAGCTTTATTTTGTTATAAAAATAAACAAAATTAACCTGGCCCAAATTATTCAAATCACGAGTTAAAGTGGGCAAAGAGTAGGCAACCAGCTCATTTATGAAGATTTGGGATGGATGCTCAGGGATACCATTTTATGGCAAAGGGAGAGGGGATACTTTTACTTATTTATTTATTCACCAAACAAGGTACAAAAATCACATATAAAATATCAAATTAAAAGTAAAATGGAAAAGTAAAGTAAAGTAAAAACAAACAAGTTAAATAAGTAACAAACAAATTAAAAGAGAAACAATTAGATTAATAAATAATCATCAATATATAAAACATTGATATAAAAGATATAGCCTTATGTTTACGGGTATGGATGGCCTGCAATAAAGAACAAATAACGCATAAATAAATTAGTTACAAATAGACAACAAATAAAGTAATAAATAAATGACAAGTAACTAAATGAATAACAAATGACAAATAATTAAGTGAATTAAAATTAAAATTAAATATACAATTTATTTATTTATATTAGTATGGTGGGGGAAAGGAGGAGACTATGAAGAGAGAGCCTTCATAATATTTTTACTAATGTTCGAAGAAGAACATTAGTATTAAAATCACTTTGGCCAAAAATTCATACATATATATATATATGTATATATATATATATATATATATATATATATATATATATATATATATATATATATATATATATATATATATATATATATTTATATATATACATATATATATCCACATACATATATACATATATATATATATATATATATATATATATATATATATATATATATATATATATATATATATATATATATCATTAAAAAATTTCAGTCAAAAAATCTCAGGAACGCGCCATTCGACTGACCTGAAATTTTCAGGATATATTGATGTATATGCAGAATAGTGCTTAATTTCACAAAAAGTGAAAAATCTTTAACACTTTGGCGCCGGCGGCCATTTTAGTGATAATTTAAATATACCTATTATTCTGTCAAAAGATAACTTTTGCAAAATAGAAGTATCTAAAATGAGTTCTGTAAGTGTTTTAAATGTGAATGTGATAATGTTTTTGAAACTTTTAACCCTATGTGGGCGCTAGGCGCCTAAAATGAGATTGGAAAAATTTGGAAATTTTTAAATTGCGATAGCTTTTTACACAATTGTCAAATCATAATGAAACTTTTAGAGCATATTATTGTTGTAAGTTTGCACTTTTGCGTAGTTTTTGGTGAACGTGCTAGCAACCCTGTAGCTACGGCTGGCACTGAAAGTGAAAACATTCAAACCACCGAATCTCCTAAAAAATGTCCGTCTCTTACAACAAAAACCAACTAGTATACAAATTTTATGCCTTATTTATACAGTCAAAGTAAAACTTTGAAAATTCCATATCGGACAAGAACGGTAACCCTGTCCCATTTAACCTATATCTAGCATCAAAAACTTCTGTTCACGGGAACTCACGAACCATTCATTAGATACAGTTGAAATTTACAGAATACATTGGACTCAAATATGACCAGGTCTGATAGAAGCGACTTTGAATTGTCGGCAACTCTGTGCCAGTGGTGCCATCTTGAAAAATTACAAAGAAAAATAACTGCTTTTTGCCCTATAAATTCTGATTCAGTCACCAGATTTACCTGAAATTTACACAATAGCTGAACCTTAATCTAGAACGTGTTTTGTAGAGATTTGGTTGAAAATTGCCAGCTATGGTAATTTTTGTGTCTCTGGTTTGGAAAATTCGCTCAGGAAAATATAGCTTTTTGCCCTATAACTTTCAATGCAGTCATGAAATCAATACGAATTTCATACAATTAATGGAACTTATTAGAGGCATTATTCAGGCCGAATTTGGTTGAAAAGCCACGATAGGGTTGCCAGCTATTGTTGGTTTTGTATTTATTTGCAATATCTTTATTAAACGATTTGATCGTAAAATTTTCAAATGGTAATGATATTGTAGTGACAATAAACAGCAAATATTGAGTTTTCGATTATTTGAAAAATCTCGCGGCTGGTAACTCTTACTTTCTCTATACTCCTATAACGTCGAATGCAGTCATCGGATCGAGACGATATTCGCAGGTTAGGTTAATTTCAACGTGAAACAGATGCGATATATTTTTGGCTTTGATACTGGCAAAAGGTTGCCAGCACGAGTCGATAGTGCTATTTTTGTATCAATAAATGCTTACAGTTAGTATTCATACCGGAAACATTTACAATGAAAATAAACATTCAATGTTTCAATTCCCAAAGCTCTGCAAATTTTTCGCATCGCAGCCCCAAACACCAACTTCAGTTAAAGTGCTGCATGCAGTGAGCATTTTTACTAATGTTCGAAGAAGAAAATTAGTATTAAAATCACTTTGGCCAAAAATTCATATTTCTATATAGATATATATATATATATATATATATATATATATATATATATATATATATATATATATATATATATATATATATATATATATATATATATATATATATATATATATATATATATATATATATATATATATATATATATGTATACATATATATATATATATATATATATATATATATATATATATATATATATATATATATATATATATATATATATATATAGATATATATATCATCAAAAAATTTCAGTGAAAAAATCTCAGGATCGCGCCATCCGATTGAACTGAAATTTTCAGGACATATTGGTGTATATGCAGAATAGTGCCAGGTCTCAGAAAAAGTAACAAATCTTTAACCCTTTGGTGCCGGCGGCCATTTTAGTGATATTTTTAATATACCTATTATTCCGTACACAAATAAGTTTTGCAAAAATAAAGTTGACGAAATAAATTTTGAACGTGTTTTACATATGAATCGGATAATATTTTGGAATTTTTTAACCCCATGTGTGCGCTGGGTGCCTAAAAAGAGGACGGGAAAATTTGAAAATTTTTAAATTGCGATAACTTTTGACAGAGCTATTCAATCATTACGAAATTTTCAGGACATATTGATATTATTTAGTTGTAGATTTGTGAGTGTGCTGGCAGCCCTGTAGCTAGGGCAGGCACTGAAAGTGAAAACCTCCAAATCATCGTCTCTCTTGAAAAAATGCCGTTTCTTCAAAAAAAATCCACTCATATGCAAATTTCGTGCTTTATTTACATAGACAAAAAATAAAATTTGATATGGTATAACGGGCACGCCTGGTAACCCTTGCCCAATTTACCTATATTTTTAGCATCAAAAACTTCTGTTCACGGAAACTCACGATTCAACAAGCAGAATTAATTGAAATTTGCAGCATGTATTGGTCGTAAATAGGACCAGGTCTGATAGGAGTGATTTTGAAATGCGGGCGATTCTGTGCCAGTGGTGCCACCTTGAAAAATCACTAAAAAAGATAACTGCTTTTAGCCCTATAAATTCTGATTGAATCGTTCGATTTTGACGAAATTCACACAGTAGGTGGACCTTACTTCAAACCACGTTTGATAGAAATTTCGTTGAAAAATTCGGTTGGAGCTGCCAGCTATGATAATTTTGGTGTCTTAAATTTGAAAAAAATAGAAATTTGGAAGTGAAAACATTCAAACCATCGAATATCGTAAAAATGTCCGTTTCTTACAATAAAACCAATCTGTATACAAATCTTATGCTTTATCTACACGTTCAAAGTAAAACTTTGGAAATTTCATGTCGGACAAAAACGGTAACCCTTTGCCAATGAACCTATATTTTTAGCATCAAAAACTTCTGTTCACGGAAACTCACGAGCCAATGATCAGATACCATTGAAATTTACAGAATGCAAGTAGGACCAGGTCTGACAGAAGCGATTTTGAATTGTGGGCAACTCTGTGCCAGTGGTGCCATCTTGAAAAATTACAAAGAAAAAAAAACTGCTTTTTGCCCTATGAAATGTGAATAAGTAACCAGATTTTCATGAAATTGACACAGTAGCTGAACCTTACTCTAAACTCTGTTTTATAGAAATTTGTTTGAAAAATTCGATTGGTGCTGCCAGTAATGGTAATTTTTGTGTCTTTGGTTTTGAAAATTCTCTCAGGAAAATAAAACTTTTTGCCCTATAACTTCCAGTGCAGTCATGAAATCAATACGAATTTCATACAATTAATGGAACCTATTTTAAACATTATTCAGGCCACATTTGGTTGAAAGGCCACGATAGGGTTGCCAGCTATTGTTGGTTTCGTGTTTGTTTGTAATATCTTCATTAAGCGGTTTTATCGTAGAATTTTCAATTGGTACTTGATAGTGACAATAAACAGCAAATATTAAGCGTTCGATTATTTGAAAAAACTCGCTGCAGGTAACCCTAAGTTTCTTTATGCTCCTATAACTTTGAATGTAATTTAACAACGTGAAGCAGATGTAATATATTCTTGGCTTTGATACTGGCGAAAAGTTGCCAGCACCAGTCGGTTGTGCTACTTTTGTATTGTTAAATGCTTACAGTTAGTATTCATACCGGAAACATTTACAATGAAAATAAATAACCAATGTTTCAATTCCCTTCTGCAAATTTTTCGGATCGCAGCCCCACACACCAACTTCAGTTACAGTGCTGCATGCACTGAGCATTTTCTTCATTAATCTTATATGAGATGCTGCTTTCAAAATTTTGTGAAATAAGCAACTGATAGCGAATGTAATTAACCCGTGTTTCGCTCTCATAAACGTTGAAATTCATGCCATTGGTAATATCTGAAACCGTCTACCATATGAGTTATAATGCATTCTTGAGACCAAATTAAAACGTGGCATTTGAAACAGTTTGGCCGTAATAAGCAGCTCATGTGGTGGAATATGCACTCAAAACCTGCACGATTCTTGTACTGTTCTTCGAACATTAGTATTTCTAGCGGTTCAGGTGCGCTAGAGTTTTTTCATTGATCTTATAGAAGATGCTGCTTTCAAAGTTTTGTGAAATAAGCAGCTGAAAAACAAATATAATTAGAAGTGTTTTGCTCTCATAAACTTTGAAATTCACGCCAGTGGTAATATCTGAAACCTTTCCACCATAAAAGCTATAATGCATTCTTGAGACCTAAGTAAAACGTGGTGTTTGAAACAATTTGGCTGTTATAAGCAGCTCGTGTGGTAGAATATGCACTCGAAATCTGCACGGTTCTTCTAAATTTCTTCGAACATTAGTGTTTCTAGCGGTTAAGGTGCGCTAGAGTTTTTTTTTAAAAGTTGATTTAGATATCGTAGGGGAAAAGTTCTCGCTTATGCTATTGAATAGTCTGCAGCACCTATTTATTGGCTCGTTTGCTGCATATGTTGTGTTGTGTTGGTATTCAATAAGCAATCGTCGTGATCAAGTGACTCTCAGGGGCTGATTTAGCAAAAAATTTTCTTTCAGGTAGGTGACATTAACAACGTCTCTGATGACATCGGAGCTGAAGCAGGCAGATAACATTAATCTACTCGACGCAAGGAGTAACAAGTTAATACATTTAAGGTGATATTTGTATGGTGGTAGATTACTGAAATCATAAAGGTTGAAAAGATCTCCCAGAGCGAACAGTAAAAACTGCTTCTGAACAGACTCAAATCTTTGGCTGTGAATTTCGAAAGCCGGGTTCCAGATACTGCACGCATATTCAAGAAGAGGACGCATGAGTGAAATATAAGGATTTAGTAACCCAAAGATTCTTAAACTTTTTGGCTCGTCACTTAATGAAACCAAATCGTTTACTTGCTCGGGACAGCACTCTATCGTAATGGAAATTGAAGCGGAGTTTTTCATCCAGGATGACACCGAGATCTAATATGTTGTCAACCCTGCTGAGTGTCGTGTTGTTGAGGCTGTACTTATAATGAACGCGTGCAGTTTTGCGAGAGAATCTAAATGCACGGCATTTGGTAATGTTTAGAGGGAGCTTTTTCGTGGAGCACCAATGGTCTAGAGGGTTCAGATTAGACTGAAAAAAGGTCGCGTCAGATTGTGACCCGATGACATGGTAGATTTTAAGGTCGTCCGCATATAGTAAATGAGGAATATCAGATAAAACGTCCGATCTGTCAGATATAAAAATATTAAAAAGAAGAGGGCCAAGATGACTTCCTTGAGGTACATCAGATTTAACGTCGACTTTCGACGACGAAATAAGACCTTGAAATTTCACGAATTGCAAGCGGTCGTGGAGGTAGGAGCCAAGCCACTTAAGTAAAGATCCTGCAATTCCGAATTGTTTCAGCTTGGGGATCGGAATGGAGTGTTCAACTCGGTCAAACGCTTTGCTTAAGTCTGTATAGACTGCGTCAATTTGATCACCTTTCTCCATTTTGCACAAAACATCAGAAACAAGCACCATAAGATTAGTTGTAGTAGAACGACCTTTCGTAAATCCATGCTGCTGCTCGTTCAGTCAAGCGTCGACCAGAGGAGAAATTTTGCAGTTGATGATTTTTTCAAATAGTTTGGGAATAGCAGATAGAATGGCAATTTCTCTATAATTTTGAATAAAACGCCTATCGCCACTTTTATAAATTGGTGTAATATAAGAAGATTTTCAATACGAAGGATATATCCCCGAAGAGAGAGAGCTATTGAATATAGTATGAAGGGGCGAGATCAGTTGTTTTACACACTTGATCAGAAAAGTAGGAGAGATGAGGTCAGGTCCAGGGCCCTTGTTGCTGTCAAGCTCCATAATGGCAGTAAATATTTCATTCCTCGATATGGTCATATCCTCAGCAATAATTGTTTGAGTCGCGCCCGGGAATCAATGCAATGTTGGGATGCTAACTGGACTAAAAACTTCTTGAAAATGGTCAGCAGAAAAGTTGCAGATCTCCTGAGGAGAAGAAGATAACATCGAATTTTCAGTGGACATTGAAGAGAGGTAGCCGCTTGTTTTCCGCTTCATATTAACAAAATCAAAAAATTTATTTGGGGTCGCGGATTATATTCTCCCCAGTAGTTTAAATGTATATGTCATACGCTTCGTGAGACTTTGTATGGAGTTCATGAGCAATTAAATCGTATTATTCTTTAATACAATGGCCAATGCCGACTTGATTCTTCATTAGCTTGTAATGTTTGTTTCTGTGATTTCTCAGACGTCTAAGAGTCTTGTCAAGCCAAGGTTCAGAGAGTTTATCTTTTTTCGTTATCTTGGGTACAAATTTATCGACCGCGTCAAATACAATTCTATAGAACATGGCTACATCATCGACAAGGGAATGGCACATATACACATTTATCCAATCGACATTGTCAAGGAAATTGTGAATGCTATCATAATCAGCATTATGGAAATCATATAAAATAACATGTTCCAATCTGTAGTGGAACGTTCAACTATAAGAGCGGAATGGTGAAGACTATTAGAAAAGACATTCTCTGCGTCATTTGTTGGACTAACCACTACATCCTCATAAACATTTGTAAAGATTTAGTCTAACCAATTTTTCTTTTAATTCTTTGAATAAAATTCTTGTACGGAGATGACACTGCTTTGGAGATTTAAACTTAAAGAGATTTAGCCAGGATATTTGGAATACCGTCAGAACCACTACCGGTATTGGCATCGATATCGTTCAATAGAAGACCAATTTCAAGAGGGTTCGTTCGAAATGAGTGCAATTCATGAGAGGATGTGGAGGGAAGATTTAAGGAATTAGAGGAGGATTGTTGTGAGAAAAAAGAGGAAAAGTAAGAAGCAAAAAGCTCACACACTTCTTGTGGAGTGGAGGCAGCTGTATCACCCAAGTGCATACCATTAGGGATACTAGGACAATTTTTTAAAGAACGGATGAATGACCAAAAGGATTTCGGGTGATTGGTTCTAATTGATGCTTCAACGCCATCAATGTAGGAGCGCATCGCCTGTCTGACAACTTCTTTCGCTTTAGAGCGAAGATCCTTATACAAAAGAAAGTCAACAGGTGAACCTGATATTTTATATAAGTTACGAGCTGCATTTCTGGCTTCAAGTGCGACTGCAACTTCACTGCTGAACCATGGAGCATTGCTCGGTTTATTAGGAGGATTAGTTGGTGTGAATTGTGGAATAAGGTCTGATAGGAAATTATACAACTTGCACAAAGCATCATCAACGTCAAGGCCACGAAAAAAAGAAAACCAGTTAATTTTATTTATTTCAATCGCCATGCCGGTGAAATCAGCCCTGTGAAAGTTGTAACGTATTAAGGATGGGATTTTGTTCCTCATAGAATGAATATTAGAAATTTCCAGAACAAGAGGGGGGTGATGAGAATCAGGAGGAACATAAGGAAAGAGAGCAGCGCTTAACGAAAGTGATGATTTAGGGAGATTGGACAAAGCAAGATCCAGAATTCTATTGCTGGCATTCGGTATATTGTTGAGCTGAGAGAGGGAACCAAGTGAGAGAAACGAAGACGTTATTAAAGAAACACTACAAGTCGAGATGATAACCGAAAAGTCAACATCCCAATCTAGAGTAGGGAGATTAAAGTCACCACATAGCAGAACGTAAGCGGTGGAAAAATGGCTGTTGAGGTAAGAAGAGAGTTCCGCCAGGAATTGTTCATAAATCGACAGGGTGTAACCTTCCTCTATATATCGAAGCGACGACTAAGGTTTTGGCAGAAGGTAAGGAGATACGCACAAAAATACATTCAATAGGAGGACAGAAAGGGAAATCACGACAGAGTGTTCCGTTGATTGCTTTATTTATACCGATGAGGACGCCTCCACCACTGGATTTACCACTAATTAAACGATCCCGGTCCTTGCGGAAAACTGTATAGTCGGGTAAGATTTCTGAACTAAAGATATCATCAGTGAGCCAGGTTTCTGTAAGGCATATTATATCGACCGCAGCTAAAGTGGCAGAAAGCCTGAATAAGCAGCCAAAAAATTACTACCATCCCCTTCAATGTAAATCCTATGGGCATGTCCACTCCGTTTCTACTACCTCACTGGATGAAAATGAAATTCAAAGGATAGGTTGATTAAGCACGAGCATATTATGGTAGATTTATTGCTGCTGTGTTGGACAAATATTGTCAGCACTGAACATTTTCATCATTTGTGTTAAAGAAAATGTTGTCTGTTCCCGTACTTGAATCTATTATAATATATTAAAATAGATTCGCAACAAGTCGTTTTCGTACTTTTGCTGCAAGCCAAATACAAGCCAAATTTTGCAGCAAAAAGAAGTCAGCTGCCAAATTCTGTTATTGCTGCAGTTTGCTGAAGTACGGGAACAGACCTCATATGATATTTGTTCCTTTGAGTAAGAAATGGTTGATATGATACTACAAAGAAGTGTATAACGTCTTTACACAATTTTAAATCCCTCAAAGGTAGCTTCTTCGAAAATTAGTTATCTAGCGGTTCTGATGCGCTAGAGTTTTTTAAAGTTTGAATGTGTCTTTTTGCTAAGTCATTCGATTGATGATGTTTTGGAGTCGCTATTTTATGTTTTAACCCTCATGGCTATTCAAATTTTTAAACTCTTTACTTGAATATGGATTCCCTGAACCTGTGTATAAGACTTTTGGTACCCTACAGCGCGAGAACATTTATTTTATCGACTGAAACGTAGTTTCTGTACTCAAATCATTCAATTGCTGCACGTCAAAAAAATTACTATATGCATCAACTATCATTATAAATTTTAAGCTAAGAAATAAAAGATATCCGAAGCTACTATTTCCCACGGATTCTTTGGTAGTATTTTTCAATCATTGGTTCCCTGCCGTTATTTCTTTGGAAACTGTTACAGATATCACATTTACCCACTAAATCGTCAATTTGCTTTGACAGACCTGGCCAAAATACTGTCTTTCTCGCTAGCGCTTTGCACTTTTATTTACCGAAATGAACATAGTGTAATTTTTCAAGCATAGCTTTTTGAATTTTCGAAGAAAATTAGTATTAAATTCACATCGCCGAAAATTTATATTTCTTTATATATGTAGATATATATATATATATATATATATATATATATATATATATATATATATATATATATATATATATATATATATATATATATATATATATATATATATATATATATATATATATATATATATATATATATATATATATTTATATATATATATATATATATATCTCTACATATATAAAGAAATATAAATTTTCGGCGATGTGAATTTAATACTACTTTTCTTCGAAAATTCAAAAAGCTATGCTTGAAAAATTACACTATGTTCATTTCGGTAAATAAAAGTGCAAAGCACCAGCGAGAAAGACAGTATTTTGGCCAGGTCTGTCAAAGCAAATTGACGATTTAGTGGGTAAATGTGATATCTGTAACAGTTTCCAAAGAAATAACGGCAGGGAACCAATGATTGAAAAATACTACCAAAGAATCCGTGGGAAATAGTAGCTTCGGATATCTTTTATTTGTTAGCTTAAAATTTATAATGATAGTTGATGCATATAGTAATTTTTTTGACGTGCAGCAATTGAATGATTTGAGTACAGAAACTACGTTTCAGTCGATAAAATAAATGTTCTCGCGCTGTAGGGTACCAAAAGTCTTATACACAGGTTCAGGGAATCCATATTCAAGTAAAAAGTTTAAAAATTTGAATAGCCATGAGGGTTAAAACATGAAATAGCGACTCCAAAACATCATCAATCGAATGACTTAGCAAAAAGACACATTCAAACTTTAAAAAACTCTAGCGCATCAGAACCGCTAGATAACTAATTTTCGAAGAAGCTACCTTTGAGGGATTTAAAATTGTGTAAAGACGTTATACACTTCTTTGTAGTATCATATCAACCATTTCTTACTCAAAGGAACAAATATCATATGAGGTCTGTTCCCGTACTTCAGCAAACTGCAGCAATAACAGAATTTGGCAGCTGACTTCTTTTTGCTGCAAAATTTGGCTTGTATTTGGCTTGCAGCAAAAGTACGAAAACGACTTGTTGCGAATCTATTTTAATATATTATAATAGATTCAAGTACGGGATCAGACAACATTTTCTTTAACACAAATGATGAAAATGTTCAGTGCTGACAATATTTGTCCAACACAGCAGCAATAAATCTACCATAATATGCTCGTGCTTAATCAACCTATCCTTTGAATTTCATTTTCATCCAGTGAGGTAGTAGAAACGGAGTGGACATGCCCATAGGATTTACATTGAAGGGGATGGTAGTAATTTTTTGGCTGCTTATTCAGGCTTTCTGCCACTTTAGCTGCGGTCGATATAATATGCCTTACAGAAACCTGGCTCACTGATGATATCTTTAGTTCAGAAATCTTACCCGACTATACAGTTTTCCGCAAGGACCGGGATCGTTTAATTAGTGGTAAATCCAGTGGTGGAGGCGTCCTCATCGGTATAAATAAAGCAATCAACGGAACACTCTGTCGTGATTTCCCTTTCTGTCCTCCTATTGAATGTATTTTTGTGCGTATCTCCTTACCTTCTGCCAAAACCTTAGTCGTCGCTTCGATATATAGAGGAAGGTTACACCCTGTCGATTTATGAACAATTCCTGGCGGAACTCTCTTCTTACCTCAACAGCCATTTTTCCACCGCTTACGTTCTGCTATGTGGTGACTTTAATCTCCCTACTCTAGATTGGGATGTTGACTTTTCGGTTATCATCTCGACTTGTAGTGTTTCTTTAATAACGTCTTCGTTTCTCTCACTTGGTTCCCTCTCTCAGCTCAACAATATACCGAATGCCAGCAATAGAATTCTGGATCTTGCTTTGTCCAATCTCCCTAAATCATCACTTTCGTTAAGCGCTGCTCTCTTTCCTTATGTTCCTCCTGATTCTCATCACCCCCCTCTTGTTCTGGAAATTTCTAATATTCATTCTATGAGGAACAAAATCCCATCCTTAATACGTTACAACTTTCACAGGGCTGATTTCACCGGCATGGCGATTGAAATAAATAAAATTAACTGGTTTTCTTTTTTTCGTGGCCTTGACGTTGATGATGCTTTGTGCAAGTTGTATAATTTCCTATCAGACCTTATTCCACAATTCACACCAACTAATCCTCCTAATAAACCGAGCAATGCTCCATGGTTCAGCAGTGAAGTTGCAGTCGCACTTGAAGCCAGAAATGCAGCTCGTAACTTATATAAAATATCAGGTTCACCTGTTGACTTTCTTTTGTATAAGGATCTTCGCTCTAAAGCGAAAGAAGTTGTCAGACAGGCGATGCGCTCCTACATTGATGGCGTTGAAGCATCAATTAGAACCAATCACCCGAAATCCTTTTGGTCATTCATCCGTTCTTTAAAAAATTGTCCTAGTATCCCTAATGGTATGCACTTGGGTGATACAGCTGCCTCCACTCCACAAGAAGTGTGTGAGCTTTTTGCTTCTTACTTTTCCTCTTTTTTCTCACAACAATCCTCCTCTAATTCCTTAAATCTTCCCTCCACATCCTCTCCTGAATTGCACTCATTTCGAACGAACCCTCTTGAAATTGATCTTCTATTGAACGATATCGATGCCAATACCGGTAGTGGTTCTGACGGTATTCCAAATATCCTGGCTAAATCTCTTTAAGTTTAAATCTCCAAAGCAGTGTCATCTCCGTACAAGAATTTTATTCAAAGAATTAAAAGAAAAATTGGTTAGACTAAATCTTTACAAATGTTTATGAGGATGTAGTGGTTAGTCCAACAAATGACGCAGAGAATGTCTTTTCTAATAGTCTTCACCATTCCGCTCTTATAGTTGAACGTTCCACTACAGATTGGAACATGTTATTTTATATGATTTCCATAATGCTGATTATGATAGCATTCACAATTTCCTTGACAATGTCGATTGGATAAATGTGTATATGTGCCATTCCCTTGTCGATGATGTAGCCATGTTCTATAGAATTGTATTTGACGCGGTCGATAAATTTGTACCCAAGATAACGAAAAAAGATAAACTCTCTGAACCTTGGCTTGACAAGACTCTTAGACGTCTGAGAAATCACAGAAACAAACATTACAAGCTAATGAAGAATCAAGTCGGCATTGGCCATTGTATTAAAGAATAATACGATTTAATTGCTCATGAACTCCATACAAAGTCTCACGAAGCGTATGACATATACATTTAAACTACTGGGGAGAATATAATCCGCGACCCCAAATAAATTTTTTGATTTTGTTAATATGAAGCGGAAAACAAGCGGCTACCTCTCTTCAATGTCCACTGAAAATTCGATGTTATCTTCTTCTCCTCAGGAGATCTGCGACTTTTCTGCTGACCATTTTCAAGAAGTTTTTAGTCCAGTTAGCATCCCAACATTGTATTGATTCCCGGGCGCGACTCAAACAATTATTGCTGAGGATATGACCATATCGAGGAATGAAATATTTACTGCCATTATGGAGCTTGACAGCAACAAGGGCCCTGGACCTGACCTCATCTCTCCTACTTTTCTGATCAAGTGTGTAAAACAACTGATCTCGCCCCTTCATACTATATTCAATAGCTCTCTCTCTTCGGGGATATATCCTTCGTATTGAAAATCTTCTTATATTACACCAATTTATAAAAGTGGCGATAGGCGTTTTATTCAAAATTATAGAGAAATTGCCATTCTATCTGCTATTCCCAAACTATTTGAAAAAATCATCAACTGCAAAATTTCTCCTCTGGTCGACGCTTGACTGAACGAGCAGCAGCATGGATTTACGAAAGGTCGTTCTACTACAACTAATCTTATGGTGCTTGTTTCTGATGTTTTGTGCAAAATGGAGAAAGGTGATCAAATTGACGCAGTCTATACAGACTTAAGCAAAGCGTTTGACTTAGTTGAACACTCCATTCCGATCCCCAAGCTGAAACAATTCGGAATTGCAGGATCTTTACTTAAGTGGCTTGGCTCCTACCTCCACGACCGCTTGCAATTCGTGAAATTTCAAGGTCTTATTTCGTCGTCGAAAGTCGACGTTAAATCTGATGTACCTCAAGGAAGTCATCTTGGCCCTCTTCTTTTTAATATTTTTATATCTGACAGATCGGACGTTTTATCTGATATTCCTCATTTACTATATGCGGACGACCTTAAAATCTACCATGTCATCGGGTCACAATCTGACGCGACCTTTTTTCAGTCTAATCTGAACCCTCTAGACCATTGGTGCTCCACGAAAAAGCTCCCTCTAAACATTACCAAATGCCGTGCATTTAGATTCTCTCGCAAAACTGCACGCGTTCATTATAAGTACAGCCTCAACAACACGACACTCAGCAGGGTTGACAACATATTAGATCTCGGTGTCATCCTGGATGAAAAACTCCGCTTCAATTTCCATTACGATAGAGTGCTGTCCCGAGCAAGTAAACGATTTGGTTTCATTAAGTGACGAGCCAAAAAGTTTAAGAATCTTTGGGTTACTAAATCCTTATATTTCACTCATGCGTCCTCTTCTTGAATATGCGTGCAGTATCTGGAACCCGGCTTTCGAAATTCACAGCCAAAGATTTGAGTCTGTTCAGAAGCAGTTTTTACTGTTCGCTCTGGGAGATCTTTTCAACCTTTATGATTTCAGTAATCTACCACCATACAAATATCACCTTAAATGTATTAACTTGTTACTCCTTGCGTCGAGTAGATTAATGTTATCTGCCTGCTTCAGCTCCGATGTCATCAGAGACGTTGTTAATGTCACCTACCTGAAAGAAAAATTTTTGCTAAATCAGCCCCTGAGAGTCACTTGATCACGACGATTGCTTATTGAATACCAACACAACACAACATATGCAGCAAACGAGCCAATAGGTGCTGCAGGCTATTCAATAGCATAAGCGAGAACTTTTCCCCTACGATATCTAAATCAACTTTTTAAAACAAACTCTAGCGCACCTTAACCGCTAGAAACACTAATGTTCGAAGAAATTTAGAAGAACCGTGCAGATTTCGAGTGCATATTCTACCACACGAGCTGCTTATAACAGCCAAATTGTTTCAAACACCACGTTTTACTTAGGTCTCAAGAATGCATTATAGCTTTTATGGTGGAAAGGTTTCAGATATTACCACTGGCGTGAATTTCAAAGTTTATGAGAGCAAAACACTTCTAATTATATTTGTTTTTCAGCTGCTTATTTCACAAAACTTTGAAAGCAGCATCTTCTATAAGATCAATGAAAAAAATGCTCACTGCATGCAGCACTTTAACTGAAGTTGGTGTTTGGGGCTGCGATGCGAAAAATTTGCAGAGCTTTGGGAATTGAAACATTGAATGTTTATTTTCATTGTAAATGTTTCCGGTATGAATACTAACTGTAAGCATTTATTGATACAAAAATAGCACAATCGACTCGTGCTGGCAACCTTTTGCCAGTATCAAAGCCAAAAATATATCGCATCTGCTTCACGTTGAAATTAACCTAACCTGCGAATATCGTCTCGATCCGATGACTGCATTCGACGTTATAGGAGTATAGAGAAAGTAAGGGTTACCAGCCGCGAGATTTTTCAAATAATCGAAAACTCAATATTTGCTGTTTATTGTCACTACAATATCATAACCATTTGAAAATTTTACGATCAAATCGCTTAATAAAGATATTGCAAATAAATACAAAACCAACAATAGCTGGCAACCCTATCGTGGCTTTTCAACCAAACTTTCAACCGAAAATTTATATATCTTTATATATGTAGATATATATATATATATATATATATATATATATATATATATATATATATATATATATATATATATATAGAGATATATATATATGTATATATATATATATATATATATATATATATATATATATATATATATATATATATATATATATATATATATATATATATATATATATACATATATGTATATTTATATTTATATATATAAATACATATATATATATATATATATATATATATATATATATATATATATATATATATATATATATATATATATATATATATACATATATATATATATATATATATATATATATATATATATATATATATATATATATATATATATATATATATAGATATATATATATATATATATATATATATATATATATATATATATATATATATATATATATATCACCAAAATGATTAAGGGAGATAATCTCTGGAGTGGCCGATCCGATTGAGCTGAAATTTTCGGTGGACGTAGATGTATATAGTAGGTAGGTACATAATTTGCTACAATTCAGATATCTAAAGCCTTTTGGCGGCGGCGAGGGTTTTAGTGAACTTTGAGGTACTGCTATATTTCCAAGCAGTGTACATTTTTGTTCAAAAAAAGTATTGGGAATGAAAAACTATTATGGTTTAAGCTTGTTTATGATAAAGAATTCGAAATTTTGAGCCATGTGTGGGTGCAACGTGCTTAAAAGTAGGCAAGGATTTTTTTTCAAATTTTTATTTGTCATTACTTCTGACAAAAACATTGGATCATCGTGAAATTTGCAAAGCGTATTGATCTTGACTGTAGTTTAACACAAATGGATTTCCAAGGTAGTGCGGATAAGCCTGTAACTGCGGCAGGCTCCTGAAAAAAAAATCCTTCAAATCATTGACCCTCCTGAAAAATTTTTGATATTTGACAAAAAATTCAAATCATTGATAAATTTTAACCTTTGTGCATCATGTCAAATTGAAGTTTTTGAAATTCCGATTTGCACAAGAACGGCAACCCATTACCAAATTACCTCTATTTTCAGCACTCGAAAGTTCTGTTCACGAAAACTGACGACTGGATTATTCGATCATATTGACATTTACAGGACATGTTGGTATTAACTAGGACCAGGTCTGATTGAAGTGACTTTGAAACGCAAACAACCCTGTGGTAGTGGTACCATCTTGAAAAGTCACTGGAAAAAAAGACAGTTTTTAGGCCTAAAACTTCCGATTCATCCATCATATTCAAACGAAATTCATACAATATTTGGATCTTACTTAAGATTACATTTGGTGAAAGTTTAACGGAAAAATTAGAAAAGAGTTGCCAGTTATGGTGATTTTTGCCTCCTTAATCTTGCAAATTTGCTCAGCAAAATAAAGCTTTTTCACCATAACTTCCGGTCCAGTCATGAAATCAAAATGAAATTCATGCAGATAATAGACTCTGATGTAAACCAAATGTTCTAGGAATTTCATACAAAAATCATGATCGATCGTCTGGATTTTTTCTTCACCTTCTTTCTTGAGTACTATGTCTTCGACGATGTTTGGCAACTGTTCTCCCTAAAACCATTTGAAGTCAAATTTGTCCCCATTTATTTGCACAGTCCTCTGGTGCCAAATCCGTGATGTTTTGTGAGTAGGAGTTGCTCCACATTTTCCCGATATAAGCGGACCTTAGGGTATGCTGAACGATTTCCGATTTGCATGGAGGAAGGCTCGATCCACCGAAGTTTCTAACATTGATGTTGAGTGTTTGCTCATTTTCTTTGCATTAGTAGGCCTTTCAAAACGTTTCTACTCGCACCTTATTAACTTCCGTTGTTTTTTCCTGTCGTACAAATGACAAACATATTTCTCTACAATCGACAATATCGCCGCAAAGTCGCAATCGGGGTACTTTGACATATCTGAAAAAGCTCTCAAGTACTCTTCGCTGCTCCGCAAAACAGTTAATGGTTTCACTTTCCGTCTTCTGTACAAAGAAGGATTAAAGTCGCATCCTGTGAAGGCATGAAACGGTGGAAGTGCCAAACACAACTCTGGACCTAATTTCGTGTACATTTCAGTTACTTTGATGAACCTTTCATTATTTTTTTACGCCAACGTGAAACCAGATTTTAACGTTCTCGCAGACGCGTTGCATGTTACCGAGCATTATAGCCAAAATATTGGTATCTGAGCATCGAATGACGATGTTAGATTTGTCCTTGATTTTACACACGTGAAAAATGATTTTTGTTTCAGATTCCTCGTGTAATGGACACGACAAGCACGTGTGAGACCATCCAAATATATTTAACAGCACGTGCGCGCATTTGAACGTTCAAACTGCAAGTGACTGACTCTTGTAGTGGCAACTTTGATGATCGCTTAAAGAAGGTTTTTCCTGCGAATCGACTGTAAGCACAGTATTTTTACATGTGCAACATGATCCTCAGTAACCATGTCCAATTTGAGCAACGATGAAAGAAGTCAATTTTTGAAATTTTTTTGCACGTTTGCGCACTTGTAAGTGGTTGATTGTCCCCCCCCAAACAAATGTAAGTGGTCGTTTTTCGACTTTGTCTGATGTCAGTTGACAACTCCTCCAAATATGAACGACGATTATATGAAGTTTTTACTATTGTTCGAAGAACATTAATATTAAATCGTTTCACCGAAAATTCATATTTCTTTATATATATACATATCTATATATATATATATATATATATATATATATATATATATATATATATATATATATATATATATATATATATATATATATATATATATATATATATATATATATATATATATATATATATATATATATATATATATATATATATATATATATATATATATAATATATATATATATATATATATATATATATATATATATATATATATATATATCTATCTATATATATATAAGCAAAATGATTTTCCGAGATAATCTCTAGAGTGGCCAATCCGATTGAGCTGAAATTTGCGGAGAATGTAGATGTATATAGTAGGTAGGTCCATGACTTTTTCGAATTCAGATATTCTAAACCTTTTGGCAGCGGCGAGCGTTTTAGTGAATTTTTAGGTACTCTTATATTTCCAAGCATTGTAAATTTTTGTTAAAGAGAAGTATTGAGAATGAGAGCTAATTATGTTTCAAGCTTGTCAATGATAAACAATTGGATATTTTAAGCCGTGTGTCGGTCCAGGGTGTCTGAAACTAGGCAAGGAATTTTTTTCAAATTTTGATTTGTCATTACTTCTAAGAAAAACAGTGGATCATCGTAAATATTACAGAGCGTATTGATGTTGACTAAAATTTAGCACAAATAGATTTTCAACATAAAGCGGGTAACCCTGTAGCTGTGGCAGGCTGCTGAAAAAAAATCCTTCAAATCATTGACCTAACTGAAAAATTTTTGATTTTGGACAAAATTTTCAAATTTTTGATACATTTTATCCTTTGTCCTTCATGTTAAGATAAAATTTTCAAAATTCCGATTGACACAAGAACGACAACCCATCACCAAATTACCTCTATTTTCAGCACTCGAAAGTTCTGTTCACGAGAACTGACGACCGGATTATCCAATCATAATGAAATTTACAGAGCATGTTGGTATTAGCCAGGACCAGGTCTGATAGAAGTGATTTTGAAATGCGGGCAACCCTGTGGCACTGGTACCAACTTGAAAAATAACTGAGAAAAAAACCGGCGAACTGAGAAAAAAATTGGCCTATAGCTTCCGACTCAGCCATCAGATTTTAACAAAATTCACACAGTACTTGGATGTTACTTTATGTAACATTTGGTGGAAATTTGGTTGAAAAATTAGTATAGGGCTGGCAGCTGTGGTGATTTTTGTCTCATAAAACTTGCAAATTACCTCAGCAAAATAAAGCTTTTTTCCCTATAGCTTCCGGTCCAGTGTGGAAATCAAAACGAAGTTCATGCAGTAAATGGACCTTAATGTGAAGTAAATGCCGTAGGAATTTCGTACAAAAATCGTGAAAGGGCTGCCAGCTATTACCATTTTTGTAATTTTGTGAAATTTCTTTACTGAGTGATTATGTCATTAGATTTGCAATTGAGAATGATCCTGCAATGATAATAAACAACAAATATTAACGCTTTAAAAATTGAAAAGTTTTGAGGGTGGTAACCCATAAATTCTTTTCACCCGTATACCTTCCAGCGCAGTGATTCAATCGAAACGAAATTTACTGGTTGGGTTTAACTTAACGTGAAGCAGATTTGGTATATTTTTGCTTTGCTGCTGACACAGGGTAACCAGCATTAGCCATTTTCATAAATATTGCACCAACAGATGCTTTAAATTACGTACTCACATGCAAAGCATTTGCGATAAAAATAAGAAACCAATTTTAAAATTATCCGAGTTTTGAGCATTTTTCGGATGGCAGCCTCAAACAACTTTTAACCGCTGAAACTTTCGATGAGATCCTCCGATGAGAACGAAATTCAAAAGATTAGTTGATTTAAGTATGAGCTTGTTAAGGTAAACTTATTGCTGCTTCATTGGGAAAGTGTTGCCAGCACTGAACATTTTCATCAATTGTGTTATAGTTGAGTTTTGTAGCTTAGGATAAGGAATGGTTGTACAAAAAAGTGTATTACGTCTTCCCACATTTTTTTGTCACTCAAAGACAATTTCTACGAAAATTAGTTTTCTAGCGGTTCTGATGCGCTAGACTTTTTTTCTATTGTTTATTACATATTGTTGATGCTCTCAGTAAACGTTGTCCCGCTAACTGGTTGTAAGTGGTTGATTTTCGTTACTAACTAAACCTTATTGAAGATAATTACATACTTTGTTCGACGATGAAATGAGTCGCCAAAACATGTCGCTGGCTCCCGGACTATTATTGCTGCAGTTGTTGCCAGCACTGAACATTTTCATCATTTGTGTTATAGTTGAGTTTTATTGCTTTGAATAAGGAATAGTTGATATGATTCTACAAAAAAGTGTATTACGTCTTTCCACATTATCACTCAAAGACAATTGCTTCGAAAATTAGTTTTCTAGCGGTTTTGATGCGCTAGACTTTTTTAGTATGTCGCCCCAATTAAATATTACATCCTTTTTTGTTGATTGTCTTAGACTACTTGTCAACTGTGCCGCATTTGGTATGAATTTAGATACATAATTTAAAGTTCCTAAAAACGTAAGCAATTCTTTTTTAGTCTTTGGCACTTTCATTTTTTTCAATAGATTCCACTTTTTCGTGATCTACCTCAATTTCATTTCCTGTTAGTACCATAAATGCACTTTTGCTCCAATTAAACTTTATGCCATACTTTCGAGCTCTCTCAAAAACCTTATCAATAATAAGTAACAATTGCTCTTTCGTTTCAACCCATATCAACATATCACCAGCATATATTCCTACATTTTCAACGTCATCAAATATTTGAGTAAAAGTTCTATAAAACACTTCTGGGCTCGAACATATGCCAGATGGTAGCTTATTAAAATGATATCTGCCATATGGAGTGTTAAATGTTGTTAGTTCCCTAGGATCCTCCGTTAATTCTACTTGCCAAAAGGCTTTATTTGCATCCAATTTTGTAAAATATCTAGCTATTTTAACCGTTGCCGCTACTTCATCAATCATACGAAGCTGTAGATGTTCTCTTTTAATACAAGAATTCAAATATTGTGGATCTAAGCATACTCTTATCAACCCGTCTGTTTTACCAACAACTACCAATGAATTTACAAAATCAGTTGGTTTTTCAATTTTTGATATAATATTGATTGCTTCCATTCGTTTAAGCTCCAATTTCAACTTGTTAATTAATTTAAATGGAACATGCCTGCATGGCTCTACTTTACCAACGCTTCCTTCTTTCAATTCTATTTTATATTGAAAACCTTTTATTTTACCGTACCCATTGAATATGTCCTCATATTTTTTTTATTATTACGTGTTCTTTACTAACCAAACAAACATTTAACACTTCAACATATTGATCTTCATCTTCTGGAACCATTCTTGTTACTAAATTTAATTCTATCGAACTTTTTAACCCGAATATTCTTATACTATTGCCATCAAAAATTTCAAAATCTACAGGCTGTATTTTATTTACTAGTTTACAGTTCAAACTTACTCTACCCTAAGTTTTAATTACCTTCTTATCATAATTTTTTAAAACTACTTTCGATTTACGCCATTCTTTAATATTCAGTTTTTACATATCTCAACAGGTTGTATATTACATTGCGCACCCGTATCAATTGTGCATGCGACTTTTTTATTACGCTCTGGTATCATTACATTTTGTATCCATTCCTCCCGAGCGTTAACCGAATCTTCACTAACCCAATTGCATAAAAATTCCTGATAATTATCATCCTCATTACTTGACTCATTATCCGACTGTACATTAACCACTCTCATTGACCGTTTATTTCTACCACAGATATAAAAGAGAATGGATTAGAAATTGACCGAGAGAAATGTGCTAATGTTCGGCTTTCTGCTTACTGGTGTGAAAATGAGGTACTGGTGTGTGCCCTACACAGTTCATATGGTAACGCTCATGTAAAAACAACGAGAGATCGCCATTTTGAACGTCGTTTGACATTTCTTTCCCCGAACCGGCGAGTGGAGATTAAAATGCTTTTTGTGAATCAAATTAATTATGATTTCACACAACAACTATACGAAATTGTTGTTGGTTTGAGTTTGCACGCCAACGGGGACAGTCGTGCTCCGGGGCTGATCTCTTGATCGAATTTAACAAGTTTCGGCAGTTTGAGCAAGTGTATCTGGTGCCACGGTAAAGGGCTTTTATGCCCTTTAACCAACCTGGTGAGCCCGTTCCATCTTAACACCTTATAACTGATGGTTATCCGTGATCAAAACTATAGTAACGCTTGATTCGCTGAAGGTCAATATTGCAGGCATAACACTGCTATTGACTTTGTTCGGATCGTCATGACTTGTTTTGATCGCGTATAACAGTTTATTTCCGTTGCGTGTTGCACGTTTTGTTTTCAATTGTGCTTTGTTTTTGTTTTTATTAATTTTTTTCGGCGTTATAGTAATGCAAAATAATAAATTGAACTTTTGCAATATTCGCGGGATAAGAAAGATTTTTTTTCGGTCTACTGTCACTTATCTATTCACAAACCGGCAATTTTGGCACTTAGTGAAACTAAGGTCGTTTCTGATGCTGATATCAACCAGTATCACGTACCTGGTTATGAGTTAGTGCCCCGCTTCTCCCCCCAAAGAGGGATTGCAATTTATGTGCGTAATGATTTACCACACTTAGCCAATATACTTCTTCTAATCCAGAGTTTAATTATCTCTAGATTAAATTCAAATTTTCCAAGCACATCATCTTCTTTTGCTTTTTATACCGCAGCCCTGACATGTCTGATGCAGATACTGTTCTTTCCTTCAATGCACTGTTTTCTGATATTGACAAATTGCTTGAGACAACTCCTTCATCTGAAATCATCCTCGCTGGTGATTTCAACGTTCATAACGTCCAGTGGCTCAGACATTCTTTCACCACAAGTCCAGCGGGCAGGCATGTTGAGCTTTTTAGCGAGTCGTTCAATTTGGAGCAGCTAGTGGATTGTGCAACAAGAATTCCCGACATATCTGGGCACAATGCAAATCTTCTAGATTTATTTGTAACTTAACACCCAGATAAATATTCTGCGCCTCTTGGCAACTCGAACCACAATTTGATCTCAGCCCAATTTAACATCTCTTCTCTGATTAGGACTATTCAGTTTCCTACCAAACGACTGGTCTGGCATTATGGCAAGGTTGACTGGACTGCGTTTAAAAAGTATATCAGAGAAGTTGATTGGTCCGATTGCTTTGCAACAAAGAACGTCGAATATATAGCTTCCACCATAACTGACATCATATGGTATGGAATGTACACTTTTATTCCACATGTCTTCAAGAACACTAAGCCAACCACCACCTCATGGTTTAGTTACGAATGCCAAGAGGCTATTCGCACTAAGGAGGTGGCATTCCAAAATTACAAGCTATCTCCGTCTGAGGAATCAAATATCCTTTAGAAGACCGCTCGCAATACCTGTACATCCACTATCAGAAGAGACAAATTCCAGTTTGACCAAAACATTAAACAGAAGGTCCTTGCAAGACACAGCATTAAGACTTTTCGGTTGTGAGTGCGGTAGAAAAGGGCGCACTGAGAGGAATTTCTGTCAGAGAGCAATGCTGTGCGTGTATTAAAAGCGGCACACTCTCGTATGGGTACACGGATAGTCATTTCGTATCCATATTCTTTCATTACTATGATTTCTACACATTCTCGCAAAATGCCCTACTTTACCGCATTGTTTACATTCTTTTTGAAACGCCGGACATTTCCCGAAGCTATGCGTATAACCACAGCACTGGCACGTTCTCTCTTGTTGCTCTGGATCTGGTGATTCTCTCGCCGATGCTGACGTCACCTTCGTTTGAATTCGGCTCGTGTTCCAGCCTGTGCCACTCTTACTGTCTCGATTCTTGGAAATACTAATACTCTCTTGTTACTAATGTTCGAAGAAGAACATTAGTATTAAAATCACTTTGGCCGAAAATTCATATTTCTATATATATATATATATATATACAGTCATACAAAAAAGTATTCGTACACACATCGTATCGTGCTTTACTGTCCTGCAACAGTTAAAAGAGCTATATTTTTTTAACAAAAAATGTCTCTAACTCTTTTAGCAACACTCTTCTCTTATATTTACTAAAACAAAATACTCTTTTCTGATCGTATCAACAGAAAATTGAGAAACAGTTATGCAATTCCCGCGAATTGAATCAAAAAAGTATTCGCACAGCAGCAATGCTGAAAGAATAATGCCGTTATTCCGTCGACGATAGCGATCATTCGTATTGGGATCAGTCTTGTGATAGCTGTCAAGTATTTATCAAGTGTTTTCTATTGTTTTTAAGCAAATTTGTAGTGGATTTTCATTAAATTCTTTATTATGGGACGAAAAGGTAAAGAAACGACAGAAGGAGAAAGGAGAATTATCCTTTCCTTGCACAATCAATGCAAGTCATTGCGTGAAATCAGCGTTATCGTTGGAAGACCACACTCAACCATTCAAAGCATCATTAATAGATATTGTGTCACGAAAAGTCTTACGAATCAACAAAGATCAGGACGACCAACATTATTAACGGCCAAAGATGAACGCAGTATATGTAGAAAAGTGAGACAAAATCCGAAAATTACAGCTTCAGCGATTGCGGCAGAGGTAGAGGAAAAAAATAAAATAGACGTCTCTGCAGAAACAATCAGAAATGTGCTCCGTCGTGCTGGCTACAACTCTCGAATAGCTAGAAGAAAATATGACATAAGCGAAAAAAATAGGAAGGATCAATTAGAATTCGCTAAAACGATGCGAAATCATGGAATAGACTTCTGGGAAAAAGTTATATTTGCTGATGAAAGTAAATTTAACATTTTTCAATCAGATGGCTTTTGTAGAGTGTGGCGGAAGCCAAATACCGAACTCGATGTACAAAATTTGTGTCCCACTGTTAAACATGGAGGTGTATGAGCGCTTTTGGACTTGGTGAAATACACATAATCGACGGTATTATGAACCAGGATGTGTATATAGACATTCACAAGCAACATCTCCATACAAGTGCTGAAAAAATGGGAATCAGAAATGATTTTATATTTGTCCATGATAACGACCCGAAGCATTCAGCTCTAAAAACGAGACTTTGGCTGCTATATAATACGCCAAAACGGCTTAAAACTCCACCTCAATCGCCTGATGTGAATGCCATCGAGCATTTGTGGGATGTGGTCGAGAAAAAAATAAAGTTAGCAAAAATAACTAACCGAACCACTTTAAAAGAAGAGATTGTGAAGGCTTGGCGTTCAATCACAGCAGATGTGACAAGGAATTTAGTTGAATCCATGCCAAGACGCTTAAATGCAATTATGCAATCTAAAGGCAATCCGACGAAGTACTAATTGCGGTAATTATACAGATATTTTATAAAAAGTTTACCAAATAAAAATATCGATATGCCAGGTGTACGAATAGTTTTTTGTATCCATTTTCCAGGCGACTCTCGGTATTTTGCTTATCATCCAACTATAACCAACGAATTCCAAATTTTTACAATTATAATTAAGACTGTATTATATTTTATATGATATTTTCAAATTGTGAAAGTTTTTATTTTGATAATTGTTCCTTTTATTTTGAAATGAATATAAAATTATAGAAAGAAATCCGCTGTACGAATACTTTTTTGTATGACTGTATATATATATATATATATATATATATATATATATATATATATATATATATATATATATATATATATATATATATATATATATACAGTTGTGTTCATGAAAATAGTAGTGCAGCACCTCACAACATTAAATATTCATGTTTCGACAAACTGAACACTGCAAATTGAACACGTGCTCATATTTTTCTAAGAATAGCATGCAAAGAAGAGAATAGCGATAAAATTCCGTAAGTTTTGCATTGGTTTGGGTAAGTTTTTGATTACTTTTGAGTGATGCACCGAAATTTAGCTGTTCATTAAAATAGTAGTGCTCGGTGTGAGTGGTTGAAAAACAATTTTAATAATTGATTAGTACAACAAAAAACGTCAATAGTAAGTGTAATTTAGCAATGAATAGTTTGATGATTGATATTCATTGGGTTTGTAACTATTTTTTATTCTAGTGGGCAGAGGAAAGCATTGCACGGCTGTGAATAGAGATTTAATAGTTATCCTTAGAGCGAAAGGCAAAACGTACATAAACGTACAATATTGTTTGCTGCACATTTACAATGATATTTAACGCGATTAATTATAAAAAATCCCCAGAAAATCGTGGTGGGAAACGCAAAACAACCGCTGTCGGAGATAAACGCATTGTGCGCTTTAGCAAGATTCGGCCATCAGCATCCTCTAAAGTTATCAAAAATGATTTAAATTTATCGGTTAGTGATGTTACAGTCCGTTGTCGCCTAATTGAGCATAAGATAAATGCCAGAAGTCCTAGAAAGGTACCCCTTTTGCCTCGGAAGCATGTGCAAGGACGACTTAGATTTGCAAAAACTCATCTAGTCTGGCCCGCCAAAAAATGGCGCAACATATTGTGGACAGATGAAAGCAAAATTGTTTTATTTGGTGGAACAGGCTCTAGGCAGTATGTACGACTTCCACCAAACACAGAATATAACCCTAGGTACACCAAAAAAACAGTTAAACATGGTGGCCTAAGTATAATGATATGGGCTTGCTTTTCTTACAATGGCGTTGGTCCTATCCATGTGATAAATGGTATAATGGACAAACAGGTTTATGTTGACATACTAAAAAACACAATGCTACCATATGCTAGTTCGGAAATGCCTAAAAAATGGACATTTCAACAGGACAACGATCCTAAACATACTAGCAGGCTCGCAAAAGATTGGTTTATATCGGAGAAGATCGATGTGATGCAATGGCCACCTCAGTCCCCAGATCTTAATCCGGTAGAAAACTTATGGGGAGATGTAAAACGGGTTGTGGCAACTGCAAAACCTTCAAAAAAAGCACAATTTCGGCAAGCGGTTCAGGAAGCATGGTCTCAAATTCCTTTGAAGCGTTGTCAGGACCTTATCGATTCCATGCCCCGGCGGTGCGAAGCCGTAATTAAAAATAACGGATATACAACTAAATATTAGACAATTTCCAATATTAAGAACATGTAAAATCAATTTTGAATAAAGTTATACAGTTTTGTTTATCCTTTTATGTAGCCACTACTATTTTAATGAACAGTCAAATTTCGGTGCATCACTAAAAAGTAATCAAAAACACATCCAAACCAATGCAAAACTAACGAGATCTTATCCCTATTCTCTTCTTTGCATGCTGTTCTAAGAAAAATATGAGCACTTGATCAATTTGCAGTGTTCAGAATGTCGAAACATGAATATTTAATGTTGTGAGGTCCTGCACTACTATTTTCATGAACACAGCTGTATATATATATATAAATATATATATATATATATATATATATATATATATATATATATATATATATATATATATATATATATATATTGAAATAAACAAGGATCGCCATGAAATATGATGGGGTCGTCACGAGATAAGTTCGTTGTGGGGCCTTGGGATATTTCTCTGTTTTCTTGTATCGATGCAGGGTCCTTACTGTAGAGGAATAAAGGTTAGACTAACCCAACAGTGGAGAGTGGTTTGTACCACTATTCAACCTACCAAAGCGGCGAGGCCGCAGTTATTGATGGCACCATGTCAAAGCTAACCTTAGACATTTGCCGTGCTTGAATTATGCTCCGCAAGAATAACCTCGCTAGCAGAGACCCAATAGAATAAAAGTGTATTGCACGCTTACTCAAATGAATCTATTTTCACAATATTCTTACCACTCCTTATATACGATTTTTACAAAACATTACAAATATAACTTAACCTATTTTATGATCTAAACTCAGCATGCCCTGAAATAAATCAATAACACACAAATTTCCCATGACACAATAATCTATATGAATCACATGTGTTCAACTTTCACACGCTACACTTGACCAACATTTCTAGCGCTACTCTATCAACACGTACAAGATTTATTGCCATGTGCGCTTATTCACACTGTAACCAAAACATAACATATTTGGATCGCGTGCCATAGTGACACATAATTTATTATCGATCGCAATATGACTCTGTACTGCATTTGAATATACCATATGGCATGGATATTCACGGTCGCTACTCGGAAACCTGATATGGTTAGTTGAGCACAAGTGTATAGCATAGTACTTGACCTATATAATACGTGTGGTCTGCTATTACGTATACGATATGAATGAACTACATGGTGTTCTATTTTGACTTGTTTGTTTTGCTTTGATTTATTTCATGCACGTGATGGTATATCATTACACTTTTACCCTTTTTTTGATTAGGGTTCATTTGCAACAAAAAAAATGAAGACTAATCACAACATTAGGTTCAATAATCCCAGAAGGGGTTTTTACAATAATATTCTCTTATCTTTAGTCATAACAAAATTTATCATTATTAATATACCTTAGGATATAACAAAATTTCTCTATTTGTAGGTTCAATATATTTTTTTTTTTTATGGTTCAATATATTTTTTTTATTTACAATAATGCTTACTTAGCTTAACCTAACATAATGCGTATCATTCTGAACGTTTTTATTACAAAATTTTTATATGTAGGTTCATATATATATTTTTTTTATTCAAGTACATTGTTTTTTATGTTACATGTGTGGTAAGGTTTTAATCTGTTTTTATGTACTAATTTACGGTTTCCTGCTATGTCTAAAGTGACATTACAGTGATCCATGTCCAATACTCTATATGGACCTTTATATGGCGGTTGATGTTTCTTTCTATTTTCATTTTTCAAAAGTACGAAATCTCCTATTTTAGGATTCAAAGAATGTATATTTGTTTGGTTCATTGTTCTTTTGATTTTAACTTTTTCAATCAAACTTCGTGCTCTATTGATCGACATCCTCAATCTTGCCTTTAACTCGTTGGCATAATCATCTAAATCGTAAATAACATCTTGATTATCAACTATGTCATTTGGTAAATATGGAAGTTTACCGAAAATCAATTCAAATGGAGTGTAGTTTGTATCTACATTTGGGGTTGTATTATACGCAAATGTGTAATATGGAACCCATTTGTCCCATTGTTGGTCATCAGCAAACGAATACATATATTCGTTTAGTACTCGATGATTCCTTTCTACTACTCCTAAAGTTTGGTGGTGATATGGTGTTGAAAATATTTGTTTTATCTTTAGCAAATCACAGATGTTGTTCATAAGCTTATTTGTAAATTCAGTACCTAAATCAGACTTGAGTACTTTGAAATGTCCATATTTTAATATAAACTCATTAACTATTCCTACAGCTATGGTTTGTGCTTCCTTATTTTCTATTGGGAACGCTACTACAAATTTAGTTAGTTCACATTGTAAGGTTAATATGTATCTATAGTTATTAGATATTCTTAGTGGACCTACGGTATCTATTTGTATTGTTTCAAAACTCGTAGTTGGTGTGTCGGTTTTCATCATTTCTTCTTTTGTGTGTCTCACCTGTTTGTTTATTTGACAAGGTGTGCAATTCTTTATGTGGGATTTAACCATACCGTTCATGTTTTTCCAGCAATATCTTTGTTTTAGCTTCAACAAAGTTTTGCGAATTCCTAAATGTCCTCCGTGCGGTGAATTGTGATATTCTTCTATTAATTTCACCTGTTCATCTTTATTCGTTATTCTAGCGGGTGGCTTGTATATCATTATTCTTAGCTTCATATGCGCATTATCTTTACCTTTTCGTTGCAACAGGTTAAATACTTTCTTAAATTCTTCCTTGTCTATAGACTTAAATATAACATCATCACTTGATAATGAGAGTTCTTGGATTTTGTTACGTCTAGCAAAATCTAATAGTTTCTCCATAATCAAAACGTATTCTGAATGTGGATTATCACTATTATTCTCATTACTTTTGTGTCTGCGGGTACCCCTATTTATTGTTAGCTTTGCATTAACGGAAACTGGTTTCACGTTAGATATATCGCTACAATATAATTTTACAATATCTTTCGTACGTACGATATCAATACTTTTATTTTCATCATTGCGCAGGATAAATTTTAACTTCATAACACCGGTGATATCCGACAAGCTAGTGCAATCCCAACAATAGAATTGATCAGGTTCTACTTTTACGTGGTTGCTTTCGCTGCGGGTTTCTTGCTTTTTATCCTCTGTTTTCTTTGCCATGCCCCTTGTAATTGCTAATAGCTTACGTTTTGCTGTTTCATCTATAACTGGAGGTATTAAGGCTTTTAAAGAGTCAGAATCCAACTCAATTCTTGACAAGGCATCAGCATTCGTGTTCATGCTGCCCTTTTTGTACACAATCGTGAAATCATAATCCGATAAGTCAACTCTAATTCTAGTGAGTTTTGATGAAGGATTTGCATGGGTGAATAAAGATACTAGTGGTCTATGGTCTGTGACAACTACGAACTTTCTTCCGTAGAGATAGGGTCTGAAAAAGTTTATGCCCCAATGTATGGCTAAAAGTTCTTTTTCTATGACTGGTTTGTTGATGTCGTGCTTTGCTAGCGACTTGCTTGCATACGAAATTGGTAAATCCTGTCCAATTTCACCTTGCGATAATACAGCGCCTAATGCGTAATTAGATGCATCAGTTGTTAGAATGAATGGTTCTTCAAAATTTGGATACTGCAAAATTGGTGGTTCAATTAATTTATTCTTAAGTGTTTCATACGCTTTTTGACATTCTTCGGTCCATTCAAATGTAACGTTCTTTTTCAATAGCGAGTTCAAACTTTTTGCAATTCCGGCAAAATTCGGAATAAAACGCCTGTAGTAGTTGCAAAACGCAACAAATCTGCGTACTTCATCTGCACATTTCGGAACCGGATAGTTTCTGATCGTCTCAAATTTAGATGGGTCTGTTTTAACACCTTCACTGGTTATCAAATGCCCTAAATACACTACTTCCGATTTCAAAAAGTGACACTTCCCAGGGTTCAACTTCAAGTTGTACTGTCGCATTCGCTGTAACACTTTGCGAAGATTATCATTGTGGTGTTTGACACTGCATCCAAAAACTATGATGTCATCTACGTATAGGAATGCCTCATGACTTAAACCACTCAAAGCTATCGTCAACATCCGTTGGAAACTGTTGGACGAAATCTTTAATCCAAATGGTAGTCTCTTGAATTGATAGTGACCATCACTGGTCGAAAACGCGGTGACGGGTCTAGATTCTTTCTCAAGTTCGATTTGGTGGAATGAACTAGTCATGTCCAAAGTTGAGAAATACTTCGCTCTACCGAGTCTATCTAGAACGTCTTCCAATCTAGTCAAAGGAAACTTATCATTGATGATTTTGTCGTTCAGTCTACGAAAATCCACTACAAGTCTCCACTTAGTTTTACCATCTGAAGTCTTCTTCGGTACAACCAAAAGTGGTGAATTGTATGGGCTTACTGACGGTTCGACAATATCATTGTCTTCTAAGTCTCTGACTTGTTGTAATATTTCTTCGTTTTGAGCTTGAGGTAGCCTATAATTCTTAATGTAGACCGGACTATCGTCTGCCATCTGCAGCTTTTGTCTGTAGAAATTGTTTGTTGTCAATTTCTCTTCCTCCAAGTGAAAAACATCTTGATATTCTTTGATTATCTCAAGCAAGCTGTCCATAGATCTTTTGTCCAAATTATCTTTATCTATAACTCCCAGCAGTTTCTCGAAACGTTTCTGATCACCTCTCTGTTGTTTTCCTGCATATACCTTGTAGTTTTTTAGTGGTTCAACCTCTACGTTGAAGTTGTTTATGACTACATCTCTATCAGTTGTGTTCAGAACCTTTACGTGTCGAACGCCTTTGGCTGGTATAATAGTGTTTCCGATGAAAACACCCTTCTCAATTTCTGCGTTCAGCACAATGATATCCTCATCGATGCTTACATTTATCGGAACTATTGCTTCAGTTCTCGCGGATATATTAATTCCCGAATGGTTCTGACGTTTTGTATCCATGGGTAATACAATTTCTTCATCTGACACACTAAAAGAAATGGTGAATGTTTCATAATCTATTTTACTCATGAAACTAACTAATAAATCTCTACCGATAATACCGTCTGTACTAATCGGAAAATTGTCGTCTACAATGTGAAATAGTTCTGTTATCCTTTTGTTCCCAATTAATAAGTTTAATTTCGAAGTACCTAAAGACGTAGTTACTTCCTTAGTAATACCAGTTAACTTAATTTTATCCTTGCTATTCACTCTATGTTCTAACGCCTTAAATATACCTACTTTACAAATTGATACGTCTGCACCCGTATCTATTAAGAACGATAGTTGTCTATTCGCTCCATCACTATAAATTCTTACATAATTCGTGCAGCCATCAGTTATTCTGTAAATTTTACATTCTTTACTCATGTTATTTATTCCGGGAGGTTCCTCATTTCCTCTCCGGAACCTAGGACGTTTCCCTGGTCCGAAATTACATGTAGACTTCTATTATTGTTATTGCGGTGATTACTATGGTTGTTGGCATATCTGTTATTCCTACGGTGATTATCTCTGTTATCATTATTATCTCTATAATGATTTGATCTGTTATCTGTTTTTCTATTAAAATTTCTATGGTTATCGTATCTTTTATTCCTAAAATCTCTTCTCTATCCCTATAACCATTGCTATTTCTATCATTGCCATTGTTTCTGTATCTTCGATCACGGTTATTTCTATTATTTGCAAAATTGCCGATATGCATTACGCTACTCGTAGCTTGAGATTCTAATGTCTCAATCTCTTGCGCTAATGATACTGCCTCAGCAAAAGTTTTGGGCCTAGCTGAAAATATTGTGCCCTTCAGCTGGTCATTAAGTCCACTTTTAAAGATAGTGAGTGCATAAGTATCGTTCATTTGCGCGATAACTTTCTTTTCTGGTTCCGTAGCCTGATTACCTAGCCCCTGTACTTGTAACTGATTGAGCTCATCAACCAAAGATAAAATTTTATCTTTATATGTAGTAACAGAAGATCTGTTCTGACACATGTTACTGAGCATAGAATGAATCTGTGGTACTGTTTTATTGTTTCTAAACCTGCTAGATAATTCATCTTTTAAAGATTCAAAAGTGCTGATTGAGGTGTTAATCAAAGATAATCTCACATTCGCGGTAAGCTTAACTTTAGTGACGAAATCTATGAGTTGGGTTTTTCCTGAAGCGGTTAATGTGGAATTTAGTAATTCTACTATCTTCAAAAAGGATTCTAATTCCTTATACTTTCCCTCGAAAGTAGGAATTATTTTTATGGCAGTCTCTAGACTAAACTCAGACATCTTGGCTTTGTCTTCTAGTACTTGTAAACTATTCTCTAATTCTTCGGTGATGTCGCACTCTTGTTGGACGTCTTCCGCAGAATATCCTTGTTTACCAAGCTGTAGCCAGATTTCTCCCTCCAATATCGCTGATACCGCTTTGAACTTTAATTTTATATCTAAAACCTCAGAGCTTTCGTCATTAAAATTGCTGATTGTTTTCCTAAATTTTTCTTTACGCGCCTGTAAATCGTTCAATTTTTCTTTTAAAGTTTCAAACCTATATAAATTCTTCGAACTTTTTCTTAAATTTCTCAAAACCTGTTCGTTTTCCAAGATTAAACCTTCTAAAGTGTCCATACATAATTATTGTAAGACTGGGATTTTGTAAGAAAGAAACGTACATTTATAAATAAAAGTTTTTTTTTTTAAAATTCATGTATCAAGACATATATATTGTTTTAATTATTGCTATACATCTATACTCCTATTTAACCTCTTAGTTACATATTCCTTATTCTTTTTATTGTAAACATAGAATATTCCTAATATTATACAGAAAATTGCTGCTGTTGTTAAGGATTGTTGATACTCCTGTATCACCGTTACCTCCTCCGTCGAGCAATTATTTCCCATCTTCTTTAAGTTCCCGTAGTTTCTTCCGGAAATACTCTTTCTGCTGCCCAAAAGAAATTCGTACCAATCTGTGTAGTTCCGCTCGTTCACGCTTTAACTTTGTTTTCCTGCCTCCACGTGGCCGTCTTGGTTTGGGGATGGTGTCCAAAATATCTTTTTCAGCCTTCCTTTTGTTGAATTCTTCAATTCTCCTAGGTCTGGGTCCAAGTGTGTTTATTGCTGTGGGCTTGTAGTAGGATGGTGTAGTCGACACTGGCTCAGGGACATATTCTTCCCGTTCTGACTGTCCTTCTTCTTCTATGCAGCTGCCCGAATTTCCATAGTAGAGTCCAGAGTTCCGTTCATCAGGATCGCCATGAAATAAGCAAGGATCGCCATGAAATATGATGGGGTCGTCACGAGATAAGTTCGTTGTTGGGCCTTGGGATATTTCTCTGTTTTCTTGTATCGATGCAGGGTCCTTACTGTAGAGGAATAAAGGTTAGACTAACCCAACAGTGGAGAGTGGTTTGTACCACTATTCAACCTACCAAAGCGGCGAGGCCGCAGTTATTGATGGCACCATGTCAAAGCTAACCTTAGACATTTGCCGTGCTTGAATTATGCTCCGCAAGAATAACCTCGCTAGCAGAGACCCAATAGAATAAAAGTGTATTGCACGCTTACTCAAATGAATCTATTTTCACAATATTCTTACCACTCCTTATATACGATTTTTACAAAACATTACAAATATAACTTAACCTATTTTATGATCTAAACTCAGCATGCCCTGAAATAAATCAATAACACACAAATTTCCCATGACACAATAATCTATATGAATCACATGTGTTCAACTTTCACACGCTACACTTGACCAACATTTCTAGCGCTACTCTATCAACACGTACAAGATTTATTGCCATGTGCGCTTATTCACACTGTAACCAAAACATAACATATTTGGATCGCGTGCCATAGTGACACATAATTTATTATCGATCGCAATATGACTCTGTACTGCATTTGAATATACCATATGGCATGGATATTCACGGTCGCTACTCGGAAACCTGATATGGTTAGTTGAGCACAAGTGTATAGCATAGTACTTGACCTATATAATACGTGTGGTCTGCTATTACGTATACGATATGAATGAACTACATGGTGTTCTATTTTGACTTGTTTGTTTTGCTTTGATTTATTTCATGCACGTGATGGTATATCATTACAATATATATATATATATATATCATCAAAAAATTTCACTGAAAAAATCTCAGAAACGCGCCATCCGATTGAACTGAAATTTTAAGGACACATTGGTGTATATGCAGAATAGTGCCAGGTCTCAGAAAAAGTTAAAAATCTTTAACCCTTTGGCGCCGGCGGCCATTTTAGTGATATTTTTAATATACCTATTATTCCGCACACAAATAAGTTTTGCAAAAATAAAGTTGACGAAATAAATTCCGAACGTGTTTTACATGTGAGTCGGATAATGTTTTGGAATTTTTTAACCCCATGTGTGCGCTGGGTGCCTAAAAAGAGAACGGGAAAAAATGAAAATATTTAAATTGCGATAACTTTTGACAGAGCTATTCAATCATTACGAAATATTCAGGACATATTGGTATTATTTAGTTGTAAATTTCTGTTTAATGGGCGTGCTGGCAACCCTGAAGCTAGGGCAGGCACTGAAAGTGAAAACCTTCAAATCATCGTCTCTCTTGAGAAAATGCCGTTTCTTCAAAAAAAAGCCGCTCATATGTCAATTTCGTGCTTTTTTTATATAGACCAAAAAAAAACTTTGATATGGTATAACGGGCACGCCTGGTAACCCTTGCCCAATTCACCTATATTTTTAGCATCAAAAACTTCTGTTCACGGAAACTCACGATCCAATGAGCAGAATTATTTGAAATTTGCAGACTATATTGGTCTTATATAGGACCAGGTCTGATAGAAGTGATTTTGAAATGCGGGCAATTCTGTGCCAGTGGTGCCATCTTGAAAAATCATTAAAAAAGATAACTGCTTTTAGCCCTATAAATTCTGATTGGATCGTTCGATTTTGACGAATTTCACACAGTAGCTGAACCTTACCTTAAACCACGTTTGGTAGAAATTTGGTTGAAAAATTCGGTTGGAGCTGCCAGCTATGATAATTTTGGTGTCTTAAATTTGAAAAAATAAAAATTGGAAGTGAAAACATTCAAATCATCGAATATCCTAAAAATGTCCGTTTCTTACAATAAAACCAATCTGTATACAAATCTTATGCTTTATCTACACGTTCAAAGTAAAACTTTGGAAATTTCATGTCGGACAAGAACGGTAACCCTCTCCCAGTTAACCTATATTTTTAGCATCAAAAACTTCTGTTCACGGGAATTCATGAACCAATAATCAGATACCATTGAAATTTACATAATGCATTGGACTTAAGTAGAACCAGGTCTGATAGAAGCGATTTGGAATTATGGACAGCTCTGTGCCAGTGGTGCCATCTTGAAAAATTACAAAGAAAAAAAAACTGCTTTTTGCCCTATGAAATGTGAATTAGTAACCAGATTTTCATGAAATTGACGCAGTAGCTGCACCTTACTCTAAACTCTGTTTGATAGAAATTTGGTTGAAAAATTCGATTGGTGCTGCCAGCTATGGTAATTTTTGTGTCTTTGGTTTTGAAAATTCTCTCAGGAAAATAAAACTTTTTGCCCTATAACTTCCAGTGCAGTCATGAAATCAATTTGAATTTCATACGATTAATGAAAACTATTATAAGCATTATTCAGGCCAAATTTGGTTGAAAAGCCTCGATAGGGTTGCCCGCTATTGTTGGTTTTGTGTTTGTTTGCAATATCTTTATTTAGCAGTTTTATCGTAGAATTTTCATTTGGTAATGATATTGTAGTGACAATAAACAGCAAATATTAAGCTTTCGATTAGTTGAAAAAAGTCGCTGCAAGTAACCCTTAATTTCTTTATACTCCTATAACTTCGAATGTAAAATAACAACGTGAAGCAGATGTGATATATTCTTGGCTTTAATACTGGCGAAAGGTTGCCAGCACGAGTCGGTTGTGCTACTTTTGTATCAATAAATGCTTACAGTTAGTATTCATACCGGAAACATTTACAATGAAAATAAATAACCGATGTTTCAATTCCCTAAGTTCTGCAAATTTTTCGGATCGCAGCCCCAAACACCAACTTCAGTGACAGTGCTGCAGGCGCTGAGCATTTTCTTCATTGATGTTATATGAGATGCTGCTTTCAAAGTTTGGTGAAATAAGCAACTGATAACGAACATAATTAACCCGTATTTTGCTCTCATAAACGAAATTCATGCCAGTGGTAATACTTGAAACCTTCTACCATATGAGTTATAATGCATTCTTGAGACCAAAGTAAAACGTGGCATTTGAAGCAGTTTGGCCGTAAAAAGCTGCTCATGTGGTGGAATATGCACTCAAAACCTGCACGACTCTTCTACTGTTCTTCGAACATTCGTGTTTCTAGCGGTTCAGGTGCGCTAGAGTTTTTTTTTACATAGGCAACTTCTTTGACTGGTTCAAACTTCTTAACTTGCTGTTCCGATAACACTGCGCTTTAACATATTTTGATGGTTTTCTCAATTGTTAGCTCACTTTCATGTAACAATCTATCTTTGACTCTTTTGACTCCTATTCCGGCTACAATCCAATCTCGAATTAGGCAATCTTTCGAACTGCCAAAATTGTAATCCACACTCAATATTCTTAATTCCGTTACACACG
Source organism: Nemotelus nigrinus (assembly GCA_947369275.1). NCBI lineage: Eukaryota > Metazoa > Arthropoda > Insecta > Diptera > Stratiomyidae > Nemotelus > Nemotelus nigrinus. Next base: position 113,465,855 of record OX376373.1, read on the forward strand.
CATCAACCGTTTCACCAGGCTCTTGATTTCTCGTAAAACATATATGCGAGCTCACACTCTCATTTTTTATAGGCACAAAATAGTCTTCAAATTTTTTCACTACTACATTAAAGTTCTTTTATTTAACATCAGTCAATTCCAGTGTATTATACATATCAACCGCTGATTCCAATATATTTGGAAAAGCTGTTTCCATTTTGTCCATCCTTTCGCTGTTAACTTTTGTAATTTATCTGGAAGCTTTAGTCCTGATAATAATGACGAAGTTGTCGTGACAGTTGTTAGGTCTGTTCGCGTACCTGAATCTATTATAATATATTAAAATAGATTCGCAGAAAGTGGTTTTTGTACTTTTGCTGCAAGCAAAATTTTGCAGCAAAAAGAAGCCAGCTGCCAAATTCTGTTACTGCTGCAATTTGCTGAAGTACGCGAACAGACCTATTGTCGTATTTGTACTTTCTGCTGCCCCTGGACACGGACGGTATAACTTTTCACCATTAGCCCCCTCAATCCTCTCGCGCACAAAGCATGTTAAAGCTGCCTTTACGCCATTTCAACCTCATTGTCTAATTGGAGGGGAACTACTTGGATTTGACTCGATTTGACAATGAGTAGCTAAAAAATTACTACCATCCCCTTCAATGTAAATCTTATGGGCATGTTCACTCCATTTCTACTACCTCACTGGCTGTAGTAGCCATTCTGAGGTTTACTACACTACCATGCACTTGTCTAATTTCACTTGTTTTTTTTTAACCCTCTTCCCATAGAGATGTGCAATTACTTATTTACATTCGCGTGTTGGCTCTTGTAGTGGAAGGTTGTAGCCGGAGAATTGCTGAGAAATTTGCTTTTCTCCGACGGCTGTCTTTCTCTGGAATTGACAATACGTGTTTCAACGTGTCTTAAACTGCGGTTTCGTGTTCGTTGCGTTGTTTGAGTCACTTATGTGTTTGTGTTGTCAGTGATTATTTAAGGTCAAACCCACCATAAACGGGTGTTGTCGAAACCGATGGCTGATGCGTATCGTTATAAGCCAACCTAATCCTCGTAAAACAGGATATTGTACTCAAAAAAAAAATACTAATTTATGCACTTGAGTCCTTATTTAGCCGCAGCGTGATGTTATATGTGTAGGTATGTAATTAACATGAATGAAGTTAATGTGATTAACGTTGATCTTTATTAATAATAATAAACTGTTACAAGCCCGATGTTCAGCGCGTGGTGATCGCTCTTGCACTGACTCCATGCTATACAATGTAAATTCGCGTATCCCCACTCTCACACATACAGGTTCACTCATAACAGTGTAGTGTAGTGTAAGTAGCAAATACATGTTGGCTGAGGCCAGGCGAAAACTGACGAGCCCGACCGTGTGGACGGTCCAAACAAGCAATTTTGACAGGTCTCGTCGGCGCTCGTGCGACTTCTGATCGGAGTCGGTTTTTTGGGCACGAGCCAAAAACATTTCGTCACAGCCCGGCAAATGCCGTCCATATGTTGGCTCACAAGCTGCGACAAGCTCAGTCTGTGTTTTGAATGAGAGCGCGAAGGAAAATATTTTCAATGGAATATTGGTATGAGCAGCGATTTTATTTCTTCAAACACTTCTTAAACGTGTGGGGTGTAAATATTCAATAGTATAGATCTTATGCATGAATGTGCATTCTGTAGCTTTTTTTCTATGATAATTTCAAAGCTCAGGGGATTGCCCTTTGAAGCGAATGCTTAGCGATGGCGGTAGGGAGACACATATGGGAGAAGCCGATATTTTCGAAAGCGCTAGTGTTATGCTTTGTCACTACAAGACGAACAAATGCAGCGTTGGCAAGGCGGGATTCGAATCCGCGGCCAGTAGACCGCTGCTTTGGACCAATGCCTTCTAGATGTACGGGCCGTAATGCAGAATGATGACGTCAGAGCATCGGGAGAAATGTCGCGAAAAACACACGTAGTCTTATGGGACGTCCGCGGGAAAATGCTAATTGTACGGGTTGTGTTAAAGTGAGTGAAATGAAAACTTAAGTGGTATATGCGGAACAGTGCTAGTGAACAGCTAAATCACAAATTAATGCGGTGCGTGCGGTATAATGTGGAAAATTCGCTACGAAATGTTTATCGGTTGGTGTTAGGTTATGTGATGGTTCGTGTCGATTTACTGTCGCGATACAATTAATTGGTACAAAGTGTACGTCATGACTTAATATTATTATTATAACGCGCCCACGCACAAAAAACTAACGTTTTATTCATATTTTAACCAAAAAACCGCAAGTGAAATCCCCGTGTACATCGGCACTGCCTCGTGGAAATGTCAAATTTCCTAAACTCATGACGTCACGGTGAGAACGATTACGTAGCCTGACGGCCCGCACTTCTAGAAGGCATTGTTTGGACTGACGCGTTAGCCAGCTAAGACACCGACCCCCACAGACTGCTTTATTTGACTAAGATTTTACCCATACTATGAAAATATACGAGCCTTTGGACAAATTGTTCGGGGCGTAGATAGGTGCAGGGGCTTGGCGCGGAAATTTGAATTTATACAAATGTTGTGCGTAAATCTGTTGTGCGAAACGCTTCAAAATTCTTTTGCTGAAACTAAATAGTTGATATACGAAGTGAAACGTGAAATAAAGAATTAACTAATATATGTATATAAATATACATGTGGCGGCAATGTGTCGAAACATTGTCAACAGGGAAACGACTGCGCATGCCTAAGTGCAAGCGTGGCATTCATTCTGTCGCGATAGCTTGGCACGTTATCTGATCTGCATGGCTATCGTTTCGGTTGGAATGTCATGATCCATCACTGAACGGACGGTCATGTTTATGTTGTACGACTCGAGCTCATGTTTACGATTTGAATTCCGTACATACACTCAAGTGCCGACGAGGCATTTATGTATGTTTCTGGCTCGAGCTCTATTCAGATGCACAAATGCTGACGAGGCATTTGTGTACGTCTGTATAAAGAATCGAGTTCCGTACAGACCCACAAGTGCTAACAAGTCATTTATGTGTGGCTGGATGAAAACGAATTCATGCCTGCGTGGTCAGCACTTATGACCTTCATAAGTGGCCCACAGGTGGCGATCACTCTCATTTTTCACCATCGATATCGAGATTATTTTATCCGAACATACTACGGATCCAAATAACCAGTTTTTATAATCGAATTGTTTTGTTTAAATATAAAAATAAAATAAAATAGTTGTTTTTTGACTGTACAAC
>OX376373.1:113469294-113492177 GCA_947369275.1 Nemotelus nigrinus
TATAAATATATATATATATATATATATATATATATATATATATATATATATATATATATATATATATATATATATATATATATATATATATATATATATATATATATATATATATATATATATATATATATATATATATATATAAATATATATATATATATATATATATATATATATATATATATATATATATATATATATATATATATATATATATATATATATATATATATATATATATATATATATATATATCTTTATATATATTTAATTAGATATATATACATATATATATATATATAAATATATATATATATATATATATATATATATATATATATATATATATATATATATATATATATATATATATATATATATATATATATATATATATATATATATAAATATATATATATATATATATATATATATATATATATATATATATATATATATATATATACATATATATATATATATATATATATATATATATATATATATATATATATATATATATATATATATTGTAACGCCAGCAAATATCGTTTTAAAAGGAAATGAAAATGTACAGAAATATTTGAAGTGTAGAATTTGGAGCAGTAGAATTTAAGCTTAATACGGTTAGAATGGTAAAAACTCTAGCGCACCTGAACCGCTAGAAAACGAATTTTCGAAGAAATTGTCTTTGAGTGACAAAAAAGTGTGGAAAGACGTAATACACTGTTTTTTAGAACCATATCAACCATTCTTTATCCAAAGCAACAAAACTCAACACATATAATTCAGTGCTGGCAACACTTTCCGAACGAAGCAGCAATAAGTTTACCATAACAAGCTCATATTCAAATCAACGTATCCTTTGAATTTCGTTCTCTTCGCAGGATTTCATCGAAGGTTTCAGCGGTTAAACGTTGTTTGAGGCTGCCATCTGAAAAATGTTCAATGCTCGAAAAATTTAAAAAAGAATTCCTTATTTTTATTGCAAATGCTTTGCATATGAGAACGTTGTTTGAAGCATCTGTTGGTGCAATATTTACGGAAATGGCTAATGCTGGTTAGCCTGTATCAAAAGCAAAGCATAATACATACCAATTTTGCTTCACGTTAAGTTAAACCCAACCAGTAAATTTCGTTTCGATTGAATCACTGCGCTGGAAGTTATATGGGTGAAAAGAATTTTAGGGTTGCCACCTTCAAAACTTTTCAAATTTTTAAAGCGCTAATATTCGTTGTTAATTTTCATTGCAGTATCATTTCCATTTGGAAATCTAATGACATAATCGCTCAGTAAAGAAATTAAACAAAATTACAAAAATGGTCACAGCTGGCAGCCCTTTCATGATTTTGGTACGAAATTTCTATGACATTTGGTTCACATTAAAGTCCATTTACTGCGTGAACTTCGTTCTGATTTTTATACTGGACCGGAAGTTATAGGGAAAAAAGCTTTATTTTGCTGAGCAAATTTGCAAGCTTTATGAGACAAAAATCAACACAGCTGGCAACTCTATTCTAATTTTTCAGCCAAATTTTCATCAAATGTTACATAAAGTAAGATCCAAGTATTGGATGAATCTTGTCAAAATCTGATGGCTGAATCGGAAGTTATAGGCCAAAAACCGGTTTTTTTTCTGGGTGATATTTCAAGATGGTACCACTGGCACAGGGTTGCCCGTATTTCAAAATCACTTCTATCAGACCTGGTCCTAGCTAATACCAACATGTCCTTTAAATTTCATTATGATCGGATAATCCGGTCGTCAGTTCTCGTGAACAGAACTTTCGAGTGCTGAAATAGAGGTAATTTGGTGATGGGTTGCCGTTCTTGTGCAAATCGGAATTTTGAAAATTTTAATTCGACATGATGGACAAAGTTTAAAATTTATCAACGATCTGATTTTTTTGTCAAAAATCAAAAATTTTTCAGGAAGGTCAATCATATGAAGGTTTTTTATTCAGGAGCCTGCCGTAGCTACAGGGTTACCCGCACTATCTTAGAAATCCACATGTGCTAAATTTTGGTCAACATCAATACGCTCTGCAAATTTCACGATGATCCATTGTTTTTCTTAGAAGTTATGACAAATCGAAATTTGAAAAAAAATCCTTGCCTACTTTTAGGCACCCTGCACCCACACACGGCTCACATTTTCCAATTCTTTATCATAAACAAGCTTAAAACATAATAAGTTTTCATTCCCAATACTTTTCTTTAACAAAACTTTACACTGCTTGGAAATATAGGAGTACCTCAAAATTCACTAAAACGCTCGCCGCCGCCAAAAGGTTTAGAATATCTGAATTTGAGAAAGTTGTGGACCTACCTACTAGATACATCTACGTTCTCCGAAAATTTCAGCTTAATCGAATCGGCCACTCCAGAGATTATCTCCCTTAATCATTTTGCTGATATATATATATAAATATAAAGAAATATGAATTTTCGGCGAAACGAGTTTAATACTATTGTTCTTCGAACATTAGTAAAAAGTAAAGTAAAGTAGATTGTATTATTATTGTATTATATTGCCAGCAAATATCGGTTTAAAAAGGAAAAGAAAATGTACATAAATATTCGAATTGTAGAATTTGGAGCAGTAGAATTTACGCTTAGTACGGTTAGAATTGTAAAAAGTAGAATTGTAGACAAAAGTAGAATTGTAAAAAGTAGAATTGTAAAAAGTAGAATTGTAGACAAAAGTAGAATTGTAAAAAGTAGATGGAAGGAAATTTGGTAAAATGCATGAACGCGGACTCTCCGGCGTGCTCTGAGTTTGTCTTCTATCAGGTCGCACCATTGCCGGCGATTCAAATAAGACGAGCGGCGACGGCTCGACCCAATAAACAACAAACCATTTTCAATGAATTCAACTGCAAAGGAACCAAGCAAATCGAAACGAAACTTACCTATAAAGTAATGACCGCGAGAAGATTCCAAAAAGTACGATGTGGCCGTGGATAATGGGCAGAAAATAACGACAGCCAAAAATACCATTCGGTTCAACGTTCATACACTAGACAAGGTGACAGGGAAAACAAGGAAAATATACCAACTGACAGTTGGGATGGCAACATGGTGACTGGCAGCGACGGAGCCGCCACCACGCGGCAAAAAGGCAGAAAGGGGTGCGTTCCGCTAGCCATCGTTACTACTGCGGGAAAATGCACTTTCGAATGCGTGTGCAAAGGGCCAATGCACCCGCCAACATGATAAATTGGAGGTGGCGGCAACGGCAGTTGGAATACCGCAGAAGCGGTTGAAAATCACTCTAGGAAAGGTTTCGTGGCGAGTTGACAGGGCTAGGGAGCTCTCTTCTTTGGCAACCAGGGTGAGGCTCGCACGCGTTGGCGCTAGCTCCTTTTTGTTAACAAATTTTCTTTTTTCTGATTTGAAACCTGACTGGACGGGACGAGGAACGTGAATTTATCTACAACAATTGGTCGACAGCCGAGTGGTGTGGAAAACCAAAGGAGTATCGAGGAAGGAATCTAGCTGCGAAAATTCGACGAATAGTCAAGTGGTGAGGAACGGTTAAACGATTACGTAAATTGCTGGTGTCACCTTTGTGCCCTTCTGGCAGGATGGTTCAGAGATTATCGAGTGCCTATAGTGAAGTTTGAAATCGTAAAAGTCAGTACGCCGCCGTCGATTTCTCGCTTATAAACGGTGGTTTCAGAGACGGTTCCGGTTGCGAATTTTTAAAGCGAGTGGCGCCTGTAAACGACCCACCCCCGTTTCCACGGGAGTTAGCCGGCCGGAACTGTCCCGTTTGCCCTCCATCGGGAGGTGGAGGCTACGCAGGTTACGAGAGTAAGAGACGTAATAAATTGGCGCCCAACGTTCTAAGGGGTGATAAAACGGTATTTAATTTTGAAGAGGTAACGATTGAGTCAAAATTTGATTAAAAAGAGTAAATTCTTTAGAGAACGCGGATGTGACTGAAATAAGTAAATTGAAACAGGAATTTTAATTAAGCTTTTCACTAAGCGAGCGGAATTTAGAGAAATAGTTAAAAGTATCGCATGCTAACTTCTTCTTACAAATATTGAACACCATTCTTACAAATATTGAATTTTATTTAAAAGTTATTATATTAGTATTGAATTTTATTTTAAATGGTTCTTGGTTCAACCTTCGATAGTGTGTGAAATGAGGCTAAGAGTGAGTCATAAAGAATAATTTATGGTGTGAAGTGTTGGTTTTTGCGTTACCGGGTGGTGAGCATTATTAGCGTAACAGTGTAGGAAATCGTGTCAACATTTATAGACCGGGGAAAACCGAGGTGGGAAGAATTGTCTGCCCGAATTTTCAGTGGGGTGTGTAGAAAGTATCGCGAACCTCAGGTGTCTAAATTCGATTGTTCTATGACGTAGTGTGTTGCCCTAGTCGCAATTATTGTTGATTCAAGCTGGGTTGGTGTTGGATTCAATATAGTAAAGGGAAAGTAATTAAGTGCGGAGCGAGCGCCGCGATTTGGGAATTTTGATTCGCGTTACGTTGTTCAATTGGAAGAGGGATATTTTCTTGTTGATGGGAGTAGGTTCCCGATGCGCGTGTGATCAACAACAAAGACGCTGTCGAGTTGAATAGGAAGGTAACAAGCAAAGAAAAATTTAAGGCAGGTTTTTGAAACAAGTGAGGAAAAATGGCTAGCGGAAGCGGTGTCGGAAAGATCTCGGTCGATCGATTGAGTAAGGACGAACTCGCGTATGAATTATCAATCCGGAGTCTGGCTGGTGACACGGTGGAGACCATGCGGAAACTGCTGAGGGGGGCTTTAAGAAGCGAAGTAGCCTCGGGTGAGTCTGTTGCAATGGCAACGTATCCGTTTTCATTCTCAGAGGACCGAGAGGCGATAACCGCAAAAATAGCTGAGATCAAAATGTTAGTGGACCCATTTGTGGGTGATTTTAATTCACCGGAATTTAGTAAAGTCAAGGGGAAAATATGCTTCACCCTGCGACGGTTGGGTAGAATGAAAGGGGAAACGGGGGAAGAAAGAGACTTCTTGAGGCAGGCCAAGGGCCAACTAATGATAGCTATGGGCGACCTGCTCTTCAAGGCAGGCGGCGCAGTAAGCGAGGAGTCTGAGGAGGTATGGACTCTGGACAGTTCAACATTGTCAGCCCCGAGTACCCCGATGTTTCAGCCTCAAAAGCCGATAGATCTCCAAAAGTGGGGGTTGAAATTTAGTGGAGAATCGCCATACTCGGTGAGCGCGTTTCTCGAACGGGTGGAAGAGCTTAGGGAGGCGAAGGGACACACAAAAGCGCAGCTGTTCCGGTCGGCCGTGGACCTCTTTGAAGGAAAGGCTCTAATCTGGTTTCGGGCAAACCGCGCAATCTGCCAGAGTTGGGATGGCCTGGTGAAGGAGTTACGAGCCGAATTCCTTCCCGCAGACTACGATGATAGGCTGCTGGATGAAATTAGACGTCGTACACAGGGCAACACGGAGTCAATCGGGGTATTTGTGGCGGTGGTGGAGGGTTTGTTCCGTCGAATGACCAACCGAGCGAAGCGGAGAAGTTGAAAGTACTCCGTAAAAACATTGCTCCCTTTTACCAGACTCAGCTGGCTCTAGTGAAATTCGAATCGATTGGAGAACTGGTGACGCTGGGGCGTTTATTGGAGGCGACGAGAGTGTCCGTGGAGTCATTCGTGCCACCTACCCCAAGAAGAACTCCGAGGGTACTAGAACCGGACCTGGCGTATTTGGAGTCGCAAAACTTAGCCGCAGTGGAAGTACCGAGCGTATCGAGAAGCATCACGTGCTGGAATTGTAAGAAGTCTGGACATACATCGAGGGAGTGTCAAGATCCTGCTAAGTGTTTCGGGTGTGGAAGAGTGGGAATGGTTAGGGCGAGGTGTGTTGACTGTAGGGAGGGGGGACGAGGAAATGGAGTTCAAGCAAGGGCCGCCCAATATAACCGAAATTCGACTTCGGGGGTTAGTCGCCAGGGAAACGGCAATCGGGCCTAGTGGGCGACAAACTAGGCCCTCGTCCGACTTCGAACGTCGCAAGAAATATCCTAGTGGGGTATATGCTGCACAGCGCAGAGGGTGATAACCGTCCTTACTAAGAGGTTGTAGTCCAGGGTCAGAGATTTCTGGGGCTAGTGGATTCAGGAGCGTCGAAGTCAGTGATTGGTGAGAAGGGATGGGAGCTGATCCGCAGTCTAGGGGTCGAACTAAAACAAAGCGATCGTGGAGACCTACGATTGGCAAACGGAGTGGGTTGTGGTGTGGAAGGAGTAGCGTATTGCCCAATCACGGTGCATGGAAAAGAGAGATGGCTGGAGGTTTTTGTGGCACCTTCGATTTCTCATCTTATTTTGGGAGTAGACTTTCTGCGGCTATTCGGGATTGTGTTGAATGTGGCGAAGGAGCAGTGGGAGATGGTCGCGTCGTTGGAGGGGCTCAAGTCCGAGCAGCTGATTGGCAGGAGCCGATTGATACGTGGGGAAGAAGTGGAGTTGGAGGCACTGCTCGAAGAAGAGTTCCGGATGGGGGAAGGAATTGGTTGCACCGATAGGATAGAGCACGTCATACGAACCAATTCCAATCCGATCAAACAGCGCTACTATCCCGTCTCGCCGGCAGTACAAAAACATATCGACGCCGAACTAAATGAAATGCTTGAAGCAGTGATACTGGAGCCTTCCAGCAGTCCGTGGGCTTCTTCCATTCTTCTAATTAAGAAGAAGGATGGTAGCTTTCGATTCTGCGTTGATTACCAGAAACTGAATAAGGTCTCGGAAAGGGATGCATATCCACTGCCCTACGTCACGGCAACACTGGACAAGCTGAGGGATGCGAGGTACCTGTCATCGTTGGATATAAAATCAGCCTATTGGCAGGTATCCATGGCCGAGGAGTCGAAGGAGCTGACGGCGTTCACCGTTCCCCAACGCGGGCTATTTCAATTCCGCCGGATGCCTTTTGGTCTGCAGAATGCTCCCGCAACATGGCAGCGTCTCATCGATAAGGTTTTGGGACCCGATTTGGAGCCATTTGTGTTCACATACCTGGACGACATTGTAGTGGTCACCAAGGACTTCGCGAAACACCTGGAGATCCTGAAAGAAGTCCTCAATAGATTGTGCCAGGCCGGATTGAGGGTCTCTCGGGAGAAGTGCGAGTTCTGCCGCACTCGCCTTCGTTATCTGGGTTATGTTGTGGACGAGAACGGGTTGAGTGTAGATCCGGATAAGGTAAAGGCGGTGATGGACATTCCTCGTCCAAAGGGGGTAAAGGAGGTACGGCAATTCTTGGGGATGGTATCGTGGTATCGGAGATTTATCCCGGATTTTGCGACGTTGATGTCGCCAATCACGAACCTCCTCAAGAAGAACCGGAAGTTCTTACGGACTGAGGAATGCAAGGAGACTTTCATCCAAGCGAAGACAAAGCTGGCGACAGCGCCAATGCTTACTTGTCCGGACTATACACTGCCATTTACCGTCCAAACAGACGCCTCAGGTAGCGGAGTGGGTGCGGTATTGACACAGGAGCACCCCGAGGGCGAAAAAGTGATCTGCTACCTCAGCCGCGCCCTGACTAGTGCCGAACAGAAGTACTCCGCCACAGAACGAGAATGCCTCGCGGTCGTATGGGCCATTGAAAGGTTGAGGCCATACGTGGAGGGTACTAAGTTCAGGGTAGTCACAGATCATCACTCTCTGGTCTGGCTCCACAATCTAAAAGACCCCAGCGGCCGTCTGGCTCGGTGGGCGGTGAGGTTGCAGCAGTACGATTACGATGTCGTCCATCGCAAAGGTAAGGAGCATCTGGTTCCAGATGCTCTCTCACGATCCATCGAGGTAGCGGAAGTGCAAGGAAACGAAATTAAGAGTGACCGATGGTATGAGCGAATGAAGAAGGAAGTAGAAGAGGATCCAGATCGGTTCCCGAATTGGCGGATTAGTAATGGCCATCTATGGAAACATGTAGAAGGGCGATACCCAGAACTCCAGTCCGACATTGCATGGAAGAGGGTAGTTTCGTCCGCGGAACGCTCAACAGCGTTGTTTCAGTGCCATGACGCGCCCACAGCAGGTCATATGGGGGTCCGAAAGACATTAGACCGGCTGGCACAGAGTTGCTACTGGCCGAAGATGGCCGCAGATGTACAAAAGTATGTCAGACGTTGCAAGGTTTGCCAGTCAGTGAAAGTGGAGCGAAAGCAACCAACTGGACATATGGTATCGAGGGTTGGAGAAATAACATCGCCCTGGGAGATGATCTGTGTGGACCTAGTAGGTCCGCTACCCCGTTCTTTGCACGGATATACGTATATTTTGACGGTGGTGGATTATGCTACGAAATTTCCGCTAATATTTCCTTTAAGGAAGGCAACGGGGACCACTGTAACTCGTATTCTTGAGGAGCATGTGCTGTTTGTGTTTGAAGTCCCATGAGTGCTGGTGTGCGACAATGGAGTTCAATTTCGCTCAAAGGAATTCTCAAGGATGGCCGAGACTCACGGGATGACGCTGCAATTCACGGCACTCTACCATCCACAGGCGAATCCCGCGGAAAGGGTGAACCAAAACATCAAGCAACTGTAACGGTCATACGTATCCGAAAACCACAGGGATTGGGATAAAGTGATTCCACAAATCGGCTGCGCTCTGAGAACCTGCATCCATGAGACCATGAAAGTTACGCCATACTTTCTGAATTTCGGAAGGGAAATGGTGATTCATCCTGGAATTGTCAACAGCCCAGAGGCAAGCGGCAATGTGGAGACGGACGAAAATGGGGCTCGGAAGGCAGAAAGGCTGAAATTGGTTCTGAAAGAGGTGCAAGAGCGATTGAGAAAAGCGGCGGCTAAAGCGAAGTCAAGGTACGATCTCCGCCGGCGAGACGAGAAATTCCTACCGAAAGATCTGGTGTGGCGGCGTAATTTCGTTCTATCTGATGCCTCCAAATTTTTTCCGGCCAAATTAGCACCGGAATATGTGCGACCCTTTACTGTGCGGAAACAAAAATCCGGTTGGACCTATGCATTGGAAGACGCCGACGGAAAAGATATGGGGGTATGGCACTCCAAAGACCTGAAACGATATGTGGCGTAAAGGGTCAACACCCGATTAAATCACTGAGATTGGAAGACGGTATTGTCCTGGAAGAACTTAAGAATATAATAGTAGGAATTAGTTGTAGCCGAGATGGGAAACAGGGCAATAATCTGAATTAGGTATATACTAAGGTGGTGGGATTAATTAATGACAATCTATTAAAATTTGGTGGAGGGTAAATGTAATTGAATAGGATTGAATTTGGAATAAATAGGTAGATATTCTCTAACATAACGTGGTGGAGAGTAAATTTAATTCCAATACCGCACACGTCTGCTACCGTAATTGGCTCGATTCGAAAAGAAAGAAAGGCTTTCACCTTTCGCTCGATGTAGCGAAATTTTTCAAATTATTGGGACTTCCCTGAACCGCTTAGTTGATTAACTCCGTCGCTGTTCCCCACGCGTCGAGGTCTCATTTTCACCCCGCGTTCCACCCATTTGGAACAACTCGATTTCCCCTGCTCGAACATCCGTCATCTGGGACATTTTGAATTGTGAAACTTCAAATTGTATGTTGACAATGAAATTCGCGACATTGTCAATTTCAAGTTTTATAGTGTAGTGTTTTGCGTACCTGCATCCCAGAAATTTGCTCATTAGGTAAGTAAGATCCTTGTTAGTTTGTGCCGCTCCCGGGGGAGAAAATACATCTTGCACGATCCGAGGTTTTGTGTGTGCATCTTCGTTCCGAAATTTCTACGGTGTCAGTGAGTGCGGTTCTCTAAACTATTCGCCGTAGGATTGTGATTGATTCACCGAACGTCGATCGTTCATCTATTGCCCTCCGGGTGTTTTCCAGACTGAGTTCTCCAATCATGTACCCAGTCAATTGCCTATTGTGATATTCCCACCGTGCATTCCTTCTTATCATATCTGGGTCAGATGTTGGCCCAGGTCAGGAGCCGCCGATCCAAATGATCAAAATTGTGCGATACCCCTCGTGTTCGTGCGTCGAAATTAACGTGTCGACTTAGATATTACTGTCTCTGAGCCGCCTAATACTATTTCGCTCGCGGTTAGATTCGTTTGAAACATCTTTCGTGATTCGTCTTCAGTAATTCCGGGTGTCTTTGAGTTTTGGCTGTTGTGTCTCGATTCTTGATGGTACGAATCATCTAGATGACACCGTCGAGATCGTCCTCAGTCGAGTTCAATGTCTGGTCGTAGGTCGCATTGAGTGTAAAAGTTGTTCTGTCGCTTAGATGCATGCAAGTTTCGCGTCTTAAGCTACAGCCCTATCGTTTGTGCTTAATGCATATAAAAGACATGATTTATTAAATGCAAGACATATGGCAAACCTAAGAGAGCTAATTCCTCGGTGGTTGCAGCTCAACCTCCATCGATAAAGCATCCGTAGGTCGGTGGAGGTTTTTTTTTCCTTTTCTAATACTTGCGAAACCCGAGCGACCGTGACAATATACAATTATATATATATATATATATATATATATATATATATATATATATATATATATATATATATATATATATATATATATATATATATATATACATATATATATATATATATATATATATATATATATATATATATATATATATATATATATATATATATATATATATATATTTATATATATATATATATATATATATATATATATATATATATATATATATACATATGTAAAGCAGTCCGTGATAGCAGTCCATTTTTACTAATGTTCGAAGAACATTAGTATTAAAATCGATTCGGCTAAAAATTCAAATTTCCATCTATATACATATATATATATATATATATATATATATATATATATATATATATATATATATATATATATATATATATATATATATATATATATATATATATATATATATATCATCAAAAAATTTCAGTGAGATAATCTCAGGAACGCGCCATCCGATTGAAGTGAAACTTTCAGGATACATTGGTGTATATGCAGAATAGGTCCAGGTTTCATCAAATGTCAATTATCTTTAACCCTTTGGCGCCGGCGGCCATTTAAGTGATATTTTTAATACACCTATTATTCCGTACAAAAATAATTTTTGCAAAAATAAAGTTGATGAAATAAATTTCGAACCTGTTTTACATGTGAATTGGATAATGTTTTCGAATTTTTTAACCCCATGTGTGCTCTGGGTGCCTAAAAAAAGAGAACGGAAAAATTTGAAAATTTTTAAATTGCGATAACTTTTGACAGAGCTATTTAATCATTACGAAATTTTTAGGACATATTGGTTTTATTCAGTTGTAGATTTGTGCCGCTTTTAATGAGCTGCTGGCAACCCTGTAGCTAGGGCAGGCACTGAAAGTGAAAACCTTCAAATCATCGTCTCTCTTGAAAAAATGCCGTTTCTTCAAAAAGAAGCCACTCATATGTAAATCTTGTGCAATGTATACATAGAAAAAAAATAAAATTTGATATGATCTAACGGGCTCGTCTGGTAACCCTTGCCCAATTTACCTATATTTTTAGCATCAAAAACTTCTGTTCATGGAAACTCACGATCGGATAAACAGAATTGATGGAAATTTGCAGAATGTATTGGTCTTAAATAGGACCAGGTCTGATAGAAGTGATTTTGAAATGCGGGCGATTCTGTGCCAGTCGTGCCATCTTGAAAAATCACTAAAAAAAGATAACTGCATTTAGCCCTATAAATTCTGATTGAATCGTTTGATTTTGACGAAATTCACACAGTAGCTGGACCTTACTTGAAACCACGTTTGGTAGAAATTTGGTTGAAAAATTCAGTTGGAGCTGCCAGCTATGATAACTTTGGTGTCTTAAATTTGAAAAAATCAAAGTTTGGAACTGAAAATATTCAAACCATCGAATATCCTAAAAAATGTCCGTTTCTTACAATAAAACCAATCTGGATACAAATCTTATGCTGTATCTACACGATCAAAGTTAAACTTTGGAAAACTCATGTCGGACAAGAACGGTAACCTTTTCCCAGTTAACCTATATTTTTAGCATCAAAAACTTCTGTTCACGGGAACTCACGAACCAATAATCAGATATAACTGAAATTTAAAGTTTTCGATAGTTAGAAAAAACTCGCTGTAGGTAACCCTTAATTTCTTTATACTCCTATAACTTCGAATGTAATTCAACAACGTGAAGCAGATGTGATATATTCTTGGCTTTGATACTGGCAGAAGGTTGCCAGCACGAGTCGGTTGTGCTCCTTTTGTGTCAATAAATGCTCACAGCTAGTATTTATACCGGAAACATTTACAATGAAAATAAATAACCAATGTTTCAATTCTCAAAGTTCTGCAAATTTTTCGGATCGCAGCCCCAAACATCATCTTCAGTTACAGTGCTGCAGACACTGAGCAATTTCTTCATTGATGTTATATGAGATGCTGCTTTCAAAGTTTTGTGAAATAAGCAACTGATAACGAATATAATTAACCCGTGTTTTGCTCTCATAAACGTTGAAATTCATGCCAGTGGTAATATCTGAAACCTTCTACCATATGAGTTATAATGCATTCTTGAGACCAAAGTAAAACGTGGCGTTTTTAACAGTTTGGCCGTAATAAGCAGCTCATGTGGTGGGATATGCACTCAAAAACCTGCACGATTCTTCTACTGTTCTTCGAACATTAGTGTTTCTAGCGGTTCAGGTGCGCTAGAGTTTTTTTCATCTGCTATTCGAATTGTTTTTTATCAGGCTGCTCGTTATGCATGAACAGATAAGGGGGGCCGGTAGCTCTGCTCGCTAAAGCGTCAGGCCAAAAAGCGGCGTGCTACGGCGCCTGTGGGCATAGGCGCGCCATAGGGGGGGCCAGAGGGGGCCGGGACCCCCCCAGACCCTAGGTTGGCCCCTCCCAGAAAAATAAATATTTCCAACAGCAGACACTTAAGTTTTCGCCTGTTAGGTTTTTGTGGTTACAGCAAGAGTTGTGTAGTGCAGTAGTGTAAGCCTTTACCAAGTTTCACTACTTATAACTTCGAGACTGTGTTATTTGTGGTATTTATTACGATTTAATGGGACTTATTTCGAGATATGGACGAGAATATTTGATTTCGACAAGTTATACGTTAAGAAAAAGACGAAAAGCGCTTCGTCAATTATCCTTTTTTTATTAAGATTATCTGTTCATTCCTAGTAGGATATAACAGGTATTCAGATAAGAACACTTTTATAAACTGGCGCTTTATGCAATTATGTTTTTCACAAAACATAGTCTGAGTATTAAAATGGTATTAACATAGAATACAATTTTCGAAGTCGTTTGGAGAATAAAAATGGTATCGGTGCCACTTTTATGCTATTTTAGAAGTAGATTCTAATTTGGAAGTAAATACTTCCACTGAAAATTTAATTTTAATGTTATCAAGAGAAACACGTCTTGACAGCTTTTGACAAAATATATTATTGATTCTTATTTTTCAATATTTTTATTTACATTTTTCTTAGCCTACTTTATATTATTGTATTGTATAGTGCTGTGTGGATATGTGATTGTGAGTTGTGTTATCAGTTCCCACACTATCTATAACCTACTTAGTTTACACTCAGGTTAAATGTGTGTGAATTTTATTATAATCTGATAACTGCATCAGAAGTTAAAAGGCATAGCTATTCAATTTCACCGAGTGTTTTTCCATAGTGACACAACCACCACATGGTTCTTATCATATTCATTAAATTTTTTGCATACCTGTATCTACTCAAGACCAGTGTAAATATAACGAAAACAATAACTTGATGTGCTGTTCACCAGAGGTTTATTCAGACTGACTAAATTTAAACTATCACAAGTCTATTTATCCTAACTTAACTTAATTCTACGTTAGAAAAATGTTCTCACGCTTTGATGCCCGCGCAGTGCGTCAGCATATTTCATAACCATCTATACATCGCTTATGCTGCATATTGCATACATACATTCGACCATGGCCGTGAATTTATTTTGTTATTTTAATAGGTGTCATATATCCTGCGAGAATAACAAGTCTGAGTTATGCAGACTTGTTATGTTTTGATGCATGATAGGTGCGAATGTATGTATGCATGAATGCTATTACGTTATGAGAAATTATTGAGAAACTGTAAAATTACGAATATAAAATTACAAATATGCATATCATTCTTAATGAATGTGAAAGGTTACAAATATAGTTATAGCTATTATATAGATACATATCATTTTTTGATGAAAGTGAAAGATTACAAATATAGTTATAGCTAATATATATAGACATATCATTTTTTGATGAAAGTGAAAGATTACAAATATAGTTATAGCTAATATATAGATACATGTCATGCTTAATTAATCAGATGTACGCCGTACAACCAGTATATACCGATTGGGAATTTTACAAGTTTAGATTTGACTGTATAAATATAGTATCAAATTCATCAATCGTTTGCATTTTATTCTAAAAATCGTGTGAAAGATTTGTGTTTACGTACTTATGGTAGCTACAAGGTTGCCCATCCATTATTTAAAAACTACAGAAACTTATTTTTTATGCCCATTGATGAGTCTTGTAAATTTTGGGATGGTCTAATGACTCGGTATGAAGCTATCACAATGCTAAATTTTCCATAGAATTTCCATTGTTGCCAAAAATACACCAAAATTTCAGTTCGACCAAACTTCGCGATCCAGTTATATTATCCAGATGGTAAAATTCATGCATAATGTGAAAACTCGAATAGTACTTTGAGGACAGTAAGTGATATGGTGCTTGAACAGTCTTGGAATATTGTCAAGATGAACCAAAATTATTTGGAAACGGTTATCGACCTTACGACGTGTCTCAGTCGCCAAAGATGTGCTTTCAGAGGACATGATGACAGTGGTGCCAGTGATAACCGTAAATTTTTTTTGGAATTTTTTACATTATTCGCGAAGCATGATTCAACTTTTGCAAATAATTTTACAAACAAGGTTGCGAACTGCTGTAGTGGCTAAACACAAAATGAATTAATAAAAATTTTTGCTGACATCGTTCGCGAGGATAATACAGCTGAAATAAAAGACTGCGGATTGATATCCATTATGGCAGATGAAGCAAGGGTCCACAAAAAGGAACAACTATCCGTGTTTGTCAGATTAACTAAAGAGCTAGCAATCGAAGAAAGGATCTTAAGCTTTGTAAACTGTTCAGGAGCAAGAAATGCCTCGTATTTACCAGATATAATTTTCATCCTGTTGGCCAGCTACGGACTTAGTGAATTGCCTGTTGTTGGACAGTCTTATGATGGTGCTAGTGTCATGTCAGGACAAAAAAGTGGTGTACAAATCTAAATTAAAATGAAACACCTTGCAGCCACATTTGTACACTGTCTAGTTATCCTTGTTGTGATGGACACATTTTTCACAATCGAAACGTGTACATCCATTTTCAATGCCATCAAATCCCTTTAACTACATTTTTCGAAGCCATCACAACACGAATTGTTGAAGCAGCTTATAGATGCAGTTGGTCTAAATTCAAGGCGTAGAATGAGAAGTTTAAGCTCGACTCCTTAGTCAATGAGATTTCACAATTGCAAATATGTATGTGGTCAATAGCTATAGGACTATGAAAGAGGCTTTAGAAAAAGAAATGAATGAGGGAAAATACAACGACTCAGTTTATTCATTGAGGATCTTTCATTCAATCAGTAATCCTAAGTTTACTACTTTTCATCTCTCACTATTTTCTTTTTATAGCGAACATATTAACCACATATTTCCAAACTAAAAATGCAACTCTTAGGGATGGGATAGATCTTGTAAATGGAACAGTTAAAACACTACTAAGTGAGCGAGAAGACTTGTATGTAGTTTGGGAAAAAATTAAATTATTCGCAGAGAAGAACTGTCTCGATCTCACATTTCCCAGAGGATCGCGAAAACGGAAAACAGCAAAACGCACTAGTTCCAAAGGTTTTGCTGTTTCATCTAGCCTTGAACACGCAGTTAGGGCTACGAAGGTATCCCTGCAAACCAAATGGCTCAAAAAGAGTAAGTTACAGTACTCTTCCATCTTGCCAAATTATTTATGCTTTTTCTAGGTTTTCTAGGTAACAAAAGTTTGAAGCAAGAGGTCAACTTTTTCCTTCTAAGCTTAAAATTTTCCAATTTCTTCAAGGATATTTTGAAACTTAGATATCCTCTTCTTCAAGTATAAGTTGAAATATATTTAGCTTTTCAACGAAAAAATAGTCTTATATTTCTAATTATTTCCATTCTATTCCCATATAATTTGTACAAGCGTTCATTTCTTCGCGATCATAGATAATTCGTGTGTAGTTCGTACCTACCGTTCACATTATATGCATGTCGTTGTAGCTCATAGATATTCACAGACATGAAGTTTATTTGATAATGCATTATGCATAAGCAAATAACAAAGAAAAAATTAACAAATATGTAATGTATTAATAAATTATGAAAGTTGTATGA
The DNA here is from genome assembly GCA_947369275.1 of Nemotelus nigrinus. Lineage (NCBI taxonomy): Eukaryota > Metazoa > Arthropoda > Insecta > Diptera > Stratiomyidae > Nemotelus > Nemotelus nigrinus. The sequence continues at coordinate 113,485,798 of OX376373.1, forward strand.
ACAGTACGTCTTGAACCTTTTGGTTCCTGGCCCCTGCCAGATTTTAGGTCACGGCACGCCTGTGCCTGCGGGTTCGAATCTCGCCAGTGCCATTGCTGTAAGTGTGAATGCGTGTGATTTACTATGAGGGTGGCAAATGGGCCCAAACTGGTAGCTTAATGCTGGCCGCGTTCCCGCCAGCCCTCTTCGCTAACCTAACCTAACCTAACATATGCATGAACAGTGCTGCTATTTATTTATTTGGGATTATGCTACATTCAATTTTATTTAATGCTAAATAATGCCAGATCCTGCAAAATTATAATACCTTCATCTTTGATTAAAATAAACATGATTCGATATGAAAATAATATATATTTATATATGAAAACAAAAGATATAAAGGTATAAACATTTATAAGATATTAACATTTATATATATATATATATATATATATATATATATATATATATATATATATATATAAATATGTATATACATATGTATATATGTATACAGGGTGAGTCTTTATGAGGTTTGATATTCAATAGGCTGCTTTTGACAGACTACGCGTGACTCCTGTCAAACTGTAATGTAATTTTGATTCAGTATTTTTTATTCAAATCATCATGCAAAGCCAGACGATTTAGGTTTAAGTCGTGTTTTTGGTGACTGGGCTCTGAATCAGCTCAATGAAAATCCGCTGTTATATCGCGAAATTTCATTCAGTGATGAGGTGCATTTTCGGCTCAATGGATACGTTAATAAACAGAATTGCCGTATTTGGGCTGATGATCAACCTAAAGGGCTTCAGCAGCTATCACTACAGCCACAGAAATGCACAAATTGGTTTGGTTTACGGGCCGGTGGAATCATCGGTCCATATTTCTTTCAAAATGAGTCCGGTTAGAACGTAACCGTCAATGGCAACCGCTATCGCACCATGGTAAAGGATTTTTTACTGGCTGAAATTGAAGCCCGTGGTATCGGTGAACTTTGGTTTCAACAATATGGTGCTCCTTCACATAAAGCGAGAGACACAGTGAACTTATTTAGAAAACATTTTAGTGAGAACCTTATTTAACGTTTTGTACCAGTAAATTGGCCACCCATATCGTGAGATATCATACCTTTACATTATTTTCTTTGGAGTTACGTGAAGTCTTTGGTCTTCAGGGATAAGCAAGCTTCAATCGACGCTTTAGATGCCAACATTACGGCGTAGTCACGGTCAGCACTAAAATGAGATAATCTTCAAAAAGTAAATGCCATAGATTTTTCTTTCGACGCACAATAAAATTTTTACTATATAATTAAACTTCATGCCCTCTATTTGAGATTAAAAACCATACCTCATAATTAACCACCTTATATATATATATATACATATATATATATATATATATATATATATATATATATATATATATATATATATATATATATATATATATATATATATATATATATATATATATATATATATATATATATATATATATATATATATATATATATATATATATATATATATATATATATATATATATATATATATATATATATATATATATATATATATATATAATTCAACATATTAGATTTTATTTCACTCTAGCCCAAAGCGCATATTTGTTGAAATGAGGCATTATTAAATCAAGTTTTCAAATGTTTTTGTGGCGATAATTTATCACCGCTTAGGATGACTTTATAATTACTATTGTTCTTCCAAAAACCGAAGACAGACATTTTTGGTTGTCAATTTTCAAGAAATGCAATGAGAGCGTTCCCGTACTTTCATGAACTTCCCCCACCACATGATTCAGGAAAATTAATTGACTGAAAGTACGGGAACATACCTATTTTATAGAAAAATTTTATGGGCAAGACTGTAGATATATGAGTGCCAAATTGTTCCGGACTTTAGATATAAATGCCGAAAATAATGCAAGATGCTTACTTCAACTTTCTAGTGCCGTTTTGGGAAAAATAATGCTAGTTCTAGCATCCAAAATGCCAAAATGGCAGCACTGCTTTCGAAGCGTGTATTTGAATATTTGTGCAATATATTTTGTGCAGTTAAACATGTCCAAATAATACCTGCACATCAAATAATTGTTTGTATTATTATAATTCTTTATATTATTAACTTGTGTTCTACCAATATCTAAATTGCCTCTCGAAATTTTCAAACAAATTTAATGTACAGATTATATGCCCCTATGCATCATCTTCTTACTTAAAGTCCGGGGAAATCTAACATGGTGCTTCTGAAAAATTAGGGGAAAGCTGAATATTGGTGTGGACCTTGGTACTGGAGTGTTGAACAAAATGTCAAAAGTCCCCATCGATCCGAGTGCTGCGTCACTTTTTATACGGGGTCAAAGGTCACCAAAAGTGACCTTTCCTAAATATCTCAGTAACGGTCACGTTTTCAGAAAAACAATGTAAACGAGTTTGTAGCTTAAAAAATCGGATTTCACTGCGCTATTACGCCATTGATCTCCAACAGTCTTCGCACCATCTTGATAAAGTAAAATGATGCCAACTCGCGAACTCAATTGGGATGTAGGCAATAATTTTTTACTTAGCGTGCTAGTTATACTGGAAACTTCCCGGATTTCATTAAGAACCTTACAGCAAGCGCTATAGTAGAATTCACATTTGAAAAGCAGGAAAATGCTAGTTGATTGAGCGATGTCTCGCTGCTCAGTTGTCTTTGCCTATTTTTAGTAACTTTAATCTATGTCGCTTCTATTTCTTATACTCTGGTGCTTTTGCATACTTTTCTCAGTCACGTATCATAATTTGTTTTGTAAAAAGCCTCTGTTTATTAGTGGATTCAAATCGATTTCTATTGGGTGTCGGTAGATTGTTTGCATTTGCTTTACGTGGCTAGCAAAATTTGACAGCTACCGGATTTTTCGCTCCCACATAATGATAGAGTGAAAGGTAAGGGGGTAGGAAACATAAAAAGAAAAAGGCATAAACTCGCGACACACACCTATAGGCGCTTACAGTGTTGCTGCTACTCTTAATATCTTTGCTAGATATAATACAGAACTAGGCGAAGCAGCTATGGATATTGAACAGCCAAGAGCTGCTACGTAGGTCGGTTTTTACACAGCTTAACTCAATAACAAATTTTTTCCCAGTTTTTAAGCTTTAGTCTTTGTATTTAGGTAGATCAGCTGACCATTTGCCTTGGACTTTGGAAATTGTAGAGACTTCTGAGTTTTCACCAAACAGCTGCAGAAACTATTAAAATTTTCCTAACATATTCAAAACTATTCACTTATTCCCGGCTGTTGACACCATATCTGTGGAAAAGAGCGGATAAAAAACCTTGAAAATTTCATGGTACACGAATCAGTGTACCCGGCTTGTTGCACTTCACACGCGCCTTCTAAAAACTCAAGATGAGTTGCGATGTGTGAAAGCCTACTTAAAACTCGAGTTGAGTTGAGGAGTTCAAAAGCCCGTATTTTGTTTATAATAGCACCATACTCAAGTCTATTGTTCATCTGCTTTGCCACCAAAGCGCGAAAACTGCTTTTAATTTCTATATCTAATCCAAAGTGACGTTTGAACAGTGTGCCAGCTGTGTACGAACGGCCGTTTTGCCTTAGCTACTTTCTTGCTATCCTCCAGACTGCGAGCAGCAAATAGCTGCTACCATAACAGCTATTCCGGAACCTTGGACAGCCCGACTGTCAAATAGCAAGCACCAGAAAGTAGCTATGTCATGACACTGGACAGCCAGAGCTGCTAAAATAGCAGCTAATAGCTGCTATATCAAGAATATTGAACACACTCCTAGCAAAGTTGCGAGTGGTGGCCAATGTCTGGACACAGCGTAAAAAGTTCGTTCTTAGCCAGCGTGCGGCCTCCGTATATGTATACGGACCAAAACTCCAGTGAACTATCCTGAGACAAAGTAAATATATAGAATGACAAGTGGATGAAGTCCTTCCATTTTCCAGAAAAAACACTTTGACTTTGAAATTGCGCCTCCATTTACGCAATGCATTACCTGTCAAAGCAACCTGAGAGTGTGCTGATATGTTTTGCGAGAGTTAGCCGTATGTGAGCAACGAAAAATCTAGCCTGAGTATGTTGCTGTCGAATCTTATCTTGCACCTCTTACTGTTCCATGCTATTTCTTCCAATTTTCCAAGCTGATCAATAATACAATCTCAGGCCAGTTCACTGGATTTTTGAACCGTATTCATATACGGAGTCCGCACGCTGGTTAGGAACTAACTTCTTACACTGTGCCTGAGATTGTATTGTTAATCAGCCTGGAAAATTAGAAGAGATTGCACGGAACAGAAAGAGGTGCAAGATAATATTCCACAACTACATACTCAGGCAAATTAATGCGGTGCATACGGTATAATTGGAAAAATTCGCTATGAAAAGTTTATCAGTTGGTGTTAAGTTATGTGGCGTTTTATGTCGTTTCGTTTTGTGTCTTCGCTCCAATCTGACATTGAACGGTTGACAAAGAAATAGCTCTTGCTTTCGAGAGAAGCGCAGGCAATATAGACGTTCAGTAACTGTAATTTGCTCTAGAGACATCAATGGTGGAAAAATAAACCTAAAACGCCCATATTCAATACAGCTTTTCGTATTGTTACCACATTGTTTCAACTATTTGTACGGCCTTCCCGAGATATGTTCATGATGAAGGTGACTACATTGCTTTTAATGATGATTATGCAGCATCTCAAGATATTGTATAAACGCATTTGGTAATTTTGTTTGAAAAAAAACAATACTTTTATCTAAAAACTTTTTAAAAACAAAATAAATATTAACATAGATGTAGAAACTTATTAACATAGATGTAGAAAATTAATTTAAATTGATAAAAGCTATAAACATTTTTTTTTATTCAAACATATATATTAATTGAACACTTGGTACAGTGTCATTTTTTTATAAAAAACATTAAATAACCTAATTAATAACCAAAAAAAATTCATTTTATATCACTTAAATAAATTTAGAAATATAACCTACAACAAATATAGCCTATTCCTCGGAAGAAGAATCTTCGATTGGGACTTCTATTTGCTGTCCCAATCCTATATGTCTCAATGAGGATGTCTCAACACAAGGTCTGTTCTCGTACTTTCAGTTACTGAATTTTACTGAATTTTCCTGAATAAGGTGGTGGGGAAATTTCATAAAAAGTACGGGAACGCTCTCATTGTATTTCCTGAAAATTCACAACCGAAAGTGTCAGTTTTCGATTTTTGGAAGAACAATAGTGATTATAAAGTCATCTTAAGCGGTGATAAATTATCGCCACAAAATTATTCGACCTTCCTAGCAACTTTACGCAAAAAATATGTTGCTTCCCGCGCACATTTGAAAATATTTACTCGCGCCACACCGTTTGACACTTTTCAGTAGCTCAGTTCCTACTGAAATTTCATCGTACTTACTGAAAGAGGGGAAATTTGCAGTTTTCAGTAAAACGGAGTACAGGAACGGCTTCATTGCAATTAATCGGGATTAGTCGCAATTAATCGTAGTACGGGAACAGACCTACAGGCGAGATCAGACTATCCTCAACTGTTATACAGGGGTGAAATGTCAAGCCGTAGATAAACTATTCGGACAGGCTAAGCTTGATGTGACGCCATATTCTGTTATAACAAGCTGAAGACCAAGGTCACAGCGTAATGAGTAGTTCCTAACCAGCGTACCAACTCCGTATATGTATACGGCCCAAAAATCCAGTGATCTAACCTGAGATTGTATTGTTGGTCAACCTGGAAAGTTGGAAGAAATCGCATGGAACAGAAATAGATGCAATATACAATTCGGCAACTACATACTCAAGCTAGATTTTTCGCTGCCCACATACGGCCCACTCTCGGAAAATATACCAACATAATCTCAGGCCGCTTTGACAGATAATGCATTGCGTAAATTGAGGCGCAATTTCAAGGTCAAAGTGTTTTTTTGGGAAAGTGGAATAAGTTGGTACGCTGGTTGTTATTACGCTGTGCCAAGGTGAAGACGACAATTCGGAGAGACCCCGTCTGAAGCCTTCTCATAAACAATCGGACGCTCCTTCACTTGGGCTATCAGCATCTCTATTGACACCTCGTCATCCACCACTGCATCTTTAATTGACAGCATTTTGAAATAATTCTATGTATTTTTTTATTTATTCGAGGGTGTTCTTTTCTATGCACTGTAAATGAGTTTAATTCTAACGTAAACTCAACCTTATATTTATGCCGAATGCTATAAAAGTTTCTTTTATTACTTGTCTTTTACCACAGTCACCTTTGAAATCTTACTTGGCTCTTAAAAATTGTCCAATGTTATTTAAATTAAACATCCGTTTGTTATACTATTAGCATAATATTTCACTGATGGG
>OX376373.1:113492377-113605549 GCA_947369275.1 Nemotelus nigrinus
ATATGTTCGAAGAACATTAGTATTAAACTCGTTTCGCCGAAAATCATATTTCTTTATATATATATATATATATATATATATATATATATATATATATATATATATATATATATATATATATATGTAAATATATATATATATATATATATATATATATATATATATATATATATATATATATATATATATATATATAATATATATATACCTGTATATATATATATATATATATATATATATATATATATATATATATATATATATATATATATATATAGATATATATATATATATATATATATATATATATATATATATATATATATATATATATATATATATATTTACATCAGCAAAATGATTTTCCGAGATAATCTCTGGAGTGGCCGATCCGATTGAGCTGAAATTTTCGGAGAACGTAGATGTATATAGTAAGTAGGTCCATGACTTTTTCAAATTCAGATATCCTAAATCTTTTGGCGGCGGCGAGCGTTTTGGTGAATTTTGAGGTACTCCTATATTTCCAAGCAGTGTAAATTTTTGTTAAAGAAAAGTATTGGCAATGAGAACTAATTATATTCTAAGCTTGTCAATGATAAAGAATATGATATTTTGAGCCGTGTGTGGGTGCAGGGTGCCTGAAACTAGGCAAGGAAGTTTTTTCAAATTTTGATTTGTCATTACTTCTAAGAAAAACAGTGGATCATCGTAAAAATTACAGAGCGTATTGATGTTGACCAATATTAAGCACATAAAGAATTTCTACATAAAGCGGGTAACCCTGTAGCTGTGGCAGCCTGCTGAAAAAATTTTCGTTCAAATCATTGACCTTCCTGAAATTTTTTGATTTTTGACAAAAATTTCAAATTTTTGTTACATTTTATTTTTTGTCCTTCCCGTTAAGATAAAATTTTTAAAATTCCGATTTGCACAAGAACGGCAACCCATCACCAAATTATCTCTATTTTCAGCACTCGAAAGTTCTGTTCACGAGAACTGACGACCGGATTATCCAATCATAATGAAATCTACAGAACATGTTGGTATTAGCTAGGGCTAGGCTTGATAGACGTGATTTTGAAATGCAGGCAACCCTGTGGCAGTGGTACCAACTTGAAAAATAGCCGAGAAAAAAAAACCGGTTTTTGGCCTATAACTTCCGATTCAGCCATCAGATTTTAAAAAATTCACACAGTACTTGAATGGTACTTTAAGTAACATTTGGTGAAATTTGATTGAAAAATTAGTATAGGGCTGGCAGCTGTGGTGATTTTTGTCTCATAAAACTTGCAAATTTGCTCAGCAAAATAAAGCTTTTTTCCCTATAACTTCCGGTCCAGTGTAGAAATCAAAACGAAGTCCATGCAGTAAATGGACCTTAATGTGAAGTAAATGCCGTAGGAATTTCGTACAAAAATCGTGAAAGGGCTGCCAGCTATTACCATTTTTGTAATTTTGTGAAATTTCTTTACTGAGCGACTATGTCAGTAGATTTGCAATTGAGAATGATCCTGCAATGAAAATAAACAACAAATATTAACGCTTTAAAAAATTGAAAAGTTTTGAGGGTGGTAACCCATAAATTCTTTTCACCCGTATACCTTCCAGCGCAGTGATTCAATCGAAACGAAATTTACTGGTTGGGTTTAACTTAACGTGAAGCAGATTTGGTATATTTTTGCTTTGCTGCTGACACAGGGTAACCAGCATTAGCCATTTTCATCAGTATTGCACCAACAGATGCTTCAAATTACGTACTCACATGCAAAGCATTTGCGATAAAAATCAGAAACCAATTTTAAAATTTTCCGAGTTTTGAGCATTTTTCGGATGGCAGCCTCAAACAACGTTTAACCGCTGAAACTTTCGATGAAATCCTCCGATGAGAACGAAATTCAAAGGGTAAGTTGATTTAAGTATGAGCTTGTTAAGGTAAACTTATTGCTGCTTCATTGGGAAAGTGTTGCCAGCACTGAACATTTTCATCAATTGTGTTATAGTTGAGTTTTGTTGCTTAGGATAAGGAATGGTTGTACAAAAAAGTGTATTACGTCTTCCCACATTTTTTTGTCACTCAAAGGCAATTTCTTCGAAAATTAATTTTCTAGCGGTTCTGACGCGCTAGACTTTTTGTCAATCAATGTGAATACGAGTGTGGAATTTGACGACTCACGTTACCCCTGAAATTTAACCACGTTCCTAATCAGAGCTTAGTGAACTCAAAGCTTGGTTCGCGGCCCTTCGTCCGAATTTGGATTCGAATCAGGGATCCCACAAGTAAGAAGTCAGTAATCTACCAACTAGGCTACTCAAGTATTTTATATTACTATAATCAATTTGCTATTAATTATCTTTCAAATTTGCTATTAACTATATTTATATTTTACTTTTAACTATCTAAGCTATTACCAATAAAAATTGTTTTCGAATTCCTCAAAAAATTAATAATATCAAATGAACTCTATTTACATTTTTGCATACATTTCAAATCCCGCGCGTTTCGCAAGTAATTACAGCTGATTGCAACTGTTCGCTGCGACAAAAGTTGAATCCATTTCAACCTGAGCTGCACCTGATTGCGCTTGATTGCGCCTAGCTGCAACATGTCGACGTAGGGTGTACTCACTGCTATGGAAAACCCATATAATCAACTCAACTGACAGCTTGGCCGCGCTTGGCTGCGGTAGACGATGTCGCAGTGTGATTCAGCAGTTAATCGAATCGATCGCACTCAAATACAAGTATGAAAGTGCAACATACACATAAATACAATAATAAGCTTTTTTTTCCATTCAATATCGTACTAAATGTATTTACGAAGTCGCAAAATATGCGTAATAGTCACATAAGCAGAATTAAGGTATAAAAATGTAAACCATGGAAAAATAAATTGTCACTTCGCAATCAGCCTTTGAGAGTTTCATTGACTTTGTATTTTCCAGATCATTGGTCCGTCGAGCCGGATATACGATATTCGGAAAACAAGAAGATTGCAGAATACAGGAACAATACCAGTAGCTATCACTCGGAACGACAGAGCATCGTTCACAAGGAAAAGAATAGTGAAACCTATCCAAAAGAGGAAGCAACATTGATTCTGACGCTACAAAGGAGCATCCATTCGCAAACAGGAGGACGAAAAACATCAGAAGGTAGACATGGCCAGTCTCATCGCAACGCAGAAGCTCAACTTCGACAGCATCAACCGAGTCATAGCGCATTTCAGGTAGAATGGAACCATTCGCTATTCTCTGGCATACTTTGAGACCAGGTTGCAGCGGCTTGAAGAACAATGGAGGGCTTGTGAGGGAATTCATGCTCAAACACATGCTCATTTACAAGCAGAGCACAAAATATTGCAGCAAAAGTACGCAGAAGACTATGGAAAAATGGAAGACCTCATCTTGGAGTACAAGACAGTATTCAGAGACTGAGTGAACCGATTCTGTGCTGAACTTCCATGGGCTGGATCGTCAATCCAACAACCGCAGCCATTGGCAAGTGCGCGAGACAGCCTCCAGCTCAAGCGGATAAAGATCCCCGTATTCGATGGCGATTATGGAAAGTGGATAGCATTCTGTGACCTCTATCAAAGCATGGTGCACTCGAATGAAATGTTATCCAGTGTACAGAAGATGCAGTATCTCCGCAGCAACCTCAAGGGAGATGCTGAGCGGCTCATCAGTCATCTGAACATAGTCGGAGACAACTATGAAGCCGCATGTTCCCTATTGTGCGAAAGATATGACAACGTCAAACTCATAGCACAGGAGCTAATGCAACGTTGGTGGAATGCGAGTTTATGTCAACCAAATGATACAAATGGGTTGAAGGACATGGTGAACACCACCAACCGGCTCACAGCAAGTTTGAAGACACTAAAGATCAATGGTTTCCATCTTGTCGTTATCTTCATTCTGAACAGCAAACTCGATAAAGAATCGAGGGCTGAGTGGCAGAAAGCGATAAGCGCCAGCAAAGAAGTGCCAACAGTTGAGAAGTTCATAGCCTTCTTAACACAACGGTTCACGATGTTAGACGCATTAACATTGACAAGCCCATGTGCAAATACAAGGCCCTTCAAGAAGACTATAACCCTAACTAAAGATGAGTCTGCGACCGTAATCGTCTGTCAAAACCGACCGGTTTTAGAGCAAAAAAGGCAATTTTTGACATACGTAAACAGAAGTGAACGTAAGTGCCCATACAGCGCATAAGCGAACGTATGTCAAGTCGTATCTCATCACCACTTCACGTATGGACAGCTCATAGCAACAATTGAGCAAAACGTTGCTTAAGGAGCATGCCACTTTTCTCGCTGTTCGGAAAGTTATGTTTGGGTGCGACATACGCTTTGCGTGGTTTACCTCGGCGCGTATGCGGACGAATGCGCGCAGAATAATCACTAGTTGGACCTTATAACGCACACTGCTCAAGTGCAACCAACACACTGCGCTATGTGTAATCACCATCAGCACTTATCTAAATGCGATCAATTTAAGAAAGCATCAATAGACTTACGACGACAAAATTCTCAAGATTAAGAAGCTGTGCTTCAACTGTCTCTCAGATCAACATGCAGTAAAACAATGCCAGTCAAAAAAAATTGCAAACTCTGTCCAAAGCAACATAACACACTATTGCACACAATCGATGATGGAGGCAGTAAAACCAAGTCGATAGAATCAGCATTGCCTGCATCAGCTTTCGCTGCGATACAAGCAAATAGCACACTTCTTTCCGCCGCTCAGGCGCTGTTTGCAACAACACTTATCGCAATAAAAAACAACGAAAATGCAACAATCAAACTGCGAGCATTATTGGACATTGGCTCGCAAAAGTCATTTATAACAGTGTCACGGGAAAATGTCGCGGGAAAATGTCGCGGTTTCGCGGACTATATATATCGTGAAATTTAAGAAAGATGATAAATGCAAAGAATACTAAATGAGAAAGGTAACGCCAGTGCGTAAGGAAGATTGGACAAGATTGGACAAGTTGTAATTGTAACTAAAAATTGTAGTGGAAAAACAAAATTGTAATGTTAACTAAGAATTATAATAAAAATTGTAAGGGTAATTTTGTCGCGACGAACCTGGTCTCCATACCGATGGAATCGAGCACTCCCAGCCAAGCCAAGCCTTCGCCGTCGATGTACATATATGAGACGATCGGCGAGTATGTACCTGACCCGGAAGCGAGCAACCCATAGCGCTGCTAAGGAGCCAAGCGAAAAGGATCGACGAAAACAATTTCTCTTCGAAAATGGACGCGGAATTCCGGCCGAATACCAGCGATATAGCGCCTGCATCACAAACAGAATCTGAATTATCGGTAGCAGTAACACCGTCCCGAATATCTTCAACGCAAACTCTACTTTCGTCTCGAGCAATTGAAATTTATGCACTAATCGCTTCACGAGACCGTCCAAATGTGAACTTCATACGAATGTTAACTTGCCGATAAACGATCCGACATTCGAAATCGGAAAGGGTTACTACGAACCGTCAAAAACCTAATTGAAATGCTTTGTACGCGCTCTGCAAAGGACCGGCCGACTACAAACTTCAGGTCATCGGAAAACACACATAAAAGGCTATGATATAAAATAAGCAAACATTGCCTGGGCCATTATAGAAATATCCACTGGAGATGCTTGATATCGCAAATATTACGTAAATTAAGAGAAGAATCATGTAAAATGTAACGCGATTCAAAAAGCCGCAGCTTGCCGCAAATGATAGACATACCTGCATTCCATCCTGTTTTTCTTCCACTAGTGGTACAATAAATGTTGTTAACATGACACTATAGAAGAATAGTATGAAAAGTAATCCGAAGATAATCGTTCGAAAACTGTCGATATCCGATAATTCAATTCTCGGGAATGGAGCCGTTTCAATCGGATATGATCATTGGCCAGTCTTTTGTGCAATATATTTTTGATCGATTGCTTGTTGCAATGCGAAATAGCCATTCGACACATAATCATCGTGAATTTGCATGCCACAACTTCACAATCATTGTAATATAATTGACTGGTGGAAACTCGGCCGTGCGTTGCACCGATTGAATATGATAAGTTTCCCCATGATGATGATAGCATTTCAGTTTTGCTGCTAAATGATCGCCATCGTGAAGTTACTACGCTCCAGTCTCGTCTGATGGATTCCATCCTGTCGTCCAGCCAAGGGTCGTACGGCGCGTAGCCTATAACATCTTCTGGTTCACGACTTAAATGCGCGTTACAGATGTCCTCCGGTCCTCACCCCAACACGATATTCAAACTGATTAAACAAACACGATATCAAAACTGATTCACTTGACACTTTCACAATGGAAAGAATACAAACAAAGCCGATGGGAAATCAAGAAATGTCAAAGGACGATCGAACCGCCACCAAGCGGCAATTGGAAAGGGTGCGCTCCGACAACGATAACTGCGAGAAAATGCACTTGTGAATGCGCGTGCAGCAAGTGCAGGGGTCAATGCACCCGGCTGCATGTTGCAATTGGGATGGTGACAACGGCATCCGAAATACCGCAGAAGCGGTTGATAAGACCTCAAACAGAAGCTTCGTGGTAAATGGACGAGGCCTGGAGAGCCCTCTTTTCTGGCAGCCAGGGTAAGATTCGGACGGATTGGTGCAAGCTCCGTGTGTGTAAACAGATTTTCTTTTTTCCTTGCCGGGAAAACTGACTGGATTGAACGTGGATCGTGGTACTGGCGGAGGTGAAGAAATTAATCAGTTTTGAGGAGGCTGATCGAAACCGAGAAGTTCAATTGGAGTTTTTTTGAGGAATCGGTGCACTCGTTCTGGACGGCAACGATCGAAGATCCGATAATCGAACGGCGTGGATGGCGTACACGTCTCGGACGGCAAACATCGAAGATATATCACCGAACGGCATAGTTGGCAATTAGCAGCGACTTCTTGTTGGAACACCGATAAGTGGTTACGCGGGGAATTCCCGGAGTTGCATAGAACGACGAAGGAGAACCATTGTCATCAGATCAGGTGATTAGTTCATAATTAGTAATAAGCACCATTGTGAATTAGTTTTCAATTTCAATTTCAATTCGTGTAACGCGGCGCCATCAGATCAGAAATTTGTTAAGTAAGTTCGAAAAATATAGCTTTGTATAATTGTGAAACTGGTGTTACATTTCGAGACGCGAGACTTAGAAATTTTCAAGTGCGGGTCCGGGCAGTATTCGCCGTCGTCTTCTCGCTTCGAAGCGGCGAGTCGTAGGCAGTTCCGAAGTTGAAGCGAGTGGCGCCCACTCACGACCCGTCTCGTGAGCTAGAGCCGCCGGAAACTGTCGCCCTTGCATCCCAGTTGGGGGATGAAGGTTTTTCCGACCGAAATACGGAAAGTTTCGGGTAATAAATTGGCGCCCAACGTCTACGGGGTTTTGAAGAATTAACTATTTTGAATACGTGAATTAGCTGAATGCGTTGAAAATTTAAATTTAAATTTTACATTGGAATTTTAATTCACTAAATATTGAAATATTGGAAAAAAAATATTGAAAACTTAATTTATAATACTATAATATGCATGTTGTGGTTCTTGGTTCTACCTTCGATAGTGTGTGAAGTCCTAAGGAAAAAAATTTTGGTGTAGTAACATCAGGCAGTCGATATTGTCGGGTGAAGTGCTTGCTTGCGTTACCGTGTGGTGAGCATTATTAGCGTAAGAGTGGAAGAAATCGTGTCAACATTTACAGACCGGGGAAAAACCGAGGTGGGAAGAATTGACTGCCCGAATTTTCAGTGGGGTGTGTAGGAAGTATCGCGAACCTCCGGTGTCTAAAATCGATTGTTCTATGACGTAGCGTGTTGCCCTAGTCACAATTATTGTTGATTCAAGCTGGGTTGGTGTTGGATTCAATATAGTAAAGGGAAAGTAATTAAGTGCGGAGCGAGCGCCACGAATTGGGGATTTTGATTCGCGTTACGTTGTTCAATTGGAAGAGGGATATTTTCTCGTTGATGGGAGTAGGTCCCCGATGCTCGTGTGATCAAAGACGCTGTCGAGTTGAATAGGAAGGTCAAGTAGACAGGTTACACGGCAAAATCCGAACCTAGTAAAAGTTTAACTAAATGTTCTAGCGTGGATAGGGCACGGGAATTGTGATAGTAGTATACTTTTTCGTCGATCTCATTGTGCAACCACCAGTGGGTTCAACAGTTTAGCTAAGCTTTTTGTTGCGGTTTGTAATAAGCAAATAAAAAGTTAAGGCAGGTTTTTGAAACAAGTGAGGAAAAATGGCTAGCGGAAGCGGTGTCGGAAAGATATCGGTCGATCGGCTGAGTAAAGACGAACTCGCGTATGAGCTATCAATCCGGGGTCTGGCTGGTGACACGGTGGAGACCATGCGGAAACTGCTGAGGGGTGCTTTAAGAAGCGAAGTAGCCTTGGGTGAGTCTGTTGCAATGGCAACGTATCCGTTTTCATTCTCAGAGGACCGAGAGTTGATAACTGCAAAAATAGCTGAGATCAAAATGTTGGTGGACCCATTTGTGGGCGATTTTAATTCGCCGGAATTTAGTGAAGTCAAGGGGAAAATATGCTTCGCCCTGCGACGGTTAGGTAGAATAAAAGGGGAAACGGGGGAAGAAAGAGACTTCTTGAAGCAGGCCAAGGGCCAACTAATGATAGCTATGGGCGACCTGCTCTTCAAGGCAGGCGGCGCAGAAAGCGAGGAGTCTGAGGAGGTATGGACTCTGGACAGTCCAACATTGTCAGCCCCGAGTACCCCGATGTTTCAGCCTCAAAAGCCGATAGATCTCCAAAAGTGGGGGTTCAAATTTAGTGGAGAATTGCCATACTCGGTGAGCGCGTTTCTCGAACGGGTGGAAGAGCTTAGGGAGGCGAAGGGACACACAAAAGCGCGGCTGTTCCGGTCGGCCGTGGACCTCTTTGAAGGAAAGGCTCTAATCTGGTTTCGGGCAAACCGCGCAATCTGCCAGAGTTGGGAGGGCCTGGTGAAGGAGTTACGAGCCGAATTCCTTCCCGCAGACTACGATGATAGGTTGCTGGATGAAATTAGACGTCGTACCCAGGGCAACACGGAGTCAATAGGGGTATTTGCGGCGGTGATGGAGGGTTTGTTCCGTCGATTGAGTGACCAACCGAACGAAGTGGAGAAGTTGAAAATACTCCGTAAAAATATTGCTCCCTTTTACCAGACTCAGCTGGCTCTGGTGAAATTCGAATCGATTGGAAAACTGGTGACGCTAGGGCGTTCATTGGAGGCGACGAGAGTGTCCGTGGAGTCATTCGTGCCACCTACTTCAAGAATAACTCCGAGGGTACTAGAACCGGACCTGGCGTATTTGGAGACGCAAAACTTAGCCGCAGTGGAAGTACCGGGCGTATCGAGAAGCATCACGTACTGGAATTGTAAGAAGTCTGGACATAAGTCGAGGGAGTGTCAAGATCCTGCTAAGTGTTTCAGGTGTGGAAGAGTGGGAACGGTTAGAGCGAGGTGTGTTGACTGTAGGGAAGGTGGACGAGGAAATGGAGTTCAAGCAAGGGCCGCCCAGTATTACCGAAATTCGACTTCGGGGGTTAGTCGCCAGGGAAACGGCAATCGGGCCTAGTGGGCGACAAACTAGGCCCTCGTCCGACTTCGAACGTCGCAAGAAATATCCAAGTGGGGTATATGCTGCACAGCGCAGAGGGGGATAACCGTCCTTACTTAGAGGTTGTAGTCCAGGGTCAGATATTTCTGGGGCTAGTGGATTCAGGAGCGTCGAAGTCAGTGATTGGTGAGAAGGGATGGGAGCTGATCCGCAGTCTAGGGGTCGAACTATAACAAAGCGATCGGGGAGACCTACGATTGGCAAACGGAGTGGGTTGTGGTGTGGAAGGAGTAGCGTATTGCCCAATCACGGTGCATGGAAAAGAGAGATGGCTGGAGGTTTTGGTGGCACCTTCGATTTCTCATCTTATTTTGGGAGTAGACTTTCTGCGGCTATTCGGGATTGTGTGGAATGTGGCGAAGGAGCAGTGGGAGATGGTCGCGTCGTTGGAGGGTGTTAAGTCCGAGCAGCTGATCGGCAGGAGCCGATGGACACGTAGGGAAGAAGTTGAGTTGGAGGCACTGCTCGAAGAAGAGTTCCGGATGATGGGGGAAGGAATTGGTTGCACCGATAGGATAGAGCACGTCATACGAACCAATTCCAATCCGATCAAACAGCGCTACTAGCCCGTCTCGCCGGCAGTACAAAAGCATATTGACGCCGAACTAAATGAAATGCTTGAGGCAGGGATAGTGGAGCCTTCCAGCAGTCCGTGGGCTTCTCCCATTCTTCTAATTAAGAAGAAGGATGGTAGCTTTCGATTCTGCGTTGATTACCGGAAACTGAATAAGGTCTCGGAAAGGAATGCATATCCACTGCCCTACGTCACGGCAACACTGGACAAGCTGAGGGATGCGAGGTACCTGTCATCGTTGGATATAAAATCAGCCTATTGGCAGGTATCCATGGCCGAGGAGTCGAAGGAGCTGACGGCGTTCACCGTTCCCCAACGCGGGCTATTTCAATTCCGCCGGATGCCTTTTGGTCTGCAGAATGCTCCCGCAACATGGCAGCGTCTCAGTGATAAGGTTTTGGGACCCGATTTGGAACCATTTGAGTTCACATACCTGGACGACATTGTAGTGGTCACCCAGGACTTCGCGAAACACCTGGAGATCCTGAAAGAAGTCCTCAATAGACTGCGCCAGGCCGGATTGAGGGTCTCTTGGGAGAAGTGCGAGTTCTGCCGCACTCGCCTCCGTTATCTGGGTTATGTTGTGGACGAGAACGGACTGAGTGTAGATCCAGATAAGGTAAAAGCGGTGATGGACATTCCTCGTCCAAAGGGGGTAAAGGAGGTACGGCAATTCTTGGGGATGGTATCGTGATATCGGAGATTTATCTCGGATTTTGCAACGTTGATGTCGCCAATCACGAACCTCCCCAAGAAGAACCGGAAATTCTTATGGACTGAGGAATGCGAGGAGACTTTCATCCGAGCGAAGACAAAGCTGGCGACGGCACCAATACTTACTTGTCCGGACTACACTCTGCCATTTACCGTCCAGACAGACGCCTCAGGTAGCGGAGTGGGTGCAGTATTGACACAGGAGCACCCCGAAGGCGAAAAAGTGATCTGCTACCTCAGCCGCGCCCTGACTAGTGCCGAACAGAAGTACTCCGCCACAGAACGAGAATGTCTCGCGGTGGTATGGGCCAGTGAAAAGTTGAGGCCATACGTGGAGGGTACTAAGTTCAGGGTAATCACAGATCATCACTCTCTGGTCTGGCTCCACAATTTAAAAGACCCCAGCGGCCGTCTGGCTCGGTGGGCGGTGAGGTTGTAGCTGTACGATTACGATGTCGTCCATCGCATAGGTAAGGAGCATCTGGTTCCAGATGCTCTCACGATCCATCGAGGTAGCGGAAGTGCAAGGGAACGAAATTAAGAGTGACCGATCGTATGAGCGAATGAAGAAGGAAGTAGAAGAGGATCCAGATTGGTTCCCGAATTGGCGGATTAGTAATGGCCATCTATGGAAACATGTGGAAGGGCGATACCCAGAACTCCAGTCCGACATTGCATGGAAGAGGGTAGTTCCGTCCGCGGAACGCTCAACAGCGTTGTTTCAGTGCCATGACGCACCCACAGCAGGTCAAATGGGGGTCCGAAAGACATTAGACCGGCTGGCACAGAGTTGCTACTGGCCGAAGATGGCCGCAGATGTACAAAAGTATGTCAGACGTTGCAAGGTTTGCTAGTCAGTGATAGTGGAGCGAAAGCAACCAACTGGACATATGAGAAAAGCGGCGGCTAAAGCGAAGTCAAGATACGATCTCCACCGGCGAGACGAGAAGTTCCTACCAAAAGATCTGGTGTGGCGGCGTGATTTCGTTCTATCTGATGCAGCGAAATTTTTTTTAGCCAAATTAGCACCGAAATATGTGGGACCCTTTACGGTGCGAAAGCAAGTATCTGGTTGGACCTATGAGTTGGAAGACTCTAATGGGAAATGTATGGGGGTATGGCACTCTAAAGACCTAAAGAGATATTGTTCAATTTCATCTAAATTGAACCATAATTCTAATTCCTAAACATACTTAATTTTAAGTTCATTCAAAATTCATACATACATTCATTCCATCTCATAAATACATACATGTTAAATTCATTCAATTCGACTTTATTTGCAAATCATCAAAATTTCCAAACTTAATTCCAGTCTTAATGTAATTACTCTTGTCAATACGAAAATTTATGTATCTAGATGTTTATATGTATATGCAAAATACGCTTAACATTGAAATTATATGCTAAGTAGAAACTTCTTGTTAACTGAATAGATTCTACGATTTCCTGTAAGGTGTCAATTGTTGCACGAGCGCATATTACCGTAAACGTGCATGCATAGGTCAATGATTCAAGCGGCAATAACCCATCGCAAATAATAGAATTAATGAAAAAATGCTGACCCACATCATTGACCTACGCAGGTATACACGACGTGAATAATAAGCAATTGTAGCTGACAATTACATTTTTTTTTGTATGAACTCAGTAATTTTAATTGTAATCAGAAATTTTAGATTTAATCCAATTAGCTATAAAAGACGATTAATGTGGGAAATAAACTCTCTTGGGTTTTAAACATCAACCAGAACGATTGCGTTTTATTTGATTTGACCCTGGTGCGTCGATATTGTATCGAAGTACCATTCCGTAGCAGGACGGATTTTGTATTCGGCCAGCTTTTAAGAGAAGTAGACGGATATTGTATTCGGCTACTTGCGGGCAGATAAAAGAATCTGCTCGCTTTATAAACATTTTTGGTGACCCCGACGTGATTCATACCGAATCACGTCTTTTCATACAGATCAGAATTTTAGGAGAATTCGTTCGGTGTTCTCACTCTGTGTCTCTTGTGGATTAGTTGAAAGGAAGAATATGCTCTTAATCAACAATCCATTCGCAGTAGTTGACTGCCCGGTCTTTTTACTCTCTCAAAGAGTTTTAGAGCGTTAGTCTGGGCCATAACACAGACTAAGTAGTTTCTTCGTTTATTTTGCTATTAAGGCGTAGTCTGGGCCACAACACAGACTAATACAATGGCGATTTTTGAAAAGCTCACTAAGCAGCAAGATGAGACAGGGAAGGAATTGGAGAGAGTGTTGTCCAATTATAAAAAGGACTCACTAAGCCGTAAAACCACTGAATACCTTGATGCACGATTGAAACGCCTGACGGACCTGTGGGATGTATTCTCTAAAACCGACCAGGAATTGAGGGGTTTTGAATGTACCCATCCAGACCACCCGCACTTTATTAACAAGTATTTCAAGGCTATGGAGCAAGAATACTTGAAGACAAAGGAGGCGATGCGTCAACTACGCTACGACCCCAAAGGCACAGGCACTACAGAAGAGGAACGAATGGATTCAGAAAGCTCATCCTTATCATTCAAAACGCCATTTGAAGGGAATAACGATCTGGCTGCTTTGATCCGACAGCAACGATCAAAGATGTTGAGCACATAAAAGATGGGATCAACAGCAATGAAGATGAACAATCAAAACAATACTACGATCTTAAAATTGCCGTTATCACGCGATATTGGGAGGAAATACGTCACTATCATGAAAGGATAGGACAATCTGGGTCAAACCCAAACACTCTAGGCTATCGCTACGAAGACTACGAGCATATTGAAGATCGCATACAAGATGTTCTTATATTTTTAACATCCTATGCCGAAAAATCGAACGCAACTGTGACTCGTGCAGCCGCCCCGCAGGCTCAGGTGAAACTACCCCAATTAACTATACCCATCTTTGATGGAGATTATTCCAAATGGAAACCATTCCATGACTTATTTAAGCAAATGGTCCACGAGCAACAGCTAGGAGACGCTCAGAAAATGTGGTATTTGAAGATGAATCTCAAAGGGGAACCTGAACGATTCATACGACATATGCCAATATCAGAGGAGAATTATAGTACGGCATGGGAGATATTGAATAACCGGTACAATAATAAGCGGTTAATGGTATCCACGTTCATGGATAGGCTGATGTCACAACCAACAATACTCCAAGAGTCTGCCGCTGCTATAAAGAAGATGCACGACGTAACAAACGAATGTTTGCTTGGGCTTAAAAGTTTACAACTAGATATAACTAGTTGGGATCCGCTTCTTCTTCATTTGTTGGTTAAAAAATTAGAGAAGGTTAGCCACCACCTCTACGAACAATCGCTTAGAGAGCATAAACTCCTTGTTGAACTTTCTTGAGCGGCGCTTTCAAGCCTTGGAGACTTGTTTCACTGACAAACGAGCGATAAAACACAACAAGCTCACGTCAGACAAAACTGCAACTTTAGTATCAGTTAAGGATGGTTCTACTATACGATGCAAGAATTGCATTGTGAATCATAGGATTTCAGCTTGCGAAAAGTTCAAGCAATTTTCAGTACAAGAACGAATAGCCAAGGTCAGATCGCTTGGATTATGCATGAATTGTTTGCGCAATGGCCACCGAGCATCCCAATGCACTTCCAGATGTTGTATACGATGTCAAAGAAAACACAACACACTGCTACATTTGGAGCAGCGTAATTCAGAAAAGTCCATAGCTACTACCATGGATAAAAATCTCACCAACTTGGAATCAGAGAAAGAAAGAATGCCGTCAGCCGCACTGCCGGTGGTACATATGGCAAGTGATGAAAATTTGGTGACGCTATCGACAGAACCCTCAACGAAGGGATCAACGATACTATTGAGTACTGCCATTGTTCAAGCTCGTAACTATAAGGGAGAGTCACTAGATCTTAGAGCCGTATTAGACAGCGGATCGCAAATAAACCTTATAACAGAAGCGGCTGTAAAAAAAACTCGGTCTTCCTCAAGACAAACTAGAATTAAATATTCGAGGACTAGGGGGAAAATGTCACCAAGCTCATCAAAAAGCAAAACTAACGCTGCTATCAAAAATAACAAACTTCACGCTAAATTTGGATGCAATAGTACTTCCTCAAATAGTTTCCGTCCAACTACACACTAATTAGGACCCGAAACTAGACAAGCCATCCCACACAACATACGACTAGCTGACCCATCTTTCGACCATCCAGGCACTATCGACCTTCTAATAGGTGCCGAAGTATTTTACGAACTGCTTTCCATTGGGCAGATTCGGGTACGAAAGGGAGGCCCAATACTACAAAACACCGTTTTTGGATGGGTCGTTGCAGGCAAGATGGAAGCGCATACACCGTCAAGCGTTACATGTGGAATTTCCGAACTGAATGAGGAGAAGTTAAACGAACAAATAGAACGCTTCTGGAAACTAGAAGAGTCCGAAAATACAGGCCCTAATATGACTACCCAGGAGCTCAAATGTGAATCAGACTTTGCGCAGAGCACGAAAAGGAGCCCTAACGGACGTTTTGTAGTTAAACTTCCGTTCCGAGAAGATCCAAGGAGGCTTGGAAAATCCAAGGAAATCGCTCTTCGTCGCTTTTATCAGCTCGAACGTAGACTTGAAAGGGATCCCTCCTTATACTGTCAATATCGACAATTCATGAAAGAATATGCCTCACTGGGCCATATGAGCGAAATTGATCCCTCAGACATTCCATCACCGCACTATTTTTTACCTCACCATTGCGTTTTAAAGCCGGAGAGCACTACCACCAAACTAAGGGTAGTATTTGACGCCTCTGCTAATACTACAACTGGCGTTAGTCTGAACGAGGTCCTGTGCACTGGTCCCACTATCCAAGATGAGCTGTTTACCATTCTTTTGCGATTCAGATTGCCCAGATATGTTTTCACGGCCGATATCGAGAAAATGTATCGGCAAATAATGGTAACTGAACAAGATCGAAGACATCAATTGATAATATGGCGAGACAATCCCGGTGAGGCATTGAGATATTATAATTTGAATACAGTGACATACGGCACGACTACTGCACCATATCTGGCGACGAAATGTCTGCAAGAGCTTGCAGCTCAGTTCGTTTATCAATTTTCGACTGGTGCTACGGCATTAAATCATGACTTCTACATGGATGATGTTATGTCTGGAGCTGACAGCCTCTCCGATGCAATAGAAAAACGTGATCTACTACATCACATCTTAAATTCCGCTGGGTTTAAGCTGCGAAAATGGTGCGCGAACCACAAGCTGTTACTGCAATCCATATCAAACGAAGATCAGGCACTTTCACTAGACTTAGCAGATGATCCAGAAGGACAGTTGAAACCCAGGCTAGAACTGTGTGCTGCGAAACTAGCAGCTGAGTTAGGTCATCGGCTTAAACGGGACTTAAGAATATCGGATCAAACATGCTTTTATTGGACCGACTCCGAAATTGTACTGAGCTGGTTAAATTCAGAAGCTTCGTCCTTCAATACCTTCGTGGCCAACCGGGTATCATCCATTCAGCAATTATCACCACCGGCCCAGTGGAGACATGTTAAATCCGAAAATAATCCAGCAGACATCGTCTCACGTGGGATCGCGCCAGAAAAACTGAAAAGTTGTGCAATGTGGTTCTACGGACCAATGTTTCTGCATGGTTCGGAAGATAATTGGCCAAAGAATTACCACAAGCTAAATAGCGAAATAGAAAAAAAAACGCCCGAAGGCAGTTTTAACAGCAGTACAATCAGATATTTCATTTCTTATGAGTATTGACCATAGAAACTCCATAAGGAGACTACAGCGGATTGTAGCATATATGTTGCGCTTCATAAGTAACGCTCAGAAAGTTAAAACCGTAAGATACCACTCAGTGCAACTAACGGCCAAAGAACTGAAAGAGGCCCTGGTCGTCATAATAAAAGAAGCGCAGCAAAACGAATATCGAGACTCCATCCATCTGCATGAACAAAAAGACAATTAAGCAGCACCAACACGCTCCTCAATTTGAATCCATTCTTAGATGATGTCGGATTAATGAGAGTTGGTGGCCGTTTAGAGCAGTCAGACTTGCCGTATGACGCAAAACATCCCGTGATTTTACCTTATGGCCACTACATAACGAAGCTAATCCTGGAAGACATCCATCACCAACATCTACATGCAGGACCGCAAGCATTGTTATCTATTACACGGCAAAAATTCTGGCCCATCAAGGGGAAAACAGCCGCGAGATCAGTCATACAAAAGTGTGTAAGATGTTCTAGAGCAAAACCAAGACTACTAAATCAACTTATGGGAAATCTTCCTGCGTCGAGAGTTCAACCAGCAAGGCCTTTCGTCAATTCTGGTGTGGATTTTGCTGGCCCATTGTGGACCCATTTCAAAATCCGAGGGAAGCGTCCTCAAAAAACATATCTGGCTTTCTTTTGCTGTTTCGCAACGAAAGCTATACATCTGGAGTTAGTCACCGATTTAACGACTAAAGCTTTTATCGACGCCTTGAGGAGATTTATGGGACGACGTG
Organism: Nemotelus nigrinus; assembly: GCA_947369275.1. NCBI lineage: Eukaryota > Metazoa > Arthropoda > Insecta > Diptera > Stratiomyidae > Nemotelus > Nemotelus nigrinus. Next base: position 113,509,862 of record OX376373.1, read on the forward strand.
GACACTGTCGCAACTTATATTGCGACAATGCAACCAACTTCGTCGGGGCGAAAAATCAATTGATGGAGTTGAAGGACAGTATTTTTGCGGAACCGGCGCAGCAACAAATTACTAATTTCCTTGGCCCGATTGGAATTGATTTTCATTTTATCCCACCGAGATCTCCACATTTTGGTGGCTTATGGGAGGCTGCAGTGAAATCAGCCAAACACCTTCTAATTCAAAACGTGGCACCAGCATCCTTAACGTATGAAGAACTGGAAACTATATTAATTGAAATCGAAGCCATCCTCAACTCTAGGCCATTAACTCCACTGTCTGATGACGCCCAAGATATATCAGCCTTGACACCCGGACATTTTTTGATTGGAGAGCCTCTTACCACGTCCATAAACGCACACGCAGCGCCAAATTGTTCAACCTTGTCACACCGCTGGAAGCAAAACAACGACATCAAACAGAGGTTCTGGCAGAGATGGTCATCGGAATATCTTACCGAGCTCCAGCAGCGAAGCAAATGGAAGCAAACGTGTGAAAATGTCACCCCAGGTATGTTCGTCGTCGTGAAGGGGGACAATCTTCCAGCGTTAAAATGGCAAATGGGCAGAATCTTGCGAGTAATCAAGGGCCTGGATGGATTGGTTAGAGTTGCAAATATTCAAACGGCAACCGGAGTGCTCAGAAGACCGATTCGAAAATTGGCTCCGCTACCAATAGAAACGGAGGGCTATGAAACCAACATTGTTGGTGAAGAAACACCCCCAATAAGAGCCACAAAACACAAACCCACGGAACCGATTACTTCCGTCTCCAACGAAGAATTGACGACCTCAGTTACTAACCTACCCACAGATCCACTTCGACCTAAGAAGCGAAGGATTGGAAATAGTGCAATAAATTTGCTACTCTGGGCTAGTTTGGTGCTCTCTCTCATGACGAGTCCAGTCAAAATAATGCCATTTGAAACACCACCCGGTATTTATTTTGAAAGTATGGGCCCAGTTAATTTGGTCATAAATGAATGGAATCTAATAGTCCATTACAACCTGACGCCATACTGGGACGAAATGGCAGCGATACGAAAGGGAGCTGAAACCCTCTATAACATATGCCAGCAAATGCCAGACCATCACTCGTGTTTCATAACCTGGATGCAATTCCATCATCTATTGCTCTAGATTGAAAACGGTAATATATTCTTACAATCAGCATCCTATAAGCCATCGCACAGAACTCGAAGAGGTGCACTCAATATCATAGGCAACATCGCCAATTCCCTATTTGGAGTACTGGACTCAGACTATGCGACTAAAATGGCTGACAGTTGTTGAAAAATCAAACATCCATCGTCGATTCCACGGCCAACCTAATGGAAAATATTGAAAAATCAACAAAACGCACACTGCAACACTTGAACATGGCTCTAAATCGAACTATGGCTCGACTTAACGGCATTTCCAAGGAGTTAGGGAATCAGGAAGCCGCAGAAACATTCTCGTCTGCAGCAATCCAATTGTCACTAGCGGCTAACAAATATCAACGAATTCAAGCTATGCTTATAAACGTGCTTGTCGATATGCATCATGGCAAAATCAACCCGCAGCTACTATCTCGACAGCAGATGTTACAAGCGCTACGCGTGATAAAGGAGGAGCTACCGCCACATTTACATTTGCCAGTCAAACCCGAGAATTTGCTGGAACTTTACAGCATCACGACCATAGAGGGTTGTATCGTGGCAGATAAAATCATTTTCCGGCTCAAACTACCACTCTTTTTCGACGAACGTTTTGAGCTATTACATGTCGTTTCCGTACCAACCCTGGTAAATAACACTGCATTTCCGATACAAACCTCATCCAAATATCTCGTCATCAACTTGAATCGTGACAAGTACTTTCCACTCTCTACTCAGGAAGTAGCAACTTGCGCCAAGACGACCATACTAAATTATATATGCAGACAAATGCATCCATTCTACCAACGAACCGCGGATATCAGCATGTGCGAGATGAGCTTCATCAGCCACATTTCATCACATGACATGTGCGTGGTGACAAGATTGAAGAAACCACCAAAATGGACTCAGCTGCTAGCACCAAACCACTGGCTTTACTTTGTAAATACGACAACTCTTATCAACATCATTTGCAGCAATATAGTCACATCAAGAACTTTAACCGGTGCCGGCATCATCCAATTAAGTGAAGATTGCATTATGAAGGAAGAATTTGCGACGATTCAGGCTCATAAGCTGTTCCCAAGCCATTTCAACACTTCGTTTGTTTCAACTAGAAACATCACCGAAGCCATTATCCTGAATCAGACCAACTCGGATTCTCAGGAATCCTTTACAAGCCATCTTGCAAAACTAAAGGAAGACCTGAGGACCGTGCGTAAAAACGAAGATATCCGTACTGGAGTTCAAGCACTCGATATACATCATTTCACACTTGGTTACAGCGGAATGGCTGGGTTGCTCCTTGTCCTAATATATCTTCTGTGGAAATGTAAACAACAACCAACTCTCACGGCGAGGCCACCAACACCGATTCCACGACCCAGAGCAACAACTACCGAGGCTTTCACGATTTCAATGAGTCCAGATGATTGATTGGTTGACCGACATCGATCAACGCGGGGGAGGATGTTCAATTTCATCTAAATTGAACCATAATTCTAATTCCTAAACATACTTAATTTTAAGTTCACTCAAAATTCGTACATACAATCATTCCAGCTCATAAATACATACATGTTAAATTCATTCAATTCGACTTTATTTGCAAATCATCAAAATTTCCAAACTTAATTCCAGTCTTAATGTAATTACTCATGTCAATACGAAAATTTATGTATCTATATATGTTTATGCAAAATACGCTTAACATTGAAATTATATGCTAAGTAGAAACATCTTGTTAACTGAATAAATTCTACGATTTCCTGTAAGGTGTCAATTGCTGCACGAGCGCATATTACCGTAAACGTGCATGCATAGGTCAATGATTCATGCGGCAATAACCCATCGCAAATAATAGAATTAATGAAAAAATGCTGACCCACATCATTGACCTACGCAGGTATACACGACGTGAATAATAAGCAATTGTAGCTGACAATTACATTTTTTTTTGTATGAACTCAGTAATTTCAATTGTAATCAGAAATTTTAGGTTTAATCCAATTAGCTATAAAAGACGATTAATGTGAGAAATAAACTCTCTTGGGTTTTAAACATCAACCAGAACGATTGCGTTTTATTTGATTTTACCCTGGTGCGTCGATATTGTATCGAAGTACCATTCCCTAGCAGGACGGATTTTGTATTCGGCCAGCTTTAAAGAGAAGCAGACGGATATTGTATTCGGCTACTTGCGGGCAGATAAAAGAATCTGCTCGCTTTATAAACAGATATGTTGCATGAATAAACCGGAGGAATTATCGATTGCATTAAAATATGATATATGACATTGAATTAGTTGTGGCCGTGTGAATGAGTGGGGTGACGGTAAATAAGGGAATAATGGTGGAGGTTTTAATTGTAAGTTACATGCTGCATAGCTCGATTAAGTAATGAAAGGAAGAAGAGAAGAAAGGAAAGTAGTTAGTAAATTAGTTAAAGCTTGTAAGTGGGAATTAGAAATAAGTTACGTAGAGTAAGGGGTGGCGGTGTTAGGAACTAAGCTAGGAAAATTTCTACGTGAACAACGGGCTAAAAGTGAAATCAACTAGTTTATAAAATAGGAATTAATAAAGAGAAAGCGGTACCATTGTTGCTCGCGTTGCCTTCGTGTTGCTTTAATCCTTCCGTTGTTGTGATTCTTTGTTTAGTTTTGGTGGCGGGTTTTCTTCGATTTTTGTTTTATATTTTTTTTTTTATCCTAGGCTCATCCAGTCTTATTTTTGTGGCCGTGTAACCTTAAATATAAGGAATGGAATTAAATGAAGGTGGTGGAATTTTTGGTAAACTGGTTAGGTCGAAGGTAGAACCAAAAATATGTCGCGGAGCAGCCCAGGTCAAGTCCGAATAATAATCGGGTCTTACGTTAGTAGATATATCGAGAATCACTGAGTGATTCTCTGGGAAGGAGGGTAAATGTCACGGGAAAATGTCACGGGAAAATGTCGCGGTTTCGCGGACTATATATATCGTGAAATTTAAGAAAGATGATATATCCAAAGAATACTAAATGAGAAAGGTAACGCCAGTGCGTAAGGAAGATTGGACAAGATTGGACAAGTTGAAATTGTAACTAAAAATTGTAGTGGAAAAACAAAATTGTAATGTTAACTAAGAATTATAATAAAAATTGTAAGGGTAATTTTGTCGCGACGAACCTGGTCTCCCTACCGATGGAATCGAGCACTCCCAGCCAAGCCAAGCCTTCGCCGTCGATGTACATATATGAGACGATCGGCGAGTATGTACCTGACCCGGAAGCGAGCAACCCATAGCGCTGCTAAGGAGCCAAGCGAAAAGGATCGACGAAAACAATTTCTCTTCGAAAATGGACGCGGAATTCCGGCCGAATGCCGGCGATATAGCGCCTGCATCACAAACAGAATCTGAATCATCGGTAGCAGTAACACCGTCCCGAATATCTTCAACGCAAACTCTACTTTCGTCTCGAGCAATTGAAATTTATGCACTAATCGCTTCACGAGACCGTCCAAATGCTAACTTCATACGAATGTTAACTTGCCGATAAACGATCCGACATTCGAAATCGGAAAGGGTTACTACGAACCGTCAAAAACCTAATTGAAACGCTTTGTACGCGCTCTGCAAAGGACCGGCCGACTACAAACTTCAGGTCATCGGAAAACACACATAAAAGGCTATGATATAAAGTAAGCAAACATTGCCTGGGCCATTATAGAAATATCCACTGGAGATGCTTGATATCGCAAATATTACGTAAATTAAGAGAAGATTCATATAAAATGTAACGCGATTCAAAAAGCCGCAGCTTGCCGCAAATGATAGACATACCTGCATTCCATCCTGTTTTTCTTCCACTAGTGGTACAATAAATGTTGTTAACATGACACTATAGAAGAATAGTATGAAAAGTAATCCGAAGATAATCGTTCGAAAACTGTCGATATCCGATAATTCAATTCTCGGGAATGGAGCCGTTTCAATCGGATATGATCATTGGCCAGTCTTTTGTGCAATATATTTTTGATCGATTGCTTGTTGCAATGCGAAATAGCCATTCGACACATAATCATCGTGAATTTGCATGCCACAACTTCACGATCATTGTAATATAATTGACTGGTGGAAACTCGGCCGTGCGTTGCACCGATTGAATATGATAAGTTTCCCCATGATGATGATAGCATTTCAGTTTTGCTGCTAAATGATCGCCATCGTGAAGTTACTACGCTCCAGTCTCGTCTGATGGATTCCATCCTGTCGTCCAGCCAAGGGTCGTACGGCGCGTAGCCTATAACATCTTCTGGTTCACGACTTAAATGCGCGTCACAGATGTCCTCCGGTCCTTACCCCAACACGATATCGAAACTGATTAAACAAACACGATATCAAAACTGATTCACTTGACACTTTCACAATGGAAAGAATACAAACAAAGCCGATGGGAAATCAAGAAATGTCAAAGGGCGATCGAACCGCCACCAAGCGGCAATTGGAAAGGGTGCGCTCCGACAACGATAACTGCGAGAAAATGCACTTGTGAATGCGCGTGCAGCAAGTGCAGGGGCCAATGCACCCGGCTGCATGTTGCAATTGGGATGGTGACAACGGCATCCGAAATACCGCAGAAGCGGTTGATAAGACCTCAAACAGAAGCTTCGTGGTAAATGGACGAGGCCTGGAGAGCCCTCTTTTCTGGCAGCCAGGGTAAGATTCGGACGGATTGGTGCAAGCTCCGTGTGTGTAAACAGATTTTCTTTTTTCCTTGCCGGGAAAACTGACTGGATTGAACGTGGATCGTGGTACTGGCGGAGGTGAAGAAATTAATCAGTTTTGAGGAGGCTGATCGAAACCGAGAAGTTCAATTGGAGTTTTTTTGAGGAATCGGTGCACTCGTTCTGGACGGCAACGATCGAAGATCCGATAATCGAACGGCGTGGATGGCGTACACGTCTCGGACGGCAAACATCGAAGATATATCACCGAACGGCATAGTTGGCAATTAGCAGCGACTTCTTGTTGGAACAGCGATAAGTGGTTACGCGGGGAATTCCCGGAGTTGCATAGAACGACGAAGGAGAACCATTGTCATCAGATCAGGTGATTAGTTCATAATTAGTAATAAGCACCATTGTGAATTAGTTTTCAATTTTAATTTCAATTCGTGTAACGCGGCGCCGTCAGATCAGAAATTTGTTAAGTAAGTTCGAAAAATATAGCTTTGTATAATTGTGAAACTGGTGTTACATTTCGAGACGCGAGACTTAGAAATTTTCAAGCGCGGGTCCGGGCAGTATTCGCCGTCGTCTTCTCGCTTCGAAGCGGCGAGTAGTAGGCAGTTCCGAAGTTGAAGCGAGTGACGCCCACTCACGACCCGTCTCGTGAGCTAGAGCCGCCGGAAACTGTCGCCCTTGCATCCCAGTTGGGGGATGAAGGTTTTTCCGACCGAAATACGGAAAGTTTCGGGTAATAACAGAATCGGCTGTTCAAATTTTAGAGTGTTGCTAAAATGGCTATTGGAGGCATTGGATGTTCGAAAGCAGTAACTACGACAGGAGTAGTAGAGATTACAGTGAACCTGGGAAGGAAAGGGAAAGACGTTTTTCTACAGTTTTCGGCATTAATCATCCCGAAAATTACAGCCGAGTTACCTGCCACTAGCATAAATGTAGACTTGCCCAGGCAGATCAGGAACTTGAGAATGGCTGATCCCGATTTCAACCGTCCATCGCACATTGATTTGCTTCTCAGTGCCGACATATACGGTAGCATTTTGGACCGAGGTTTTATACACGGACAGCCGTGTGCTCAGCAAACAAAACTTGGCTGGGTTTTGTTCGGATCATTGGTTGACGCACGCACTGAATCAGGGTCAGTTTCTTTCGTAGCTTACGAGGGATTCGATAAGACTCTCAGACGATTTTGGGAAATTGAGTAGCCATCGGTAGATTTTAAACAAACACCAGAAGACCTCGAAGTAGAACGACACTATGTTGAAAATACGGGCAGAAGCCCAAGTGGGACTTACACAGTTATGTTTCCGTTTAAGTCAAGCGTTTACCATAGAAGGGATCTGAAGGAGTCGGTACGAATGGCATACAGGGTTTGTCCGGAAAGTAATAGGACTGATTTTCTTCCGTCGCGACTGTACTTTGGAGCGCGCGCGCACTGACTGGATTCGGTAGAGGGGGTTCCTAGCTAACGAACGAGCGGCTGGTCAGTTATCTCCGAGCACCTGGAGAGTCAGGACAGGCTTTTTCGTGCGACGTGTTTCCGTGAGTGGTGCAAGCCGAAAATGCAGCGTTCGTTAGAGCAGAGGTACGCAATTAAATTCTGTGGACACAGACGTTTGATTGAAACAGGCCTACCCGGATTATATTTTCGCAAAAAGTGGTATGTTTCGGTGGCACAAGGCCTTTTCGGAGGGCCGGGAAGAGGTTGCCGATGAAAACTGTGCTGGAAGACCTTCGACTTCGGCAAACACCGTCAATGTGACTCGTGTACGTGAAGTTTTAAATTCAGACCGTCGACTTAGTATTCATTTAAATGCCCAGATGTCAAATTTACCAAAATCTGTGGTTCATGACATTGTGACTGAGCATTTGAACATGCGCAAGTTGTGCGCAAAGATGGTCCCAAAAGTGCTCACTGACGACCAGAAATTGCGGCGAGTGAAAGTGTGCCAAGAAAATTCGAATATGTGTGAAAGTGACCCCCAATTTTTTAAAAACGTTACCACAGGTGACGAGTCATGGATCTTTGAGTATGATCCCGAGACAAAGAGGCAATCTTCCGAGTGGCACACGACGGCGTCTCCTCGCCCAAAAAAGGGAAGAATGAGCAAGTCCAAAGTGAAAACGATGCTCATTGTCTTTTTTGACATCAAAGGCATCGTCCACCATGAATTTGTTCCTCCTGGACAAATCGTCAACGCCAAGTTTTACGTGGAAGTGATCAAGAGACTCAAACGAAGGGTCAATCGGGTCCGACAAGACATCGCAGCCGACTGGAAGTTGCACCACGACAACGCCCCGGCTCACACCGCCTTTCTTGTGAACAGCTACCTGACCAAGACCGGCATCCCAACGCTTCCGCAGCCGGCCTACAGCCCAGATGTGGCCCCGCTGACTTCTTTTTGTTTCCTCGCCTGAAAAGGCCGATGAAAGGCAAGCATTTTGAGACGACAGAGGGGATCCAAGCAGCTTGTACCGCGGCTCTCAAGGCTATTCCGGAGAATGCCTTCCGTGACGCCTTCAATGCTTGGAAATCGCGCTGGCAGCGCTGCATTGACGCAGAAGGAGGCTACTTTGAAAGTTTTTAAAGAATTGTAACGATTGGCTCAATAAATTTTTTTAAATCGGCTCAGTCCTATTACTTTCCGGAAGAACCCTGTATATTTGATTCCGGCAGTTCGAACAGCGCCTCGCTAGTAACCCTGAGTGGAAGAAGGAATACCATACATTCATGGAAGAATATCTAAGGCTCGGCTATATGGAGAAGGTACCAGACAATCTAGTGCAAAATACTAACTGTTACTATTTACTACATCATGACGTCATTAAGGAAACGAGCTCTACGACAAGGCTGCGTGTTGTATTCAATGCATCACAGAAGTCGCTCGGTGGAAAATCTTTAAATGATCTACTCCAAGTTGGCCCCACGATACAACCGAACCTTCTATACATATTGCTGAGATGCCGCAATCATCAATATGTAATTGCCGCCGACATAGAGAAGATGTATTGGCAAATACAAGTTCGCGAAAGTGATCGTGAATATCAGTGCATTGTGTGGAGATTCAACGTCAAAGAGCCAATTGAGCATTATAGACTAAAAACCGTGACATGGTACATCATGCGCGCCATTTCTCACTTCGCACACAGTAGCAGTTACCAATTGATCAACGGGATGCCTACCCTGATGTCACTGGTATGATTCTCCAGGACTTTTATGTGGACGATCTTCTCACTGACTCAAATGATCTCACTCAATTCAGGCGCATACAAGACGAGCTCAAGTCAGTGCTAAGTAAAGGAGGGTTTCATCTGCGGAAATGGTCAGTTAACCACCATGTCCTTCTGGAAGCCATTCCAGAAAGCGATCGGGCAAATCAAACCCCATTGGAAATAGCTTTATCTAAAGAAGTTAAAACGCTCGGACTGCAATGGCATCCGGCACAAGACAACTTTTCGTTCAAAGTTAAAGTGGCTGAGGAACAGAAACTGACAAAGCGATCTATACTGTCAGAGATAGCAAAACTCTTTGACCCACTGGGTTGGTTGCAACCTTGCATTATCATTGGAAAAATCACGATGCAAAAAACTCTGGCTTTTTAAGTTAGGCTGAGATGACGAAGTTCCTTTGGTTACAGTTAAGGATTGGGTTGAAACAGGAAGAATCACCACTCATTGAGAAGCTGCGCATCCCTAGGTGGAACGGTTCCACAAGAAACGCAAGGATGGAGTTGCATGGGTGTTGCGATGCATCTAGCGAAGCTTATGCAACAGTAATTTATTTACGAGTTTTAACGACAGAGGGACAAACATTGACATGATTATTGAGTGCAAAATCGAAAGTCGCTCCCTTAAAAACGATATTGATTCCACGGCTGGAGACTAGCAGTGCTGTTTTAATGCTAGAAACAATGAAGCAATTAAAACAAGCATGCAAATGGTTGGATGTCAACACTTATTTCTGGACAGATTCCAAAATCGTCTTGGCCAAAAACCAGCAGCGACATGGAAAGTGTTCGTAGCCAACCGTGTAAGCATGATACATGAAAGCTCGACTCCTATCGAGCGGTTGCATGTTCGCACCAACGACAATCCCGCTGATCTGGCTTCCAGAGGAGTTCGGCCAGAACAACTGATTGATTCATCCTTATGGTGGAAGGGTCCAGGTTGGCTTGCAAATCAAGCAATACCAACATTGCCAAACCTAGCACTGTCAGCAGTAGAGTAAGAAACTGTGACTAACGAAGTACGCACCGTTGGAATAGTAGAAACAGAACCTGCCCAAGAGCCAGAGATAGTTAGCAGATACTCGTCTCTGCCTAAACTTTTGAAGGTTATGGCATCGATACGTCGATTCATACATAACGCATCACATAAAAACGACAAACGAATCGGATCATTGACCTTCGATGAGCTACGAGACGCAAAGTTGAGATGCATACAACTTTCGCAGCAACATGCTTTTGCGACAGAACTATCAACATTACGCAGCAGCTCAAGGGTATCTAGTAATAGCAGCCTCAAATATCTAACTCCGTGGGTTGATGCCAATGGTATTCTCATTTTTTTATTCTAATTGAAGTAAACAGTTTGCACCAATACATGAGGATGCAAAACATCCAGCTATACTTCCGAGAGATTCTCTGGCCAAACTGATTGTCAGAAAAACCCATCTGAAAACACTACATGGAGGACTGCAATTAGTAGTAGCAACAATCCAACAAGAGATTTGGATCGCAAATGCACAGTGTTTCGTGAAACGGATACTTCATGAGTGCATTACGTGCTTCAAAACTCTAGCTCGGCCAGGCAGTCAACTAATGGGACAACTACGTTCACCAAGGTTTCAAATGGAAATACCCTTCGCCCGAACAGGCCTTGACTACGCAGGGCCAATAACAATCAAATGGAATGGAAGACGCGGGGCCAAGACAACCAAAGCGTATATCACGGTTTTCGTATGTTTTTCCACCAAGACCTTCCATTTAGAAGCCGTAAGTGCGCTATCAACAGTAGCATGCATTGCGGCAATTCGGAGATCTATTGCTCGAAGAGGGAAATGCCACACCATCTATAGCGACTGTGGGATGAACTTTTTGGGCAGAAAAACTTTGAACTTTTTGAACGACAGTTACGGAAAGCGTTTGCAGAGGCTACCAAGCATTGCGAGGATCTTCTACTAAACGAGGAGACCCAGTGAAAATTTATTCCTCCTGGAAGCCCACACTTCGGGGGACTGTGGGAAGCTAGAGTGAAGTCAATGAAACGCCACTTGGTCAAATCAATCGGGCAACACTTACTTAACATCGAAGAAGTTTACACACTTCTAGCCCAGATAGAAGCAAGTTGGATCTCGAGACCTCTGTTCGAGATAAGCAGCGACTCAAAGGATTATTCAGCGATGACTCCTGCACACTTCTTAACAGGCAGTAACTTGTTCGAACTACCATCAATCTCTCCCGACTAACACATCAGCAAAAAAGTAGTACAGCAGATTAGGAAACATTTATGGAATCGGTGGAAACTTGAATATCTTAGTAGACTACAACAAAGGCCGAAATGGACGAATGTTCAGCCCAACCTACAGGTGGGTGACCTAGTACCCGCAAAATCTGAGAACTTCCCATCCACTAAATGGCCACTCGTGAGTGTGACGGTCGTTGACCCAGGAGCTGATGGTATGTTTCGAGTGGTATCCGTCAAATTAAACGGTAGAGTCACTAGACGTCCTGTGACCAAGATCTACCGTCTGCCGTTTGAAAAAAATTATTCAGATACCACAAAAGAATCACCTATGCAAGCACCTTCCAGCACAACACTATTGGTAACATCAAAACCACGCAAGTCCAAACGAGGCAGAATCGCACATATTGGCAGCACCTGGATAGAGTACTTATCGGAGCACGCTAAGAAACAAAGAATAGAGTCAACAAAGCCTTCGACAAGGAAGATAAACGCTTCTGGGTTAGTTTCCAAATTTTACATTCTCTGCTGGTGATCTGCTGCGTTTTTCCACAGGCGTACTGTGATGTTAGCATTACACAACTGACAGCCGGGTTTTACATCGAACATCTCGGAGTAGGACAAATACACAGAGGGGCACTGAAAATGCTAATCCAAATGCCTTGGAGCAATTTACAGTACGATCAAACCAACGTAGAAATCGTCATGACAAAAATTCAAGGACTGTGTCAATCCACCACTGAAAGTTCATCCGAAATTGGCTGCCATGAGCTTGCACAACATTTAAATGAAGTCAAGGAGGATATCGCTAGTAAAATAAATACTTTAAGATAGCTTCATGGGAGACGACGGCGCGGAGCACTGGGATCTCTGTTAACAGCTGTGGTTGGTGTTAACGATGAGGTGTACAAGGATATCAACAGTCTATACAACAATCAGAAAAAAATAATTCGATCCGTAGATAATCAAAACAAGCTTATGCTTAAAGCAGTAAAAACCCTGAACAGCACTTTAGGGAGAATAGACATGCAGCTGAAGCGATTTTAAAATCAATTACAAAGGAAGACAGCATGCATCAACGAACTAAGTCATTGGTACAAAGCCACAGACCACAACAAAATCAACATCAACATCATGTCTACCTTTCAACGAGCAGAAAACTACTTGCGAGAAGTATACCACAGATACTCTAGCATATTATCAAGTGTCTCATCCCACGCAGATATTTGGGATTACATCAAAACGAAAGATGCTATCTAAGACATCAACAGAACACAATCACTACTATTAGATCATGTGCAAATTGTGTTTCAAACAATTAAGCCCATTCAGTTCACATCTGACGAAAACAGCTTCTATCTGCTAGCCTTCCTGCCAGTTATTGATAGGCGCCCATACGATGTCATAAAACCAAGCCCAATTCCAGAAAGAATACAAAATATTACCTTTCAGGCATTTGACGTACCGTCAAGGACTTTAGGAGTAAACTAACACCTGCAGCAATACTTCGAAACATCGTTCAACGACCTGTTCAAGCTCTCTACTCACTAGTATCTTGTGGATGTCAACGTTCGATACGACGACAACTCTAAACCAAACTGCATCATCAATGAAATCCACAAGGTATACAGGAGAGAGCCGTGTTCGGTGCATACCTTCAAATTAAAGAACATAGTGTGGAAACAGCTACACGACGCAAATACATGGAAGTTCACAGCTCCCATAGCAACACCTGGGCGTTCTGCGATCACCATATGTCAAGGTGATCACAGAAACGTGATTCTTAATGGCACTGGCAATATTAAGCTCTCCCAGGAGTGCAGTCTTAAGGTTGAGAACACACTTTTCACCACCACATGGTCGGCTTCTTCACGAAACTTGTCGGACTATATTCTTCCACATCCGCCTGTTAGTGACATAAGTGTAAAAGACATATCCGACCTTATAGCATCAGACTTAATACGATCGGAAGAATCTTTTGGTGCCTACGTTCAGCAAGAACAGGAGATAATTGAGAAATACCAAGGAACAATCTGGTCTACCGTTCGACAACATGGGACCAGCATAAGCCTATTTGTCATCGTATCCTTAACCATTGTGTGTGGAGGCTTCTTTTTCATCAAGCATCGCTTTGCCACCGGAGCCATAATGACGAAATTACAAAGATCGACCTGGTACGATACATCATCAAATACTTCTAATTAAGAACCTCGGAAGGTTCATGCTGGGCAGCAATGTTCAAAATACTCATTGCTCTGTAGTTAATATTAGTATTTAAGTTATGGCAAATCATAAAAGTATATTCTAAGTCATTAAAAACTATAGATCTTTGAATTTATTTCGATTCTTTAAATGTTCAAACACTATTGTTATGGGCAATGCCCTAGGATTGATCTTTGCACTTGATTCATTCATTTTATGCTTAATATTTAACACTATCAGCACAGGCAATGCCCTGGAATCGACCTTTGCATGCAATTTATTGCGAATTATAAATTACAATTCTTTAATTTTTTGCATGCAAGCTAAATTTTCTTTTAATCGAATCGATCGCACTCAAATACAAGTATGAAAGTGCAACCTACACATAAATACAATAATAAGAATTTTTACCATTCAATATCGTACTAAATGTATTTAAAAAAATGCAAAATATGCGTAATAGTCACATAAGCAGAATTAAGGTATAAATATGTAAACCATGGAACAATATATTGTCACTTGGTAATCAGCCTTTGAGAGTATCATTGACTTTGTATTTTCCAGATCATCTCCACTTCCACTACCTCACTGAGTAGACCATTATCACTTTGCACTAGAATATATGGCGCTAGGATTCTCGATAACTCTGGCGGTAATAGGCCTTGGTTATGCCGTAGTTAAAATAGCGCTGCCAAACTGGCGCTGCTATAGTAGTAGCGTTTATACCGTACAGCTTATTAACCAAAGCAAAAATGGCGTAATATTTGAAAGGAGCTCAATACTTAGAACAAAAACACCCTTGCACCAAGGCTTCCAGATTGCGAATGTCACTCGAAACTAGAAATCCTATTTATGACTGTTATAGTGTTTATACCACTGCTATCTTCATACTTATAACCGCGCTAAATTTCAGCAGCGCTAAAGTAGCGTAGCCAAAATAGCAGCAATGCCTTCTAGAAGTACGGGCCGTCAGGCTACGTAATCGTTCTCGCCGTGACGTAATGAGTTTAGGAAATTTGACATTTCCACGAGGCAGCGCCGATGTACACGGAGATTTCACTTGCGGTTTTTTGGCTAAAATATGAATAAAACGTTAGTTTTTTGTGCGTGGACGCGTTATAGTAAAAATATTTAGTCATAACGTACACTTTGTACCAATTAATTGTATCGCGACAGTAAATCGACACGAACCATCACATAACCTAATAGCCCGTCCAGACTACGGATACTTAAGTATCCGCATACATAAGTATCGTCCACACTTTTCATTGATTTTCATGGCAAGTGTAAAATGTATCTGCAGATGTCGCTGCAGTGAGGACAATACTTATGTATCCGGATACTTAAGTATCTGCAGTCTGGACGGGCTATAACACCAACCGATAAACATTTCGTAGCGAATTTTCCACATTATACCGCACGCACCGCATTAATTTGTAATTAAGCTGTTCACTAGCACTGTTCCGCATATACCACTTTAGTTTTCATTTCACTCACTTTAACACAACCCGTACAATTAACATTTTCCCGCGGACGTCCCATAAGACTACGTGTGTTTTTCGCGACATTTGTCCCGATGCTCTGACGTCATCATTCTGCATTACGGCCCGTACATCTAGAAGGCATTGATAGCAGGCTCGGCTAATTTAAAAGTGGTTTATACCGCTGCTATATAAGCAGAGCTTACTATTTTGGCTACGGCATAAACGCACTCATAGTGGGTCTACTCTGAATTCATTTCCAACAACCAAGGTGTGCGCAACTTGCAGCACTGCCAATCCCAATCCCATCACCACGAATAAACTACGAACTAGGGGAGATTGCTAACTTCGTCAACGCGGTGGAAGATGTTCGAACCCGAACACGCAATACAACTTACAATTCATAATAGTTTAATTCATCATTCACTTAATTCATATTAGATGTAATATTTACCATGTATTCCATTAACTCGCTTAAGATGTAAGATTTGCTATGTACAATCCAATTTAAATTCATATTTATCATTTAGATTCCATGCATTCCAATCATTCATATAAGATTTCATTAATTCATTCAATTCAATTTAAATTCGTATTAGATACAATATTCATCATAAAATACATTCAAGCCACATAAATACATTACATTTCATGAACATACAACTTTGTTGCCGGCTTAGAATTCGTCACTTCAGCATTTAAACAATTTACCGATCAAGCACACTGCCAGCCCGTGGACGCAGACGGTATAACTTTCCACCATTAGCCCAATGCCTCCTAGAAGTACCGGCCGTAATGCAGAATGATGACGTCAGAGCAATAGGCCAAAATGTCGTGAAAAACACAGGCAGTCTTAAGGAACGTCCGCGGGAAATCGTAAATTGTACAGGTTGTGTTGAAGTGATTGAAGTGAAAACAAAGTGAGACCCGCGGAACAATGCTAGTGAAATGCTAAAACACAAATCAATGCGGTGCGTGCGGTATAATGTGAAAAATTCGCTACGAAATGTTTATCAGTTGGTGTTAGGTTATGTGACGTTTTGTGTCCATTCACTTTCGATACAATTGATTGGCAGAAAATTCAAGTTATGACTAAATATTATTACTACAACGCGTCCACGCACAAAACACTAACGTTTTAATCATATTTTAGCTTAAAAACCGCAAGCCAAATGTCCGTGTGTGTCGGCACTGCCTCCGAAAGTTGGAAAGTTGGAAGAAATCGCGTAGAACAGAAAGAGATGCAAGATAAGATTCGACACCTACATACTCAGGCTAGATTTTTCGTTGCTCACATAAGGCTCACTCTCACAAAAAATTCCAACACACTATCAGGTTGCTTTGACAGATTATGCTTCCCGTAAATGGAGGCGCAATTTCAAGGTCAAAGTGGTTTTTTGGGAAAATGGAATAAGTTGGCACGCTGGTTAACAACTAACTTCTTACGCTGTGGTTGAGTGGACAAAAAATTATTACCATCCCCTTCAATGTAAATCTTTTGGGCATGTGCACTCCATTTCTAATACCTCACTGGCACAGCGTAAGGCCTAAGATTGTAGGTCTGTTCCCGTACTACGATTAATTGCAATTAATTGCAACGAGACGTACTAAAACAGAATTTTTTACTCCGTTTTAGTCATAGAGGTATAAGACATTAAGAGTGGTGGTAAAGCAGCATTCTGTCTCGAGGTCACCCATATCCACAAATTATTTCAATACAACGAAATATCTTTCGGGGTGTAGATCAGTTGCTCGTTTTGGGGGCAGTAACTTGGCGCGCATATTTGAAAAAATAGGAAAATATTAAAATTCAAGGGACAATATGCGTATATTTAAAATTTGAAGGTAATCTGGACTCTACATTGTGGCCGGTCATTGTTCTTCAGTATTAACATTTTTCAATAAATTGAAATCTATAGCTTCTCAAGTAAAAATTAGTCATTAAATTAAAATATTTGCTTCTAAAAAGTAGAACGAAACGAATCTTATTGTTGAATTGTTGAAGAACTATATATTATTATCTTGCAACATTTTCATTAATTGCTTTAACGCTATTTAACCACTGTGCGCAGGTTAATGAGAAAATTATTATCATTTCATTACGTTTGCTTACAATGATAAATCTGAGTTTTTGTATGCAAATGAGGTGCAAAATTTTCTACTACCTCCCTCTTCCTTTTTAACCGGGCTTGGGACCGGCTTCGGCGGAATTAAGGCAAAACGCAGATTTTTTAGGCTCTTTTTATTTACATGAATTCATTCTTCTAAAATTAACCTGAGTTTATGATAGTCGAAACCATACCATTTTAATAAGTTTCTTATTTTAGCATATGTTATAATAGTAAACAGCACAAATTTTTCCAAAAATTATAATTTTTTCATTGTAAATGTAAGCTACTAATAATCGTAGATTTTTTTTCTGTTAGGTCGACCGACATTTTTTTTTAATTCTTCAAACTAAAATCAGTTGCCCCTGTGAATGAGCTTCTAAGCCTACTTCATTGGCATTTCCGCCATTTTGGAATCCAAGAGAAACTGTCAGGTACCCAGGTGTCAGATACGTGGGCCAGCAGACGAGCACTTGAGTCGGCATCACAAAATTGCACTAAAATTACTGGTTTTCAGCCACGCCAAGTACTCAAATCTACTTAATTTGGACTACAGCCTTTACCATAAGGTAAATGGTAAGTACTTACCTGTAGAAACTTCACCCAGGCAGGCAGGAGCCCGTATTGTTTGAACAACACTTCACTTCACATTTCGTTGCCGGTGTTTTGATAGAAACCGAAGGTGTCACTGCCACTTTTAACCGTATCTTATACTTCTAATGACTTTCTACACTTCTCAGCACTCGCGTCACTAAATTTGGTTTGAAAACACAGCTTGTTCAAGCTAATTTCATCTCAAAATCAATAGCATACTTGAAAATTGTTTGGTTTGTTTGTGTGTACGATTTGACATTGACTCCTGGGTACTTGACAGCACCCCGTAAAGCTTGAGAGATGAAGGCGAGGGGGAGAAGAATGCTCGAGACAAACACCTACAGGCGTTTACACGGATACCGCCACTCTAAAGTCTTATACCTCTATTATTTTAGTACGCTTCATTGCAATTAATCGTAGTACGGGAACAGACCTTGTATTGTTGATCAGCCTAGAAAGTTGAAAGAAATCGCATGGAACAGAAAGAAGTGCCAAATAAGATTCGACAACTTCATACTCAGGCTAGATTTTTCGTTGCTCACATACGGCTGACTCTCACAACAAATACGAGACAACTCTCAGGTTGCTTTGACAGATAATGCATTGCGTAAATGGAGGCGCAATTTCAAGGTCAAAGTGTTTTTCTGGAAAAGGGAAGGAGTTCACCCACTTATAATTCTATACACTTTGACACTGGTCTACCAATGCAATGCTTTATTGAAGTACGGGCCGTCAGGCTGAGTAACCGCTGTCGCTGTGACGTAATGAGTTAAGGCAATTTTGACATTTCCACGAGGCAGTGCCGATGTACACGTAGATTTAACTTGCGGTTTTTTTCGCTAAAATAAAAGTAAAACGTTAGTTTTTTTGGGCGTGGACGCTTTACAATAATAATATTTAGTCATAACGTGCCTTTTGTACTTATTTATTGTATCGCGGCAGCAAATCGGCACGAAACATCACATAACCTAACGACAACTGATAAACATTTCGTAACGAATTTTTCCAATTATACCGCACGCAGCCCATTAATTTGTGTTGGAGCTGTTCACTAGCTTTGTTCCGCATGTACCACTTTGCTCTCATTTCACTCACTTTAACCAATGCCTCCTAGAAGTACGGGCCGTAATGCAGAATGATGACGTCAGAGCATCGGGAAAAATGTCGCGAAAAACACACGTAGTCTTATGGGACGTCCGCGGGAAAATGTTGATTGTACGGGTTGTGTTAAAGTGACTGAAATCAAAACAAAGTGGTATATGCGGAACAGTGCTAGTGAACAGCTAATTAATGCGTGCGTGCGGCATAATTGGAACAATTCGCTGCGAAATGTTTATCAGTTGTTGTTAGGTTATGTGATGTTTCGAGTTGATTTACCGTCGCGATACAATAAATTAGTACAAAATGCAACTTATGACTAAATATTATTATTATAACGCGTCCACGCACAAAAAAACAAATGTTATATGCATGTTTTAAGGCTGGTACTGAGTTCGAGTTCACGTGAAATTTTGACATGTCTCCATTATCTGGTCATTCTTTCGAGCGAAAATTTTGGCAATGGAGAAAAGCAGAGACAATGCTCATTTCTGACGGATAAAATGTCAAGAATTTCACCTTTCGATCGATTTTCTTATTGGAAAGACATTTGCACTGCTCCATTTTCAAATTGAAACACCAAATGTCACTTTTTCGCTCGAAAGAATGAACTGCACAAACTAAATTGGCGTGAAATGATTGGAGACATGTTTCAGTGCCATCTACGTTTTCAACGCGAAAGCAACTTCAAAGCAACTTTTCATGCGAAGAACTTAGTACCACTCTTGCTTATTTTCAAGCTAAATTTTCGCCGAAACAGATTTCAGGTGAAATTTTTTTTGAAAATTTCACGTGAAATCGAACACAGTACTTTGCTTTAGCCAAAAATCCGCAAGTGAAATCTCCGTGTACATCATCGCTGCCTCGTGGAAATGTCAAAATTGCCTTAACTCATTATGTCACAGCGAGAATTCGCTACGAAATGTTTATCGGTTGATATTAGGTTATGTGACGTTTTGTGTCGATTCACTGTCGATACAATTGATTGACACAAAATGCAAGTTATGACCACTGTTGCCAGATTGGGCGATTTCTCGCCAATTGGGCTATCTTTCCGCTGCATTTGGCGACGAAATTTAATTTTGGGCTACTGGCGACTTTTTGGGCTCCACTGCCCAGCCCCGGTTTCAACTGCTAAAAATATGTAAAGTTGAATTCGCAAAACATTTCCCAATCTTGAACGGAAATCTCTTTACTTCATATTTTAAATTTCGGTTGAACCTAAACTTTATTTCTAGTCTATTATTTGACCGTCTGCCTCAAGTGGTCAGCAAGAAGATTGAAATTTAAATCTGTGCGTGTAAAACTCATAAGTATGAGCAAATGATCAAAATACACTCAGCACGGAAACAATTTGGGCAAAAGCCAATGAAGTAAAATCTGCTCCTGGATAACAAATTTTCAAAGAAATATGCGAGCTCGATTTTTTACTACTATATCTTCCTGCATCTAATAAAATAGTCGATGTATGTTTTAGTTTGATGGATAACATATACACTAAAATTTGAAATAAAATGCAAATACATTTTTTGGTAAATTTGATGCGAATTTTAGTTCTCTTGAATTTCAACAAAATATGTTGCAACGACTATAAAATACCACCAGATATGATACAAATACTGGATTCTTCAATTCACACGTTTTCTACATCAGAAAATGAAATTGTTAATATAATTTTCGACTGTATAAGAGTATATAGATAAACAAAAAATAATAACCCATGTGAAGTGGATAACAATTTTTTTTTTGCATCTAATAAAAAAAAAACTGTTGGCATAATTTTGGCCTTGACCTATTGTGTGGGAAGAGTTGGGCGCTTTTGGGCTATTTCAAAAGTCAAATTGGGCTCCATGAACGAAAATTTTCTGGCAACACTGGTTATGACTAACCGCTGAAGCACACTGCGACGTCGTCTACCGCAGCCAAGCGCAGCCAAGCTGTCAGTTGAGTTGATTATATGGGTTTTCCATAGCAGTGAGCACACCCTACGTCGACATGTTGCAGCTAGGCGCAATCAAGCGCAATCAGGCGCAGCTCAGGTCGAAATGGATTCAACTTTTGTCGCAGCGAAGAGTTGCAATCAGCTGTAATTACTTGCGAAACGCGCGGGATTTGAAATGTATGCGCAAATGTAAATAGAGTTCATTTTATATTATTAATATTTTGAGGAATTCGAAAACCATTTTTATTGGTAATAGCTTTGATAGTTAAAAGTAAAATAAAAAGATAGTTAATAGCAAATTTGAACGATAATTAATAGCAAATTGATTATAGTAATTTAAAATACTTGAGTAGTCAAGTTGGTAGATTACTGACTTCTTGCTTGTGGGATCCCTGATTTTAATCTAAGTTCGGACGAAGGCCCGCGAACCAAGCTTTGAGTTCACCCAGCTCTGATTAGGTACGTGGTTTAAAATCAGGGGTGAAGTGAGTCATCAAATTCTACACTCGTATTCACATTGATTGAAAAAATTGTAAAGAAGCTCCTCACCAGCTTCAACTCCTAGACCCGTACGAGGGTAGTCGTTGGATTACTTTTAATTTATTTATGGTTTAAAGACCAGTTTTTTTCTCCTACAAGCCAGATCTTGGCAAATGTACTTATATATTTATTGCGAGGGCTATTTGGCTTTCTCCTCAAAGCCCATCAGTGAAATATTATGCTAATAGTATAACAAACGGATGTTTAATTTATATAACATTGGACAGTTTTTAAGAGCAAGTAAGATTTCAAAGGTGACTATGGTAAAAGACAAGTAGTAAAAGAAACTTTTAAAGCATACGGCATAAATACAAGGTTGAGTTTACGTTAGAATTAAACTCATTTATAGTGCATAGAAAAGAACACCCGCGAATAAATCAAAAAATACATAGCATTATTTCAAAATGCAGTCAATTAAAGATGCAGTGTTGGATGACGAGGTGTCAATGATTGCCCAAGTAAAGGAGCGTCCGATTGTTCATGAGAAGGCTACAGGCGGATACAGAGATGTCGCTGTGGAATTCAAACATCAACTGAAAATTCTTCTACTTCACTGACACTTAAGGTAGAACTATAATGCAATGAAGTGAACTTTAAGTAGCTTAAGTGACAGTACGGTTGCATATAAAACAAGTGGCATACCCATAATGTACTTATCTGCCGTTTCGTTAACTTTCGTTCAATTCGGGCCTCTTGAGTGGCGTACGACTGGGGCCGTACATCACTTAAGTAAATTTGACAGGAGGTATGTGTAACGACTACGACCAATAGAAGGCACGTAAAATATTTGAATATGCTTTTGTGGATCGCTTGCTATTTTTGCAGGAGGTAGAAGTAATAATCGTTCGTATGCGGTATTGTAGAAGCAATAATAGTTATGTGAATTATTTGAATATTTTAGGTCTGTTAGCGTACTTTCAGTCACTGAATTTTACTGAATTTTCGGAATTCATGAAAAGTACGAAAACACTCTCATTGCATTTCCTGAAAATTGACAAACAAAAGTGTCAGTTGTCGGTATTCGGAAGAACAATAGTGATTATAAAGTCATCTTAAGCATAGTACTGAGTTCGATTTCACGTGAAATTTTCATACAAAATTTCACGTGAAATCTGTTTCGGCGAAAATTTAGCTTAAAACTAAGCAAGTTTGGTACTGTGTTCTTAGCATGAAAAGTTGCTTTGAAGTTGCTTTCGCTTCGAAAACATAGATGGCACTAAAACATGTTCTCAATCATTTCACGCCAATTTAGTTTGTGCAGTTCATTCTTTCGAGCTAAAAAGTGACATTTAGTGTTTGAATTTGAAAATTGAGCAGTGCAAATGACTTTCCAATAAGAAAATCGATCGAAAATTGAAATTCTTGACATTTTATCCGTCAAGAATGAGCAGTGTCTCTGCTTTTCTCTGTTGTCAAAATTTTCGCTCGAAAGAATGGCCAGATAATGGGGAAATGTCAAAATTTAGTTTCACGGTTAACTCAGTACCAGCCCTAAAGCGGTGGTAAATTATCGCCACCAAAATATTCGTCCTTCATAATAACATTACGCCAAAAACCATTTGACGGTTTTCAGTATTTTTTCAGTAGCTCAGACCCTACTGAAATTTACTGAAGGAGGGGAATTTTTCAGTTTTCACTAAAACGGAGTACAAAACGGCTTCATTGCAATTTATTGCAATAAATCGTAGTACGCGAACAGACCTTTTATTTGTAAAGGCTATTTAATTGTGATCATGGTTCCCTTCTTGTCTATAAATCAGCATAAACAACGTATATCGTCTCTAAAGCTTATCAAAGCAGATAATATTGATACGGAAAACTCGATCGTTTTGCGGAATAAGCTTCCGAAGCCGAATCAAATTGGAATTGTTTTTGCGGGATGATTAAAATTGAAATATTTTATTTATTTACATTGAACATTTTTATTTGACAAAGTGGTTTCGAAAGTATGTACTGATTCTCATCCATTGATATAAAAGTATAGAGGATATGGGCATAGCGAAATTTTTGTTGCCATTTTTGGGATTGTTTGATAGTTGTAGTGAATACATGTAACTGGCATAAAAATACAAAGGTGATTATACGATTTCGTATAAAGGGGCCAATATATTTTAAATATATTAAAATGGTGTTTTGATTTAACTGGAAGAATTTAATAGTAAAATACATTCACAATATCTATGAACGGTTAGAGATAAAAAACAAAACATTTTGCAGTCAAAGCTTGAGAAATTTTATTTTTAACATTTGTGATGCATTCAAATAAAAGAAATTAAATCGGTGATTTGAATAAATTTCTGAATTTTATACCAAGAAAATGCAACACAATCAGTGCGCGTTATTAAATTTATAAACCAATATTATTGATATTAATAACTATTGTTTAACTCATTTATTAACCATAAATTCATAATAGTTAAAATGCATTTTAAAATACGAATCTTACCACAAACCAAATCTTAAGTTACAAGCCCCCCTCCTCCTTTTGCAACCGGGCTTGGGACCGGGCTTGGGACCGGCTTTGGCGGATTTACGACTTCCCTTGGATAATTTAATTCATAATATAATCCGGGCTATTATTTAGGAGCATAGAGAGTAGTTTTCATTTAAAATTTTGAATTATTTTGTAATGTTGGAAATGGACGCGATTTACATGCCTTTAAAATGGAAGAGTTTATTATATTTTTGTCTAAGGGATATTTTTTCTGAATCCTTTCTAGCGATAAAAAATATCTTGTTTGAATATATTTTTCTGCAATCGATTTTATTAACAAGCTATAGTGGTTTAATGTGCTCATGTGTTGTGAATGTTCCATGAAGAGCTTTTTTCCAACACAACTCTTTGGAACAGAATAAGAAATTTTTTTAAAAAGTGCCGTTTTCAAAATTTGCTTATCTTCTAAATATATAGTTTTGCGAATCTCTCCCTCCGCAATTTCGCACACAGCTACTACACTTTCTGATGGTATTTTCAAATAGCCCCTACTCTTATATCATATCATATATATCTCATATCATATTTTTCTCTCCTTGAATCGCAGAAATGCAATGTTCACATTGAAGTTTCTTGCAAAGTTTAAACACAATGAAGCCATATATATATTCAACAACACTGTTGATGAATGACGATAAATGCATTGGGTCGGCTGCGTAGTCATGCTCTTGCAAAAAGTGATCGTTGAGACATTGATCGTTGATCATTGATCATTGATCGTTGAGACGTTGAGACATAAAAATTCAATTCCGGGTCGTACTTTGCATGCCTAGCGCCAGTTTGGTTAATTTCTGCGATCGGGTTTGTGTTCAGAATGCTAATTTCCTCAATTGGGATACAGTTTCCAATTCCCTTTTCTCTTAGCTGGCATCGAAACAAAATTTTTTTATATGCAGCAATGAATTGTCTAACTGTGGGGTTATTGTTGTATCCCATTCCCGCACGTATTGAAGAAAAAAACAGCTCTATATGATCCTGGTTGAGTTTTTAAAGCGGTATGAATTTGAGAATTTATGTGACAATAAAATGCTCATATAGTAAATTTATATTTCGCAATGCAGCGATAATTCCAAGGAAGCCGGTGTTTCTTCGACAATTGAGGACTAACGTTCCTGTCGGGAGTGTTAGCTGCTTTATGTATTCAATAGCCATTTGTGTTAAATCATCTATACTGGCTTTATTTGATTCACTTAAAGCTTTTTTTTTGTATTCGCATTCACATAATTTTTTACTATTCAAAACATCAAAAATATCGTTGAAGAGTCTAATAAATTTGGACGTACTTTCACTGCCAGCAAATTCTCTTACATGAAGAACTTCTCGGCAAAAGTCAAGAGCATCAGCAACAGATTTGCTCAGCGTTTGCACAGCCAAACGGACCTTCATTTTTTGCTGTTGAAAGAATATGTGGGCTTTCCGAATTTTGTTCCCCAAATGCAGGCCTTCTTTTTGTTGTAGCTCAACCAGTCGGATCAAATACTCCCATTTGATCAGATTTCCTTCGCTGTTTTTAAGCATTTTAAGGTCTGCTAGAGAATTCCGAACTAGTTTGATCATATGGCATGGGTCTGGATGAATCGCATATTTTTCAGCAGACTTTTCAAACATTAAGTAACCGTTCGAAGATATATCTCGAATATCACATCCCAAAAGTTTGCACAATGTGAGATTTGATGATGGACCATCGAAAGTGATTCCTGACACTAATACTCCTGTATCCAACAAAAGGCCAACACACAATGAAACCAAATTTTTTTTCTGCTCGGCTGTTATACTATTGATCACAAAGAAGCCTAGGGGTATTTTCCACGATTTGTTAATTGCGACTATCATCAAAACAAACATTTGCGTCGCTATTACATCACTGGAAGAATATGCGCCACTAAAGTCTGTAAATCCATATGCTTGTTTTCCGTCCCACTCCACATGTTGGCGAATGTGAATTTCATCGAAGACAAGGTTAACAACAATTTGTCCATTGCCGCCGGTACATTCAACTGCTTTTTTAATTGCGGCAAAAGATTCTTGCGTAAAGCCGGGTCCACAATTAACATTTTGGTACCACTTTCTAACTGTGCGGTCATGCGGCAAGCATTTACCAAATGCTGATCGAACAAAGTTATAGGCTCTGGGTGAAAAAAAATTTAGATTGAGAGCAAAGGCTTTCAACTCGGGACTATATTTCTTTTGCACTTTCTTAAATTTGGCGGCGAAAAGCTGCCTTTCAATTATGTGCTTACTAGGCTTGCTTTAATAATTAAGGAAATTACTTTGTTCTGCAGATCTCAAGTTCTTTTCAGTAAGTGAATTTAAAAGCTGCTTCAAGCTAATGGTTTTCCGTTCTTGGCGCTTTACCTTGATTTTTAAATTTTTGAGCTGCATTGTCTTCTGTGGCGACCACAAGGTTGGCAACCTTGTCACAAGATTCTCGCAATGTTCGTCGAGATATCACAATATAATGTTTCATTCGTGCCTGGTATCTGTACTCGTTTGAGGTTGAGAGAAGTGTTTCTCAAATTCTCTTTTAGTTCGATATCGTTTTGTTGGGCTGCCGCCAATGCATGAAAATCTAGTGTATTATTAACTTCTTCTATGCGCGACAATGCATCAGCGATGATGTTCCGATCGCCTGATACATGTCGAATGTCAGTTGTAAATTGGCTGATATAATCCAAATGGCGGAATTGACGTAGAGAACATTGATGATTTTTCTTGGCAAAGGCATATATAATTGGTTTATGGTCAGTATAAATGACGAAAGGACGTCCCTCTAACATATATTGAAAGTGCTTGATTGCAAGGTAAATTGCTAATAACTCACGATCATAGGCAGCGTACTTAGTTTCGGCCGGGCTCAACTTCTTTGAAAAAAATCCTAGTGGCTGCCAACTATCTCCAACTAGTTGTTGCAGCGAAGCACCCACGGCAAGGTTGGAGGCATCAGTGAACATAGCAAGATGGGCATCTACCGCTGGATGTGCAAGAAGAGTTGCTTGGGCAAGGCTCTCTCTATTTGCCTTGAAGACTTTTATGGTTTCCTGAGTCCATTTTACTGGCGTTTTGCCTTTGACGTTTCCTTGCAGCAAATCATTTAGGGGCGCTTGCAATTCTTGAACTTTAGGCAGGAATCTCCTGAAGAAATTTAACATGCCCAGAAATTGCCGCAGATTCTTGACTGTGTCTGGGATTGGATAAGACCGAATAGTTTCCACTTTATCTGGGAGTGGACAAGTTCCTTTATTCGATACAAGGTAGCCAAGAAATTTGACCTGTTGCTGCCCGAAAATACACTTATTAATATTGTCTAATGTCATCCATAAAATAGAGAAAATCTTAAATAAATAAAGACTTGTTATTCATAATTTTGCATACAATTTGTTACATGTAGACACTCCTTTATGTACTTAATATTTGATTGTTGAATATTTAACAACTTGCACCCACAATTGAATTGTATACGCATCGCCATCTAGCCCAAGTGAATTCGAACCTATCGTAAACAATGCAAGTCGTTGCAGTAAAATTTGCAATAGAAGATCGTGGATAAATGTTTAGGTAATTGGATCATTTCGAAAACAATTACATCTGCTATGTAAGGTTCGTACTAAGTGTCGCGAGTAAGAATAGGGTATCGAATTCACTTGAGCTGATGATGCAAGAAATGCACAGACCTTAGGTCAGCGTAATTGCACTGGATGCAATCGTGGGAATGCAACTCAAGGTAGTTGTTATAATTAAGAAAGAGTTTCATGTAATTCAGTTGTTCATTAATCGTCGAAGCAGTAAGAGCTAATAAATAATAAAGTTCAGTTTTAAGACAAGTTTTAGATTGTTGTCCGTGGATCGGTAGTGGATAACATAAAAGACATAATAGACGGTGACTTATCTGTTCTTCGGTTGTGGATCGATTGTGTATCGAAACACACAAATTGCGACTGACTAGATTTGCATCTAGGCGACCGCACAGCGGCAGAATAAAATAATTCTGTCGCAGAATAAACATTTTCTGGTGACCCCGACGTGATTAGTGAAACGTGAAAACAATGGAAAGTCTAGCAGTGGCACAGATCAGTA
This sequence comes from Nemotelus nigrinus, assembly GCA_947369275.1. NCBI lineage: Eukaryota > Metazoa > Arthropoda > Insecta > Diptera > Stratiomyidae > Nemotelus > Nemotelus nigrinus. Next base: position 113,537,756 of record OX376373.1, read on the forward strand.
GTGGTGAACGCATTCGAAAGGCGTTCATAAATTTCAAAAAGGATGGCCTTCATCGACGGACAGCTAAATACATCAGTAATCGGCTGAAACAATTGGAACTCGAGTGGACCCAATTCAACGATCGCCATGAGGAAATTCAACAACTAGGCGATGAGATCAAAGACCATGCTTACTTCAGAGAAGGTCTTTACGATCAAGTTGAGTCCATATATCTGAAATATAAGTCAGCTTTGCAAGCTTCCGACAACGCGAAGATGACAGAAGTCAATCAACCAACTCCTGCGCAGTCAGACATAACACAGGCAACCATCGCTCTTGAATCACTGCAGCGGCGAATCCGGCAACAAAGAGCTGCAATGGCTGCAATGAGACAGCTGTTAGCCAGCACCGACGCCGAATTAGCTGCAAGTCAATCTTTAGCCTATTTCAAACAAGGGATGACCATGATTCGAGAAAATTGGAGAATGATTTTCGAACGTCATCTTGAAATTATGGGTGAATCATCAACATTGGACTACCAAACCGAGTCCTTTTTCCTGCTAGAGAGGCAGGTGCAGCAAGAATTAACCAAGTTACAGGAGCGATTAGATGATCAGCTTACAAGTTCACCCGTGACAGCTGAGACGGGTGGTTACGCCACAACTGGTTCAATAAATCTGCCAAAAATTAATCTTCCGACATTCAACGGAGATTATTTACAATGGATACAATTCCACGAGCTCTACACAGAACTCATTCATAATCAATCAATACCGAAGGCTCAAAAGATGTTTTATTTGATGAGCAACATCTCAGGAGAAGCCCGAGTATTAATAAAGCATTTGTCCATCAGCGACCAAGGCTATGATACTGCGTGGAACATACTGAAATCCAGATATGCAAACACACGATTACTCGTAAATTCAGTAATTCAAAGGCTACTGTCCCAGCCATCGATGAATATGGAAAAGGCAGGGTCAATTTGAGCACTGCATGACACAACGAACGAGTGCATGCAAACCCTAAGGAATCTCGGGATTCCAGTAGAACAATAGGATGCTATTGTGGTCTATCTTATCCTTCAAAGATTAGACAACAACACTCGAGCTCAATTCGAGCAGCAATTAACGTCACCTCGGGAGGTGCCTTCCTTGAAGCAACTATTGAACTTTTTGGAAATACGATTCCAAGCACTCGAAACACTGAGTTCGAATAAAACCAGCTCCATGATTAGCCAACGTGAGAGCAAACATACATCTTCACACACCCGTTTGACGTTGTTAGCTGTCGAAAGGGAGACACTATGCTCTTGGTGCAACAGACCTCATCCGCTGTTCTCATGCCAAGGTTTTCTGGCGCAAACACCAACTACTAGATTCGACCACGCCAAAGGAAAAAGGTTGTGTATAAACTGTCTACGGGAAGGGCACACTGCTTCTACGTGCACGGCTAGGAACTGCAAAAGGTGCGCCAAGAAACACAATACCGTACTACATAGAGAAGAAGTAGTGAGTACCACTCAAAAACAATCCACACCATGCAAGGGGCGCGAACAAGCCTCAGGGCAGAGCCAAACGAACATAACATCTAGCAACACGACGCTGTCTTTGGCGACAGAAGATAAAACTTCCCAAGTTCTATTGAGTACCATAATGGTAGACATTTCCGACTCTAGAAATCAATTCAGACCACTCAGGGCAGTGTTGGATAGTGGCTCACAACTTAACCTAATAACGGCGACTGCAGCAAACGAGTTCGGCTTAAAGAAGGTGCTATCCGAACTGAACATTCGCAGTGTTGGAGGCACATCTCAGCAAGTGCACCAACGAGTTAACCTGCTCTTACGGTCCCGAACCAATCGATTTACCGCAAATATGCAGGCGTATATAGTACCTCAGATAACTATCCCACAGCCATTACAAGGTTTTAGCACGAAAACTTGGGAGATTCCACGCAATATTGAGCTAGCAGATACAACGTTCAACGAGCCGGGGAATATAGATCTACTTATAGGAGCGGAATGGTACTACAATACGTTAGCAACTGGTCAAATAAAGCTTGGACCAGGACTGCCGATATTGCAAAATACAGTGTTTGGGTGGATTGTGGCTGGAAAGTTGACTACTCCCTCGCTAAACGATGTCATGAGGCAGCCCACTTGTGGAATATACAGCACAGATGCTGAAAGCCTCGATCAATCTTTAGAACGGTTCTGGCAGCTGGAAGAAAATGAGATCACCAGCCGACAAATGACACCACGAGAATCCCAATGTGAATCGCATTTCCATCAAAATATGAAAAGAACCGCAGAAGGGCGCTTTGAGGTAAGACTCCCATTCCTTCACGACAGTAAGCGCTTGGGTGATTCAAAGGCTATGGCACTTCGTCGGTTCCTTCATCTTGAAAGAAAATTGCAAAGGAATCCTGACCTCAAGGCTAGATACCTCAACTTCATGCAGGAATATCAGTCCTAGGGCCATATGAGTGAAATCAAAGATGATCAAATTGGAATGCCCCATTATTACCTTCCGCATCATTGTGTTTTAAAACCTAGCAGCTCAACGACTAAATTGCGTGTCGTTTTCGATGCTTCTGCGAAAACTACCACCAACATCAGCCTCAATGAAATTTTGAACACAGGTCCAACAATTCAGGACGACCTATTTGCAATTCTTTTACGATTTCGACTCCATCGATTTGTCTTCACAGCCGACATCGAAAAGATGTACCGGCAAGTTACGTTACACTCAGCCGATCGAAAATATCAGTTGATACTTTGGAGAAACGATCCTTCAGAACAGTTAAAGAGCTATCAGCTCAACACCGTTACTTACGGTACTACATCGGCACCATACTTAGCAACTAAATGCTTGCAGCAATTGGCTTCACAGGCGGGTGAAATTTATCCTTTTGGCTCTTCTGCGGTCAAAGAAGATTTCTACATGGATGACCTTATGTCAGGCTCCAATACTTTGCGAGAAGCAATCTGGAAAAAGGAAGAAATAGTTAAAATGTTGAGTTCAGCTGGATTCCAACTACATAAGTGGTGTTCCAATCAAGACCAAATCCTACAGGATATACCCAAAGAACATACAGCACTAAAACTGAATCTGGAAGATATCTCAGAGGAACAAATAAAAACTCTAGGTGTCGCATGGCTACCAAGGCAAGATGTGTTTACAATCGAGCCATTCCACAATCCAGCCAGCAAAATAACTAAAAGAGGAGCTTTATCGGATATCGCACATATATTCGATCCACTGGGCTTCTTGAGCCCAGTAACAATTACTGCCAAAATGTTCATTCAACAGCTGTGGAGCTTGAAGCTTGATTGGGATGCAGCCCTTCCAATGGAACTACATTCAAAATGGGTCAAATTCAAGGAAAACTTGGAAATTTTAAAACAAATAAAAATTCCTCGCCATGTATTTGCTGGTAAGGTACCTAAAATATGGCAGCTGCACGCCTTCTCCGATGCCTCCGAAAAGGCATATGGAGCGGTAGTATATGTACGTGCTACATACCAAGATGGGCCACCAACAGTGATGCTTCTATGTGCGAAATCCCGAGTTACCCCGTTAAAGGTAACCACTATTCCACGTTTGGAACTATGCGCTGCCAAATTGGCGGCAGAATTAGTGAAACGCAGTCGCAAGGATCTTAAGGTCGCAGACATACCTTGCTTCTTTTGGACTGACTCTCAAATTGTTTTAAACTGGTTGCACGCAGAAGCCGCTTCATACCACACCTTCGTTGCCAATCGAATAACGGCCATTCAAGAATGCTCAGATGCTAACCAATGGAGGCATGTTAATACTGAGCACAACCCAGCGGATTAAGTATCTCGAGGCATCTCAGCAGACAGACTGAAAGATTGTTCACTCTGGTTCTTTGGTCCCGTCTTTCTACATAGAAGTGATGAGTCCTGGACAGACTCTTACGTAAAACAAGACATTGACCTCGAAAAAAAACGCGCGAAGGTAGTGTTAACTGCCGTTCATAATTCCGACCACTTTATCTACCGTATCGACCACCGAAACTCATTTCAAAGAATGAAGAGAGTAGTCGGATACGTTTTGCGGTTTGTAAGGCGAGCTCGAGGCCTGGAATCATGCCAGTCTAATAACTTACTCTCCGTCGAACAATTAGAAGAAGCCAGCATGGTTATCATAAGAGAAGTACAGAGAGAAGAATTCAGAGAAGAAATCAACGCGATAAAGACATCCAAACAACTCAGTAAAGGCAATCGATTAAGTACACTTACTCCTTTCCTTGACGAGCGAAGTGGTCTCTTGAGAGTGGGTGGACGGCTCGAAAACGCACATCTACCATACGAGAGTAAACACCAAATATTGTTGCCATATAAACATGACATTACGAAGCTAATTATCACACAGATTCACAACGATAACCTGCATGCTGGTCCACAGACTCTTCGTTCGTTAGTCAGACAGAAGTTTTGGCCTCTCAATGGAATGACACTAGCAAGATCCGTCGTGCAAAATTGAGTTAGATGCGCCAAAAGCAAACCAAAGCTGTTGACTCAACTCATGGGAAATCTGCCAGCTGACCGAGTCCAACAAGCCCGCCCATTTCTACATACGGGCGTTGACTTTGCCGGTCCTTTCTGGACACACTTCAAAATTCGTGGGAAACGGCCACAAAAGACTTATCTAGCAGTTTTTTGTTGTTTCTCGACTAAAGCATGTCATTTGGAACTAGTGACAGACCTCACTACTGAAGCCTTCATTGGAGCTCTTAAACGCTTCATTGGAAGACGTGGCCACTGTCGGAAGATATATTGCGACAACGCCACCAATTTCGTCGGTGCAAGGAATCAATTGGAAGCAATAAATAAAGTCGTATATTCGGATGTAGCTCAAGAGAAGATCTCCAGTTTCTGTGTTTCGAAAGGGATGGACTTTTGCTTTATTTCACCCAAGTCACCACATTTCGGGGGACTATGGGAGGCGGCAGTGAAGTCCGCCAAACAATATATGTTACGAAATCTTGCCACCGCGGCGGTAACCTATGAAGAACTGGAGACGATTGTCATCGAAATCGAAGCCATATTGAACTCCCGACCACTAACTCCACTGTCGTCAGATCCCAACGATTTAAGTGCTCTAACACCTGGGCATTTCTTAATAGGTGAGCCCTTACGCAGCATCATAGAGGTCTCCGATCAACGTTCCAAGCCGTCGTTGTCACAACGGTGGAAGCTCGTGTCGGAAATGAAACATCAGTTCTGGCAACGGTGGTCTAAGGAGTATCTCTGTGAATAACAAAATCGATACAAGTGGAAACAACGCTGCAATAATGTCAGGATCGGTACGATGGTCGTCATAAAGGATGACAACTTACCCGTATTGAAATGGCAGCTGGGCAGAATTATTAACATCTTTAAGGGAACTGACCAACTTGTACGGGTTGCGGAAGTGAAAACCACTACCGGGACCGTAAGGCGGCCCATTCACAAGCTAGCTCCCCTTCCTGTAGAAGACAATTCGGCCTCAGAGCATACAAACTCATCAGAAGAAGTCATGACCTCTTTCCCACCGTCAGGGAAGCACAAAATCGCTTCCGAACCGGACCTTGCACTGGAAAGGGGTGAACCTGGTCCTTCCGCGTCGTCGTCCAGACCTAAAAAGCCGTGCAGCAGCCTTTCTGCAGTTGGTTTACTACTCTGGACCACGCTGGTGATACCGATTTTAGCGTTACCAATACAAGTTTCACCATTTGCTTCCTCACCGGGCATTTACTCTGAAAGGCTGGGTACCGCGCACCTTATTGTAGACGAATGGAAACTCGTCGTATATTACGATTTAAGGCCTTATTGGAAGGAATTGGATACCATAAAAACTGGCCTGGATCGTTTAAATCAAATCTGCCACGAAGTAAAGACGGAATCATTGTGCGAACCAACCATAACTCAGTTTCAATTACTACTGAACGAATTCCAGCGCAACAACGAGTTTTTTCTTCATTTTGGGCAAAAACACGAAACTCGGCAAAAACGAGGTGCACTTAACATAGTGGGGAACCTAGCAAACTCCTTGTTTGAAATCTTGGACTCAGAGTACGCCAAACAGATGTCTAACGTTATTAGTCAAGTTCAAGACAATGAAGATCATTTGTTGCAATTGATCAAGAATCAGACATCCATTATAGACTCCACGGCTAATATCATGTTGCAGCCACAGGAAGGAACGGAAACTCGCCTAGGAGGTCTGGAGTATGGTATTAATCAAAGTGTAGCTCACATCAACAGTATCGTTCGCGAAGTTCACTCACAAGAAGCCACCCAATACTTCGCCTCTCTAGCTGTTCGATTGTTATTGACTACCACCAGCTACCAACGCGTTCAATCAGCCCTAGTGGATGTACTGATCGATACACATCAGGGAAAAATCAATCCGTTGCTATTAACACCCAACCAGCTGCAGGCGGAGCTTCTAGTCATAAGGGAAAACCTACCAACTACCATGAGACTCCCTTTTCAACCTCTGGATTTGGCAACCGGGCCGGGACCCCCCCAGACCCTAGGTTGGCCCCTCCTAGAAAAATAGATATTTCAAACAGCAGACACTTAAGTTTTCGCCTTTTAGGTTTTTGTGGTTACAGCAAGAGTTTACTAGTGCAGTAGTGTAAGCCTATACCAAAGCATACACACTACTTATAACATAGAGACTGTGTTATTTGCGGTATTAATTACGATGTTATGGGTTTTATTTCGAGAAATGGACGGCAATATTTAATTTGGACAAGTTAAACGTTAAGAAAAAGACGAAAAGCACCTCGCCAATTATCCGTTTCTCTATTAAGATTATCTGTTCATTCCAACTAGGCAATATACAGGTATTTAGATAAGAACACTTTTATAAACATGCGTTTTATGCAATTATGTTTTTCACAAAACATACTCTAAGTATTAAAATGGTAGGCAATAAGGTAATTAACGTAGAATACAATTTTCGAAGTCATTTGGAGAATAAAAATGGCATCCCTGCCACTTTTATGTTATCTATGACCTACTTAGTTTGCACTCAGGTTAAATGTGTGTGAATTTTATGATAATTTGATAACTGCATCGGAAGTTAAAAGTTATTCCACTTCAATTTCACCGAGCGTTTTTTCATAGTGACACAGCCGCCACATGGTTCTTATTCATAGGATATACTGGTCTTGAGTAGATAAAGGTCTGACAAAAGTTTAATGAATATACTTTTGTCAGACCTTTATCTACTCAAGACCAGTATATCCTATGAATTTTAGCCGGCGCGAGATACCGTAAACGCAAGTTCCAGGTGCTAAAAATATAAATAATTCGGTGCGATTTTTGTACGATTGGGAATTTTACAAATTTAGATCTGACTGTATAAATATAGTATCAAATTCATCAATCATTTGCATTTTATTCTAACAGCCGTGTAAAAGATTTGTGCTTACGTACTTATGGTAGCTACAAGGTAGCCCAGACATTATTTAAAAACGGCAGAAACTTATTTTTTATGCCCATTGATGAGTCTTGTAAATTTTGTGATGATCTGATGACTCGGTGTGAAGTTATCACAATGCGAAATTTTCCATAGAATTTCCATTGTCGCCAAAAATACACCAAAATTTCAGCTTGAACAAACTTCGCGCTCCGGATATGAAAACTCTACTAGTGCTTGGAAGACAGTAAATGATATGGTGCTTGAATAGTCTTGCGATATTGTAGAGATGAACCGAAATTATTTGGAAAAGGCTATCGACCTTACGACGTGTCTCAGTCGCCAAAGACGTGCTTTCAGGGGACATGATAAAAGTGGTGCCACTGATTTTTTTTTGGAATGTTATGAATTATTCGCGAAGCATGGTTCAACTTTTGAAAAACATTTTAAAAACAAGGTTGCAAACTACTGTAGTGGCAAAACACAAAATGAATTAATAGAAATAATTGCTGAAATCGTTCGCGAGAACAACACAGCTGAAATAAAAGAATGCGGACTGATATCCATTATGGCAGAACAAGCAAGGGCCCACAAAGAGGAACAACTCTCCGCGGTTGTCAGTTTTGCTAAAGAGCTAGTAGTCGAAGAAAGGTTCTTAAGCTTTGTAGATTGTTCAATAGCTAGAAATGCCTGGTATCTGCAGAAATAATTTTCATCCTGTTCGACAGCTACGGACTTAGCGAATTGCCTGTTGTTGGACAGTCTTATGATGGTGCTAGTATCATGTCAGGACAAAAAAGTGGTGTACAAATCTAAATTAAGATGAAAACCCTGCAGCCACATTTGTAGCTCATAAAATTATCCTTGTTGTGCTGGAAACATTTTTCACAATCGAAACGTTTACATCCTTTTTCAATGCCATCGAACCCCTTTATCTACACTTTTCGAAGCCATCACAACACGGATTGTTGAAGCAGCTTGAAGAGGCAGTTGGTCTAAATACAAGGCGTGGAATGAGAAGTTTAAGCTCGACTCGTAACTCGATGAGATTTCACAATTGCAAATATGTGATCGATAGCTATGGGACTATTAAAAAGGCTTCAGAGAAAGAAATGAATGAGGGAAAATACAACGACTCAGTTTATTTGTTGGGGATCTTTCATTCAATCAGTTATCCTAAGTTTGTTGTAAATCTTTTCATCTTTCACTATGTTCTTTCTATAACGAACATGTTAAGCACATATTTCCAAACTAAAAATACAACTCCTAGAGATGGGATAGATCTTGTGAATGGAACAGTTAAAACATTACTAAGTGAGCGGGAAAACTTATATGTAGTTTGAGAAAAAATTAAATCTTTCACAGAGAAGCACTGTCTGGATCTCACATTTCCCAGAGGATCCCGAAAACGAAAAACAGCAAAAGCACTAGTTTCAAAGGTTTTGCTGTTTCATCTAGCCTCGGACACGCAGTTAGGGCTACAATGATATTCCTGCCAACCAAATGGCTCGAAAAGAGTAAGTTACAGCACTTTTCATCTTGCCAAATTATTTTTGCTTTTTCTAGGTTTTCTAGCTAACAAATGTTTGAAGTAAGAGATCAATTTCTTCCTTCTAAGCTTAATATATTCCAATTTCTTCAAAGATATTTTGAAGCTAAGCTATCTTGTTCTTAAAGTATAAGTTGAAATATATTTAGCTTCTAAACGAAAAAATATTCTTATATATCTAATTATTTCCATTCTATTCCCATATAATTCATACAAGCTTTCTTTCTTAGCGGTCATTGATTCTTCATGTGTAGCTCCTACCTACCATTCACATTATATGCATGTGGTAGTAGCTCATATGTATTCACAGACACGAAGTTTATTTGACAATGCATTATGCATTAGCAAATAACAAAGAATAAATCAACAAATATATAATGTGTTAGTAAATTGTATAAGTTGTATGGAAAGTACGTGTACCTTACGGAAGACAAAATTATCGCATGTTTTGAACCTTTCGGTCCCTGGCCCCAGCCAGGTTTGAGGCCACGGCCCGCCTATGTGGAAGGCTGTTTATTAGACCACCGAATGATCTTCAAAATCACTCTACCACTAGCATCGCACGAACGTTTTGATTTGCTGCATCTGTTGCCAGTACCACTCCTCAGAAATGGATCAACGGTTATGTTAGTTATAAAAGCCAACTTTTTAATCATCAGCCAGCATCGCGATGAATACTACCCCCTTTCGGAACAGGAAATGGCCACCTGTACAAGAGCTGGTAGTTCGAACTATTTGTGGCGACAACTACATCCTTTATACCGTCGAGGAGCTACAATCGCTGCTTGCGAGCTTAGTTTCATAACTCTTCTAGCACTAAATACCACATGCGCGTTAAAACCATGGACGGAGCCTCCTCGCTATATTTCACTGTTGAGGCTAAATCACTGGATATATTTCATTCCATCGAGGACCACCGTGGCTCTCATTTGCGATAATAGCGAGTCTCAAGTTGTATTGGAGGGCTCCGGCATTTTACAATTACACGAAGATTGCGCCCTAAAGGAAGAAACTCTTACCATTCAAGCGCATAAACTATATCATTCATCCTTTAATACGACCATGGTCCTGGTGCGTAATATGACCGAAAGGAGGCTCTTTAATCACCTGAACGAATTACCTACACTAACCAAGTCCCATGAATCACTGAAGAAGACGCTCCAAGAGCTGCAACATAAAATCCAAGCTCAACGGACGATGGAAACCTTACATCCAATATCACTACAAAACGACGTACACCAATTCACCGTCGGATATATAGGACTAATATTGATTGGTGGACTAGGTGCCTATCTTTGGTGGCAACGCCGGAAGCAACCATCTGCTAGAAGACCTCACGAAAATCCGGTGCCGCTGCCTAGGCAATTACCAGCTGAAGCCTTTCGATTGCAAATGGACCAAGAAGTAGAATAAGTTAGAGATTTAATTAAACTCTTATTATCGTTTAACGTGGGGAGTATGTCTAATGTCATCCATAAAATAGAGAAAATCTTAAATAAATAAAGACTTGTTATTCATAATTTTGCATACAATTTGTTACATGTAGACACTCCTTTATGTACTTAATATTTGATTGTTGAATATTTAACAACTTGCCCCCACAATTGAATTGTATACGCATCGCCATCTAGCCCAAGTGAATTCGAACCTATCGTAAACAATGCAAGTCGTTGCAGTAAAATTTGCAATAGAAGATCGTGGATAAATGTTTAGGTAATTGGATCATTTCGAAAACAATTACATCTGCTATGTAAGGTTCGTACTAAGTGTCGCGAGTAAGAATAGGGTATCGAATTCACTTGAGCTGATGATGCAAGAAATGCACAGACCTTAGGTCAGCGTAATTGCACTGGATGCAATCGTGGGAATGCAACTCAAGGTAGTTGTTATAACTAAGAAAGAGTTTCATGTAATTCAGTTGTTCATTAATCGTCGAAGCAGTAAGAGCTAATAAATAATAAAGTTCAGTTTTAAGACAAGTTTTAGATTGTTGTCCGTGGATCGGTAGTGGATAACATAAAAGACATAATAGACGGTGACTTATCTGTTCTTCGGTTGTGTATCGAAACACACAAATTGCGACTGACTAGAATTGCATCTAGGCGACCGCACAGCGGCAGAATAAAATAATTCTGTCGCAGAATAAACAAATATTAATGTCCATGCCATATTCCTTGAATCGATTGAATACTATTTCAAGATGTTGCAGATGTTCCTCCATCGATGAAGAAGCGATAAGAATATCATCAATGTAGGCGAAACAGAATTCAAGATTTTGAAGGACTTCGTCAATGAATCTTTGAAAAGTTTGAGCTGCGTTTCGCAATCCAAAGGTCATATAATTAAATTCAAAGAGGCCAAAGGGTGTAGTTATGGCAATTTTCGGTACGTCTTCTTCTGCTATCGGAATCTGGTTGAATGCACGTACCAAGTCAATGGTCGAAAATATATTTTTGCCACATAGTAAATGAGAAAAGTCTTGAATATGTCTTATCGGATAGCGATCCGGACAGGTTCTTGCATTTAAAGCGCGATAATCGCCGCAAGGTCTCCACTTATTTTCTTTTTTAGGCACTAAATGTAGAGGAGATGACCAAGCGCTCTGAGAAGGTCGAGCAATGCCTAATTGCAGCATGGCATCAAATTCTCGTCTGGCAATTTTCAATTTATCCGGTGCTAATCTACGGGGTTTTTGTGCAACAGGCTGTCCAGGAGTGGTTATGATACGGTGTTTGGTGGAATGATTAGGCTTTTTAACTGATCCATCGGGTTTCATTATCTCAGGAAATCGTCTGAGTATTTGATGAAATGGTGACGAACCAGAAATTGTTTTAATAGTCTGAATATTAGCTTTACATATTCCTCCGCAAGACGTGAGATTGGTATTAGTGTCCAAAAGTTTTTGATTTAGTGCAGATATCGTATTCTCCAGACTACTTATTCGTGAATACATAGATAGAGAATTGTTGGACATACCTGTTGATGCTTGAGTTTCTGCAACATTGTTGAATAAACCATAGACATCAGTGACCGAGTCTGCTTTTTCAGCCAGTTTCTCCAACGTAAGGTCCTTGTGAGCAGCTAACAATGCCTGCACGTGTTTTAGTAGACGGCCCAACCACAGAGTCTGTAGTACTTTACGCGGAAATTCGGTTCCAGCAAGGTTGGATAAATGACGCAGATATTGCGTAGGCTTTCGATCTCCGAGGGGTTCGCTCTCCAGGAGCCTTCGAGTCTTTTGCTCTTTAGAAGTGCCCATTCGTTTTATGAGCTCCGATTTGAGCATACTGTACGACCGGTCAGAACGTTACAAAATATCTCTTCCCTCAACCGCATACTTCGCATCCAAGGCACTTAATGTGTGTGCAAGCTTAGTTGCATCGCGGGTTATTTTGGAGTTCTCGAAATTGCTCTCCAGCAGTATAAACCATAGTTCCGGGTCTGCTGGAATAAACGGTGGTAGACGGGTGGCTACATGGTCCACAGAATATTGTGCGGAAGATGATGCTGCTTCGCTTGTAGTAGGTTCAAGCGAATTTGGGGGGAGTATTGTTTGAATAAATAATTAATGTATTTGGAACTATGCGTTCTTATTAGTAAATTCAGTGAGTTGACATAAGAGCACAATAAGTTAACTGTAGTGGTGACCCCGAGAATAAGAGCACGCAATAAATGCAATCGGCACTACAACAATTGGTGACCCCGAACTGCGCAACTATGCAAATAAGTGCACACGGCTACCACAACAAATGGTGATCCCGACGCCGCAATTAGACGACAATCGCTGGAAAATACTAACTGCGCCACATGTTCGTTATGGCTCCGCATTATCGTTTTGCGCTGCATTGGCTCGCTCCCACAAGGCCCGACACAGTCGCTTCGGCAGCCACAGCAACGCCACGAAGCCCGACACAGTCGCTTCGGCAGCCACAGCAACGCCACGAAGCCCGACACAGTCACTTCGGCAGCCACAACAACGCCACGAAGCCCGACACAGTCGCTTCGGCAGCCACAGCAACGCCACGAAGCCCGACACAGTCCCTTCGGCAGCCGCAGCAAAACGCCACGAAGCCCGAAACAGTCGCTTCGGCAGACACAGCAATACGCCACGAGGCACAACACAGTCGCCTCAGCAGATAAAACGCACGCTACCACGAGACCCTACAACCGTCGTCTCTGCAGCCATTCTAGAACGCCACAGCCATGCCAGAACGCTACGCTGCAGGAGCCATCATCAGACGAATCTACGAAACCTCCACTTAGTCAGTGCCTTGCAGGACACTTGGGGGGGAGTAATGTGGCGACCACAAGGTTGGCAACCATGTCACAAGATTCTCGCACCGCGTCGTCATCGTCGTCACTCACAAAGGATCTCGCTCTCTTGATCAACAGCCGTCGACCGACCGACCGACGGCACGACCACCGCAAATATAGTTTTACTTTACTTTGTATTTAGTTAAGTTGTGTGTTCCATAATAAATATCGTTTGTGTGTAACCGCGTCTTTTATTATGGTAGCTCATTCCACATATGCTACACTTCTTTACCAGGCGCGCTTCAAGAGATTTAATTCGCGAATTGGCTTTACGCAACAATGGTGCATGAGATTCTTCATCTTGATTTGTGTTTGTACCCTATATTCATTCAAATACATGAATTTTCAAATGCATGGATAAATTTTGAACTTAACAAACACAATGTTAGCGCCAGCAACTAAGAAGCGTTGATAATCAGCTTAATAATACTTTCAAATACAACTTACAAACTTTTACCAGTAACGAGTCAACTCCGCAATTATAGCATATTGTTGCATGCACGCCAAACGAAACGTATGACGTTGTAGTGGCGCCAGAAATGCTAGAAACGGCGAGGAAAAACTCGACATACATCTCATACATGTATTTCATACATGTATTCAACAACCAAATCAATCCATAGATAAAACGTAGAATAATCCTCTAGAACGTAAAAAGGGAACATTCCAGAACTCAAACCAGACATATCTCACATGATAACGGAAAATTCCCAAGAACCCCAGACACAGTCCCAGATCTTTAAATAGCCCATAGGGCCCTCTAGAAAGCAAAAACAGAACATTCGAGAACCCGAGACACATTTGGCACGACTATAAATACCGCCGCGAGAGGTATTAGCAATCACTCAGTAGATGGCGAAGACAGCGAAAGGCTGTTACTTTGAAAAGCGATTCTAGTGTATCCGGGCGCGATTAATTAAAAGCGATAAAGTGCGAGTAATTATAGTGCGATAATTAAATTGATAAAGAATTTATAATAGTGCGATCAAGTAAAGTGTACGAAATTTAGTGTTATAAATATTTGTGTGAATAAAAGTGTAATTAGTGTTTTAAGAGAAACTGTTTTATTTCACGAATGTGAAGAATATCGAATCCACGGAAGGTGTTTTAACGGTAAAACACAACAATATTAATCAAATTCATAACCAACTAAGCAATTTTCACACAGGTATCCTGCTGTGTAATAGTGTTATCTTTGTGCACCGATTCAGGTTTTTGTATAGTATCAAATAATTAAAATTGCAAGAAGAAATGCTTTGCATAATATGAAGTAATTGAAATTAAAGGCGGTTTTGATAGCATTGATTTGATCATTGCACAAGAAAGGTGTATCGTGTTGTTCCGACTCGCCATTTCCTTCTCATTTCAAATATCTTGGTGTAGATTTAACAAAATTCAGACTGCCAACGCATTTCAAACATTATATTTCAAATAAACAAGAAGGCAGTCAATTCATTTAGCTATTACTGAATTCATTTATAAATTTTATGCTTTAAATCAGCAGTTTGAAAGGAGAGCATTACGAAAAAATCTGTAATGTTACGGCGTTTTAAAAAAGAAAATTTAAATGCACATATCACGTAACTTTAACAATGAAAAAAACCAGTCGAAATTGGAACATGTATTTTCTTGCAGTTCTACTTACGATTGAAACAAGATTTTTTTCACCGCATGACTTCGAAGTCTTGAAATGTTCCTATAAATAATTTTTATCGGTCGTGGAGTATTCAATCAATATAATATTGATGTATGCGAAAATAAAACTATATTAGTAACATAGTTACTCACATTTTCAACATGCATTTGCTCCTGTAAACTTTTGACTGGCTTGCTTTCGTTGGAAGAATCATTCTGAAATATTTTCAAATTCTTAAAAAGTTGTTTATCAATCTCGTTTTTAACACTCACATAATCAACTACCATTTGGTTGCTGGAATATCCACTATCAAATTCCTCATTGGCAGAGATATCCTTAAAAAAATCGTACAATACATGCAATAATAGGCAATATAAAGATTAAAATACCATTTCACATGTTGATTCAAACATATCATTCGCAGAGGATGTATAATGTATAATTCCAGGACAGTTTGCTGGTCTGCTACTGGACGCGTCCCCAGGTGGCGGATAGGGGCAGCCCACAGTGGTACGACGGCTTCGGAGAGTTATTAAGTGCGAAGTGCGGTTTAACTGTGTTGTCGCTGCGATATAAGATGACACCACTGGTACATCTAACTGTGTACGTGACTGCGACTAGATGGCCAAAAATTGTTCATACGAATAAGCAGCCGTGGACCAAAACCATGCCATGAAAGCTTGATCTCATGATCCTGAAGAACTGCGTATCTGAGCCCCAGGTAATGTATCCAGCATTATTTGATGGCTGCGGTAATCAAGCTCCCCTGTTCACCATTGATGCGTCGTGGCACTGCCGCCAGCAGGGCAGCGATGCAGATATGGTTTTTCTACATTGGCACAAACTGGTTTATTTTGCACGGACAAAGATCTCGACTAACGATTTGGAATTGATGCATTTGAACTGGTGGCTATGGTATTCTGGACCTAGTAACACCGGAGTCACATTCGAGTGCCAACGGCTCCAGGTTAATATCATACCGCCTCCGTCCTGTTAAAACCTTGGCAGGCCTCAGAGTACGTTCGAAGTTCGCGCTGTTGAGTTGACGGGACAGGTTCAGTTGAGTTGCACTCCTGATTAGCGCTGATCTGGCTCTGCGCAGGCGACCCCATAAGGGCGTCTCGCAACCCTCGCGTGGACTCCCTGCTTGCATTAGATAACCACGGGATCATTGAAGCGACTGTCCATCCGGACCTAGATAGCGGCTCTGAGGGGGGACCCATAAGATATGATAAACAATCAAATTAATAACAATAACGATAACGGGAACGAAGCAGATGGAAACACACCAGTGACGAAGGAAGTAAATCCTTTTATTGGTAGACCAAAGGTGCAAAGAACACCACCTGTGGGAAAAACTCCGCAAGAACAGAACAGGGGCAGTCTGAAACATCTAGCACCCTGAATTCTGCTGTGGCAGTTAGCGCGGCCACCACAAATAAAGTGGGTGAAGAAACTCCGCGTGCGGAACGGTGTTTGGTCCAGAGAAACATACGCAGGCACTGCGTTGTAGTGGGTACCTCTCCAGCGACGACGGCACGATTTTCTTCAAAGGGAAGCTATATTGCTGAAGAAAGGGCACAAGAAGAAAAGATGCTGCGAAAGTGCCGGGAAATAGTTAGAAAAATAGCAGCTGCATCCCAAGTGCAGAAAAATATATCGCGGCAGATGAAAGACGGTCTTCTTGAACTCGAAGAGGCTCTGGAAGTTGTAGAAGCTCGCAGAGAAAATTGGAAGAAGGCCGAGCTAGAGCTGAGGCAAATTGAAGGAGCCCAGCCTAGAGAGCATGGAGTAAAGGATACTGCCGAAACTTTGCAAGCCAAAGCACAAAAACGGGCAAGAACGCCTGAAGGTAGTCCTAACAAAGAAAATATCGTTCGAGCACGAACTGAAGTAGGCACTACCGAACAGCACACATGGGTGACTGTGTTGAAAAAGTCACATAAACGTAACGGCCGGCAAGATAAAGCGGCAAATTCTGGTTCAACCAAGAGCTTGGCGTCGAATTCAGAGCTTAACCTGAAAAAACCGAGGCAGAAAAAAACGAAATCGCCTAGGGCAAGAAAGGAAGCTGTGGTAATAAAGCCTACCCAAGGGAAGAGTTATGCAGAAGTCCTTCAGCATATTCGGGCAGGGGTAAGCCCAAGCAAAGTGGGGGCACACGTTCACCAAATCAGAAAAACGGCAGACGGTGGAGTACTTGTGACACTGGCAAAGTGTGAAGACATCTCGAAATTCGGTGATGCAATCCAGGCAGCTGTGGGGGGTTTTGGAGAGGTTAAAAGACTCGTCTCCAAACTCAAAGTCGAGATACTCGACCTCGATAGTCTTACGGCAGAAGAGGAGGTGTTAGCAGCGATTCGGGAAGAGGGGATTCAGAACGTAAAAGTTACCTTATGTCCCCCGAATACAAGTGAACATGGGAAAGCCATCGTTGAACTGGACGAAGCAAAAGCTTTGAAGCTAGTTGATACTGGACGAATTAGAATTGGCTGGGTTAACGCTAGGGTTAGGAAGCGACCTGAAGTTGTGCGCTGTTTCAAGTGCATGGGATACAACCATACCAAAAAAAGACTGCAAAGGACCAGACCGTAGCACTAACTGCTGGAAGTGCGGACAAGTGGGACACGTTGCAAATGTATGCTCGGTGGAGCCATTCTGCCTGCTGTGCAACGACAAAGGTAAAACAGGAGAAGTGAAGCATGTTCTGGGATCAAGAACATGCAAAGGTTTCCGAGAAGCGCTCGATGCGCAGAAGAAGTTGCTGCGTAGATGAGGGTTCTACAGGGGAACCTGCGAAGATGCCGCACTGCGGACGATTTACTCACGCAGCTTATGCAAGAATCCAAAGCTCAAATCGCAATAATCAGCGAACCATACCGAAGGAGAAATCCAGAGACATGGTATTCAGACACTTCGGGCTATGCAGCTTTATGGGTTGCAGACACTCGGAAAGTCCGGGTTGATCGGCGAGGTTCGGGCGATGGATATGTTTGGATTGAAAACTGCGGCATCAGTTTTGTCAGCTGCTATTTTTCACCGAACGACCCAATAATGGAATTTCGTAGAAAGATAGAGGCATTAGAAGACGCTCTTCGAGACCTTCCTGGCAAACTGGTAGTAGCTGGTGACTTCAATGTGAAAGCCTTGGAATGGGGGATGCCGACTCAAAACACAAGAGGGAGATTAATTATGGAAATGGTCTCCAGGCTGAGTATGGTCGTGGTGAACCGGGGCTCAACACCAACTTACCGCCAGGCTTCGGTGAGTCCATTCCCGATATATTTTTTGTCTTGGAGACGTTTTCCATGATGACAAAGGATGGGAGGGTGATGGAGGAGTACACTGGAAGTGACCACAACTATATTACTTTCTGGCTGTCGGGGGAAAGCCCGGCCCCTCAGAACTTAAGACGGAAAATACTCGGGTGGAATATTTCAAAGTTGGATAGGGGGAAGCTTTTGGAGTCACTAGGCAACAGCTTTACTGACGAAGTCAGCGCGGGACAAACAGGGGTAGCAATGGGCTCTGGGGAAATAGGTACGGTTGTAAATTCGACCATGGGCGAAATTCGGCGAGCGTGCAATGCGTCGATGCCACTTCGTAAGTCACTACCGGGCAAATAGAGCGCTTATTGGTGGACTGAGGAGATAGCGGAACTAAGACGAAGAGCTCTAGCATGCAGGCGTAGGGCACAACGGTCTATTGGACGACCGGAAGCGTTGCTACTTGTCGTCACCCACAAAAAGGCAAAAACAGAACTGGGAATAGCTATAAAACGGAGGAAAAGGCAAATGTAGCAATCTCTATGCGAAGAAATTGACCGGGACCCGTGGGGCAAGGGTTACAAAATAGTATCGGGTAGGCTGGGCCGCATGGGTCCCGACCCACCCAAGGAGGCGGATGTCCTCAGGAATATTGTAGATTCACTGTTCCCAGCGCACGATGTAAGAGCAGAGAACAACCACACAGTCCACCAGGAAGATATCCTTTTGTTCACTGAAGAAGAACTACGAAGCGCGAGTGCCAGAATGAAGAACCGAAAAGCCCCAGGCCCGGACATTATTCCAGTAGAAGTCCTAAAGGTAGTGGTGGAACGACACCCGTCAACATTACTACGCATGTACAATGAATGTTTACTAGTGGGTGTCTTTCCGTCACCCTGGAAAGTGGCGCGACTTGCCCTAGTTTCAAAGGGAAAGGGAGATCGTAACACACCATCAGCGTACAGAACTCTCTGCTTGCTGGACACTGTGGGGAAACTTTTGGAAGGGCTGCTGAAACCTCGATTAAAAGCAGCTATACGAAGAGCAGGTGGCATCTCGAAAAACCAACATGGATTTCGCAGTGGCCACTCAACAATAAGGGCCATCTGCGAAATAATTAGCGCAGTAGATCGCGCAGAGGCCGCTTGTCATCGAGCTAGACCCATTGTGTTTTTGGTAACGCTGGACGTTCGTAACGCCTTTAACTCGGCGAGATGGACAGACATACTGGATTCTCTTCAGCGACATTTTCAAATAGAGGAATACTTGCTGGCAATGGTACGGGATTACCTGAAAGATCGCCATTTGATCTATGAAACGAATCAGGGAACTGTACGCAAAACCATTACAGCTGGGGCAGCACAAGGATCCATTCTCGGACCAGACCTATGGAATGTTGCGTATGATGGTCTCTTACGCCTCGAAATGCCGGAAGACGTGCTCTTGGTGGGCTATGCTGATAATGTAGCCGCTGTCATAACGACTAGAAATCCTCATCTCACCCAACTCAAACTCAATCAAGTAATGAGAATGGTGGAAGCCTGGATGGAAAGCCATGGTCTCCAGCTGGCGATGGCGAAAACTGAGATTGTCATGCTGACCAAGAGAAGAATACCAACCATTATACCCATGACGGTTGGCTCTGAAGTACTTGAGACCAGAAAATCGGCTAAGTATCTTGATATTGGACTCGAAGCTGGCTTATGGGGAGCACATCCGAAAAGTATGCGGAAGTAGGGCGCTACTGTCTGTTATCTCGCTTGGGAGACTCATGGCAAATGTTCACGGTCCTAGTCCGAGTAAACGTAAGCTCCTTATGACGGTGGCTCATTCAATGCTGCTGTATGGTGCGGAGATATGGGCCACTTCGTTAAGGTTTGAAAAGTATCGAGCTAGGATGGTGAGCGTCCAGCGTAGGGGAGCGCTGCGAATTGCAAGCAGCTTTAGAACAGTTTCAGGAAACGCCGTGTTAGTGATAGCGAGAGTAATCCCAATTGATCTGTTGGCGAACGAACGCAGGGAAGTGTTCCTGAACAGAGCAGAAGTGGGAAGAGAAATCTTGGTTGCTCAAGCACGAGCGCGAACGCTTGAGCTTTGGGAGGAGCGTTGGGCTACGAGCTCAAAGGGAGCATGGACGATTAGGCTAATTCGCACCTTAAAACCTTGGCTTAATCGCGACCACGGTGAAATAAACTTCTACCTGTGCCAGTTCCTATCGGGCCACGGCTACTTCAGGAAATACCTTCACAGAATGGGGAAAGTCAGGACGGAGTTCTGTAAGTACTGCGCTAAGGAAAGTGATGACGCTTTGCATACCTTTTTCCATTGCACCCGCTTTAGAAGAGAGCGACACATGCTCTTCTCTGCAATTGGCCCTGTGACGCTGGAGTCAATCGTGGAGATGATGCTACAGTCAGAAGACGCCTGGTCAGCTGTTTCAGCATATGTGGAGTTGGTATTGCGCTTAAAAAAAAGAGGAAGGATGTCTCATAGACTCCTGAAAGCCTGACAGAACGGAAGTAAGCCAATGGGACACCTGATGGGTGGAAGTAGCACGGCCGAGTTGAAGTAATGCGAAAGCGGTTCCGACTCGGACCTCCGTGGTCAGCGGGTGACGTTTTTTAGTGAGTAAGAATCTCACATAATCTTGTTTAGTTCGCAAGATACCTATTGAAGGTTTTTGACATCCGCTCCCAAAAAAAAAAAAAGAGGATGTATAATCAACCGTGAAATCACCGCTGTATACTTCTTTGGGAACCTGAAGTATATTAAATAAACTTCATTGCTATTATTTCAATAATTGTTTCTTACGGTGATTGTGGAACGATTTAGGTAACGCGACCTAGTATTCTGCTCCTCAAGCTCTTGCACATAGCCCTAAAATTAAATTTTTGGTTATAATTAAATTATTTCCATTGTTTCGATACATACCTGATCGTTTTCCATAAATCTTGCAGTGTAAGGCTTTGCTCTGCGTTCCATATCCAGTACCTATCAACACCATGCTAAACATAAACATATGTGTTGTAAAAACGTACTCTTACCTTTTTTGGACACACGGCTTGGTTTCGTTCTTCGACGCTATCTGTCTTTGCAAACACACAGACTGCCTGCAAATTAATCTGCAAATTATGAATTGAAACTACTTGCATATAATTTACAGAAAAATTACACTCGGTACGGCTTTCACAGATAAAATTACTCTCCGCTGCTGCTTGATTAAGTCACTTTCACAAAAGTGGTCCGAACAAACAACAGCAGTTTTTTTTACCTCCGTCAATCCAATCGAGTCCAACCACGCCTGCCTGCGGGTAATATCGCCAGGAAACCTGTAATTAAAAAATATGTGAGAGATTAGGTCTCTTCGCGTACTGCAGCAGCAACATATTTTTGCAGCTGGCTTCTTTCTGTATCAAAATTTGGCTTGCAGCAACAGTACTTAAAACGACTTGCTGTGAATCTATTTTAAAATAAGGTGCGTTTTTTTGCACACCCGAGCAGATCGAAATTTGTTAAGTATATTGAATACAATAACAGCAGTTCAAATTTTGTAAAGTATATTGAATACAACAACGATTTTGCTGTTATATTCAGTACAATTAACAAATTTTGATCTGTTCGGGTGTGCGAAAAATTATACCTATATTTTAATAGATTCAGGTATGTGAACAGACCTATTAGAATCTTCAATATAATTTTCCTTATGTTTTTTGCTTAAGTTTTTCGTAGTTAATTTCAAATACAACAGATTGTTAAATATTCAGTCGTAATTTTAATTTTCAGCTAGAAACAAATATATATTGAAAATTTCACCTTAAAGCGTAATATATTTTCATATCCACACAAATCCAAATGCCCCTTGCAGCTGCCCAGTTGTCGCCCACTTTGACCAACTGAAACGGCACAACATGGCTTGTCATTTAAATGTAAACAAATAAGTAGACGCACTAATTCAATTTACAATTTAAAAGCCTCTGACTATCCTATACCGATTTTGTTACGCGTTTCACATTTAGGAACTCTTATTTTAATTTATAACAATGCATTACCTGAAAAACGAAACTCCATTCACATGGAAACCTTTCTTTTTTGGGCAACCAACCACACAGCACCGCATTGTATTTATTTATCTGCGACAAAAAACACAATATAACTTGTTCCCTTGAACATTTATCACTTTCACTTACTAACACACTTTGTACTTTTTGTGTGGAACTTATGATTGATATCAATAAGGGCCTTAATTCACGTTTTTTTAATCGATTTCACATATCGCGACGGTTATCTCGAATCAACAAATGTCAACAAATCAAACTCACATTGACAGTCCCAGTTACTGGAACGATGCTGGAACACTTGGGAATGTCAGAGCACTGCGTTCTCACCCATATTCATACAATTGTTTCTGGCAACAGTCACGTACAGTATACGTATATGCTATTCGCATATCCTCTATACTTTTACATCAATGTTCTCATCAGACACCTGCACACAATGCATATTTGACTGATGTGACCACTTGCAGTTGGAAATCATTAACTTTTATTTACGCTTGATTCGGCTTCTGAGGCTTATTCCGCAAAACGATCGAGTATCCCGTATCAATATTCTCTGCTTTGATAAGCTTTAGAGACGATATACGTTGTCTATGCTGATTTATAGACAAGAAGGGAACCATGATCACAATTAAATAACATTTACAAGTAAATTATGTCGATGGATATACATAAGTCGGAGATGTTAAAATTTGTCGCAACTAGCGTAAATAAAAATTAATGATTTCCAACTACAAGTGATCACTTCAGTCAAGTATGCACTGTGCGCTGTTGTCTAATGAGCATCAGTGCATACCTTCGAAACCACTTTGTCAAATAAAAATTTTCAATGTAAATAAATTTTTTTTTTCAATTTTCATCATCCCGCAAAAACAATTCCAATTAGACCTTTTATAGTTAAACAGTTCATTGACAGTTTACAATATAGGAAGTAGTAATTAGATGTCTCGAATATGATCCTGCGCGACATTGTAAAAAGAATAACAGGTATCTAAAATATTTTTCCGTCGATTATTTAAATGCTATTTTTACAGGAGGTAGGAATAATGAGTATCAAATATAATTTCAAAGAGGAAACGCGTTGAACAACATACGATGAAAGTACATACGAAATAATAAATTATATAGCATTTTATTTACTTGTATCTTTAAATTACTTACTTTAAAAAAAAAAAGTACCTAAACTACATAAAATACCATCACACAGCTTTTTTCATTCAAAGAATAACCACACACCATGCTTCAGCTGTCCACTATTGAATTTTAATCTTCAGCAGCAAAGACCCTGTTGATGAAATATATTCCGGTCGCATACCAATATTGCTGAAAAAACATTTCTTTCGTACATTTATTTGAATATAAGTACAAATTAAGAGCCTGCACCAAGCCCATCTTTATAATCTACAGCTAAGTGCCGAGTTTCAGCTCAGCAACAATTTTCTACGATTTCTTGCAACAGAGCTATCAAGCTATGAAGACATATATATTTCAATGTAAGCAACATCCTATTCAAATATATTGCACAAATGCAATATGCAAATTCAAATTCATATTCGCCACTCTGGCGGCAGCTTCACTTAATTCTATTATGATGATTCTATTCTCATGAAGCTTCACTTAATTCTATTATGGGCAAATTAACCGATCGACTTCAATTGAGTGAATTTTCGTTCAGTTTCAGCGCTCACTTAAGCTCACTTAAGTGCTTTATAGTTCTACCTTTAAGGTAGAACTATAATGCAATTAAGTGAACTTAAGTGAGCGCTGAAACTGAACGAAAATTCACTCAATTGAAGTCGATCGGTTAATTTGCCCATAATAGAATTAAGTGAAGGTTCATGAAGCTGCCGTCAGAGTGGCGAATATGAATTTGAATTTGGAGGCATATGAGATGAACTGATGTGAGCGTTTACGCAATATATTTGAATAGATTTTTGCTGCAATTGAAATATAGTTGTCTTCATAGCCTGCTAGCTCTGTTGCAAGATATCGTAGAAAATTGTAGCTGAGCTGAACCTCAGCACTTTGCTGTAGATTATTAGATCTATAAATATGGGCTTGGTGCAGGCTCTTAATTTGTGTTTATATTCAAATAAGTGTACGAAAGAAATGTTTTTTGAGCAATATTGGTATGCGACCGGAATATATTTAATCAACCAGGTCTTTACTGCTGAAGTTTAATATTCAATAGTGGACAGCTGAAGCATGGTGTGTGGTTATTCTTTGAATGAAAAAAGCTGTGAGACGGCATTTTAAGTAGTTCATGTACTTGTATTTTTAAAAGTAAGTAATTTAAAGATACAAGCAAATAAACTACTATATAATTTATTATTTCGTATGTTGTTCAACGCGTTTTCTCTTTGAAATTATGTTTGAAACTCATTATTCCTACCTCCTGTAAAAATAGCATTTAAGTGATCGACGAAAAAATATTTTAGATACCTGTTATTCTTTTTACAATGTCACGCAGAATCATATTCGAGACATCTAATTACTACTTCCTATATTGTAAACTGTCAATGAGCCGTTTAACAATAAAAGGTCTGTTCGCGTACTACGATTAATTGCAATTAATTGCAATGAAGCCGTTTTTGTACTCCGTTTTACTGAAAACTGAAAAATTCCCCTCTTTCAGCAAATTTCAGTAGGGTCTGAGCTACTGAAAAATACTGAAAACCGTCAAATGGCTTTTGGCGTAATGTTATTATGAAGGACGAATATGTTGGTGGCGATAATTTATCACCGCTTAGGATGACTTTATAATCACTATTGTTCTCCCGAATACCGACAACTGACACTTTTGTTTGTCAATTTTCAGGATATGCAATGAGAGTGTTTTCGTACTTTTCATGAATTTCCCCCACCGCATGATTCAGGAAAATTCAGTGACTGAAAGTACGCGAACAGACATAAAATATTCAAATATTTCACATAGCTATTATTACTTCTACAATACCGCATACGAACGATCATCACTTCTACCTCCTGCAAAAATAGCAAGCGATTCACGAAAACATATTCAAATATTTTACGTGCCTTCTATTGGTCGTAGTCGTTACACAAACCTCCTGTCAAATTTACTTAATTGATGTACGGTCCCAGTCGTACGCCACTTAAGTGGCCCGAATTGAACGAAACTTAACGAAACGGCAGATAAGTACATTATGGGTATGCCGCTTGTTTTCTATGCAACCGTACTGTCACTTAAGCTGCTTAAAGTTCACTTAAGGTAGAACTATAATGCAATTAAGTGAACTTAAGTGAGCGCTGAAACTGAACGAAAATTCACTCAATTGAAGTCGATCGGTTAATTTGCCCATAATAGAATTAAGTGAAGGTTCATGAAGCTACCGTCAGAGTGGCGAATATGAATTTGAATTTGGAGGCATATGCGATGAACTGATGTGAGCGTTTACGCAATATATTTGAATAGATTTTTGCTGCAATTGAAATATAGTTGTCTTCATAGCCTGCTAGCTCTGTTGCAAGATATCGTAGAAAATTGTAGCTGAGCTGAACCTCAGCACTTTGCTGTAGATTATTAGATTTATAAAGATGGGCTTGGTGCAGGCTCTTAATTTGTGCTTATATTCAAATAAGTGTACGAAAGAAATGTTTTTTGAGCAATATTGGTATGCGACCGGAATATATTTAATCAACAAGGTCTTTACTGCTGAAGTTTAATATTCAATAATGGACAGCTGAAGCATGGTGTGTGGTTATTCTTTGAATGAAAAAAGCTGTGAGACGGCATTTTAAGTAGTTTATGTACTTGTATTTTTAAAAGTAAGTAATTTAAAGATACAAGTAAATAAACTACTATATAATTTATTATTTCGTATGTTGTTCAACGCGTTTTCTCTTTGAAATTATGTTTCAAACTTATTATTTCTACCTCCTGTAAAAATAGCATTTATGTGATCGACGAAAAAATATTTTAGATACCGGTTATTCTGTTTACAATGTCGCGCAGAATCATATTCGAGACATCTAATTACTACTTCCTATACTGTAAACTGTCAATGATCCGTTTAACAATGAAAGGTATGTTCGCGTACCACGATTAATTGCAATTAATTGCAATGAAGCCGTTTTTGCACTCCATTTTACTGAAAACGGAAAATTTCCACTTTTTCAGTAGGGTCTGAGCTACTTAAAAATACTGAAAACTGTCAAACGGTTTTTGGCCTAATGTTATAATATTATGAAGGACGAATATTTTTGTGACGATAATTTATCACCGCTTAGGATGACTTTATAATCATTATTGTTCTTCTGAAAACCGACAACTTACACTTTTGTTTGTCAATTTTCAGGATATGCAATGTGAGCGTTTTTGTACTTCTCATGAATGTCCCCCACCACATGATTCAGGAAAATTCAGTAAAATTCAGTGACTGAAAGTACGCGAACAGACCTAAAATATTCAAATATTTCACATACCTATTATTGAGTCTACAATACCGCATACGAACGATCATTACTTCTACATCCTGCAAAAATGCCAAGCGATCCACGAAAACCTATTCAAATATTTTACGTGCCTTCTGCCATGCTTCTATTGGTTGTAGTCGGTACGCAAACCTCTTGTCAAATTTACTTAATTGATGTACGGTCCCAGTCGTAGGCCACTTAAGTGGCCCGAATTGAACGAAACTTAACGAAACGGCAGATAAGTACATTATGGGTATGCCGCTTGATTTCTATGCAACCGCACTGTCACTTAAGCTACTTAAAGCTCACTTAATTGCATTATAGTTCTACCTTTAATTGCATTATACATTCCGATTTGGAACCTGGGAGAGATAAGTCGCATCAGCAATTTCGATAATCAGAATAGCATTGAAGATAACCTATAATAATTTTTGAAATTGTGAAGTGGTGTGCTTTTCGGGGTGCCTAGAATTAACTTCGGATGAATTTGTTTTTTCGTGATTGAAAGTGTTGGAAATATCAAGGGCCAGGCTCTGGTAAGATCTGTAGATTTGAGAGAAGTAGTGGAGTTAGATTGGGGGTAGGTAATTGATTAGTGAGGATAATAAAGACCTAGAGGCTGAAGGATTGAGTAGGTCATAATGGAGGAGAGCCCTGAGGAAGGGGACTCCAAACCAAGGGTAAAGAGAAAGAAAGGGGTTGAAGAGATCATGGTTTTGTCAAAGACAGCATTAAAGCAGGTGGTCCCAGATTCAGTGAATAGTGAGGTTAGGTGTACGGAACATGTGGTAGAAAGCATGGTGGATAATGTAGGAAATTCATTAGAACAAAATGATAAAGGAGTGAATAGTGGCATGGAGGTGGTAGAGAAGCAGAAAAATATGAGGCCTGATAGAGAGTTAAACAGATATATTAGAAATTCAAAGAAAACTTATCCAGTGATTGTTGAAAGGAAAAATGAGGAAGGAGGTAGAGCTAGGTTAGATGATATGACCTTCTATACAATGACGAACGGAGAAAATATTAAAAACATTCAGAAAGTTGTTAAAGTAGGCTTTAACAAAATCAAAATTGATTTCAAACAGGCGGAAGACGCGAACAATCTTTTAGATAGCAAGATTCTAAGGAAATATGGCTGCTGTGGGTACATTCCTAACAACTTTCTATATAGGTACGGGATAATTAGAAATGTTCCGCTGAACTTTAATTTAGAAAAAATAATTCAGATGGGAGTGCCAAGTAATAAGTTTGGAAATAGAATAAAGAATATGAAAATTAGAAGTGTTGAAAGGATGTCAATGAGAGACAGGAACGATTTGTCGAAATTCATACCGTCGTTAACGATTAAATGTATGTTTGAAGGTGAGGACGTCTCAGATTATGTATATGTAGAATATTTAAGAATGGAAGTTGAGTACTATATAACGAAACCTAAACAATGTTACAAATGCGGGAGGTTAGGTCACATTACTAAGTATTGCAACAATGAAAATAAAAGATGTCTGAGATGTGGGGAGATTAACTGTGAAGGGATATGTAACTTGGTTAAATGCATTTTATGCAATTCAAACGAACACTTTTCTACAGATAAGAGATGCCCTAAGTGGAGAGAGGAGGAACTCATTATGGAGATAGCTGCAAAAAGAAATGTGAACTATGTTGAAGCCAGAGATTATGTAAATAAGATTAATAGATTTAGTGGTTTAGACGAGGTTGATCTAAGTGAGTATCCTGAGCTAAAGGGTAAAAAGGATGGACCAACAAGAGATGTGGATAAAGAAAGCAATAGTACATTTATCAAAAAGAAATTTTCTGAAGTATTAAAGTATAAAAACAGAGATATGGGAATTAAGAAAATAGGGAAAGCAAATGAATCAGAGAGACAAGACAGAAAGGAGGAAGGAGGAAAAAAAGAGTCAAGAGGTAAACCAGTATATGAGAATAAAAATTATCAGATAACTAGTGAGCTTGAAAAATTTCTTACTAGTATTATGAAAAACAAGGAAATAGAGATGATTATGTTGGAGAGGGAATCAATTTCCAATAGTATAGTAGACTTTTTGATAAATTTAAAGAGGAAAAATGAGAAAATAGTAATAAACCAAAATGAAAATATTGCAATTGAATATTCAGGGAATTTATAGAAATAAAAGTAGTTTGGAATTTTATTTGAATAATGAACATTTTGACATAGCCTTGGTTTCGGAGACTTGGGCTACAGAAGAGAATAATAGTAGCATAAACGTGAATGGATATAATATTGTAGCTAAAAATAGGAAGGATAAAAGGGGAGGGGGTGTGTGTATTCTCATTAGAAAGGAGATCAAGTTTCAGGAGATAATTCTGGACGCTAAAGTAGAAGCAGTGGGTCTTAAAACCATTAACCAAAAAAATTATTTAAGTATTTATTCTGTTTATTGTCCACCGGACATTGTTCGTGAGTTTTTCTATGATGAATTAAAAAAAAATTTAGTAACTGCGCACAAGTCCATTTTTATCATGGGAGGAGATTTTAATGCTAGGAGTATATGTTGGGGTGACCATATAAACAATGCGAGAGGGAAAAAAATGCGGAGACTAATGAATGAATTTAGCTTGATATTTTATAATAATGGAAATAGGACCTTTTCAAATAAAAGGATCCAAGGACAGGGAGGGTCGTCAGCTCCGGATGTCACCTTTAGCAATTTTATGCCTACTAAATTGAAATGGAATACACAGAACAACCTAGTTAGTAAAAGTAATCATAAAGCCATAGTTTTTACATTCAAGGCAAAATTAAGTAGAGAAAATAGAATAAATAAGATATCTAAGAAAATTCTGGAAGAAATCAACCAGTTTACGTTTCAAGGTAATTTAAGTCTAATTAGTAAGGATTTTCAAGCAATAGTAGAGAATAATCAAGTAAAGTGTACTAAGTTAAAGCATACAAATAAAGTTTGGTGGAATGAAGAGATAAAGGTATTATGGTATAAGAAAAAGGATATCCTGAAAAAATACAAACAGAGTAGGTTAATGGTTAATTTCTATGAATATCATAGAGCCGTGACGAATTGGAATGAGGAAGTAAAAAAGCTTAGGAGAGAAAGCTGGATAAATAAAATCATGGAGCTGGCCAAAGGAGATAACATCAAAGAATTTTGGAGATTTATAAACAATATTAAGAAAATAGGAAAGATAAGCAATCCATCAGGTTGGGATAAAAAAAACAATTTAACTTATTTAACAATGATTAAAAACAAAAGTCACCAAGACAGTTTAAATATAAATGAGCTTAGGAATCCATCAGAGAGGATGAACCTAAAAATAGGGGAAGTAGAAGAAGTCTTGGCAATGCACAAAAAAAAGTCAGCTCCTGGGCCGGATCAAATCACGTATGAGATGCTAAGAGCGATGAATTCAAAAAGTAAAGAAAAATTAGTAGATGCTTTGAATGATACAGTGAACGATCACACTAACCTATCAGAATTGTTAAAGATAAGGGTCTCCCCTATACTTAAACCACAGAAAAACCCTAATGAATTGATAAACTACAGGCCGATTTCCTTATTGAATGTACTGGTAAAAGTAATAAACAGGATAATTAAAAACAGATTAGTAGAAAATAAAGAATTAATGAATAAAATTCCAAGAAACTCACATGCGTACCAAAAGAACAGATCAATTAGTACATGTCTCAACATGGTAGACCTTTGGATTAACCAAGCTAAAGCGAAACATCTAAATGTGATGATGGTAACGCTGGACATTTCTAACGCATATGAAGGGGTTGACCTTAAAGTATTAAAGGATACTATGATCGAATTAAATGTGCCTGAAGTCTATAGTTGGTGGATACTCGCATTCCTTGTGAATAGAAGCTTAATGCTAGGAGAGGCGAATGTAGCGGTCAAAAATGGTATCCCGCAAGGGGATGTATTAAGCCCTCTGTTATTTAATTTCTACACGGCGGCTTTGCATAAAGTAATTAGTAATAATATTAAGATAATTCAATACGCGGATGACTTTTTAATCATAGCTACCAATAGGAATAAGAATGTTTGCTATAATGAACTACAAAGAAGTATGGATTTGTTTGCGGGAGGAGCTAGAAATCTGAAATTACCACTAAATGCGGAGAAATGCAAAGGGATTATATTGAATAGAAACACAAACTATGCAAGTAGAATTAAAATAGAGGACAGAGAAGTGGAGTGGGTAACTGAAGTAAAATTTCTTGGAAAAATCATCAAAAATAATAGTTCGGAGAAAGATTTTGTGCTAAATAAGATAGAACAAGTCAAGCCAGAAATTAGTATGGTAAAGAGAGTCACAGGGGTGAAGAGCGGGCTCCCACCAGAAAAGAGTATAGTACTGTATAAGTCTTTTATCAGAGCGAAGTTAGAAAGCCATGTGTCAAGCCTATATGAAGCGCCGAAATATTTGTTAAAAAGAATAGACAGTCTGAAAGCTGGAGTGATAAAAAGATGCCTAGGATTAATGAAACAGACTCCAAATATAATTGCATTTGACATGGCGAACGAAGTACCAACCAATTGCAGGGCTCAGATTAGGTTAGTAAAAGAAATAATCAAAATAAAAATGACTGAAAATGTAGTATTTAAAGAAATAATTTCAATGAAATCCAAAGCTAGATATTATCAAATATATCATAAATTTAGGAATGTAATAAATAGAGCAGAAGAGGTAGAACAAATAGATAGACCAAGAAATCTAAAACTAGTTCCTAAGCAAAATGGTCTGTTCAAAAGTATTAGTCCAAATGATAAGGAAATAATAAGGAGTAGGTATGGAGAACTTATTGGTAAAGCGACAGCATCTAATAAAATCATCATTATAACAGATGGAGCAAAATCGTGTTTAGGAAGGGGATGTGCGTTTTTGATGCAGAAAAATAATCAGGTTAAAAAGTTCAGTTTAAGTCAGGAGGGCTCCGTAGTCAATGCGGAATTGACAGGGATTCTTCTTGCGTTATCAGAATGTAAATTAAATCCTGAGGAGAAAGTTATGATTTTAACAGACTCAAATGGGGCATGCTTAGAAATTAAAGAGAATTCTCTCAATAAAAAGGTCATTAATGATATTTATAAAGTATGTAGGGAAATACCTAATAAAGAAATAGGAGTGATATGGATACCAGGGCACTGTGGAATAGAAGATATGAATAAAGTGGATGAGGGAGCGAAAGAAGGAATGATGGAGGGAGAAGTCTACAATAATAAATTTGAGGCGGATGAAGCAATAGAGCAAATTAGTGAGTTAATCAATAATGAGAACAGACAAAATTATAGAAGGGAAGTAGGGAAGTATAAACAATGCACCTGGAATAAAGCATTTCTAAGTGGAAGAAGTAGGTTTTGGTTTAAGAATTTAAAATTAAAAAGTAAGACAGTCAAACAGTTAAATAGATTAATAACTAATAAATGCTTCAGTAATTTACAATTATTCAGGATGAAAACTATAGACAGTCCGAAATGTTCTGTATGTGACTGGTAGATGACCTAGATCACCAAATTTTCCACTGTCAGGCATTAAGTAAACAGAGAGTGGAGTTTGAAATTTTCCAACACTACAATAAAGTAGACTCGATACTGATGGTAAATAATACAAAGCACATCACTGAGTTGGGAAGGTTTCTAGAGTTGGTAGAGTTGAACTTGTAAACAATTTAATGTAAAAAGTTAAAGTAGCTGTTTAATGTATTTTTATAAGATGAAAATATCTGAGCCTTGTAAATAATATAGTAATAAGTAATTAAAGTCAGTAACTATAAACAGTTAGAGTAACAAAGTAAAGTTTAAAGAAATCAAAAATGAGTAGTTAAGAAATAGATTGAAGTAGAATTTAAACCCAACTAATGGGTGATGTCGAACACGATGGCTGATGCGAATCGTTATAAGCCAACCTTTTCCTCGTAAAACAGGAATTAGTACTCAAAAAAAAAAAAAAAAAATTGCATTATAGTTCTACCTTTAGTCACGTTGCAATGTAACCAGGTGATTTCGTTCACTGCGGTTGGTCACTGTTGGCTGTGCTTCTCTGCGTCGACTGTAATTCAGGCATAAATATTATTATTATAACGCGTCCACGCACAAAAAACTAACGTTTTATTTATATTGTTTCATGCACGAACAAACATGTTGCGACGTGTCGGCGGCCGAAAGAGCGACAACCGTTAAAGTGTCTGTCTGATCATGTGTTCTTGGAATAGAAACAATATATAAATAGCTAAAAACCGTAAACAAACTATAAATAGCCAATACACAATAACAATCGATAAAACGTAGAATAACTCTCTAGAAGGCAGTTTGAGAAACTTCGAGAACCTAAGACACAGACCCATTTCACATAACAACAAAACGGATCTTTAAATAGCCCATAGAGCCCTCTAGAAAGCAAAAGCAGAACATTCGAGAACCCAAGACACATGCGAACACGACACGAATATAAATACCGCCACGAGAGGAGCTGGCAATCAGTTAGAAGCGAAAGCTTGTACACGCGAGTTAAGGTTAGTACGCTGGCGAGCCTGAATTCCGGACACTCGTTGTGCTATTTATTTCTACACGGAAAAATTTTCGTGTAGAGAAGTGTAGAATATTACAAAGTGACAGTTAATTGCTCTCAACTTTGGCGGCATGGGATTTAGAAATTAGCTTTCTTTGAAAATAACCTTTACAATCTACCAACTGTATGTCAAATACTATGTTACTATTCCATCAATGCTTCTTTCAGCTCTTCAATTTTAAATTCATTCAGGTTTGCTGCCTCATCATACTGCTATATTATGAACCAAACCAAAGTTTATGAAAGAAACCAAGTTCTAGTAGCAAATTTTACAAACTACTTTCACTTTAAATTCAATTAGACTGAATGAAAATAGGCGTAGTTTTTCGAAGTAAAACAATTATGTAATCTATTTAATAATTGTTTATTTGATATATATTTCCTTCACACGAATACATAATTTCCATCCATGCATTTCATATCGCGTACACATGCGGTGTTGAAAACTTTAGGTCTGTTCGCGTACCTGAATCTATTATAATATATTCAAATAGATTCGCATAATTGCTTCAAGCCAAATTTTGCAGCAAAAAGAAGCCAGCTGCCAAATTATGTTACTGCTGCAGTTTGCTGAAGTATGCGAACAGATCTTTTATAACGTCGCACTAATTCAATTAACCAACCAGCTAATTAAAGTGCTTCCTAGCAAACGTATCTGCCAAAAAAACCAAATGTGCTGGAAAATCATTGCTTCAAGTTCTGCACGAACTATCCTACGCATAAAATTAGAAGACAGAAAGTTCCGACGTACAACAAATTGCAAATTTTCAAACCAAATTCAAATTTGACGCGCGGTCAAAATGGCCAAAATGATTGCTTTCCGTGACCAAATAAATAGCAGACCATTTAATTCAGGCACCTCGTGCCTGAAAAAACTCTCCACTTGTGCTGCAGAGCCACCTACGAGCGAAAAGCAACACTGAAATTCTGACACTTTTCAGGCAACGTTTCAGGACGGGCAGCGTACCGATTTTCTCAAGTGACCTGAAAAAAAATTCAGGTCCGGAATTCCGTCACTCTTTTCCCATGCATTTTAAAGGGGGACAGGAATTCAGGCTCGGCAGCGTACTAACCTTTAGTAGTGAGTCAGTTTACAGCGAAAAGTCTGTTACGGTGAAATTAGTATCCGGGTGCGGATATTTTGTTTGAAAGCGATAAATTGAGTTGTTGTAACGCGGAATTATAATAGTGCGATAGTAAAGTGTAAACAAATAAGTGTTTATAATTATTTGTGTGTTAATAAATATTATACACAATATTATAGCTGAAAATCCGCACGTAAAATCTCCGTGTATATCGGCACTGCCAGAAGGAAATGTCAAAATATACGGCTAAATTGACGTCATAGCTAAAAGGATTACGTAGCCTGACGGCCCGTACTTCTAGGAGGCATTGGTCTACCGCAGCCAAGTTGTCAGTTGAGTTGAATTTGTGAGTTTTCCATAGCAGTGAGCACTCCCTACGGCGACATGTTGCAGCTAGGCGCAGCCGAGCGCAGCTCAGGTCGAAATGGATTCAACTTTTGTCGCAGCGAAGAGTTGCAATCAGCTGTAATTGCTTGGGAAACGCGCGCTATTTGAAATGTGTGCGAAAATGTACAGTTGAGTGAATAGTATAATTTTTTTTCTAGTTTTCAAAAAAATTTGGCTAATAGTATAGATAGTTAATAAAAAAAAATTAAAAAGTGGTAAATAGTAAATTTAAAAGAGAGTTAATGGGAAATTAATTACAGTAATTTAATTATGGTTGAAAGACCAGTTTG
Organism: Nemotelus nigrinus; assembly: GCA_947369275.1. Lineage (NCBI taxonomy): Eukaryota > Metazoa > Arthropoda > Insecta > Diptera > Stratiomyidae > Nemotelus > Nemotelus nigrinus. The sequence continues at coordinate 113,572,754 of OX376373.1, forward strand.
TTTTCCTACAAGCCAGGTATATTTAAATGTGTTTCAAGCCACATATTTTAAATCTATTTGTAGCCAGGTATATTTAATGTATTTCGAGTGCTATTTGGCTTCCTCCTCAGAGTCAATAATTTAAATTTAAATATATCCCTAATTAATTAATCGGGGTCTGATAATGATAAATTCGGGGCCTGCAGCACCACATATGGAAACGTGGTGCTTCATGCAGCACATGACCCTCATCGATAGCTCAATAAAACCGAGAGCGTAAGATTTTTAATCTTGTCTAAATTCATATAATATGAGAAATTTATCTTTTCAGAACACCGACCAACATAGGCCCTATTGCAAATTCATCTCCAATCAATGATGAAACGGGGGCCATGTACGAATCTTAAACGAGCGCAGTGGACGAAACTTCAATGACCGTTGGATCGTTTGACGATGGACAAGTGAGTGTGGACACAAAACCACACAATGTTTCCGAAAAGCTAAAAACTCGAGAAAGTTCACTCGAAAGTACAAGCTAAGAAATCAAACGCGGGTTTTATGTAAACAAATATTTTAAAGGGCAGAGCCCGTGTTTATTCTTATGGAGTTGAAATAAGATTGAAATACAATTGCTATTTCTTAAACTAAAGTGAAGCGTCGAAACTGCAGCGATAGCATTTTGATATTCTCACAGAATCGTGGAATTCGCCATGATCTGGTTTCACGTCGCGATGCAGCCCTTGCGTCGGCAGTTTCGTATCGTGGGAAGATGTTAACTCGCCCACCTTTAACCCTAAAATGGTACCGATGAGTAAATTTTACTCACATAGGGTATACATTTCGTCGCGCACCAGCCAGTTGGCCACTCCGACTGCCATGAGGCTAGAAGCTATATAATCTTTTTATGTTTAGTGATCAAATAAAAAATGTACATAATACTATTGTTGCCACCTTTTAAGTAAAAACATGTACCTAAAATTACCGTACCATTCCAGGGTTAAATGCGATCGCCCTCGATCGCTAGAAAAATTTAATGTCGTTGAAGCTTACATTTTTCGATGTTTGCGGGACAGCTTCTGATGATGGAGAAGATGCTGAAACGGATGGCTGTGGCTCTGAAGTTTGTTCGATGTTGATTTTTGTAACTGTAGGCTTTGTGTATAATTTTGCAATTAGTTTTGAAGTGATGAGAATTATAAGATAAACTCCAATGACTGTAAGTATGCCGTAGGTCGCCACTTGGTGACAGTTAGTTTCGGTTCGAATCAACTGTATTTCGCTGGTGTTATTTAAATGTAAATTTTTCATCAGCTCCAATGAAATCACCTCTTGGTATTCTTTCATTTCTGGAGAGGGTTGCAATATAGCGGGCAAGGCATTCAGAGTTGTTGCTTCATGGTAAATGAATGTCCTTCCATTAACTGTTATGCTGCTGTTTTGCACCTTCAGCAGATATGTCCCATTCAGCTCGTGAACTGCTTCTTCGGCTTCGATAATTCCCGTAAAGTTGTTCAACAATATGGTGCCTGGGGCGATTTCTTCTATGGTTGGTAAGTGCTCGCTGCTGGTTCGGTTGCAAATGGGCGTAACGTTTCTTAGTACATTCGGGATGCAGGAAGTGTTGCTTATGTTAACAATTTCGTTTGGTTTACAAATTGACAAAGTGTTGATTTTTTTACAATATTTAATTACGCCAAATATTTCGTTGCTATGTTTTAGGATGTTACCGAAATTTAACTTTATTACATTGTTCCTTTTTACCGCTTTAATTAGAAATGTTTCATATGTGAGGCTGGTAGTTAGTGATATATTGATTATGTACAAAATTGATGACATGTTCGTTATAATTTTAACTTCTGCAAAGTCTAAAGCCTCTACAATAGTTGAGTATGGGACGAGTTCTTTGTCTAATATACCTGTGACAATTTTGATTTCAGATTTAGTTCAAATGATTGAAGTTATAACTCCCAATTTTGCCCAATGAAATGCTAAATTTATATTTGTTAATTCTTCCTTTAGTAATGATAGTCTGAATTGGACATCCAAAATAATTTCGTAATTAGTTTGACTATTTTCCTTAAATAACTTTTGAATTTTGTTGACAATTTTAGTAATATTATTTATTCTATCATTGCACATTCCATTGATTATAACTTGTCTATTATTGTTCTGAAGTAAATTATTAATTTCGTCTTTAATTGTAACGAAATCTTTGTGGTCTGGATTAACTGCAATCCACTTCCAAGTAGTACCGATAAAATCAAGTGATCTTTTAATTGCTCTAGGTTTTAAATTTTGAATTAGTTCCCGAATTTTTTGAAGCTCGTAGGATAGGTGTGCTGAAAAAGGGTAGTGTCTGACTTCTGAAAGATTAAGAATAGGTTCAATTTCAGATATGAAGCGTTCGTACTGGTTTATATCAATCGTATGAATTAACTTGAAATTTCCGTCTTGAATTTTAGCTTTTCCTGTATGAAACGATACGATTTGGGAGCTCGAAAAGTCTAGGATTTCAATTTTGGCATCTGAAGCGTAGAGTAGTGTTAAACTGAAAGAAATTTTTAGTTACGTATGTGACTTTTATGCACGGTTCTTCCAGATTCAGTCAAAATGGTTGAATTATGATTTTCCTTAACTATTTCCTGTTTGTACCTTGGTGTCAATTTAGATCCCTCCCTCTTATTAATTCTAACGTAAAGTGTCTCGCCTATTTCGTAGTTTTTAGTCGGTTGTCTAGTCTTGTTATGGTTTGTCATGTCTTTTTGCTGTTTTAGATTTAATTTGTCTACATTCGATAAGCGAATCCTTTCCAGTTCTTCTGGGTCTATACTCGGAATTCGACCAAAATGCAGTTCGACAGGTTTTTTTCCCGGTAGTGGAATGGATTGTACAATTGTACTCATGAACGGCTCGTTGCAAAAGGATTTCAAACGGTCTAGGGGGTCCATCTTTTTTCAAGCATCTCATTATCTCGGCGTGGGTGCTATGCCACTTTTTCAAACCTGCCCATTCACCTCGCTCTTGTATGGAGGTGTCTTGTAAACCTTAATTCTGAGGTCGTCCTACATTAATGATGTTATTGAGGCTGATCTAAGTGAGCTTTCATTGTCGATAACGACGATCTCCGGCACACAAAAGAAAATGAGCAAGTCTGTGAGGGGTTGTTTGATGTCTTCGATGGATTTAGAAGCAATTATCTTTGCCTGCCCAAGTTTAGAAAATTTATCGACAGCAGTTAAAACTATGATTTTCGGTGCTAAACAGATCAATATGGATCGTGTGGCCTGGATATGTTGGAATTGGTGTAGCAGTTAGTAGAAGCTTATTGGGATGACGGGCATACTTGTTCATCTTGCAAATGTTACACTGCTTGACCAAACTTTTAATCTTTGCCGCCATTTTCGGGAAATCGAAATTTCCCAGTAGTTGCAGACGGTTTTCTTCGGCAGTTCTATGTGCTCGTTTGTGAGTCTGCAAGATTTTGTCTTCCTGCTCAGCTTTGCTTGGAATATCTTCAACGAACTTTTGAGTGTACCAAATCTGATAGTTCCTGTAGTGTGTAGAGTAAATTTCTTGTATGCGACCCATGATTTCCTCAGATGTGAGAAGGTCGTTTATAGTATTAGGGTTGAGGTAGCGCTTGAAAATGCTTATTATGTCACTATTTGAGTATTGGGGTTTGATAAGAGTATGTCTCGAATAATTTAGAAATGGATTTTGTAGTTGATAGCTGTCTTCGTCACCAATTTTCAGGATGATTTGGTTTCGAAAGGCGTTAATAGGTGATTCAACGGTTGGAATGAGATTTTGGGATGAGCTTTCATCACTATGTTCTGTTGGTGTTAGGAAGTTGACTAAAGTTTCTTTGGGAGGCCTTGAAAGAGAATCTGCAACTACATTTGCCCTGCCTGGTTTACATTCCAATTCGTGATTATATTCCTCCAAGATGGATTTCCATCTTTTCATCTTGCTGTTAGTGTTCTTATTACTCAGCGCGTACGTTAAAGGCTGATAGTCAGTATATATTTTGACCTTCCAAGAGCCGTAGAGGTAGCCTCGCAATGAGTTAAGGGCCCAGATGATAGCGAGCATCCCTTTTTCATTGGTGGCATTGTTCTCTTTGGTTTTCGTAAAAGTTCTCGGCAAGAATACGATGGGCTTGTTTTCTTGCGAGAGAACTGCACCAATAGCGTAATCGGAGGCATCTGTTGTTAAATGAAACTCTTTTTCAAAGTTTGGATGAGTTAAAACCACTTCCTTGAAAATTAGGCAGTTTTAGAGGGTGATAAATGCATTTAGAGCTTTTGAATCGAGGTGAAATATTTTTTTTTTATTTTCGCATAATTTTGGATAAAGCGGCGGTAGTACCCCGACATTCCTAAAAATGATCGTAGGTCCTTTAAAGTTTTAGGAACAGGTATATCCGCAATGGCTTGAACTTTCTGGGGGTTGGTCTTAATTCCACTGCTACTTACTACAAATTCCAAGAATTCGATTTCTCTTTTGAGGAACTCACACTTGTCCAACTGAATCTTCATGTTGGAACCTTCCAAGTTTTGAGCACTTTTTCTAGGTTTTTGAAGTGCTCTTCCTCGTTACTTCCGAAGATGATGATGTCATCGATGTATACGTAGCAGCGGACTCTTATGTGTTCGCGAAGTATGTCATCGAGAGTCCTCTGGAAGATAGATGGAGCGTTTTTCAGCCCAAATGGAAGGCGAGTGAATTCAAACTTGCCATTGTTGCCTGAGAAGGCAGTCTTGGGGATGTCCCGCTCTTTAAGTGGTATTTGGTGATGACCAATGGATCTTTTGACGATGGACAAGTGAGTGTGGACACAAAACCACACAATGTTTCCGAAAAGCTAAAAACTCGAGAAAGTTCACTCGAAAGTACAAGCTAAGAAATCAAACGCGGGTTTTATGTAAACAAATATTTTAAAGGGCAGAGCCCGTGTTTATTCTTATGGAGTTGAAATAAGATTGAAATACAATTGCTATTTCTTAAACTAAAGTGAAGCGTCGAAACTGCAGCGATAGCATTTTGATATTCTCACAGAATCGTGGAATTCGCCATGATCTGGTTTCACGTCGCGATGCAGCCCTTGCGTCGGCAGTTTCGTATCGTGGGAAGATGTTAACTCGCCCACCTTTAACCCTAAAATGGTACCGATGAGTAAATTTTACTCACATAGGGTATACATTTCGTCGCGCACCAGCCAGTTGGCCACTCCGACTGCCATGAGGCTAGAAGCTATATAATCTTTTTATGTTTAGTGATCAAATAAAAAATGTACATAATACTATTGTTGCCACCTTTTAAGTAAAAACATGTACCTAAAATTACCGTACCATTCCAGGGTTAAATGCGATCGCCCTCGATCGCTAGAAAAATTTAATGTCGTTGAAGCTTACATTTTTCGATGTTTGCGGGACAGCTTCTGATGATGGAGAAGATGCTGAAACGGATGGCTGTGGCTCTGAAGTTTGTTCGATGTTGATTTTTGTAACTGTAGGCTTTGTGTATAATTTTGCAATTAGTTTTGAAGTGATGAGAATTATAAGATAAACTCCAATGACTGTAAGTATGCCGTAGGTCGCCACTTGGTGACAGTTAGTTTCGGTTCGAATCAACTGTATTTCGCTGGTGTTATTTAAATGTAAATTTTTCATCAGCTCCAATGAAATCACCTCTTGGTATTCTTTCATTTCTGGAGAGGGTTGCAATATAGCGGGCAAGGCATTCAGAGTTGTTGCTTCATGGTAAATGAATGTCCTTCCATTAACTGTTATGCTGCTGTTTTGCACCTTCAGCAGATATGTCCCATTCAGCTCGTGAACTGCTTCTTCGGCTTCGATAATTCCCGTAAAGTTGTTCAACAATATGGTGCCTGGGGCGATTTCTTCTATGGTTGGTAAGTGCTCGCTGCTGGTTCGGTTGCAAATGGGCGTAACGTTTCTTAGTACATTCGGGATGCAGGAAGTGTTGCTTATGTTAACAATTTCGTTTGGTTTACAAATTGACAAAGTGTTGATTTTTTTACAATATTTAATTACGCCAAATATTTCGTTGCTATGTTTTAGGATGTTACCGAAATTTAACTTTATTACATTGTTCCTTTTTACCGCTTTAATTAGAAATGTTTCATATGTGAGGCTGGTAGTTAGTGGTATATTGATTATGTACAAAATTGATGACATGTTCGTTATAATTTTAACTTCTGCAAAGTCTAAAGCCTCTACAATAGTTGAGTATGGGACGAGTTCTTTGTCTAATTTACCTGTGACAATTTTGATTTCAGATTTAGTTCAAATGATTGAATTTATAACTCCCAATTTTGCCCAATGAAATGCTAAATTTATATTTGTTAATTCTTCCTTTAGTAATGATAGTCTGAATTGGACATCCAAAATAATTTCGTAATTAGTTTGACTATTTTCCTTAAATAACTTTTGAATTTTGTTGACAATTTTAGTAATATTATTTATTCTATCATTGCACATTCCATTGATTATAACTTGTCTATTATTGTTCTGAAGTAAATTATTAATTTCGTCTTTAATTGTAACGAAATCTTTGTGGTCTGGATTAACTGCAATCCACTTCCAAGTAGTACCGATAAAATCAAGTGATCTTTTAATTGCTCTAGGTTTTAAATTTTGAATTAGTTCCCGAATTTTTTGAAGCTCGTAGGATAGGTGTGCTGAAAAAGGGTAGTGTCTGACTTCTGAAAGATTAAGAATAGGTTCAATTTCAGATATGAAGCGTTCGTACTGGTTTATATCAATCGTATGAATTAACTTGAAATTTCCGTCTTGAATTTTAGCTTTTCCTGTATGAAACGATACGATTTGGGAGCTCGAAAAGTCTAGGATTTCAATTTTGGCATCTGAAGCGTAGAGTAGTGTTAAACTGAAAGAAATTTTTAGTTACGTATGTGACTTTTATGCACGGTTCTTCCAGATTCAGTCAAAATGGTTGAATTATGATTTTCCTTAACTATTTCCTGTTTGTACCTTGGTGTCAATTTAGATCCCTCCCTCTTATTAATTCTAACGTAAATTGTCTCGCCTATTTCGTAGTTTTTAGTCGGTTGTCTAGTCTTGTTATGGTTTGTCATGTCTTTTTGCTGTTTTAGATTTAATTTGTCTACATTCGATAAGCGAATCCTTTCCAGTTCTTCTGGGTCTATACTCGGAATTCGACCAAAATGCAGTTCGACAGGTTTTTTTCCCGGTAGTGGAATGGATTGTACAATTGTACTCATGAACGGCTCGTTGCAAAAGGATTTCAAACGGTCTAGGGGGTCCATCTTTTTTCAAGCATCTCATTATCTCGGCGTGGGTGCTATGCCACTTTTTCAAACCTGCCCATTCACCTCGCTCTTGTATGGAGGTGTCTTGTAAACCTTAATTCTGAGGTCGTCCTACATTAATGATGTTATTGAGGCTGATCTAAGTGAGCTTTCATTGTCAATAACGACGATCTCCGGCACACAAAAGAAAATGAGCAAGTCTGTGAGGGGTTGTTTGATGTCTTCGATGGATTTAGAAGCAATTATCTTTGCCTGCCCAAGTTTAGAAAATTTATCGACAGCAGTTAAAACTATGATTTTCGGTGCTAAACAGATCAATATGGATCGTGTGGCCTGGATATGTTGGAATTGGTGTAGCAGTTAGTAGAAGCTTATTGGGATGACGGGCATACTTGTTCATCTTGCAAATGTTACACTGCTTGACCAAACTTTTAATCTTTGCCGCCATTTTCGGGAAATAGAAATTTTCCAGTAGTTGCAGACGGTTTTCTTCGGCAGTTCTATGTGCTCGTTTGTGAGTCTGCAAGATTTTGTCTTCCTGCTCAGCTTTGCTTGGAATATCTTCAACGAACTTTTGAGTGTACCAAATCTGATAGTTCCTGTAGTGTGTAGAGTAAATTTCTTGTATGCGACCCATGATTTCCTCAGATGTGAGAAGGTCGTTTATAGTATTAGGGTTGAGGTAGCGCTTGAAAATGCTTATTATGTCACTATTTGAGTATTGGGGTTTGATAAGAGTATGTCTCGAATAATTTAGAAATGGATTTTGTAGTTGATAGCTGTCTTCGTCACCAATTTTCAGGATGATTTGGTTTCGAAAGGCGTTAATAGGTGATTCAACGGTTGGAATGAGATTTTGGGATGAGCTTTCATCACTATGTTCTGTTGGTGTTAGGAAGTTGACTAAAGTTTCTTTGGGAGGCCTTGAAAGAGAATCTGCAACTACATTTGCCCTGCCTGGTTTACATTCCAATTCGTGATTATATTCCTCCAAGATGGATTTCCATCTTTTCATCTTGCTGTTAGTGTTCTTATTACTCAGCGCGTACGTTAAAGGCTGATAGTCAGTATATATTTTGACCTTCCAAGAGCCGTAGAGGTAGCCTCGCAATGAGTTAAGGGCCCAGATGATAGCGAGCATCCCTTTTTCATTGGTGGCATTGTTCTCTTTGGTTTTCGTAAAAGTTCTCGGCAAGAATACGATGGGCTTGTTTTCTTGCGAGAGAACTGCACCAATAGCGTAATCGGAGGCATCTGTTGTTAAATGAAACTCTTTTTCAAAGTTTGGATGAGTTAAAACCACTTCCTTGAAAATTAGGCAGTTTTAGAGGGTGATAAATGCATTTAGAGCTTTTGAATCGAGGTGAAATATTTTTTTTTTATTTTCGCATAATTTTGGATAAAGCGGCGGTAGTACCCCGACATTCCTAAAAATGATCGTAGGTCCTTTAAAGTTTTAGGAACAGGTATATCCGCAATGGCTTGAACTTTCTGGGGGTTGGTCTTAATTCCACTGCTACTTACTACAAATTCCAAGAATTCGATTTCTCTTTTGAGGAACTCACACTTGTCCAACTGAATCTTCATGTTGGAACCTTCCAAGTTTTGAGCACTTTTTCTAGGTTTTTGAAGTGCTCTTCCTCGTTACTTCCGAAGATGATGATGTCATCGATGTATACGTAGCAGCGGACTCTTATGTGTTCGCGAAGTATGTCATCGAGAGTCCTCTGGAAGATAGATGGAGCGTTTTTCAGCCCAAATGGAAGGCGAGTGAATTCAAACTTGCCATTGTTGCCTGAGAAGGCAGTCTTGGGGATGTCCCGCTCTTTAAGTGGTATTTGGTGATGACCAATGGATCTTTTGACGATGGACAAGTGAGTGTGGACACAAAACCACACAATGTTTCCGAAAAGCTAAAAACTCGAGAAAGTTCACTCGAAAGTACAAGCTAAGAAATCAAACGCGGGTTTTATGTAAACAAATATTTTAAAGGGCAGAGCCCGTGTTTATTCTTATGGAGTTGAAATAAGATTGAAATACAATTGCTATTTCTTAAACTAAAGTGAAGCGTCGAAACTGCAGCGATAGCATTTTGATATTCTCACAGAATCGTGGAATTCGCCATGATCTGGTTTCACGTCGCGATGCAGCCCTTGCGTCGGCAGTTTCGTATCGTGGGAAGATGTTAACTCGCCCACCTTTAACCCTAAAATGGTACCGATGAGTAAATTTTACTCACATAGGGTATACATTTCGTCGCGCACCAGCCAGTTGGCCACTCCGACTGCCATGAGGCTAGAAGCTATATAATCTTTTTATGTTTAGTGATCAAATAAAAAATGTACATAATACTATTGTTGCCACCTTTTAAGTAAAAACATGTACCTAAAATTACCGTACCATTCCAGGGTTAAATGCGATCGCCCTCGATCGCTAGAAAAATTTAATGTCGTTGAAGCTTACATTTTTCGATGTTTGCGGGACAGCTTCTGATGATGGAGAAGATGCTGAAACGGATGGCTGTGGCTCTGAAGTTTGTTCGATGTTGATTTTTGTAACTGTAGGCTTTGTGTATAATTTTGCAATTAGTTTTGAAGTGATGAGAATTATAAGATAAACTCCAATGACTGTAAGTATGCCGTAGGTCGCCACTTGGTGACAGTTAGTTTCGGTTCGAATCAACTGTATTTCGCTGGTGTTATTTAAATGTAAATTTTTCATCAGCTCCAATGAAATCACCTCTTGGTATTCTTTCATTTCTGGAGAGGGTTGCAATATAGCGGGCAAGGCATTCAGAGTTGTTGCTTCATGGTAAATGAATGTCCTTCCATTAACTGTTATGCTGCTGTTTTGCACCTTCAGCAGATATGTCCCATTCAGCTCGTGAACTGCTTCTTCGGCTTCGATAATTCCCGTAAAGTTGTTCAACAATATGGTGCCTGGGGCGATTTCTTCTATGGTTGGTAAGTGCTCGCTGCTGGTTCGGTTGCAAATGGGCGTAACGTTTCTTAGTACATTCGGGATGCAGGAAGTGTTGCTTATGTTAACAATTTCGTTTGGTTTACAAATTGACAAAGTGTTGATTTTTTTACAATATTTAATTACGCCAAATATTTCGTTGCTATGTTTTAGGATGTTACCGAAATTTAACTTTATTACATTGTTCCTTTTTACCGCTTTAATTAGAAATGTTTCATATGTGAGGCTGGTAGTTAGTGATATATTGATTATGTACAAAATTGATGACATGTTCGTTATAATTTTAACTTCTGCAAAGTCTAAAGCCTCTACAATAGTTGAGTATGGGACGAGTTCTTTGTCTAATATACCTGTGACAATTTTGATTTCAGATTTAGTTCAAATGATTGAAGTTATAACTCCCAATTTTGCCCAATGAAATGCTAAATTTATATTTGTTAATTCTTCCTTTAGTAATGATAGTCTGAATTGGACATCCAAAATAATTTCGTAATTAGTTTGACTATTTTCCTTAAATAACTTTTGAATTTTGTTGACAATTTTAGTAATATTATTTATTCTATCATTGCACATTCCATTGATTATAACTTGTCTATTATTGTTCTGAAGTAAATTATTAATTTCGTCTTTAATTGTAACGAAATCTTTGTGGTCTGGATTAACTGCAATCCACTTCCAAGTAGTAACGATAAAATCAAGTGATCTTTTAATTGCTCTAGGTTTTAAATTTTGAATTAGTTCCCGAATTTTTTGAAGCTCGTAGGATAGGTGTGCTGAAAAAGGGTAGTGTCTGACTTCTGAAAGATTAAGAATAGGTTCAATTTCAGATATGAAGCGTTCGTACTGGTTTATATCAATCGTATGAATTAACTTGAAATTTCCGTCTTGAATTTTAGCTTTTCCTGTATGAAACGATACGATTTGGGAGCTCGAAAAGTCTAGGATTTCAATTTTGGCATCTGAAGCGTAGAGTAGTGTTAAACTGAAAGAAATTTTTAGTTACGTATGTGACTTTTATGCACGGTTCTTCCAGATTCAGTCAAAATGGTTGAATTATGATTTTCCTTAACTATTTCCTGTTTGTACCTTGGTGTCAATTTAGATCCCTCCCTCTTATTAATTCTAACGTAAATTGTCTCGCCTATTTCGTAGTTTTTAGTCGGTTGTCTAGTCTTGTTATGGTTTGTCATGTCTTTTTGCTGTTTTAGATTTAATTTGTCTACATTCGATAAGCGAATCCTTTCCAGTTCTTCTGGGTCTATACTCGGAATTCGACCAAAATGCAGTTCGACAGGTTTTTTTCCCGGTAGTGGAATGGATTGTACAATTGTACTCATGAACGGCTCGTTGCAAAAGGATTTCAAACGGTCTAGGGGGTCCATCTTTTTTCAAGCATCTCATTATCTCGGCGTGGGTGCTATGCCACTTTTTCAAACCTGCCCATTCACCTCGCTCTTGTATGGAGGTGTCTTGTAAACCTTAATTCTGAGGTCGTCCTACATTAATGATGTTATTGAGGCTGATCTAAGTGAGCTTTCATTGTCGATAACGACGATCTCCGGCACACAAAAGAAAATGAGCAAGTCTGTGAGGGGTTGTTTGATGTCTTCGATGGATTTAGAAGCAATTATCTTTGCCTGCCCAAGTTTAGAAAATTTATCGACAGCAGTTAAAACTATGATTTTCGGTGCTAAACAGATCAATATGGATCGTGTGGCCTGGATATGTTGGAATTGGTGTAGCAGTTAGTAGAAGCTTATTGGGATGACGGGCATACTTGTTCATCTTGCAAATGTTACACTGCTTGACCAAACTTTTAATCTTTGCCGCCATTTTCGGGAAATAGAAATTTCCCAGTAGTTGCAGACGGTTTTCTTCGGCAGTTCTATGTGCTCGTTTGTGAGTCTGCAAGATTTTGTCTTCCTGCTCAGCTTTGCTTGGAATATCTTCAACGAACTTTTGAGTGTACCAAATCTGATAGTTCCTGTAGTGTGTAGAGTAAATTTCTTGTATGCGACCCATGATTTCCTCAGATGTGAGAAGGTCGTTTATAGTATTAGGGTTGAGGTAGCGCTTGAAAATGCTTATTATGTCACTATTTGAGTATTGGGGTTTGATAAGAGTATGTCTCGAATAATTTAGAAATGGATTTTGTAGTTGATAGCTGTCTTCGTCACCAATTTTCAGGATGATTTGGTTTCGAAAGGCGTTAATAGGTGATTCAACGGTTGGAATGAGATTTTGGGATGAGCTTTCATCACTATGTTCTGTTGGTGTTAGGAAGTTGACTAAAGTTTCTTTGGGAGGCCTTGAAAGAGAATCTGCAACTACATTTGCCCTGCCTGGTTTACATTCCAATTCGTGATTATATTCCTCCAAGATGGATTTCCATCTTTTCATCTTGCTGTTAGTGTTCTTATTACTCAGCGCGTACGTTAAAGGCTGATAGTCAGTATATATTTTGACCTTCCAAGAGCCGTAGAGGTAGCCTCGCAATGAGTTAAGGGCCCAGATGATAGCGAGCATCCCTTTTTCATTGGTGGCATTGTTCTCTTTGGTTTTCGTAAAAGTTCTCGGCAAGAATACGATGGGCTTGTTTTCTTGCGAGAGAACTGCACCAATAGCGTAATCGGAGGCATCTGTTGTTAAATGAAACTCTTTTTCAAAGTTTGGATGAGTTAAAACCACTTCCTTGAAAATTAGGCAGTTTTAGAGGGTGATAAATGCATTTAGAGCTTTTGAATCGAGGTGAAATATTTTTTTTTTATTTTCGCATAATTTTGGATAAAGCGGCGGTAGTACCCCGACATTCCTAAAAATGATCGTAGGTCCTTTAAAGTTTTAGGAACAGGTATATCCGCAATGGCTTGAACTTTCTGGGGGTTGGTCTTAATTCCACTGCTACTTACTACAAATTCCAAGAATTCGATTTCTCTTTTGAGGAACTCACACTTGTCCAACTGAATCTTCATGTTGGAACCTTCCAAGTTTTGAGCACTTTTTCTAGGTTTTTGAAGTGCTCTTCCTCGTTACTTCCGAAGATGATGATGTCATCGATGTATACGTAGCAGCGGACTCTTATGTGTTCGCGAAGTATGTCATCGAGAGTCCTCTGGAAGATAGATGGAGCGTTTTTCAGCCCAAATGGAAGGCGAGTGAATTCAAACTTGCCATTGTTGCCTGAGAAGGCAGTCTTGGGGATGTCCCGCTCTTTAAGTGGTATTTGGTGGAATCCACTTTTGAGGTCGACGATGGAGAAGTATTTGTTTTTCCCTAGATTGACCAAGATCTCACCTATTTCTGGTATTGGGTGCCTGTCCGCGATGGTAACTGAATTCAACTTGCGGTAGTCAATCACCATGCGATACTTTTTCTTACCAGATGCGTCCTGTTTTTTAGGGACGATCTGAACTGGGGAGTTGTAGGGAGATGTGTTGCTTCAGCGGTATAAAAAGGTTTGGATAGAGTGTCATGTAGTTTTTGTCTGTATGGATAACTGCTTTAAGATGTTTAAGGGTATCATAACCGATGATTCCGTCGAAGGATATAAGACTTGGGAGTATGAAAAACTGAATTTTACTTGTTTGAGACCCGAATAAATTAATGAACGCATGATGGGTGATTTTGACGCTTCCTCCAACTGAATGAGCGTAGAAAGCTTTTTTATTGAGTACAGGGTATCGAATGTGCCTCGGTTGTATATAATTTTAGGTTGTGCCGGTATCCACTAAGAATCTCAGTTGCTCTCCACTTCTTAAAGTGTGTTCAAAGTACGGAAGCGAAGAGCGCTTCAATTTAAAAAAAAATATATCTTCTAGATGTTCGATATGTTCAGTGTTTGGCTCTTCACTTGCGTCGATATAGTCATTTAAAGTCTGGTAATAGTTTTCGTCTTGTTGGTCCATGTCTTTTTCGTATTGTTCAGGTGTAACTTCAACAGTTTGTTATTGTGTAGCCTCAGGCTCAGTTTAGTAAACTCTTTGTAGCTTATGTGGTTGATGGTGCCTCTGCGAAGGTTGCAGAGGACATTTTTGGGGCCACTGTTGATTCTGAGGTCTATTAGCATAATTTACGGCATGAGATTTTATGGAAGGATCGATATCCATTGGAACTGGTCCTCGAAGTGGTCGAGGAGGCGATTTATTGAAATTATTTTCGCGTTGTGGCTGTTGAAAAGTTTGAGGATAGAACCTTGGTTGCTGTGGAACTTGCGAGCTATGCAACAATTATAGGTGAAAATTACGTCTAGGGGCTGGTATCGGAGCAGGCCTAGAAGGGTTAGGCACCATTTTGCGTGGAGGAACAGGAGGTGGATTACCTTGTTGTAACTTCCGCGAATTGAAGTTTGAATTATTCGCGTATTGGGCACGATAGTCCATGTTCTGTAACATAAAACACAAATGAAGAGCTTGGGGTAGGTCTGCCGGTTCGCGAATACTAAGCAGTCTTGGTAGATCACCCCTTAATCCCCTGACAATGTGTCAAGAGCTTTATCACGGTATGACTGAGTCATGATGTTCATTGCTTCCTGACTCATTTCTATAGATCCTAATTTATTAAGGATCAATGAAAGATGATTGTACACCACCTGATAAAATTGTGAAACTGTATTTGCGCCTTGTACTAAAGTGGTCATTTGATATTCTAAAGTACCTAGGTCTCTTTTATCTGCGTAATGCAGAGTTAGGCACTTAGATATCTTGGACCAATTAAGGGGGGCGTTATACGATTCTAATGCTATATCCGCATGTCCGCCGATTTTATTACGTATAACCGATAATATGCCATAATATTTCGGCGTGCCTATTAAATGGTCGTAGATATGAAAGATTCTATCGACGCTTTTGCGCCAAGAGTTAAATTCTCCTGGTTCCCCAGAGAATTTCCTTAAGCTTTTAACGACGTCGGGGATTTTCTCCATGTCTGACAAATTCCCGTTATTACCGATGTTGATCGGCACATCGACATCATTGTTAATTTCGGAAGCTGGGTTCATTAAAGAACAAAAAATTTGTCTCCCCTGAATTCTCAGAGCATCCATGACCATTCGCGAAATGATTTGTAGCATATCGTTATCAAGCACGTTATTATGCGCGTTATTAGATACGTTACTGGCTGTGCTACTGCTACCCGGAAGACCAAGATTGGGCAGTGCGTCAGCGAGTGAATCAAGATTTAATCGTGGCGGTTGGATTGAATTATTCGGATTCGACATTTTCCGCGAATTAAGAAATCACTTGACTTTTCACAAAAATTGTAAGCACTCACTTCACTAAATCACTTTTTCATAAAAATTTTTGTTTTAAAAATAGTAATGCAATAATGTAAATACAAGAATTCTGATATGGTTCTTATTATTTAAATAAAATTTGAAAAATCGATATTGTGAATAAAATAATTCTGATAAGATTCATTTGTATTGTACTAAGGATAAATTTTCCATATAAAGGTTGTCAATAAATGTTTCAATATGTTTGGAACAAATTTTTCTTCATATACGATTTTGGCTGAATCTGGTATACTGTATTATTTGGCGTCATTTTACAAAAAGTCTTAGCTTACTTACACAAAAAACATTCCTACGATGACCATTTCTTTGTGTTTTCGAAAAATTTCCAGGCGTTTATTCTTATTTGCTTAAAGTGTAGTCCTGAGTCCCTAGTTAGGTGTCTCCTGGGTCGGTTTTTTGTTCGGACTGCTTCCTCTGCTAATCGGCTGCCGATTTCTTCGACGTCCTGTTTGCCTGTTCTTGGTTTACTTGGGGGCCAGATTAATTAACACGCGTGCTTCGGAATTTGGGTAAATTCCGGTTGTTTTTAAACACACGCTTGGTTGTTGCGCACTTACTCGCGTAAACTTTGCGAAATTGCGAAAAGAATTACGAGGACTACCGGCCAATTTAGCGCGATGTTGAGAGATATTAAAACATGATAATAGTATTATCTTCTCGATCCTTTATAATTCCACGCGAGCGAAAGCAGTCCCTGCTCGGGCGCCAGTTAAGAAATCAAACGCGGGTTTTATGTAATAAAAAATATTTTTAAGGGCAGAGCCCGTGTTTATTCTTATGGAGTTGAAATTAGACTGAAATACAATTGCAATTCCTAAACTAAAGTGAAGCGTCAAAACTGCAGCGATAGCATTTTGATATTCTCACAGAATCGTGGAATTCGCCATGATCTGGTTTCACGTCGCGATGCAGCCCTTGCGTCGGCAGTTTCGTATCGTGCGAAGATGTTAACTTACAATTACGACTACGATGAAGTCTTTTGCGGAGTATATCCAAAGTCGCAACCGTTCTTTGATGAGGAATTCATGCGCGGAGTACCAACGATCATGTCCACTCTAAAGCCACACAATAGGCTTAGAGGTCGACAGAACATTCTACAGATGCTTACAGAGCTGCAATAGGCCGAGGTGGATGAAGCGCTGATAGAAGGTAAGTGAGTTATTTGCCGTACGTACCAAATAAGTTTGCTTAGGACTAAATTTCGTAGAATGCAATTATTGTACATATTAAGCAGCTGAGCAATACAAATATCTTCTTATTTCTTTTCGAGAAGACGCTGTTTAATCATCTTCAAGCTGATATTAGTAATAACAAATGAATTCAAAATATTGTCAATAATTTTATATTAGTAATAAGCATACATCAGATAAACACTAATTCCATTCATAAACTTATTCTGACTAATTTAAGATTATTTTATTCTATTTTGCCTTTGCGTACTTATTTGGTACGTACGGCAAATAACTCACTTACATTCTATCAGCGCTTCATCCACCTCGGCCTATTGCAGCTCTGTAAGCATCTGTAGAATGTTCTGTCGACCTCTAAGGCAAACACCTTCACTCATGCAGTAGTATCTTAAGCTGTCACGAGGCTTAAACGCAACTTTAGCCGCATTATTTGATCCAACTCAAGTTGGCGTAAAAATTGTTTCCTCGCCTGCATCATACCTCCATTCGCCGCGAATGGTGTTTCCAAATGTATCTTCACGATCGACATAATTCAGCGGACAGTATCTGCCAGTCATATCATTCATTTTGACAAAATTATGGAGAGCGATGGTTGCTAGAACAATCTTCTCCGCATTTTCCAGACAACAGTATAAATTATGACGTAAAACACGCCACCTGGCTGTCAAGATACCGGAAGCATTTTCAATTACAACTCTATCCCGCGACAGCCTGTAATTCATAACACGCTTCGAGAGATTCAAGCGTTATCCGGGATATGGGCGCATAAGATTCTGCTCAAGGGGAAATGCAGCATCACCCACAAAAAAATATGGAACCGTGATGGTCGAATTCGGTAGAATTTCAGGCGGTGGCAAAGGGAGTTGTTTTGATAGTAACCTCGTTCCAAATGTAGAGTTGCTGAGGATTCCTATAAATAATGTAGTTAAATAATGGCAACTAATATATACTGAGTTAACAATTTACCATCGTCGCTTTGACTGCCGTACGCACCAATATCCGAACATGTGAAGCAGTAGCAAGCATCACAGGCCGCTAGCAGAAAAATGCTATATGAAGATTTGTAATTGTAAAACAGCAAGCCGCTATTTGGTGGGTTTTGAATGTTTATGTGTTTCCCATCTAACGCGCCCACATAACGAGGAAGATTCCAATGTGTTTCCAACTCCTGGGCAATACATCTAAAATCATTTTCACTTGGTTGTGATTCGTAACTATCTCGTAAACAGTTCCATATGACATCGCAAGTTTCTAGTATTATTTTTCTGACTATTGTCTTCTCCAGCTTAAAACTCCATGCTAAGAATGCGAGGGGGACGCCTTGTGACAAATAACTGAAAGATATAAAGAGGATATACAGACTTTTTTTTAATTTTTAAAAAGTGTCAGTGCGAGCGTGCATTCGGGGAATACGATCTGACGTGTCCTGGGCTTTGTTAATTTCGCACGCAATATACTTAATAGCAATTCAAATGTTTCCCTGCTCATCCTGGTCTGCCTAAAAAACTCTTCTAGGTCGCATTCTTTCATTGGTTTGAACACTTCTTCAAAATAACAGTTTTTTGTCACGTGACATGTTCAATTCACACACCAATGCCTCCTAGAAGTACGGGCCGTAATGCAGAATAATGACGTCACACTAGACTATCAAAGTGTCGCGAAAAACACACGCAGTCTAATGGGACGTCCGCGGGAAAATGCTAATTGTACAGGTTGTGTTAAGGTGAGTGAAATGAAATAATTCTAGCGCACTTGAACCGCTAGAAAAACTAATGTTTGACGAACTGTGGAAGAATCGTGCAGATTTTGAGTGCATATTCTACCACACGAGCTGCTTATTACAGCCAAACTGTTTCAGACGCCACGTTTTACTTTGGTCTCAAAAAAACATTATAACTCATATGGTGGAAAGGTCTCAGATGTTACCACTGGCATGAATTTCAAAGTTTGTGCGAGCAAAACACTGGTTATTTATATTCGTTATCAGTTGCTTATTTCACAAAATTTTGAAAGCAGCATCTCATATAACATCAATGAAGAAAATGCTTAGTGCCTGCAGCACTGTAATTGAAGTTGGTGTTTGGGGCTGCGATCCGAAAAATTAGCAGAACTTTGCGAATCGAAGCACTGGTTATTATTACAAATTATTTTATATTATATATAAATTTATATTATTACAAATAATCGAAAACTGTTTCTTGTCACTACAATATCATTACCATTTGAGAATTTTACAATCAAATCGCATAATAAAGATATTGCAAATAAAAAAACCAGCAATAGCTGGCAACCCTGTCGTGGCTTTTCAACCAAATTCGGCTTGAATATTGCCTATTGTAGGTTCCATTAATTGTATGAAATTCGTATTGATTGCATAACTGCACTGGAAGCTATAGGGCAAAAAGCTTTATTTTCCTGAGCCAATTTTCGAAACCCAAGACACAAAAAATTCCCATAGCTGACAGCACCAATCGAATTTTTAACTAAATTTCTAACAAACAAATTTCTACCTAAAGTAAGGTTCAGCTACTGTGTCTGTTCAGGTCAACGTACAAAAAGCATGATACAAGAATTTCTTTATCAACATATAGAAATTCCAATGCATGCAAATATGTACATATTGATCAAAGTTGAATGCAAATGCATATCATGCAAATATGTACAAATGGAACAAAGTTGAACGCACATCAAGTACATGGAGTCAGCAGATTGCACCATCAACGAATACCTGAACTGACCTACTACTTCATTTGTTGCTGATTGATTTATCGCGTACTATTTGCTGACATGCAATACGTTGACTTATGCAGAATTAATTATGATATAAGCAGAATTATGATATACAAAAATTATGATATAAACAGAGAGTTCGGTAAATAAATTATTCAGTTTTGTTACAATCATTAACTGCGTTATTATTGGGTAGTGGAAAGACCCACTATCCCGGCACAAGTCCATACATTTTGGTGACCCCGACGTGATCATCAAATCACTTTCATTAATTGCATTTTCCAGTTTCAGATATCTGGTTGACATTAGGTCAGATGGCTTCAGAAGATTACCCTGATGGAGCGGAGGTGCTAACAAGGCAGCAGCAAGAGCTCGGCGATGAGATAGAACGGCTAATGAGGAACTTCAAGAAGGACTCAACCAGCCGAAAAACACCCGACAAAATGCAGCTGAAGCTGGATCAGTTGGAGAATCTTTGGATCAAGTTCGATGCAATCAACGATGAACTTAGATCTTATGCAAGCAGCCTTGCAAATCACCCGTACTTCTCGCAGCGTTATTTTGAAAAGGTCCGTGAAGGTTATCAGATAACCAAGGACAGTATACTGCAGCTCATCAATGCTTCTTCAGGCCCAGCCTCATCAGGAGAAATATTCTTCAAAGAAACAGGGCGGCCAGACGACGAGGCAGTCATCACGATTAAAGGCCTCGTCAGACGGCAACGAGCAACAGCAGAGGTTGTAAACCATTTAATTAACAGGTTGAACGACAGTCAACCTGCACAAACAAAACAATTTTACGAAGTAAAATTATCTACACTTCAACAATATTGGGATATCATTAAGCAGACACACCAGAGCATCTGCGAACAAACTGATGATGTCGCAGCGTATGGCTACAATTCCACTGACTACTTGGCGATTGAAGACTCCATACAAGAAGCTATAGTTGGTTTGACGCAATGTTTAGAGAAGACTGCCATTCAGACTTCAAATATAGTGCCAGCCTGCACATCATTGAACCTTCCGAAAATTGTCCTTCCTAAATTTGACGGGGATTATATGAAATGGCAACAGTTTCATGATTTATTTCATCAAATGGTACACCAACAACCATTAGGAAATACCCAAAAAATGTGGTATTTGAAAAATAATTTGTCGGGTGAAGCTGAGCGGCTCATCAGACACTTGCATCTTTCAGACAGTAATTATGTAACAGCATGGGATATACTAAATAGGAGGTATAACAACCAGCGTGTATTAGTGTCTGCCCTGCTGGATAAACTGTTGTCACAACCAACAATAACAACAGAGTCTGCCGTGGCCATAAAGAGATTTCATGATGCCACAAAGAAGTCGTTGCTTGGACTTACGAATCTGAACATTAGCACGACATCCTGGGATCCAATTTTACTTCACCTATTGGTGAAACGAATTGATAAAACAACTCATTCGCTTTACGAGCAATCGCTCAAAAATCCACGAGAATGTCAGAGTGTCAATGCCTTCCTGTCATTCTTAGAACAAAGATTTCAATCTTTGGAGGCCCTAGGCGGTGAAAGACGGCAAGTATCTCTGCAGAAGACACCACAATCGAAGAGCACTCTCTCAATGATATCAAGTACTACTAGCCTAGGGTGCAAGGTGTGTAAGGGAAATCATAAGATTTTTGCATGTGAATCGTTCTTAAAACTCAAACCATGTGAACGACTTCAGAAGGTGAGATCACTGAGACTATGCATAAACTGTCTGAAGGATGGCCATACATACAACCAATGCAAGTCCAGAAACTGCCTCAAGTGTAATAAAAGTCATAACACTTTATTACATGTAGATACAAACCTTGTCAGCAGAACCGACACAACCAATGTAGCAAGCGATGTATCTTTAGCAGCTCATATGCCGAAGAAGTCACAGAGCAGCTACGTGCTATTAGGGACGGCTCAAGTAACAATCAACAAACAAGACAACACCACAGAGTCTTGCAGAGCCATATTGGATTCCGGCTCACAGATCAATTTCATTAGCGAGCGTGTGTACAGGAAATTGAAGATTCCCGGCAGTAATACAAACATCGAAGTCGCAGGTATTGGAGCTACCAAAACTCAGACCACTATTCGAGTCAATATCCAGATTACTTCAAATCATTCTGGTTATTCCACAAGGCTGGAAGCTTATGTCATACCCGACATTTCGTCCGTACAGCCACAAATGCACATCGAGATTTCATCTTGGCCGATTCCTCAAAACATAAAACTAGCCGATGAACATTTCAATAAACCAAGGCGTGTTGACCTGTTACTTGGAGCTGAGTTCTATTGTGAGTTAATGGCTGTGGGACAAATCAAACTCGGCAAAAATCTACCGACCCTCCAAAATACTGTACTGGGATGGGTAGTATTAGGACGGGCATCAAGTGAAGCCGAGCCCAATTTATTCTGTGGTATCAGTAACATTGAGTTAGATCGCAACTTAGAAAAATTCTGGGCTATCGAAGAAAGTTTGCCGCCAGCAACATCAAATCCAGAAGAACCTTTTATTGATCTTCGACGCAAAGATGACGGGAGATTCGAGGCACGATTACCATTGCTGCAAAATCCAAAGGCTCTTGGGCAATCAAGGGAGCTAGCAGTTAAGCGGTTTTTAGCTGTTGAGCGTAAGCTTAACAAAGATCCAAAAATGAAAAGGCAATATGCGGAATTCCCCAACGAATATATAAAGCTGGGACACATGGAACAAATTGACGAACGAGTAGTTCCTGAGGTGAATTATTTTCTTCCACATCATTGCGTCTTGAAACCAACAAGCAGCACCACGAAACTCCGTGTAGTGTTCGACGCTTCCGCTAAAACTTCCTCAAATTTATCATTAAATGACATCATGATGAAAGGTCCTACCATCCAGGATGATCTCTTTTCAATCCTATTGCGATTCAGGACACATAAGTATGTTTTCTCTGCAGACATAGAGAAAATGTATCGCCAGGTTAGCATCAGCCCAAAGGATCGCAATCTACAATTAATTGTTTGGAGAGAGAACACCAACGAGTCCCTCCGTTATTACCAATTAAACACCGTCACGTATGGAACGACGGCGGCACCTTATATAGCAACTAAATGTCTCGCAGTGCTAGCTGACTCGGCGAAGAAAACACATCCACTAGCAGCACGAGCCATACAAGACTTTTACGTTGACGATATAATGACAGGTAGCAATAATTTGCAGGAGGCTATAAAGATTCAACGGGAGCTTAAGGAATTACTACAATCTGCCGGGTTTACTCTGCGAAAATGGTGTTCAAACCATCCACAGTTACTTTCAAGCGTACCAATGCAAGACGTGGAGCTACAACTTGACGTAGACAGCAACACTGAAGAAAGTGTGAAAACGTTAGGACTTTCATGGCGTCCACGATCAGACAAATTCGCAGTAACAACTTCATGCGACGAACTGAAACGCGTAACCAAGCGAACAGTGTTAAGAGACATATCACGATTATTTGATCCACTGGGATTTATTAATCCGGTAGTAGTTACTGCAAAAATATTTTTGCAGCAGTTATGGGCTTTAAAACTCGATTGGGACGCCGCTATACCAATTGAGCTCCACACTCGATGGCTACAGTTTCGTGAAGAGTTCAACCAACTTAACACAGTGCGCATTCCTAGATATTTAGAGACAAAGGATGCAACGATTAGCTTACATGCATTTTCGGATGCAAGCGAAAGGGCATATGGTGCCGTAATTTACGTCCGAAGTGTAGATAATAGTGGACAAATTAAAGTGACTCTTCTTTGCGCGAAATCCAAGGTGGCTCCAGTACGTACCATAACTCTACCAAGGCTAGAGTTATGCGCAGCTAAACTGATGGCCAATCTTGTTGCACGAGTTCAGAAAATTCTTCAAATCAACATATGTGACACTCATTACTGGACCGACTCGCAGATAGTTCTAGCCTGGATCCAGTCATCACCTTCATCATTTCACACGTTCGTTGCGAACAGAATTTCGTCAATTCAAGAGTTGACGAAAATATCTGAATGGCGATACATTAACACAAAATTAAACCCAGCCGATCTCGTTTCCAGAGGTACTCGCCCAAGTGAACTAATTAAACGTAGTATATGGTTCAAAGGACCCGAGTTTTTATCGCAACCAGAAAGCTGTTGGCCCTGTGACCCTATCATACCATCAACCAACCTACCAGAAGGAAGACCAACCCGAAGAGTACTGACAGTAACGAAAGCAAGCGATAATTTCCTGGATGCTATTGACCATAAGAATTCATTTGAACATCTCAAAAGAGTTACGGCTTACGTCTTACGAGCAGTCAACTGTTTTAAAAAGAAAAAAACAGGCAAGGAACTCTGCGCACGAGAAATTGTTCAATCAAAAAAGGTGATGAAAAACCAAGCATTCCTAACACCTAGTGAATTAAGTGACGCTGTCACAGTCATTGTCAAACACATGCAATCTATCGATTTCAAGGCTGAGCTAAAAAGACTAAAAGAAAAAAAACCGATCGATGAAAAGAGCAAATTAATCGATCTCACTCCATTCCTTGACGAACAATCAGTGATTCGAGTCGGGGGAAGATTACAAAACGCTAACATTCCGTTCGAGATGAAATATCAGGTATTACTGTCATCATCACACCCGTTCACGAAGCTCCTATTAACAGACCTCCACGTAAAAAATTTGCACGTTGGGCCACAAGCTCTGCACTCGCTCACACGTCAACAATTCTGGATACTACGCGGAAGACGACTGGCAACATCGGTAGTTCATGGATGCGTACGGTGTAATCGTTTCAATCCTCAGGTTTTCAGACAACGGATGGGAAATCTGCCAGACGTTCGAGTTCAATCAGCCAGACCGTTCCTTAATGTTGGCATAGATTTTTGCGATCCCATATACACGCATTATAAAATACGCGGGAAAAGACCAACCAAATCTTACATCTGTGTGTTTTGCTGTATGGCTACAAAGGCGTGTCATCTGGAAGTAGTGTCCGATTTAACCACAGATGGTTTCATCGCTGCTCTTAAACGATTCAGTTCCCGTAGAGGATATTGTAAAAATATATATTGCGATAACGCTACTAATTTCGTTGGGGCCCAGCGGCAGCTAGTCGAACTGCAGATGATATTGGATGAAAGTAAGTCACAGGAGAAAATAACAAAAGCTACTACTGGCAACGGTATTCAGTTCCATTTTATACCCCCACGAAGCCCTCATTTCGGTGGTATTTGGGAAGCCGCTGTAAAGTCCGCAAAACATTTATTGCAGAAGACGATAGCGTCTGCATCATTGACTTATGAAGAGCTTTGCACCGTAACAGCTGAAATTGAGGCGATTTTAAATTCACGGCCTATCACGCCTATGTCAAATAATCCAAACGACTTAACGGCACTAACTCCAGGACATTTTTTGATTGGCGAGCCACTCACTTCAATAATTAGCAACAAATCAATTGAAGGGAACCCAGATTTACTCACCAGGTGGAAACTTGTCCAATACATTCGCAATGAATTCTGGCGCCGCTGGTCCAGTGAATATCTGGGTGAGCTACAACAACGATCAAAATGGAAAATGGGGTCCAAGAACATACAGCCAGATATGCTAGTTCTTATCAAAGATAAGAATATGCCCCCTCTAAAGTGGCAACTAGGCAGAGTAGAGAAGGTGATTGCAGGAGAAGATGGGCTCGTTAGAGTAGTTGACGTCAAAACCTCAACAGGAATATTTCGAAGAGCAATACACAACTTCTGTCCGCTGCTCAAAGATGAAGAAGAACCACCCAAACGCACATGCTTACAAACTAATCAAAATGTACCTCAGATCAAACAGACCCGCGGGGTTAAGCGACATCGAAATCAAGGCAGATTTTTGCCAATCAACCCAAGGTGGCATCAACGAATTGAAAATGAAACGCCAACATTGCCAGCAAAGAAAGTCCGTGTACCATCCACACTTACCATGGCGCTAATTACTTGTCTACTAGTACCAGTTTTGTGCAAACAACCGACACCGATAACGGTTGAGCCGTTTACAGAGAGTCCAGGAATATACTTTGAAACTGTAGGCAAAGCAAACCTAATCACTAGCGAGTGGGTCATTATAACGTACTATGATCTGAAAACTTATTGGCAGGAAGCAAAGGGCATTCAGAAAGGTATATCAGACATGAAAGCCTTCTGCAACAATGTGTCAGTTCAAGGTGCGATATGTTGGCAGCTCACAACTCAGTTCGAGCATCAATTATCACGATTACAACAGATCGACGAATTCCTTCACGACAAAAACAAAGAGATGAAAGGCACTACTAGAAACCGAAGATCTCCCTTCAATATTATAGGAAATATTGCGAATAAGTTATTTGGCATTCTTGATTCAGACTATGCTAACTACTTGGAAGAAGAAATAAACAAATCAAGAGAAAATGAAAGTTATCTACAAAAACTTCTCCAGAATCAAACATCAATTATAGAAACCACTGTTAACATATTCAAGAAGAAAGAAACTCACATTCGAGAACAGTTTGAAGCCATAAATATGTATTTGAAACAACTTTCACACGACATCAGCAACAGCAGCCAACAACAAATATTGACGATGTTGTGCGTTCGTATCATGATGGCGCTATCCAATTATGAGCAAATTCAGAATGCACTTTGGAGTGTCTTGCTTGATTTACACCATGGAACAATTAACCCATTGCTCTTAACTCCATCTCAGCTACACGATCAGTTGGCACTAATCCGACGAACCCTGCCTCCATCACTGAGTATTCCAATAAACAGTGTTAATGAAGATGTGTCGCTTTATAAGATCATGACTGTCCGTGCTAAAGTGTTGCAATCGTATGTAATATTTCAAATCAGGCTTCCCATCATACACTCAGAGCAATTTCAACTTTTACATCTCACCATAATTCCTATCCGCAGAGCACAACGATTCATGGTCCTTCAATCACCAACAAAGTATATAATCACGAATTTGCAAAGAAATCTGCATTACGCCCTAAGTCAATATGAATTCGCCAGATGCAAAATAATAGATGGAGATATCTTTCTATGCAACCAGCACCACCCACTATTCACCAAGTATTCAAACATCGATCACTGTGAGATGGCGTTATTGAACCATGAATTGTCAGAGCAATGCACGTGGATTCAAACAAATATCACTAACTTTTGGATTCAATCTTACAGACCGAACATGCGGATCTATGTTTTAGATAAACAATATATATTTAACGTTATCTGCGGGGACGAAATATTCCCCTCGAGCTTGAACGGGACCGGGTTACTACACATGAGACCTGGATGTGAGATGCAACATAAAGACATGCTGCTACGGAGTACATCAACATACGAAACTCGTCGAAATACATCCTTCAACCCAACCGTGAACTTCAATAACATCGACCTGCGGGTCAGCAAAAAACCCAACCAGGCACCAGATGCAATATCTGCGTCAACCGGATTGATACTAAAAACAACCGATGACAGCTGGGATGATGTTCTACAGCAAGCAGTAGCCTTACAACAACAAAATTTACCATCCGATCAAATGACCATACACGACGTTCATCACTATGTTCTCGGTTATGGTCTTACCATACTTATTATTGTCACATTATCGGTATTGAAAATAAGGAAGTGTAGGAAACCGCATACCAGTACCAAACCCACTCCAGTCCCACGGTCCACTAAGCCAAAGGATCCATTCACTTTCGAACTGGAGCAGTTCAACGAGGGGGAGAATGTTCAGGTCAACGTACAAAAAGCATGATACAAGAATTTCTTTATCAACATATAGAAATTCCAATGCATGCAAATATGTACATATTGATCAAAGTTGAATGCAAATGCATATCATGCAAATATGTACAAATGGAACAAAGTTGAACGCACATCAAGTACATGGAGTCAGCAGATTGCACCATCAACGAATACCTGAACTGACCTACTACTTCATTTGTTGCTGATTGATTTATCGCGTACTATTTGCTGACATGCAATACGTTGACTTATGCAGAATTAATTATGATATAAGCAGAATTATGATATACAAAAATTATGATATAAACAGAGAGTTCGGTAAATAAATTATTCAGTTTTGTTACAATCATTAACTGCGTTATTATTGGGTAGTGGAAAGGCCCACTATCCCGGCACAAGTCCATACAGTGTCAATTCTATGAAAATTTGCTAATGGAATCAGAAATCATAGGGCAAAAAGCAGTTTTTTTTGTAATTTTTCAAGATGGCACCACTGGCACAGGGTTGCCCCCAATTCGAAACCGCTTCTATCAGATCTGGTCCTACTTATTCCTAATTCTGCAAATTTCAGCTGTATCTGATTATTGGTTTGCGAGTTCCCGTGAACAGATATTTTTGATGCTAAAAATATAGGTTAACTGGGAAAATGTTACCGTTCTTGTCCGACATGAAATTTCCAAAGTTTTACTTTCAAAGTATAAATAAAGCATAAAATTTGAATACAAGTATGTTTTTATTGTAAGAAACGGACATTTTTTAGGAGATTCGATGGTTTGAATGTTTTCACTTTGAGTGCCTGCCCTAGCTAAAGGGTTGCCAGAATGTTCATCAAACGCTACGAAAGTGGGCAACTTAACAATATAAATATGTTTTTTAAGTTTCATAATGATCTATTAGAGAACCCGAGACACATTTGGCACCACTATAAATACCACCACGAGAAGTACTAGCGATCATTCAGTAGATAGCGAAGACAGCGAAAGGCTGTTACTTTGAAGAGCGATACAGCGGTTCTAGTGTATCCGGGCGCGATTAATTAAAAGCGATAAAGTGCGAGTAATTATAGTGCGATAATTAAATTGAAAAAGTGTTAAATTGTAACGCAAGATTATAGTAGTGCGAATATAAAGTGTAAATAATTAATAGTGTTTATAATAAAAGTGTAATTAGTGTTTTAAAAGAAACTGTTTTATTTCACGAATGTGAAGAATATCGAACCTACGGAAGGTTTTTTAACGGTAGATCACAACAACTGGTGTCAGAAATAAGGGATTCTGTCGCGTTCGTGATTTGAAAAGTGACTTTTAGTGAAGTACTGGACAGTGAATTTGT
Source organism: Nemotelus nigrinus (assembly GCA_947369275.1). Taxonomy (NCBI): domain Eukaryota; kingdom Metazoa; phylum Arthropoda; class Insecta; order Diptera; family Stratiomyidae; genus Nemotelus; species Nemotelus nigrinus. Next base: position 113,601,355 of record OX376373.1, read on the forward strand.
ATGAACAGTGGAAATTAATAAGTGCGCGGACTAAGTAAAAAGTTAAAAGTTTCGGACAGTGATTATTCTTAATTGTGTGGACTAATTAAAATTGTGAAAAGTTGTGTGGACTTTGTGATAGTTGTGAGAAGTTGTGCAATTAAAAAACAATGCCGAAATTAGTGAACGAGCTGACATTGGCAGAATTAAAGGTGGAGTGCCGGAAACGTGAACTTTAAACGTCTGGGAACAAGACGGCGCTACTGTCACGGCTCAGGGAGGCTTTGAGCACCGAAGGTAACGATCCGGAAACATTTGAATTCCCGGACGAGGAAATCAGCCAGGAGTTTGTTCAAGAGGAAGAAAGCAGCGAGGAGAAAAACCCGGTGATGGATTTGCTGTTGAAGATGTCCCAGGACATCGGTCAAAAGTTCGAACAGCAAACCACGAATCTGGATCAGAAACTAGATCAGAAACTGGATCAACAAACCACAAACCTGGACCAGAAGCTCGACCAGCAAGCCGTTGACATTAAGGAACAGTTAGAAGAACATGCGAGGAAGAGTGAGGAGCAGCTGGTAGAAATCAGACAACAGTTCCAACAGCAAGTTTCAGAAGTTAAACAGCAATTAGAGAGTCGAGTAACGGAAGTGGAACAACATTTCCACAAAAAGTTGGTTGGTATTGAAGAAGGAATGGACCAGATGAAATTGGATCTTCAACGCGTGAAGGCCGTAGGAATTGTGCCAACAGAATCAAGTGGCATCAAGGCACTTAAACCACCAACTTTTGATGGGCAAACTTCTTGGACCAACTACAAGAAGCAATTTGAGGCTGTTGCAAAAGTTAACCGCTGGAACGATGAAGAACGTGCGACCTCACTGATGGTGTCTTTGAGAGGATCCGCGGTGGACGTACTGCAAACCATGTCGTTCGATAATTACTCCAGTTATTGCAGCCTGGCGAGTGCCTTGGATATGCGGTATGGCGAAGACCACTTAAAGGTAATTCATCGTGCGCAGCTGAGGACACGCACACAGAAACCGGGAGAGACCTTGCAGCAGCTGGCTCAGGACATCGAGCGCTTGACACTTCTGTCTTATCCTGCTTCAAATCCTGATCATCGGGACGAGACAGCGAAGGACGCTTTCATCCAGGCAGCTCGTGATGAAGAGCTCCAACAAGCACTTCGATTGACAAATAATCGAACGCTGAGGGATACTTTGGCCTACGCTCTCACTTACGAATCGGTAAAACGGGGATCACGCAGTAACGTTAGAGTGCGTAAAGTGTACGAAGAGTGTGTATGCCAAAGAGCCGAGGTCAGCCGAGAATCACCGACAGGTGGAGCTCCACAATGTTGGAACTGTGGAGAAAAAGGGCACTTGAGGCGTGACTGCCGAAGGAAATTGAAGACAAGGTTTTGCGAAGGGTGTGCAGCGCGATGGCGACAAAGGAACGAGGCTGGTTCAGTGAACGTAGCCGTCTCTTCTTCGGAAGCGGCGGGAAACCAGTAAGAGCCAACCTCATGGGTCGGAGGTTGGCTCGTGGAATTGTTGACCCCAGAACCATCATCACAGTCTCTAGTGTAGTGTCACTTCAAAACAAAACTGACGTTTCGACACTTGCCGAAATGTCATCTACATTGATGGCGACTAGAGCGCCCTAATTGCACGCGGTGGTAAATTCTCGGAACCACATAATTATTTTTGATTCGCGCAGTTTTTGAATTTGATATAACTGTGTTATCATTTGATATAAAAGAGGAAATGATTTACAATAAAGGACAGTCTATTGCGGTATGCCAAAATCGGTCGGCGACCAAAAAGACTTTTTAAAAGAATCTTCGTAGTTGTCTTTTATTTCATTATCTTGAGCAAATCTCAGCCGACACTAGTAGGGGCGGTTAAATTCGCCACGTCGAAGCTGAGATTGCTCTGAGACAATAATCATCTCGTAACAATTTCACACGAGGAATTTTTAATAAGGAGTTTGTTCTGAGACGAGACATTTCTCGTACAAGGAAATCTCAGTTCGCATCCAGAACATTTCTTTTGGAACATAGTCAGGCGTAGTAGTAGCCACTACTGCCAGTTGTTTTGCGATCAAGTTTAAACAATCGAACTGCACTATCAACGTACCATTTCATGGCGACCTTGCCAGCCTCGAATTCATCAAAATTACCAAAGGAAGGTGGACCGCAGCCTCGAATTCATCCGGCGATCCTAGCAGCACAAAAACTGGAAGCAGAGAAAACTACGATTCCAAAAGTGGATACAAAGAGAAAAAAACGCGGCGGACGACAGGTTTTCATCAGAAAACGCATAGCTGCATTACTACGAATAGCAAAAGATGACGAACATCCTCCACCATGGGAGCAGCAGCAACGGCTCTATGAAGAAATTGAAGAACTACGAGCACAAATGAAGCGGAAATAAGATCAAACGTACATTAACATTAAAACAAGAATGAATTTCAATAAATAAATGTGTTAAAATGAAATTATAAAATACAAATGAAAAACAAAGCTAGCCAAAACAACGTTTCTTTTCTTGAGAACTAGTGACATAAAGGTAAAAGGCCTAAGTTCACTCTATTTATGACATTTTCACTTTGCTGCAGTTGGCATCACAAGCGCCACCTATGATCCAGTAGTAGAATTTAATTGCAAAATTGAAAATAAAATTCAAATGTGTACAATTATTATAATTATCACAAATTGCAATTTTAATGTGTACAATTTCTAGATTGAAGATAAGAAACAGTAAGATTTCATATGGTCCAGGATAAATTCTCTATAAATGGAAGAAAATATTTGTCTAATAACAAAAATAATAACAAATCTAAAAAAAACCCCAAACAGAATATATAAAAGAGAATACATTATTGAAAAATTAAATACTGTAGAGGAAATACAAAAAGAAGCAATTAGCTTAGATAGTAGTCAAGAGTTAATAGAAACATTAATAGGAAAATATAAAGAGGCAAAAGAACTACTATTGGAAAAATTAGAAAGTTCAGTAGATAGCAAGATGAGTAACTTCAATATTGAATTAGCGTTGAAATCCATTCCAATTTTTACGGGAAACCCCAAAGAATTGGAAGCATTTCTAACAATAGTTAGTCTAATCAACGACAGTCTTAATGAAGAGGGCAAAAACAATTTGCTGAATTTTACAAGAAATGTGAAGTTAGGAACATCAGTTAAAACTCAGATCTTAACATTAGATATAAAAACATATGAAGAATTAGAAAAAATACTCAGAAATAGATTTAAAAACAGAAAAAGTCCACAGCAACTTCATACTCAGTTAGCGCAATTAAGTCAACGCGGAACGGTTGAAAAGTTCGGCGAAAAACTATCTGAGCTCATTAATGAACTAAGCGAAATTCAGATTAGTAGTTTGGGTCAGAACCCATCTCCCGCAGAAAAAAGCGCAATACAGAAGTCAAATGACTCCTACGCACTAACTATTTTCAAAAATGGGTTAAGTGAACCCCTTAAACCGACTATTTTTGCGGCTCAACCCAAAACATTTATTGAAGCAATTCAGATAGCAACCGAGTTTGAATCAAGTAACAATATAACAGAAAACGTTATGTACGTGAATAGACGAAATAATACAAACCAGCAATTGAATAATAATAGAAATAAATCAAATGATTATAATAACACTTACAGGAATAATAACTATAGCCAGAACTATGTTAATAATAACAGAGGTAATAACAGGACCAATAGAAGCAATTATAATACCAGAAATAATACAACAAACCAAAACAATAATCACAGAAGTAATTATAGAAATAATTACAACCCCAGATATGAGGAAGTAACCAATCAAAGGCACAGGAACACATATCACTCCTCTAACATAAATAATAGGAACAACAGGGGAACAAATAGGAATTACGAAAATAACAGGCAACACAGAGTAAACATAATACAGGGAAACGCCATCGGCCCGGAGGCCAGCAACAACGAGGAATAAAAGTTGACCCCGGGATCCAGATAGAAAAGATATACTTATTAAATACGCAATTGAAGAATTACATTACTCTATATTGTAGAAAATCCAGAAAATATTTGAAACTATTAATAGATACAGGAGCAGATATATCAATCTGCAAGATAAATGCAATTTCAGAAGATGAAAGCATAGACAAAGACAAACGATGCAAATTCTCTGGCATAACAGACCAGGAAATATACTCA
>OX376373.1:113605749-113645749 GCA_947369275.1 Nemotelus nigrinus
ATGTTTATCAGTTGGCGTTAGGTTATGTGATGTTTCGTGTCGATTTACTGTCGATACAATTAATTGATACAAAATGCAAGTTATGGCTAAATATTATTATTGTAACGCGTCCACGCACAGAAAACTAACAATTTATATTATAGCTAAACATCTGCTCGTAAAATCTCCGTGTAAATCGGCACTGCCACATGGAAATGTCAAAATGGACGGCTTAATTGACGTCATAGCTAAAACGATTAGTTAGTCTGGCCAATGCCTCCTAGAAGTACGGGCCGTCAGGCTACGTAATCGTTTTAGCTATGACGTCAATTTAGCCGTGAATTTTGACATTTCCACGAGGCAGTGCCGACAGACACGGAGATTTCACTTGCGGTTTTTAAGCTAAAATATGAATAAAACGTTAGTTTTTTGTGCGTGGACGCGTTGTAGAAATAAAATTTAGTCTTAACTTGCATTTTGTGTCAATCAATTGTATCGACAGTGAATCGACACAAAACGTCACATAACCTAACACCAGCCGATAAACATTTCGTAGCGAATTTTCCCAATAATACCGCACGCACCGCATTAATTTGTGTTTTAGCTGTTCACTAGCACTGTTCCGCGGACCTCACTTTGTTTTCACTTCACTCACTTCAACACAACCTGTACAATTTACGATTTCCCGCGGACGTCCCAAAAGACTACGTGTGTTTTTCGCGACACTTTGACAGTATAGTGTGACGTCATTATTCTGCATTACGGCCCGTACTTCTAGGAGGCATTGGTCTGACGAACCGTGCTTCTAGGAAGCATAAGGCGCGCACTCAACAGCGTCTGCATTTTCGCTTTTTCATTGCATTTATATAATGCCAGAACAGTACTAAGCCAAAGATCATTACTATTATATCGAAGTCTTCCATAACTGCGCGCAATTGCACTGAAAACTCACACCACACACTTCGAATTCAAGCGCGTGAACAATTATTGCTGGTCAGCAACCCGCAGATATGCATCTCTTACTTTTTTTTTTTTTTTTTCCTCCGGTTTTTACTGCTTCTCGCAGAAAAAGGTCCTGGCTTCCTGACTAGCAGGCAACAGCCAACGTTTACACGATTGTTTATCTCTTACTTGAAGAACGGAAATGAAGTTTTCATTGACATTCAAAAAAAGTTATTCTTTGATATCGGATCGATCGATGTGCAGTTGGTTAAACTGCCGATCTGTCACTTAAGGAATAGTGCAGTTGGTTAATGTGCCGATCTGGTACTTTGGAAATAGTGGAAAACAACGTTCCTTCTTAAGCGAGATACACATTGCGATGCAGTGCAGTGCCGAAGCTGTGCACGCATTGGAAAGCAATGCAGTGTTCTGAAAATTAGTGTAAAATTCATTTGTGGAGGTTTGCTGTTTAGATTTTCTGTATCTGTTTTTCGTCCATTTACAATTTAATGCCAGGAGCGGAATTTCCGCCTCAATGTTAACAGTTGTTGCCCGGTCAACTACTTTCAAAAAAATGTCATCCGATGCAGTGGGCAGTGTTTTTAGAAATAAGCCTAAACGATGCACTGCAGTGCAGTGAATGTGAATTGCCACATGGAATCACATGAGCTCTAAAATTCAGTGCAGTGCACTGCCCTGCATCGTAATGTGTTTCAGACTTTACTGAGCTCAAGTGCTCGATTGGAATTAGTTGAACACTCAGCCCCTGAACACGGACGGTATAACTTTCCACCATTAGCCCCTTCAATCTCTCGCGCACAAAGCATGTTAAAGCTGCCTTTACGCCATTTCGACCTCATTGTTAAATTGAAGGGGAACTGCTTGGATTTGACTCGATTTGACAATGAGTAACTAAAATATTACTACCATCCCCTTCAATGTAAATCTTATGGGCATGTCAACTCCATTTCTACTATCTCACTGGGAACACTATTGGAAGTAGTGCAAACTGTGCGTGCAGCTGGTGAGAGTGCCGGCCTGAGATGACCAAAAACAGTAGTGCGAAATCAAGTGCTTCTTAAATTAAACGTTACACCGTTCACGACGAAACACATTTTTTTGCATCGAAAAAGAAAAAAGGTCCAACCAAAGATGAGTCTGCGTCCGTACGCGTGCATATGCGCCCGAGGTAAACCACGCAAAGCATATAGGTCCAACTAGTGATGAGTCTGCGCCCGTACGTTGACGTATGCGCCGAGGTAAACCACGCAAAGCATATGTTGCACCCAAACATAACTTACCGAACAGCCAGAAAAGTGGCATGCTCCTTAAGCAATTTTTACTATGAGCTGTCCGTACGTAAAGTGGTAATGAGATACGACTTGACATACGTTCGCTTATGCGCTGTATGGGCACTTATGTTCACTCCTGTTTGCGGTGCTCTAAAACCAGTCGGTTTTGACAGACGATTACGGTCGCAGACTCATCTTTGGTTAGGGCTAAACTTTTGGCACAGCGTCACAGCGTAATGAGTAGTTCCTAACCAGCGTCACAGCGTAATGAGTAGTTCCTAACCAGCGTACCAACTCCGTATATGTATACGGCCCAAAAATCCAGTGATCTAACCTGAGATTGTATTGTTGGTCAGCCTGGAAAGTTGGAAGAAATCGCATGGAACAGAAAGAGATGCAATATACAATTCGGCAACTACATACTCAAGCTAGATTTTTCACTGCTCACATACGGCCCACTCTCGCAAAATATACCAACATAATCTCAGGCCGCTTTGACAGATAATGCATTGCGTAAATGGAGGCGCAATTTCAAGGTCAAAGTGTTTTTTTGGGAAAGTGGAATAAGTTGGTACGCTGGTTGTTATTACGCTGTGCCAGCGTACCAACTCCGTATATGTATACGGCCCAAAAATCCAGTGATCTAACCTGAGACTGTATTGTTGGTCAGCCTGGAAAGTTGGAAAAAATCGCATGGAGCAGAAAGAGATGCAATATACAATTCGGCAACTACATACTCAAGTTAGATTTTTCGCTGCTCACATACGGCCCACTCTCGCAAAATATACCAACATAATCTCAGGCTGCTTTGACAGATAATGCATTGCGTAAATGGAGGCGCAATTTCAAGGTCAAAGTGTTTTTTTGGGAAAGTGGAATAAGTTGGTACGCTGGTTGTTATTACGCTGTGACAGCGTAATAACAACCAGCGTACCAACTTATTCCACTTTCCCAAAAAAACACTTTGACCTTGAAATTGCGCCTCCATTTACGCAATGCATTATCTGTCAAAGCGACCTGAGATTATGTTGGTATATTTTGCGAGAGTGGGCCGTATGTGAGCAGCGAAAAATCTAGCTTGAGTATGTAGTTGCCGAATTGTATATTGCATCTCTTTCTGTTCCATGCGATTTCTTCCAACTTTCCAGGCTGACCAACAATACAATCTCAGGTTAGATCACTGGATTTTTGGGCCGTATACATATACGGAGCTGGTACGCTGGTTAGGAACTACTCATTACGCTGTGCTTTTGGCATATTTTGGCTCCGACCAATGCCTCCTAGAAGTACTGGCCGTAATGCAGAATGATGACGTCAAAGCAATAGGCCAAAATGTCGTGAAAAACCACGCACTCTTATGGGACGTCCGCGGGAAATCATAAATTGTACAGGTTGTGTTGAAGAAAGTGAAGCGAAAACAAAGTGAGATCTGCGGAACAGTGCTGGTGAACAACTGAAACACAAATTAATGTGGTGCGTGCGGTATAATGTGCAAAATTCGCTACGAAATGTTTATCAGTTGATGTTAGGTTATGTGACGTTGTCGCTGACTGCGACAAGGGTGAAGACAATGACGTGTCAGCGGCAATAATAATGCGGCGGCGACCATTATAAGAAATACTTTGAAATAATATTGTTTATTGAACATAACAAACGTACATTTATCAAATGTATTACACTATACACGTGCGGCTGGTCTTCTCACGAAATAATAATGGCCTCCTCGACTGTTTTAGTGTTGCCCCATTTAGTGCTGCCCCATTGCTCACAGTGTTCAGTTATTTGGTCCTGTTTTGACTCGCTGACATCTCCTCCCCCGTGAATCCTTCGTAACGATTCACTTCGATATCGAGTACTGCTAATTTGGTTGCTGGTCTTTTTATCCGACCCGTGGCAGTTTTTACAAGTGCCGTCCTTGTCTGGCCATCTTTGCCAGAAAAAACTTCGATAACTCGTCCTTTGGGCCAACGTCTTGGGGGTAGATTTGAATCACATATGAGCACGCAATCATCTTTTTTAAAGGTGGTACTTTTTCAAAATATTTGCATCTGCGTGTTAGTAGTGGCAGATATTCAGCTATCCATCTACGATAAAATCGATTTCGTATTTCTTGTGCTATTTTCCATTGCTTTCGAGAACACAGTGCCCTTGGGTCATCAGGGCTTGGAGTGAGCGTAGAATTTATTTCCCCTATTAGGAAATGATTTGGCGTTATTGGACCCTCGTCTTCTGGCGCGATAGGTATATGAGTTAATGGTCGACTGTTGACTATGTTGGCGGCCTCCAACAACATGCTTCGTAGAGTGTCTTCCTTCGGGATAACATCTCCAAGTGCGATATTCAGAGAAAAAGTCTGGCACATTATGCAATTCGTTCTTCAATCCGATAAAATTTGTACCATTGTCGCTTCTGATACGTTTAGGCACACCTCGGATATTGACGAAATTACGGATGCACAATATGCATGCATCGGTCGATAGATTAGTTGACAATTCCAAGTGCACTGCTCGAATAGTCATGCATGTAAAAAGGGCAACCCAACGCTTCTCCTGACGTCTTCCAATACTTACGGTGATCGAACCAAAGTAGTCCAGGCCGGTGTATGTGAATGGGCGTACAAAGGCGGCTTGTCGGTCATACGGCAGTGGCCCCAACATCGGTCGATTAGGCCTGGCAAACCGAACCTTGCACCACTGACAATTTGCTTTAATACTCCGTAGCTTCGTTCTGAGGTGTGGTATCCAGAATTTACGACGAATCTGGCATATCACTGTTTCGTCGTTTTGGTGTAACAGCTTTCGATGATGGTGTTCAATTATTAGCTCTGTGACTTTGTGGTTTTTTGGCATGATAATAGGTCGACGACTATCATACGGCACTAACAATGCAGCATCAATACGACCATTTATCCTAATAAGACCGTCTTCATGCATATACGGGCTCAGCTTATAAAGCTCGCTCTTTGGCGCCACTGGTTGACCGTCACGCAATATGACCCACTCCTCAAGATATGCATCTCGTTGAGCTCGACGGCAATTGGTGAGTTCGGCGGCGGTTAACTCAACAGCTGTTAGCTTCCCGCGTTGTAATGAATTGTTCCTCAACTTCGACAATAAGTTGCTTTCTGCCCTCATTAACCAGGCAGTGGCTCTTTGAAATTTAATGTATGTTGAAAATCTATTCACATCAGGTAAATCTGGTTGATTTATGTTAATGACTGTTAATATTTGTCAGCTACTATTTTTCAGTTCACTTGAAATCTCGGAATCCCGTAGATCTCATGGTTGTTGAAGCCATTGTCTTTCCTCTTGACGTAGGAATAACGGCCCATTAATCCATCGGTTTTCGGATTTATACTTTAATGGTTGTTTCATTCGTGTGGCATCGTCGGCAACGTTGAGATCCGTTAGTACATACCTCCATTCGTTTTTTTTGGAACTGTCCAATATCTGAGCTATACGGTGAGCTACAAACGGTTTATATTTTCGACTACGTGATTTGATCCAATGCAATACCGTCTTCGAGTCAGACCAATAATATTTCTTAAACGGCATATTGCTGTGGTTCTCGGAAATCGATTGGTAAATTCTTGTACCCAGGATGGCGGCCTGCAATTCCAATCTGGGAATCGATAGTTGCTTTCGTGGGGCCACTCGTGTTTTCCAGTAAATAAATTTTATTTCCACATTTTCTGGCATCACTATTCTCCAGTAGCTAACTGCTGCATATGCATGTTCCGAGGCATCATCGAACGTATGAATCTGCAGTTCCACGACTCGCGGTGAATTAGCTAAATAACAACGGGGTATTCTCAATGTTGTCACTGTTTTCAATGCATTTAGCCATTGATACCACAGGTTAACAATTTGATCTGGTATCGCTTCGTCCCATTCTAGTTTCACTTCCCATGTCATCTGTAGCAATATTTTCACTATTACATGAAAATTGGCGATGAATCCCATAGGATCGAATATGGACATCACAACACTTAGCATTTCTCGTTTTGACGGCGGGCGTTTTTGCATGATTACTTCATGCGGTACTTTATGCATTCTCACCTCAAACAGGAATTCGTCGGTATCACTTTTCCAGTACATGCCAAGTATTTTTTCTGTGTTCGGCTTACCATCCACATTCATGTCTATCAATTTATCAGATGCTTGAGCATTATTGTTTAATATTGATTCCACGCGTTTTGAATTGGATATGAAATTTCTCAACTCGTATCCTGCGGCAGCTTGAATATCCCTTACTTGTTTCGAGATTCGGATGGCCATATCGTCATCAGGAAAGCTTTTAGCGTAGTCATCAACGTAATGGCTTTTGATGACAGCTTCTACGGCTTCTGGATATTTTGCTCGATATTGTTCGGCATTAAAATTTTATACATATTGTGCAATTGCAGGTGCACAGGTCGCTCCAAATATCAACGATTGCATCTCGTAGATTTCAACTGGCTTATTTATGTTTCCCTCTCGCCAGAGGAAGCGCAATCATTGTCTGTCACTGAGTTTCATTTAAACTCGTAAAAACATTTCTATTATATCAGCGCACACAGCGATTGGTTCCTCACGCAGTCGACTTAATACGGTCATCAGCAGTTGATTCAAATCAGGGCCTTTTAATAATACTGAATTCAACGAAACTCCGTTTACAGTGGCTGCAGCATCGTACACCAATCGAAACTTGTCTGGCTTTCTGGGATTTACCACTCCGAAATGTGGCAGATACCACGTTCGAGAAGTTGTGACTTTCGATTCTTCAATGGATAATTTACGAGCGTATTGTTTATCAACAAGTTCAGCTATCGCATTGTTGTACTTGTTGGCGTATTTTGAATCGCGACTCAATTTAGTTTCCGTATTTTCAAAGCTAGAGTTACAATCAATGCAACCAACATTTGTTGCACTTCAAAATGAGTTTGAACACATGAGAACGTATGAGAGCAGTTACAATGATGCAACATAACTTTGCTTGGCAGCAGAGTTTGCTCATATCTCAAACTTGGCATGGCAACAACATTTTTGAAAATATTCAATTCCACCTGTTCCTATGAGAGTCCGGGAAATCGGAACTGTCATATGTAAATGACAATCAGAAATTGTATTTTTTTGTCTCATTTTTGCTTTGCATTATACTCCGCAGCTTTTAGAGGATAAAATATTCACTGATATATCTTTCCGAGGCTTTAAAGGATCCAAATTATCGAACAGCAACTTCTTTAATATAGCCAGTGACAGATGACAGTAAATGTTGTATTGCATTGATTGTAACTCGTTCCACCAACAAAACTTGGCAGCAAATGTTGGTTGCATTGATTGTAACTCAAGCATAAGCCGTTTCAATGCCATATGCAGACTGTCCGGCATGACAACTTCATCTGTTTTCCACAATAGACCACATTGGTATCTATCTCCGTTTTTCTTAGTGTTTTCCTGAAGAAGTTTCTCAGCTCGAATTATTTCGGCCGACTTAAGGTTACTTTCGGGCCTTTTCACTCCCATTTTTTCAAGTCTCTCACAGTCTGGTTGAGCTCGATATATTTTCTCTCGAGCTCTTCTGGGGCAGCGCTCTGAAGCAACATAATACGCTGTGGCTGGCGATTTGCTTTCAAACAACCATATTGTTTTGGCCCATAGACTAACCAACCTAGTTGAGTGTGCACAGCTGTCGGACCATATGGTGGACAGTCTACCCACTCATTTGCGTATCCTAACCTGGCATTGTCCAGACCAATAAGTACACGTGGTTTGGCATCACTATACCGCTGTATCGGGACTTTTTGCAATTGTGGATATTGTCTGCAAAGCTCACTAGACATTGTCTGACACGGCAAATTAAGCTTTTCTATAGCGTACACGTTTTTCAACGGAAGTCTTTGGCAATTTGAGCCATGACCTTCCACTTCGCAATCGACGATCATGGCTGTTTCTGTGACTCTCCGTTCGTCGAACCACTGCATCGTGATCTTGTCTATTATTCCAGTTAATTGTAGTTGCGCTGCAAGGCTTTTCTCCATCATGGATGTTGATGACCCTTCGTCTAGCATGGCATAAGTTTTTACAGTTACACCATTTTGACCAATCAGTGTTACTGGAATTATTCGGAAATACACTTCTTCACAATGCCGGTGTAGACTTAGTATTTGAGCTTCATTATTTGACGGCGTTTGCTGTGATGTGTCGTGCAGTAAACGATGATGCTTTCTCTTGCATCCGAACATCCCGCAAACCTTCTGTTTTCGACATCTATTCACTTGGTGACCTCTATTTAAACATCCGAAACATGCGTTTTTTTCTTTTACCCAATGCCAACGTTGATCAGTTGTTAAATTTGAAAACTTTGAACAATTTTCTAATTGATGCTCACCTTCACAATGACTGCAGTTTGCGGTGACGTCCTGAGCATGTAATGCATATTTTCTATCGTTCCGTTTATTGGCACACTGTGGCCCAGCCTTCGGATTGCCAGACGTTGATGGTTGCTTGCAAGTTTGCTCAATCAGTGCGGCAAGCCTGGCCACGTGGCCCAGCCACGATGAAAATTCCGACAATGTCGCGGTCTGATTCATCTTCATCAGCTGAGCGGCCCATTCCATTCTGCGTTGTAATGGGAGCTTACCAACAAGCTCCTCCACTAGTAATGGATTTGCCAAATATTGCTCACATTTAGCTGCCGTGATAAATGCAACGAGGCCTCGGACTTGAGTGGAAAATTCGACCAGTTGCGATAAATTATCTTCCCTAATAGATGAAAACCTCTGAATCTTTTCCATTTGCGATCGCAACAATAATTCAGGCCTTCCGAACCGAAACCTCAATTCATTAATAGCATCTGGTACATTTACGGGCGATATCAACATAGCCTCGATTGTTCGTCTAGCTATGCCCTGAACACTTTTCTGGAGTCTCAACTGATTTTCGAGGTTAGTATACTCGAACGCCGCGGTTGATTGCTCAAAGGATGTAATGAACGTTGGCCATTCTTCTGGCACACCCGAAAATATGGGCAAATCATGTAGTTTCCTATGTGGTTGTGCAACCATGGCAGTGATGACATCAGAGGGAACTATCCGGTCATGTATGGCTACAGGAACATCAACTCGCGATGGCGATGGTGGGTCGATTTTAGTGTCCGCGGCACTTTCTGGTCTGCATTGTTTACTGTCATCAAGCTTATTCACAACGTCTTGCAACAGCACTTTTAAGTCATTCAGCGTGTAATTTGCGTTCTCCATCACTGTTGCACTGTTTCGGCTCGAAGATGAAGACATCGGTGACGGTGGAAGATCCACGAGGCTGTTAGGCGTCGAATGCGATACGACTCCCGGCGGCGAAGTATCGTTCGGCTGGATGTCATTATTTGCATAACGAGCGGGCGGCTTGCCTTTGTTTGATCGTCTGCTAGTTCTAGGCTTTGAGTTTTTCGGCGGCATTGAAAACTCTTACTTGCGGCGGTCAAACTTAGTGGCGGCAATGACAAGACCACTTGTCGAATACAAATTTGATAAAAATTGTCGCTGACTGCGACAAGGGTGAAGACAATGACGTGTCAACGGCGATAATAATGCGGCGGCGACAATTATAAGAAATACTTTGAAATAATATTGTTTATTGAACATAACAAACGTACATTTATCAAATGTATTACACTATACACGTGCGGCTGGTCTTCTCACGAAATAATAATGGCCTCCTCGACTGTTTTAGTGTTGCCCCATTGCTCACAGTGTTCAGTTATTTGGTCCTGTTTTGACTCGCTGACAGACGTTTTGTGTCGATTCACTTTTGAAACAATTGATTGACAGAAAATTCAAGTTTTGACTAAATATTATTACTACAACGCGTCCACGAACAAAAAACTAACGTTTTAATCATATTTTAGCTTAAAAACCACAAGTGAGATCTCCGTGTGTGTTGGCACTACCTCGTGGAAATGTCAAATGGCCTATCGCCACGACGTCACAGCGAGAACGATTACGGAGGCATTGCTCCGACCAATGCCTTCTAGATGTACGGGCCGTAATGCAGCATCGGGACAAATGTCGCGAAAAACACACGTAGTCTTAAGGGACGTCCGCGGGAAAATGTTAATTGTACGGGTTGTGTTAAAGTAAGTGAAATCAAAACTAAAGTGGTTTATGCAGAACAGTGCTAGTGAACAGCTAAATCACAAATTAATGCGGTGCGTGCGGTATAATGTGGAAAATTCGATACGAAATGTTTATCGGTTGGTGTTAGGTTATGTGCTGATTCGTGTCGATTTACTGTCGCGATACAATTAATTGGTACAAAGTGTACGTTATGACTAAATATTGTTATTATAACGCGTCCACGCACAAAAAACTAATGTTTTATTCATTTTTTCACCAAAACACAATGCCTTCGAGAAGTACGGGCCATCAGGCTACGTAATCGTTCTCGCCGTGACGTCATGAGTTTAGGAAATTTGACATTTCCACGAGGCAGTGCCGATGTACACGGAGATTTCACTTGCGGTTTTTTGGTTAAAATATGAATAAAACGTTAGTTTTTTGTGCGTGGACGCGTTATAACAATAATATTTAGTCATAACGTACACTTTGTACCAATTAATTGTATCGCGACAGTAAATCGACACGAACCATCACATAATCTAACACCAACCGATAAACATTTCGTAGCGAACTTTCCACATTATACCGCACGCACCGCATTAGTTTGTGTTTTAGCTGTTCACTAGCACTGTTCTGCATAAACCACTTTAGTTTTCATTTCACTCACTTTAACACAACCCGTATAATTAACATTTTCCCGCGGACGTCCCCTTAAGACTACGTGTGTTTTTCGCGACATTTGTCCCGATGCTCTGACGTCATCATTCTGCATTACGGCCCGTACATCTAGAAGGCATTGATTGCTCCGACCTAAGGTCCAACCAGTGATGATTCTGCGTACGCGGCGATGCATATGCGTCGAGGTAAACCATGCAAGACATATCTTGCACCCAAACATAACTTTTCGAACAGCAAGAAAAGTGGCATGCTCATTATGCTTTCGTTTGCCAAAGTGTATAGAATAGGTCTGTTTCCGTACTTGAATTTATTATAATTTATTAAAATAGATTCGCAGCAAGTCGTTTCCGTACTTTTGCTGCAAGTCAAATGCAAGCCAAGTTTTGCAGCAAAAAGAAGCCAGCTGCCGAATTCTGTTACTGCTGCAGTTTGCTGAAAGTACGGAAACAGACCTAATGATAAGTGGGTGAACTCCTTCCCTTTTCCAGAAAAATCACTCTAAACTTGAAATTGCGCCCCCATTTGCGCAATGCATTATCTGTCAAAGCAACCTGAGAGTGTACGAGTATTTTTTGCGAGATTGAGTCGTATCCCAACGGGAATCGCGGTAATGTATGCTGGCGTAATGCATGAATCAAACAATGCTGGTAATGCACATTTCCGATTTCCAAAGCTATTTTCCAGCAATTATAAGATATACTCGTAAACATGACTTGGAGCATGGAAAATGCTGCAAGGGAGAAAGCTCATATGTTATAAGTCCAAGACTGGCCAATGAAATTCACTCGCAGAAACAAGGGGACAATAACTTGTGAGCATACATCGGTTATGGGTAGTCTGCTATATAAAGCGGAAAGATAAAAATTTCGAAGCATTTCAAATCATCACGCACGGGTAAGTAAAATGTATGAAGACAATTCCCCCTAGTAGCAAAAAGCATGCGCTATTGGAATTTCCAATGAGCGTCAGCATGCAAAAACCACACATGCAGAGATACGATCGGCCGCCGGCCAAAGCTTTCATTCATATTGAGGCGTATAAATGCGAGAATACGATGTCGTACTTTCCGAAAAGCTCTTATACATAAAGCTGTCGAGCTTAAAGCATGAGTTTCCCCTTGTATAAATCCTCCCAGCCTAGGACATGCAATGTTAAAAAGAAACAACGCGTAATGGTCCGGTAATGCTTACACGCATTACGCGAAATGCTTACCGAATATATCCGTAAGCATTATTTTTCCCGTTGGGATGCGAGCAACGGAAAATCCAGCCTGAGTATGCAGTTGTCGAATCTTATCTTGCACCTCTTTCTGTTCCATGCGATTTCTTCCAATTTTCCAGGCTGATCAACAATACAATCTCATGACAGTTCACTTGTTTTTTTTTTACCGTGTATATATACGGAGTCCGCACGCTGGTTAGGAACTAACTTCTTAAGCTGTGCCTTTGCTCAATTGTTGCTATGAGCTTTCCGTATGTAAAGTGGTGATGAGATACGACTTGACAAACGTTCGCTTATGCTCTGTATGGGCACTAAAGGTAGAAACACACTGCCGTCACATCAGCTGACCTCACGTGCCATAGACCTGCAGTACCATTTTGTATGCTTAGAAACACACTGGTGGCACGGCACGTCACGTCACCCGGACTCATGTGCTGTCACGTGAGCTCACGTTTTCGATCATCTGCAAATTTATACCTGATGCCTGAAGTACAGTCGACGCAGGGAGGCGCAGCCATCAGTGACCAAGCGCAGCTAACGAAATTACCTGGTTACACTGAAACGTGACTAAGTGTCAGTAAAATAGAAGAATTTTCAGTTGATGTTTGAATTTCACAGCGACATCTCTGTATCCGCCTGTAGCCTTCTCATGAATAATCGGACGCTCCTTCACTTGGGCTATCAGCATCTCTATTGTCACCTCGTTATCCAACACTGCATCTTTAATTGACTGCATTTTGAAATAATGCTATGTATTTTTTGATTTATTCGAGGCTGTTCTTTTCTATGCACTGTAAATGAGTTTAATTCTAACGTAAACTCAACCTTATATTTATGCCGAATGCTTTAAAAGTTTATTTTACTACTTGTCTTTTACCATAGTCACCTTTGAAATCTTACTTGGCTCTTAAACATTTTCCAGTGTTATTTAAATTAAACATCCGTTTGTTATACTATTAGCATAATATTTCACTGATGGGCTTTGAGGGGAAAGCCAAATAGCCCTCGTTATAAATATGTAAGTACATTTGACCAAATCTGGCTTGTAGGAGAAAAAAACTGGTCTTTAAACCATAGTTAAATTAAAAGTAATCCAACGACAACCCTCGTACGGGTCTAGGAGTTAAAGCTGGTGAGGAGCTTCTTTACAATTTTTTCAATCAATGTGAATACGAGTGTGGAATTGGACGACTCACTTTACCCCTGATTTTTAACCACGTACCTAATCAGAGCTAGGTGAACTCGAAGCTTGGTTCGCGGGTCTTTGTCCGAACTTGGATTCGAATCAGGGATCCCACAAGCAAGAAGTCAGTAATTTACCAACTAGACTACTCAAGTATTTTAAATTACTATAATCAATTTGTTATTAATTATCTTTCAAATTTGCTATTAACTATCTCTTTATTTTACTTTTAACTATCTAAGCTATCACCAATAAAAATGGTTTTCGAATTCCTCAAAAAATTAATAACATAAAATCAACTCTATTTACATTTTCGCATACATTTAAATCCCGCGCATTTCTCAAGTAACTACAGCTGATTGCAACTCTTCGCTGCGACAAAAGTTGAATCCATTCCGACCTGAGCTGCGCCTGGCTGCGCTTGGCTGCGACTTGGTGTGCTCGCTGCTATGGAAAACCCATACAGTCAACTCAACTGACAGCTTGGCTGCGCCTGGCTGCGGTAGACAACGTCGCAGTGTGCTTCAGCGGTTAGATTTTTGAGCTCACGCAGTGAGGTAGTAGAAATGGAGTGGACATGCCCCTAAGATTTACATTGGGCCTTTCCGAATTCGTGTCTCCGACTTGGTCTTGATCTCCGTATAACAGACTATGACGTCAGCGTTTTAGCTGACCTATTATAACAGTTATAGGAGATCAAGATAGACTGTCCGGATTCTCTGTCTTGCCTTGTTATGACATTTAAGCTAAGATGGCGAATGAAAGACTGTGCTCTTGTATCTGGCAGCATGAAACTGATTGAGGGTGGAAGACTACCCCAATGTAAATTAGCTTTGAGACATATTGCACGCATAACGAAAAGAATGAATGCCAACGGTCAGCTACGAATCTGCTTCACAGCACATACGAATTAAATTACCGAAGCTCGTCGGCAATGGGAACGTTGTACGACAAATGCAATAATCGATTGCATTATCGTTCCTGCTTTATCACGCGAAGCGCTCGTCGAATGGCAAGTCTGGGCTCCCATGCACAATAACCGTTTTGATTGTAAGTTTAGATTTTCTTACATAATTGTAATTTGTAAATATATAAATCAAACATGGTATCATGACGTCTAAACAACGAGATGAGACTATCATGAACTGTTATACAGGGGAGAAATATCAAGCCGAAGATAAACTATTCGGACAAGCTAAACTTGATGTGACGTCACATTTTGTTATAACAAGCTCAAGACCAAGGTGAAGACGACAATTCGGAAAGGCCCATTGAAGGGGATGGTAGTAATTTTTTAGCTACTCATTGTCAAATCGAGTCAAATCTAAGTAGTTCCCCTCCAGTGAGATAGTAGAAATGGAGTGGACATGCCCATAAGATTTACATTGAAGGGGATGGTAGTAATTTTTTAGCTACTCATTGTCAAATCCAAGTAGTTCCCCTCCAATTTGACAATGATGTCGAAATGGCGTAAAGGCAGCTTTAACATGCTTTGTACGCGAGAGGATTGAAGGGGCTAATGGTGGAAAGTTATACCGTCCGTGTCCAGGGGCTGTTCCCCTCCAATTTGACAATGAGGTCGAAATGGCGTAAAGGCAGCTTTAACATGCTTTGTTCGCGAGAAGATTGAAGGGGCTAATGGTGGAAAGTTATACCTTCCGTGTCCAGGGGCTGAGCTCACGTGACAACACGTTTAACATGTAACGTATATTTTTGAACGTCGTATATGGTGAAATAAGTACTGATGAATCAAAATACGCATTATAAGTGCATATTTTCTAAGTGAAATCGTAGTTTTAGCCAGTTTTAGTCGATCAACTTAAATTAAGTGCAAATCATGTGAGCTGCTATCATGACACAAGTGTGTTTCCAAGCGTGAGCTGATACCTCCACACGCATGACGTGACAAGGCGTGCGCTCACGTGACGTAACAGCAGTGTGTTTCTACCTTAATGTTTACTTGTGTTTGCAGATGTAAAAAGTGGCATTTTGGCTCAGAAACCGGTCGGTTTTGACATTTGCTTATGTTCGCAGACTTATGTTTGTTTAGGGCTCTATTTTGTGGCAGCGTTGGGCTCTTTTGGAATATTTTAAAATCAACTTTGGCTCCATGATCGAAACTTTTCTGGCAGCACTGGAAGTTTCGTGTTTTTCGAGGAAATCATTGGGCCTTTCTACGCTTGTATTCTTGATGCAGTCCTCAAACCGGTTTTCTGGGCAAGAGGCAGAAGAATGGAGGGGAAATCTGTACAAAAAGTGATGCACTTGGAGAGAATTTTCATCACGTTTGAAACTGATTGAAACTGATGCAAATCATTAACTCAACTATAAACATAGTTCACAGGTCAGGAATTTTTCATGAAACACTCAAGTCGAAAATAGAAAACAACGACATGCACACATTCATATGCATAATCGGTATATGAACGGTTCCGTTGCTGAAGAATACAAGTGTGGAAATGGTGGTTGTTGTCAAACCGGTTTGAGGAGTCCATCAAGCATACAAGTGTAGAAAGGCCCATTATTTTCAGCATTGCGATTTCAATAGTATCGTATACACCGAACGTTTAGTCCGCGGACTAAACACCAAATTCCACCTATATTTTTTAGTCCACGTGGTGTATACACTCGCGGACCGACCTAAATTTAGGTCGGTCCACGATTTCAAGCAACCTGACCTAAATATAGGTCGTGGACTATAATCGTTGTAAACACACGCGACCTAAACATTGATTTTTGCGCGACTATTAATAATGTATGTATGTTGAATATAAGCTCATAACATTCCCCTTTGACACAAAATCATTGAAATAAACATGTTTGAGAGACAAATGAAAAGATAAATTCAGTGCATGAACGAAAATTAAACTAAATGACAGCTGTCATATACGAACGAGGACTAAATTCGACCTTAGCAAATTTTAGGTCAGGATGGACTGAGGACTAAGTTCATTTAGTCCGCGCTTTAGGTCAGGTCACTTTTGGTCCGACCGCTGTAAACCGCACTAATGCCTCCTAGAAGTACGGGCCGCTAGTCTACGTAATCGTTGTCGCTATGACGTCATGGAGATAGGCAATTTTGGCATTTCCACGAGGCAGTGCCGACACACACGGAGATTTCACTTGCGGTTTTTAAGCTTAAATATGATTAATACGTTAGTTTTTTGTTCGTGGACGCGTTGTAGTAATAATGTTTAGTTATAACTTGAATTTTGTGTCAATTAATTGTGTCGACAGTGAATCGACACAAAACGTCACATAATCTAACACCAACTGATAAACATTTCGTAGCGAATTTTTCACATTATATCGCATTAATTTGTATTTTAGCTGCTCACTAGCACTGTTCCGCGGATCTCACTTTGTTTTCACCTTACTCACTTCAACACAACCTATACAATTTACGATTTCCCGCGGACGTTCCATAAGACTGCGTGTGTTTTTCACGACATTTTGGCCTATTGCTCTGACGTCATCATTCTGCATTACGGACCGTACTTCTAGGAGGCATTGGCGATATGATGTAGGAAATACATATTGGCCCAAGCCAAACCAACAGAGCCTATGGCCAATAAGTGTACACCCCCTTGGTGTGAGATGGCTACGATTGGTCGATATTGGCTTGCATTCCGATCTGATGTAGCAAATACATATTGGCCCAAGCCAAACCAACAGAGCCTATGGCCAATATGTGTACACCCCCTTGGTGTCAGATGGCTACAATTGGTCGATATTGGGCTGCATTCTGATCTGAGTAGGTTTTTGGCACCAACATGTACCAACCAAACGGATTTGACAGGCTGACAATAGACAACTGAAGCTCACAGGCTGCCTCGACTAGCAATTTCCCGTGGCATAACATCTTAAATTGCTAGCATTTTAAATTGCTATGGTATGCCATATTTTATGGTCTGCCATAAATGGTAGGCAATATGGTATGCCATTAGCTTGGCCATTTGCCTGGCAATATTTTGACAGTTCTTGATATCAAAATGGCGCTGAACCGTGAGAATGCTGTATTTCTTATGAGAAAATGAAGGGATTCTGAATTCAAAGGGATTTTTAGATCTCGTTGAGCAATGAAAATAGTCTACAGAGTATGAAATGCTGGGGAATTGGGGAATTTCTTCGCTCTGCACTTCAAACAACTCCTTAAGAGCAATTGACGCTCAGATACAACGCATGTCCCTCTCGCTCAGAGGCATTTTCGAAATGATATTGCATGTCATGAAATTGCCCACGCACAGATGGCATACCATAAATTTGACATTTGTTGCCATCGGAAATGGCAGAGTAAATTGCCAATCGAGCCCCGGTGTCATCAACTCCGGCCATGGTGTGGACAGTAGCATCTGCCCTCGAATTGGTCTGTGGTGGCCCAACCCGAGATGGTTTA
The DNA here is from genome assembly GCA_947369275.1 of Nemotelus nigrinus. NCBI lineage: Eukaryota > Metazoa > Arthropoda > Insecta > Diptera > Stratiomyidae > Nemotelus > Nemotelus nigrinus. The sequence continues at coordinate 113,623,536 of OX376373.1, forward strand.
GCTTGGGAATGTATTTGAAGCATGAGAGGAGAGAACTATTGAGGAGAGGAACATCAGTAAAAGGTCTGTTCGTGTACTTTCAGCCACTGAATTTTACTGAATTTTCCTGAATAATGTGTTGGGGGAAATTCATGGAAAGTACGAAAACTCTCTCATAACATTTCCTGAAAATTGACAAACAAAAGTGTCAGTTGTCGGTTTTTGGGAGAACAATAGTGATTATAAAGTCAAACTAAGCGGTGATAAATTATCGCCACAAAAATATTCGCCCTTCATAACATCATTAAGCAGAAAATATGTTACTTGCCGCACACATTTGAAAATATTTCCTCGCGCCACAACGTTTAACATTTTGGAGTATTTTTCAGTAGCTCAGACCCTACTGAAATATACTGAAAGAGGGGAAATTTTCAGTTTTCAGTAAAACGGAGTAAAAAAACGGCTTCTTAATATAATTAATTGCAATTAATAGTAGTACGCGAATAGACCTAAAGCCAACAGGGCAAAAGTCGCATACAAACATAAAAACGTAAAAATGACTATGGCGTGGTTAATTTCATTTTTTGTGATTTGAGAAGAGGCAAACGCTTGACGCAAAACTTTGAATACGTTTAATACTGCGTCTGCATATTTGCTTTTATATGGTTCTCACACTACACTCTAAATCAAGTAGATTTAGGAGCGTTCGAGTTAATCAGGTGAATTGTTCACACTAGCCGAAGTGATTAAGAGAGAAAAATGTCATTCGATTTAAAGTGCACAAGTTTTTTTTTTGCCTAAAAATTGTTGATGATGTTGCAGGCACATTTGCTTTTCATTTTGTGCAACTCACATTTTCCTTTTTATGTTCAATTTTCACTATTTTAGAACGAAATTTGAATTACATTTAATCCAAATCTACTCTCCCTCTCACGGATGGAATTCAACCGGGACCAAATTCACAATAGCACCTAATTTATGCTAGATAATTTTTTTTTTGCTACACGTTTCTGTTTTTATCCAGAAACCGCTATGGCTTCCTGACTTACAGGCATCAGTCAACGTTTACACGATCAAATATTTCAAATAGACGAATTAAACGGTTTTATTTATAAAGTCAAAAGTTTGTGAGTAATTTCTGTTTTAGGGAACTGGGTTATGCGAGAATTGGTAAAAGAGTTTTTATAAGTAGGGAAATGGTGAAGGAAAAAATTTAGTTACCATAGTCATATTAGCTTTTGAGTGAAATATTCTAAAGGCTTATATTGTTAACGACTAAGAACTTACTGAGTTGCTCCAAGTGATTTCTATTGTGTTTTATTAGTAGATCTTCAATGTTTCTGCTCGCGTTGAAAAATTCGAAATTGCTTTTCTCACTCAAGTATTTACTGCAGTGGAAGATCTTGTGAACTATATCGTAAATGTTGTTACAATTTTCGCATACTTGATTACTCGAAATTTTCATTCTAAATTTATTTTTGTTGTTTAACGCATTATTAACAAATAGCCTATTTATTATCTTGGTGGGTCTGTTTCCAATTTTTAAGCCTTTATGCCACGATTTGTTCCTAAAAGCTAAGTCAATCCAAGCACATTGATTGAGTTTTTTAATTTTATTAGATTACTCTATATTCCATTTTGGCCAAATTTTATTACTTATTTCATCAAAAGCCTCGTCTTTTTCTATTTCAAAATCCAAATATATCTCATTGAGAAAAGCATTTCTAGGGGCATTAAAGCATAAGTCTAGGGGCCCATGTAATCTCAACTTTTACATTATAATAAAGATTAATTAAATTGTATATTTGTTTAATTATTTTTCTCTGATTACTGTTGTCAGTTAACTCAAAACATGCTATATTTGAATCTGTGAATATCAGAAACTCAGTAAAGCCTAGCTATACACCCAATTCTATAGCCTTCAATATGCTAATTAATTCACTGTTGACGACCGAGGATTGATATTTTAACCTACATTTTCTAATTGTTTCAGGGACAAGGGACATTCACAGCACATCCTGCTCCAAGGTTACTCTTAGCTCCATCACATAGTATAATATTTTTTCCTTCTTAAGTTTTTTTTACTAATAAGGCTATCAAGACTTTCCACAAGCTCAGTATCACTGCTCAAAACAATATCAGTAAATATACCATCATTCTTACTTACTATACTTAAATTTATAGGTGGGATATTAAATTTGCCAACAACCGTCTTATCTATTGCTGCCCTACTAAGCGCAAAAGCGGTATCTCAATGAAAGCGAGTTTCGAGATAATTGAAGTTATAAAAGTAGTAATTTTGATATACCTCTAATTCCCTTAGTGATTTAAGGTAAAATTGAGATAGCCGACGAAGAACTGGGTTCATTTCGAGCTGGTGGAGGATTCCTTTTACTCCACTTTTTTCGATTTTTTTTTAGATATCGCTTTTGCGCTTAGTAGAGCAGTATTGTGTCTTTAAATTTATCGTTTGTAATTTTATAATTGGATTTCACAGGGCTCCATGCAATTTCGTTAAACAAGTCAGAGTATTTTGATTTGATCTTTAGTAGCTCTTTAACTGAAAGAAGTTCAGTACGATATTTGCTTGGCAATTCATTGGCTAGGGACATAGTCAGTCAATTGGCATTGTTTTGAGGCACTCCTAGGAATCTTTTCAGGGCTCTACACTTCAGAGAATCCAGTTTCTTGTAGAAGTAGCTTGGCGCTCTTCTAAAGCAAGTAATCTGAGATCCAAGCTTTGATCTATAGAAGGATCTAAAAGCAAGAATGCCTTTATCAACAACAAAACCTCTGTTAAGTCCAGTTACCATTCTAAGTGCGGCAGGATTCCTACTATCATTATTAATTTTCTGACAAAGAGTGTTTTTAATTGTTAAACTATGATTAATTGTGATGCCGAGAAATTTAACATTTTTTCCCAAGATACATGATTGTTATCAATTTGTATTTTCAATTGAAAACGTTAGTTCCTGTTAAAATTTAAAGCTTTGCATGTATTGAAATTTATGGGTAGTTTTAAGTTATTGCATATACTAGTGAAATTATTGACTGCCCCTTGTAGCGCATTGAAAAATTCTATAGGTACTTTATTATAAGAGATAATAACAAAATCATCCGCATACTGATACAGTTTAATGCTGGGTTTACATACTTTTTGAATCTCAGAGGTATAGATATCAAAAAGTAAAGGACTGAGAACATCTCCTTGTGGGAGACCATTTCTTTTTTTTAAAAGAGCTGCTATAAAGTGATGGAGTTATATTATATAAGAAAAACAATATCCAATTAATGTAGTTAAAGGGAATATTTAACTTATCGAGTATAGTGTCTGTGAATATACTCTTTCACATGCGTTTTGTTTTTTCTGTCTTAAATATGATAGTCAATTGCATTTTAACATGTTCGGGTAGACTTTCCTTTTCAAGATATTCCCCATTTACTATTTTATTAATTGCTCCAATTAAATTGTCTTTGCTGTGTTTATTAAGACCTTCAATAATTCATAAGGTATTTTATCAACCCCTGGAGTTGATTTTTTATGATTATTTAGTATTACTGTAAGTTGATTGGAGCTAAAGCACATAGTAGTGTTATCTGAAATAATTCTGGGAACACTGGGAGTAGTGTTCAAAATTTTACTTCCTAGCATTTGTAAGTACTTAAGGTTGTTTTTTATCGTCCCAACTGGATGGATTTAGGTTGAGGTATCTTTTTTTGATATAGCTGTTAAACTTCCAAAATTCTTTTATGTTTCCTTTACTCAAAATCTCACACATTTGATTCTCCCATTTGACTTCTAACTTCCATTTACCATACGCTTCAGTCCATAACTTAAAGTTTTTTGGGGTACTTTTTTTGTTGAACATCTTTTTAAGTCGTACTTTATTCCACCAATTTTTTTTAGATCTCCATTCCACCAGCAAACTGGATCGAATTTGTTTTGATATGGCTTTTTTACTTATTTTCGAAAAAAATTAGTATTAAACTCGTTTCGCCGAAAATTCATATTTCTTTATATATATATATATATATATATATATATATATATATATATATATATATATATATATATATATATATATATATATATATATATATATATATATATATAGATATATATATATATATATATATATATATATATATATATATATATATATATATATATATATATATATATATATATATATATATATATATATATATATATATATGTATGTATATATATATATATATATATATATATATATATATATATATATATATATATATATATATATATATATATATATATATATATATATATATTGTAGGAGCTTTATTCAAAACCAACCGCCTTCCGTGAATACAAAAATAGCACTCCTGTCAACTTAACATGTGTACTTCAAAAATATGACATTTCAACTTAACCTACTCTTTCTTGCCGGTAGATGGCAACAGTATCGTTTAGGTGTACTTTCGGACAGTGCGGCCATTCGTGACTTAGCGCTCGTTTTGAGTGCTGCTGATTCATTCTCGTACGGTTCGTCTTCCAGGTCTGCATATTTACGCAAAAACTCAGGAGCGTAAACACCTTCAAATGGTTTAGCCGATAATTGGAGTCCCGGAATGTCATTTACCAAATATCTATCATGCGGAAGCACTCGATGTATCATGTAGGGTCCTTTATACTTTTTTAGCAGGTTTTGATTAATATCCGGCGCGGTCATCCGATTACGTATCATAATATAATCACCCTCTTCGAATGATTTGTGTGGTTTCCGTTTCCGATCAAATTGACTTTTGTTATAAACTTTGGTTTTAAAGTTAACTTAAGAAGCGTGTTCACGAATAGTTTTAAGATCTCGATTAGTATTATTAAATGAGTTTATGTACTCTCGTAGTTAATCTGTTTAACTATTGCGCTGCTCAACACCAAAAAGCACTAAACTAGGGGTAGTATCAATTCCTCTATGGTATGAATTGTTCATAATAAATTCGCATTCTGAAATATGTTTATCCCATTTATTAGGGTTTTCACACAATTTAGAAAGTATCGCTTTCATAGTGCGGTTCATGCGTTCACACTGTCCATTGGATCGTGGAGAGGAGGTTGCGTTTAATACGTGGTTAATAGAATGTGAAGCTATAAATTTTGAAAACTGTAGTGACGTAAAGGACGTGCCTCAATCGGAAATCAAACGCATAGGTACACTGTAGCTTCTAAAAAATGATCGTAAGCACTTTATTGCTGGTGCTGGTACAATTAAGTGAACTTAGTAAAAGCGTCTACAACAAGTAAAATATGTTTATGTCTTTTAGGACTAGATTCTAAAGGTCCGAAAGGGTCTATATGGAGCGTTTCGAAAGGTAGAGCAACAATATTCGGAAGATGCAAGTATCCTTCACCTTTTCCTGACGGTGGCGAATATTTTATACAAGTTAAACAATTTCGTATATGTGTTCTGATCTTGTCTTTAGCGTTAACCATATAGTAGGTTTTCCGCATATGATATAAAGTTCGAGTCAGACCTCCGTGCCCAGTAGCAACATGACTAACCTGAATAACAGCACGTTCCATCGTACGTGGTACGTATAACAACAATCTTCCCTCATCTTCCTGCTTATAAACAAGATTATCACGCAACATAAAATTAGTAACAGAATCATCATTCCGCTCAAGCCCTTGCCTAAAGCCTGAGTTACAATCAATGCAACCAACATTTGTTGCACAACAAAATGAGTTTGAACACATGAGAACGTATGAGAGCAGTTACAATGATGCAACACAACTTTGCTTGGCAGCAGAGTTTGCTCATATCTCAAACTTGGCATGGCAACAACATTTTTGAAAATATCCAATTCCACCTGTTCCTATGAGAGTCCGGGAAATCGGAACTGTCATATGTAAATGACAATCAGAAATTGTATTTTTTTGTCTCATTTTTGCTTTGCATTATACTCCGCAGCTTTTAGAGGATAAAATATTCACTGATATATCTTTCCGAGGCTTTAAAGGATCCAAACTATCGAACAGCAATTTCTTTAATATAGCCAGTGACAGATGACGGTAAATGTTGTGTTGCATTGATTGTAACTCGTTCCACCAACAAAACTTGGCAAGGAATGTTGGTTGCATTGATTGTAACTCAAGCATAATACTACTTATAAAAGGATCACGTAACTGATTTCCTTGGACGTCAACAGTCTCAATCGTAGAAACATCAAATATACGGCTTAGCGCGTCTACGTGTTTCATTCTGTCTCCGTTTCTATGATAAATGTTAAAATTATAGGACTGAAAAAATAATACCCATCTGGCGATTCGAGCATTCACATATTGTTTCTCAAGCGTTTTCCTCAACGCTTGGCAATCCGTAAATATATCAAAAGGACGACCATGCAGGTAAATATGGAAACGTTTAATTGCATAAACAATAGCTAGTGTTTCCAGCTCGTAAGATGTGTACTTGCTCTCAGCGTCAGTAGTTCTCTGACTAAAATACTGAACGACATTCATAAATTTGTTATCAGATGTCGATTTCTGTAATAGTATGGCGCCGAAACCGGAAGAAGTAGGTAGTTCGAGAGATGCACTTGTATCGTATATTGATAGGATAGGAGGTTCACACAAAATGTTTTTGAGGTTGTTTATTATTGAACGGTGTTCGTTTGAAATTTTAAATTCTACATTTGCCTTCATTAACTCGTAAAGAAGCTTCGTTAAACGTGCACAATCCTTGATAAAACGTCTAAAGTAGCTTATAAGCCCAATAAATCTATGCAGCTGTTTTTTGCTCGTTGGAATAGGGTAATCTCGGATTGAACTTATGTGACGATCACTCAACGTTATTTCATTTCCTGACAGAATATATCCTAGATACTAAATTTTCGTTCTTAGGAACTGACATTTTAAAGGTTGTTTTTTCAATCGCGTTTAGTTTTAGCACACAAAACGTCTTTTCAAGATATTCCAGATGCTCTTCAATGGTAGACGTTGCAACCAAAATATCGTCTATATAAACGATCACATTTCCCGTTGAAATGACGTCTTCTAAAATATGTTGTATATATCGAGAAAAAATACCAGGAGCATTCGACAATCCGAATGGCATTCTATTAAACTCGTAGTGACCATCATGCGTTACAAAAGATGTTAAAAAACCCGACGATTCTTCTACGTGGATATGATAGAACCCACTTTTCAGGTCGATCAATGAAAAATAAAATCTGTTTCGAAGAAGAACAATATGATCCTCTATAATCGGTAACGGAAAACAATACTTTTTCGTAATTTCATTGAGACGTCTATAGTCTACACAGAGTCGTGAAGTTCCGTTTCTTTTCTTTACAAGAATCACACGAGAACAGATTGGTGAATTCGAAGGGCGAATAATATTTTTTCTCAAGCCAGTTGTTAACAAGAATTTTAGTCGTATCACGATCAATAAAAGATTGACGAATTGGAGCGCAATTGAAAAACTCTTCGCGTGTTAGCTCGATATTTATATTATAAGGCGGAACGTTAAAGGAATCGTTTAGGCATTCGTAATCGTTTAAAATTTTTAAAATTTGGTTTTTCTTACTCACGGACGTGTCGGATTCTCCAATATCGTATTCACATTGTTGATGTTCCGTATTGATATTAAATATGTTTTCAGCTTCAACAGTCGGTTCGTTATTTATTAATTCAACCCTGGTACCTTCTACGACCATACGCAAACTGGAAGCACAAAAAAATGAACGTCCCAACAACACTTCATAAGACATGGCTTCGTCAGCAACCACCAAAAACTGTAGCCTGCAAAGATAAAATTTTACTTCTACATTCACTTCAATACTTCCCAATACATCTGCTTCGAATAATGATTCTATTTTCGATTCTATTTCACAACCAATTCAATTCGAAGCACTTTATTTCTAAAACAATTCCATGAATTCACTTCGAAGTATTTTATTACAAATCTATTTGAATTCCAACAAATTTAACAAAATCAAATTCAAGTAAGTTCTACGTAACATCCGATCACACTTTCAATTCGACAACTAATGAAATCTTCTAACAAAGAACTAGCAAAATTCAATATGAAAATTTCGGTAAATCTACCGCTTTTACTGTAATAACATATCATTTCCAATGCAATAATTTCTTTTAAATCAACGATTCAATTTAACATACAGCATTAATATTCCAATGATCAGCCGATTGGAATACAATTGGAAGTTACTACAGCTGATATGATTTGTCATTCGTAAGTGACAGTTTAAAGGTAAGTTTGATATATATTATTTATCGAATTTTAATATTTTTCTAATTTTTTAGACTTAATCCGAACATTCTCCCCCCGCTGAATCGGTAGAGTCAGAATAAGGCATGACATCAGATGACCAGTTTCGACCCAGGAGTCTTGACATCTGGCTTCCTTCTGCAAATCCGAAGTTCGCTTCACTGAAGTTGATACCATTGAATCTGCATCTTCCGTAAGACTTTTAAAGTCTGCAAAGGGGGTATGATTATTTATTCTTTAATATATAAGATACTCAGTTCAATTCATCTGCAGAGTGCGTTATCTCATCTACTGGTCGCTTTCTCGTTCTCCTTTGATGCAATTCGAATCGATAGTGCAAATAAGGCGGAGGCCAGCCAACTATGTTGGCGATCCCCTTAGTTGTGTCAATAACTGTGTTGTGCAGGGTGGTAGTGTGTCAGCTGGAAGGGATGGGACTGAGGACTCCAAACGAACACAAAAGTCTCACGTATTGTATATTATGTGGAACATGGCTTGAGTTTTAATCCATTATCATTAATTTGTTTGTTTGTCTATTATCAATAATTTTATATTATTCACTATCTGTTATCTTATTACGTTAACTTATATTTTAATATAATAGTTGCTATTAATATTACTGTTAAGATTACTATTATAGTTAAATATTAAATTATCTGGTTGGTAATTCATTAATATTAAGTTGTACATGTCTACGTTTAATCACTTTTGATACGATTATGTTTACTATATTAATTTTGTCATTTAACTTGAAATAAATTTGTTTATGCTGATTATAAGATTTGAGAATATGAAATTCGATTTGAGATTTTCACTTTTTTAGTTTGTGTCCGAGTTATAATTGGGTATAGGTAATAAAGCGATTTTTGAAATTGGACGTTTGTAAGTTCTACCATTCGAAAACACTGACACGACCCGCACTAAATTGTCTTTACCGGCATGCAGTTCAACTATTCTTGCCAAAGGCCATTTATACGCTGCCACTTTTTCGTCCTTTAAAATGCAAATATCTCCGACGCGAGCACATTTTTCTTTGCTGAGCCATTTAGGGTGGGATTGTAATCGGTTTAAATATTCGACCTTCCATTTATTCCAAAAGACGTTGTAATAATTTTTGCACCAACTAACAGCGATCTGAATAGTTCAATTTAAATTCATAAGTTTTGTTCTGGCGATGCGATCGATAGTTCCAAATAAGGAACTGTACAAATCAGTATCCATTGAGTCGAGTGTCCATTTTTATAATTTAATCAAAATTAGTTTCAAGTTTCTATTTTCGAGGTTCTAAATTCGAGGTTCTGAATTCGAGGTTCGATGTTCGAGGTTCTATAGTCGATATTCTATGTTCGAAGTTCTATGGTCGAGTTTCTATGTTCTATTCAAGTTTCTATACATTCGATATTTATTGCGTTTGTGTTCAATGCCTTTTGTAATTCTATTGTCTTCAAGTATCCTTTAGAGACGGGTTGTTTCGAGAGGAGCGCATGCTGTTACCCAGATCAAGCGCGACAAAATTGAGTATTTACGTAACATATATTCTAGCTCCTCATTGTTTTTCTGCATGATATTGAGGAGAACTAACTTTCTACTTTCCAACGTTGTCGTAATAGAATTTTTCGTGTTAGGCCATTTGCAGGGCTCATTTAATAACCAGATAGGTCCACACCACCACAGCGAATTTTCGAAAATTTCTTCTACATCTATTCCTCGAGAAGCTAAATCGGCGGGGTTTTGATTCGATGGGACGTGTTGCCATCGAGTGTTACCGACATGATTTAAGATTTCCGTAGTTCGATTGGCGATAAATGCTGTCCAACGGGTCGGATGACTTTTCAACCAGGCCAACATGATCTCGGAATCGGTCCATAGAAAAGTATTAATATCTGCGATATTTAATGACTCTTTGATTTTTGCTACTAATTTTGCCAATAATACTGCTCCGCATAACTCCAGACGTGGTATTGACACAGTCCGTATTGGTGCGACTTTTGTTTTTGCTAGAATAAGATGTGAGTGGGTTTCGTCTTCACGTCGATCAACTTAGTAAATTGCCGCTGCATAAGCTTTTAATGACGCATCACTGAATCCATGAAGTTCTAATTTCGAATTTTTAGTATAATGTATCCATCTAGGTATTCGTAAGCTTTCAATTTTCAATAATTTAGTTCTGAATTGAATCCATTTTTTGTGTATATCAGCTGACAACGGTTCATCCCAACAAAGCCCTTGTAACCACAAAGATTATAAAAGTATTTTTGCATTAATCATAATTGGAGAAATCCAGCCCAAAGAATCATAAAGACGCGCGATGTCTGACAACATTTGACGTTTCGAGTATGACTTGCTCTCTTCATTTAATTTGATACGATAGCTAAATTGGTCTGTTACTGGATGCCAAATAATTCCTAAGGATTTGTATCCCTGGTCTAAGTTCAAGTCTAATGGTTCTTGCATTTCAATATCTTCCACAGGTACGTCTTTTAAAATTCTAAAGTCGTTGCTAATCCATTTCCGAAGAGGAAATCCTCCAGCTCGGAGCACTTCAAATATTTCCTTTCGCCTATTCGTTGCTTCTAAGAGATCGTCTCCTCCAGACAGCACATCATCCACGTAGAATTCAGTTAATATAGAGTTGAATGCATTGGGAAACTTCTCTTTTTCATCTTCCGCCAATTTGTGTAACGTCCTAATTGCCAAGAATGGTGCACAGCTTGTTCCAAATGTTACTGTATTAAGTACGTAATCCTTGATTTCTGCTGACGGGTGAGATCTCCACAAAATTCTTTGATATTGGGCATCTTCTGGATGGACTTTTATCTGGCGGTACATTTTTGTGATGTCGCCTACGAAAGCAAACCGATATTTCCTCCAACTCATTAATATTGTCGTCAAATCATTCTGGATTGCGGGGCCGGTAAATAAAATGTCGTTCAGCGATACGCCAGAGCTAGTCTTCCTAGAAGCGTCGAAAACTACTCTGCAACTGGTTGTGCTGCTTTCTTTTCGAACTGCGTGATGAGGTAGATAATGTGCTACACAGTACCGTTGGTCTCCCCTTAATACGTGCTCCTCTTGGTTCTTGGCTATTTCCATATGTCCTAAGTTCAAATATTCTTGAATACAGTTTACATATTCCTTCCTTAAATTGTCATCCTTTTGGAAGCGTCTTTCTAAAGACATGAAACTTGCAAGTGCTATGTTTCTTGAACATCCTAATGTATTTTTATCTTCGACACTTTTAAAAGGTAATTTCACCGAATATCGGCCTGTATTGTCACGACTTGTCGTTTCCAAAAAGAAGGATTCGCAGAATTTATCATCTGGTGATGGTATTTTCTGTGGCTGGATATCCTCTAACTCCCAAAATCTTTTCAATTGATCATTAATTTCAACATCATTATTCACTTCAATTTTCAAACATTTCAGATTTTCCACGCACTGGGTGTCTACTTGACCCGAAATTATCCAACCCAGCTTTGTATCTTGAGCAATTGGTCCCGCTTCCAAATATTTAATATCACCCAACAACAGTTTCCCGACTACATCAGCTCCCAATAATATGTCAATGCGAGCGGGACGATCGAAGAATGGATCTGCAAGTTGAAGGTCCTCCAGTTGTTTTCATTCAGAAGTTGTGATGGTTCGAGCGGGTATCAAAGTGGGTAATTTATCCATAATTAACGCTTCAAAATTTAGTGTAGCTCCCTTTCGAAGGCACATGCTAAGGACGACCATTCCGTTTACGTCAGTTTTATTCGATTTCCCAATTCCAACAACACTTATTCTTGTTGATGTCCTTTTTACCCCAATTTGTTGAACTGCCGACTCTGTGATCAGAGATGTTTGCGAACCTTGATCCAAAAGCGCTCGTAAGGTAACTAGTCCAGATGGTGTATTTAAGATAATGCGAGCTGTTGCTAACAGTACCTCCCGTCTTGTTGTTGTTTTGACGGAATTCACGCTCGCGGGTTCAATTTCTGAAGTCGATGAAAGTGGGTTCGAAATGTTTGAAGCATTTTTATGCAATAATGTGTGGTGAGCCTTCTGACATTTCATGCATCTAAATTTGCTGGGGCAATTAGCTATCAAATGACCCTTTTCCAAACAGTTTAAACATAAGCCATTTCTTTTTACGATTTCAAATTTATTCGCGTGTAGCAGCTGTTTAAATTGAGGGCAATGCACCAAGCGATGAGATTCACGACAATGAATACAAATGGAAGAAGATTGGGTCTGAACTGCATGAGTGTAGCGATTACTAGGCGTGCGACTATGAGCCTGTTGACGAGCTTGCTTGGAACGATCGGTTCCTGTAGCCTCTAAGGCTCGAAATTATTATAATAATATATTATAATAATTTCTCTACATTCGATAAGGCGGATCGTTCATGAATGAGTGACACGAATAGATCTCTAAATGACACCCATTCTTCATAGTTTCCCGATTATTTAGGTAAATTTATACGCGGGAGTTTCAATTCTAACTCATTCGATTTTTTATCACTTTGAGAAGCTGCAATTTGTTTATCTTCTACGCCCTCTAACCCTTGCAATAAATCTTCCAACTCTGATTTAAAATTCAAATGCAGTATTTCAAACTTCTCATGATCATCAGAAAAATACTGAGAATCTATAACTGTTTCATTAACGCATTCCAGAATTTTCTCATGCGTTGCAAGAAATCGATCATAATGAGAAGATACTTTATCGATTAAGGTTCGATAATAAATCGCAGTTTTCCTGGACTTAGAATCTTTGCGATAATTCGCTTGCATTTTCGCGAGCTGGTCGCACGCTATTTTTTGCCGCAACATTAAGTTTTGTACATCAGCCATATTGACGTTCAAACAATCAAGGCACAAAGTTTCTCAAAGTAATTTTATAACGAGTTCAATCGGCACAGTTATAACGGAATGTCACGGTACAGTATTAATGTTTCGAATAATAATTCTATTTTCGATTCTATTTCACAACCAATTCAATTCGAAGCACTTTATTTTTAAAACAATTCCATGAATTCACTTCGAAGTATTTTATTACAAATCTATTTGAATTCCAACAAATTTAACAAAATCAAATTCAAGTAAGTTCTACGTAACGTCCGATCACACTTTCAATTCGACAACTAATGAAATCTTCTAACAAAGAACTAGCAAAATTCAATATGAAAATTTCGGTAAATCTACCGCTTTCACTGTAATAACATATCATTTCCAATGCAATAATTTATTTTAAATCAACGATTCAATTTAACATACAGCATTAATATTCCAATGATCAGCCGATTGGAATACAATTGGAAGTTACTACAGCTGATATGATTTGTCATTCGTAAGTGACAGTTTAAAGGTAAGTTTGATATATATTATTTATCAAATTTTAATATTTTTCTAATTTTTTAGACTTAATCCGAACAACATCCAATGGTGTTCCGTTAATTCCAGTAAAGGAGTTTTTTCCAACATAAGGCTCAATATTACAGTAAACATTTGAAAATCGTATAAAATTCTCTGGTGAACCAGTATCAATTAAAGCATTTAAACTAACGGATCGCCATTTATCAAACTTAACACTAATTGAAATAATGAAACTGTTAACGCTACTAATAGCGTCTGTTGATTTGGATAAATTAGCCGTACAGTCATTCGTCTTGTGAGTCGTTTGGTTGCAAATGCGACATCGTTCTCTTCTCGCTGGCTAAGGACATCTAGCCGAGACTGGTCCACTCTCGTTGCAGTTGTAACGGATTATTTGCATTTTCCTCGGTTGTTGCATATTAGGTGCTCAAAATGTCAATGTAGATGTCACGGTTGTATCACCGGATCGTTTCGCTCGACCAACAAATTGTTCACCAATACACTGCATTCGGTTATTCGAATATCGTTGCAATGCACGTAACAGATCGCTACATTTTGCGAATTTCAACGCTGCCATATTATTTTGAAGCGTTTCGTCCTGCAATCCTCGCCGAATAAACTGAACGATGGAACCATCATCCAGACTTCCTCGTCTTCCAATCGCTACCACTCTATGGTAAAAGTCAATTACGTCTTCGTGCGGTGCTCGCTTTGTAGCTGACAGTTTAATATAAACATCTGCTTGCTCGGTGCTATCAGGAAAGGCTTCGCACGATTCGTCCGCAAACTCTTCAAAGTTTGTGAAACCATCCGCTTGGGCATCGAACCATGTTTTCGCAAACCCACGCAGTTTCATTTGCGCCGCAAAAAGAACCACTTCTGTGTTCCACGTCGTTTGACTAGTTTTACAAATTGGATTGAGGTTAAGCCTGTTTCGTCTTGTGGATCGAACGTAGGCAATAATTCGGCAATATCAGCTATCCGGAAAGAGCCGCCACTGCTCAAAATCACATTCCGCTGGCTATTGCGTCTCATTTGACCCGCTTCGTTTTCCAGCCTCAGGATTTCACTTTCCGTGCACGTGCCTTCATTCCCATAATGATGAACCTCATCCAAACGTTGGGTATCTGGCGTTGCTTGCTTTGCCCTCGTTTGGTTTCGTCCGTGCTCATCTTGCAAACTAAATCCTCGTTCAACCACAATTAGACTTTTTCCTCAGTATCCCTTTATCCCACTTCTGATATTTTTAAGCTGTAGGAGCTTTATTCAAAACCAACCGCCTTCCGTGAATACAAAAATAGCACTCCTGTACACTAAACATGTGTACTTCAAAAATATGACATTTCAACTTAACCTACTCTTTCTTGCCGGTAGATGGCAATAGTATCGTATAGGTGTACTTTCGGATATTCAAACACAGCCACTACAATATATAAATACATATATATATATATATATATATATATATATATATATATATATATATATATATATATATATATATATATATATATATATATATATATATATATATATATATATATATATATATATATATATATATGTATACTCTGCGTTTGATGCTGATGCGGTACTTGAACCACATTAGCTTGCAAAGTTTGAAGAGAAGATATTCAAGCACTTGAACCTGAACACCTTGAAATAAATGTTGAGTCCTTACTACCAAAGCGGCGAGGCCGCAGTTAATGATGGCACCATGTTTAACCTACCCTTAAACATTTGCCGTACTTTCTATTTGCTTTGCAAGAAAACCTCGCAAGAGCAGATTCCGAGTCAAACGACTGCTGTAGTCTGTCAACCTCGTCGACTCTTAATGCCCAAGCACCTCCACTTGTGCATCAGACAAATTCTACTTGTATTAACACACAGCTGGTTCGTGAGGAACTCAATTTATTATTCAAAATCACTCTTCTTATATCTTCCACTCAATAATCTTACTTCCTACATGTGAAAAATGCATCATAACATAAATTGTTACCTTAACCCAAATATTACTTCTACATACAAAATGCACTTAATCAGAATAACATAACTTGTCACCTTAACCTACATACAACATTACCGCATACAAAATATCAATTAATGCATTCTTGCTGAATGCGTCAAATATGCATATCGCGGTCAATACTTCGATCGCTTCGCTGTTTACAAATATAGCTTATGACTTGTTTTCGATTTATTGCATCGTTGGTCACGCAGTGTATTGCATGTGCTTCTTATACAATAGTTCTTGACCTACAATGCATACGATTCTTATTTTACATACTCCCCCCCGTTGGACGGAGGTTCAACTTATTAATCTATCGTAACGGTAAAAGGTGAACTAGCTGACAATCTGGGTAATGGTACCGGTG
Organism: Nemotelus nigrinus; assembly: GCA_947369275.1. Lineage (NCBI taxonomy): Eukaryota > Metazoa > Arthropoda > Insecta > Diptera > Stratiomyidae > Nemotelus > Nemotelus nigrinus. The sequence continues at coordinate 113,639,516 of OX376373.1, forward strand.
CTTCTTTGGTAGATTCTTCAGGTTGATTTAATTTACGACGACGTATCACGATCCAACCACAACCAATTAACGCAATCACCGTCAAGATGAGAGTGATATATTCCACAGAGTAATGATGTACATGATGTTTCTTAATGTGATCTGACATGCTCACTTGCAATGTTGCTAGTTGTTCCTTTAGCAACATCAGTTACTTAGTCTGCGAATGAAATTGGCTTTTGTACCCATCCTCAGGAGCTTCAGATGTTTTCTCTACAGCAATTAGATCAGTGATGTCTGTAACTGGTGTGTAAGAAGTATATCTTTTCGTTCCTAAGATATTACTCCCCGTAATGGTCAACAAAGACTGCCTGATGACACAATTCCCAGGAATAGTTATTATGCCGGAACCATGAAGTATCATTTCCGTTAGACGTTTTCCACATACAACATTAATCGATGTTTCTCTATCCAAAACGTATATCCACTGATTCGGATTATACAGTTGAGTCCAGTGAGGCGCAGGTCCAATTACCCTTGTTGTACATGAAGATGTTGCTGTTGCATGACTGAGTATACTCATTTCGCAGGCACTCTGGGCTGCACCTTTCCTAAATAATGGTCCATAATGCCGCCATAGAAATTGGTCTTCATTAAATGATACACATTGGCGGAACTCATCTTCTTTAACTGGATAATATTGTTCTCTATGCAGGTCCGTGATCAAATACGGTGATGACGGAGCCAAGGCAACGAAATTGAGGTATGCCTTAAAGGGAACTGGCACTACCTTTAGTATTTCAAACTGTCCTGTAGCCACTAGCGAGATTTGTATTGTGAAAATAACATACTCATCTGTTATTTGCCCCTTTATAGCCATTAGATTGTAAAACTTCCGCAACTCCTATGTTTCTAACGGTAAGTTCAAAGTTGGTGGTAGCATTGCCTTTAGTTTTGTTAACTCTATTTGTAGTTGTTCTGGAGGCAACAATTCCGGGTTGAGTTTTCCATGATGTGAGTCTGTCACAATGTCTATTAGTGAATCTTGAATCCTTTGATGATTTATTAATAGCGTAGAAGCCTGAAACGTAATTTCTGTGATCTGTTCAGAAATTTCTTCCCTTTGTTTTAGACTCTTCAGCATGTTTCTTGTTTGGTTGAATTTATTTTCGATATACTTAAATTCCTTCTCAATATTTTCTTGACTCTTTTTCATAATGGTAAGCGTGCTATCAATAAATGATGTTTGATTGTTTAAATGCCTTGCAACTTCTTGTTCATTTTGGTGGAGTGCAATTATCGTCGTAGCTATTTCGACTGCATCATTGGCATCTGATATTCCGAAAAGAGTATGAGCAACGTTTCCAATGAAGTTAAAAGCACCTCGTTTACTGCGTATGAGTGTCGTTGGTCTCAGTAATTTGTTGTTAAGTTCTAAATCGGAAATGGCTCTCTCCAACTGGGTTCCGATACTTGAGCAGCTATTCGAGGGTGACCCACCTTAACATAAATTTTTTATTACCTCTGGATATCTTTCAATAATCTCAAACTCTTTCCAGTAAGGTTTCATATTGAAATACGTCACCATCTTCCATTCACTTGTAGTTATCCCCACCGGACCCAATTTTTCAAAGTAGAAGCCAAGATTTTTATCAAATGGCTTGTTTTCTATTGATTGGCCCTTTAATGATGATATGAAGAGGCAAGTGCAAAATAATGTTACTAATGCTGATCCTAGTGATGGTCGCGAGCGTTTTAATGGTTGTTGATTAGGTTCTGGTGGTCGCGGGCAACCCTGCTTTAATGTTGGTAATTTCTCGTTGTTGTTTTTTGTATATTTTTCTTCAACAGGTTTTCTGAGTTCATTATCGTCTGGAAATAAAGGTGCAAGTCGATTTACTGCACGTTTCAGAGTTCCACCAGTTGTTTTCACATCTACCACTCAAACAACTCCATCTTCACCTTTGTACGGTTTTATTATTCTGCCTAATGGCCATTGCAGCGTTGGAAGGTTATCTTCTTTGATTATGACCATGGTGCCGATTTCAACATTCGGTAAACGATCCTTCCATTTATATCGATGTTGCAGCTCACTCAAGTACTCCAAGCTCCAACGTTTCCAAAATTCGTGTTTTATGTTAGACACGATTTTCCAGCGAGTGTTTAGATTAGTCTTCAAAGATGATGCCAGTGAATCCACTGGAGCTGTAAGTGGTTCACCGATCAAAAAATGCCCGGGCGTAAGATCGTATAAATCATTGGGATCTTTGGACATGGGGGTGATCGGTCTTGAATTTAGGATCGACTCGATTTCAATGATCACAGTTTCCAGCTCTTCATACGTTAATGATGCAGTGTTGATACTTCGAACTAAGAGATGTTAAGCAGACTTGACAGCTGCCTCCCAAAGTCCTCCAAAATGAGAAGCTCGTGAAGGAATAAAATTGAAATCAATGACTATTTTACTGCACGTCGAAGTAATCTTCTCGAGTCCTGCCTTGCCATGAACAGCAGACGATAATTCTGCTAGTTGATTTCTAGCTCCAACAAAATTTGTTGCATTATCGCAATAAAGATTTCTGCAGTGTCCTCGACGAGCTATGAACCGTTTAAGGGAGGCTATGAAGGCATCGGTTGTTAGATCACTCACGACTTCCAAGTGAACAGCCTTTGTAGCGAAGCAACAGTAAACTGCCACATATGCTTTGTATGGTCGTTTTCCTCTAATTTTGTGATGTATCCAGAAAGGGCCACAGAAGTCCACGCCGGTTTTTAAGAAAGGACGTGCAGGCTGAATTCTTGCTGATGGTAAATTGCCCATAAGCTAATGAAACACGACCGGTTTGGCTCTGATACAACGGACACAATGTTGAACGGTTGATCTAGCCATTATTTTTCCTTTTATTGGCCAGAATCTTTGTCGTATTTGTTCCAATAATGCTTGTGGTCCACAGTGCATGTTCCTCATATGAGCTTCTTGGATAATCAGCTTCACAATTGGGTCATTGTATGGGAGCAGCATTGGATACTTAGCGTCATATGGCAGTGATGATGACTGTTATCGACCTCCAACTCGCATAATACCCTTTTCATCTAAAAATGGCGATAAACTGACCAAAGAGTTGTTGCTGGTCACTTTTCCATTTATGCTTAATTGCTTAGTTTCATCCTCGGAGTCCGTTTGCTGTACTGTTTTTATTATGACGTGCAATGCATTTTCAAGCTCTAGTGGACTCAGCACAAGCGATGAGCAGGAACCATTGTCAACCTTCTTGACACGTCCAATGAATCTTAACATATAGCCAACGATTCGTGTCAGTTTCGGAAATGAATTTTTCGAGTTAACTTTATATATAATATCTTCAGCAGTTGAAACAGATGCAGACACAGCCGTTGGTACCTGTGTACCCCGTTTTCGCTCAGAGCACTCGTCAGGCAAGTCTGTTTTCTGAATTGCGATGGGCCAGCTTGATGCGGGTCCGGACAAAAATAAGGGTCCGTAAAACCAAATGTTGCAAGATGGCATCTGTCGAGGTTTCAATCCCCGGGATAACACATCGGCTGGATTGTGTTTTGTGGGCACATATCTCCATTGGTCAGTCAGTGTTAGCTCTTGAATTCTTGCAATTCGATGTGCAACAAATGTCTGATAGGCTGATGAGTTCGAATTAATCCAACTTAATACGACCTGAGAATCTGTCCAGAAGCTTATGCGATTGTTTCCATAGTTCAGCTCTTCTACCACGCGTGTCATAAGTTGTGCACCCAGGAGTGCTGCACACAACTCCAATCGTGGAATTGTTTGAGTTTTAAGCGGAGCGACACGTGATTTGGCACATAAGAGTCTGACTTTGACTGTGCCATCTTGAAGTGCTGCACGCACATAGATTGCGGCACCGTACGCCCTTTTTGACGCGTCCGTAATGCAATGTAACTGAATGTTCCGCGGTATCTAATGGTTGAAAATATGTCTGGGAATTTTTGTGTTGTTGAGAGTTTGCAATTCACTTCGAAACATTGCCCATTCATGTTGGTATTCTTCTGATAGTACGTCATCCCAGCCAAGCTTAAATTGCCATAATTTCTGAATAAAAATCTTTGCCATTACAACAACCGGTGCGAATAATCCAAGTGGATCAACGTGCAATATCTGATGCCACTGTTCGTTTTGAGATAACTGAACTCGTATCAATATTTGTTTTTATGCAGAAATCATCCTGTAGTGAAGTCCATGAAAGGCCCAGGGTCCTTACAGCCTTATTGTCATCAGTAGCTAGCTCCAGGTTGACTTCTTGATCTTCTTTTGGGACAGCTTGCAATAATCGTGAATGGTTGGTGCTCCATTTACGCAACTTGAAACCTGCACTTTGTAAAATTGAAGTAATTTCTTGTTGGACTTGAAGTGCTTCGGCCAAACTATCGGCTCCTGTCAGACAATCGTCAACGTAGAAATCTCTCTCGATCACTGCTACACCCAACGCAAACGATGATTTTGCTTCCTTAGCTAATTGCTCCAGGCATTTTGTTGCAAGGTATGGTGCCGATCGAGTTCCATAAGTAACTGTTTTTAATCGGTAATATTTCAAACAGTCCATTGGAGTTTACAATTAACTGCAACATTTCGTCATCTGGATGAATTAAAACTTGTCTGTACATTTTCTCAATGTCGGTGACAAATGCGTATCTTGGTAGCCGAAATCGGAGAAGAATGGAGAACAGATCCTTTTGTACTATCGGACCTTTATGCAAGATATCATTAAGTGATTTGCCAGAAGACGATTTTGAAGAGGCATCAAATACTACACGTAGTTTTGTAGTACTGCTATCTGGGCGTAAGCCACAGTGATAGGGAATGAAGTAATGAGGAGATGAAATTCTTTCCTGGCTGACTTCCTTCATGTGCCCAAGATTCTCGTATTCATCCATGAACTCAGCGTATTGTTTTTTAGCTGAGGATTTGATGTTAGTCGACGCTCAAGCGATAAAAATCTTCTTGTAGCTGTCTGTAATGATGATCCAAGAGAGGTTGAATTGTCTAGCATTGGTAGCTTGACGACAAAACGTCCTGCTTATGTTCGTCTAGTGTGATGATTAAAGTGAGCTTCGCATTCTTTCTCTGCAACAGACAACATTTTATTTTGCTGTACTGGCTCTTCAATATCCCAAAAACGAGTGAGAAGTTTGTCTATGGATTCTTCTTCCGCACTGTTTATTCCACAAACGAAAGTTTCTTGTGGGACTTCCGAAACTTTGCCAACTATTATCCACCCAAGCAGCGTATTTTGTAAGATAGGTAGATGGTCAGCTAGATGAATACGTCCTGCCAGTGATATCAAAGGGTAAAACTCAGCTCCTAACAGTAGATCAATTTTATCCGGCCGGTTAAAATCAGGGTCGGCAAGTTGGACATTCGATGGTAATGGCCAATTCGTTATGTCTATCCTCTGCGATGGCTGATCCGAAATAATTTGTGGAATGACAAAAGCTTCCATAGATGTTTCATATGCAGTTGTTCGTGATTGAAAACTGAGATGAACACGTCGATGAGCTTCACTCTTTGCCTTTCCAATGCCTTCAATATTCAATGACGTTGGCTTAGAAGATATTCCTAGGCGCTTCACTAATCTTTCTGTCAACATATTAATTTGTGACCCAGAATCCAGAATTGCTCGACATTCTACCCTTTCTCCATTGATTGACATCAACTGTATTCGCGCTGTGCTTAGGAGTACATATCCTGTGGCTCGAGCCTGCATGGAAGCGGTTAGGGTTGTCGATGACCTTTTTTCGATTCTGGCCCCGTGATCAGTTGTTATTGTTTGTGGTTGAGTGTCTTCAATATGCAGCAACGTATGATGTTTTTTATTACACTTCGAACAGTTGCGTGAAGTGCATGTAGAGATTCTATGCCCTGCCTTTAGGCAATTAAAACATAGCTTATTTTCCTGCACGTATTGCTTCCGCTTTGTTGTTGGCAATTGAAGAAAGTTTCGACAATTGTTCAAACTATGCGTGTCATGTTTGCACAGTTTGCAATTGATGTTGTTTCTTGTCTTTTCTGCTTGAATTGTTGATGTTACTGTCGTACAAGTCTTCGCACCACTCGGCTTTGCCCTTTGTGAAATCGCTTCCAGAGATTGGAATCTGAATTCTAAAAACTTCAGGAACTCATCCATCTGTTGAAGCTCTTTAGGATCCTTTAATGATTGTTCATAAAGGATTCTTGTTTCCTTATCCAGTTTTTTGATCAGCATA
>OX376373.1:113650749-113769410 GCA_947369275.1 Nemotelus nigrinus
ATTAAAGCTTATATGATTTCTATTTTTTTGAGTCCATTTCTAGATTTTTGATCATTAATTTTATTTGGGTGAAAAGTTTCTCAATTTCTGTGACTTTGTATTTTAAGACACTTTTGTATGCCGTGTCAGAAAATCCTTCCACCATTTTTTCTTCGCTAATCAGCTTGTTTGGCACAAACTTTTGTCCAACCGTCAAATTTCTATAACTCGTTTTATATCATAACGTATTTACGTCGATATTAGGGTTTCTGGCATTATGCCTCCATGCTTTTTCAGGCACTGGAAATTCGTTCATGTTATTGATGTCAATGTCTTCAAGTTTCTAATTTATTTTTGTGCATCATTTTACTTTCTTCACCAGGCGAGATGTTTAGTTTAGCCACAATTTCCAACTTTTCAATTTCACTAATCCACTTTTTACACTGCCTATTTGAAGTTCAATCAATTTAACTCAATTGAACCACAGAAAATGCATTAAGGCGCACAACCTCCACCATCACACTTTTCATTCGAGCAATTTAGACACTTTTTCACTGTACTTTTACAGGACCCAGTCTACCACAGTTGTAGCACTGCTTTGGTCTCTGAATGAAATATTCTACTTTTAATCGAAGAAAGTTAATTTTAATGAAGTCCGGCAATAGCTCTCTTTCAAAAGTAACTTTGATCGTGGTTGTTGGTATTAATTTCCCATCATTTTCATTATCCTTTTTCATAATCCTGTTTACATCAATTGTCTTATGATTATTCAGCTCATTTCCATATATATTACATGGTCCACCTTTCTTTATTATATCTCAACGTCCATATCTAACGGGATACCCTTTATGATACCATATCTATATACAAAATTATTAGGTATTAACAGGGATCCGCCCCCATAACATTCAATTAATCTACCTAACCTAATAAAAGCAAACATACCCAACAATGAGAATGAATAAGACGTTTACCTTTAAAAACCGTAATAAATAGAAAATTGACGTGACAATCACATAAAACACAATTTAAAATGCAAATGCAGGGAGAGACACACTAACTGCCTGAAAAAATTTACCATTTGTTAAACACAATAGGATCACTTCACAACTTTAAAAATTGTAAACCAAAATGGTCACCGAAACTTTGTTTTATACTTAATGACTATTTCGAACTTTAGAACAGTAACTTGTCGCGGTTTGTAGAAATTTTGTCAGTACAATCAAACATAGAACACAATATAAACATAAAAAAAAAATCTCCATCGTCCTCTAAAAGAGAGAACGATGGAGATTGGACAACAACCACAATTCATGACTTAGTTTAGATTGTTAGTTTAGATTGTTAGTTTAGCTGTTAGTTTTAACTAAGTAGTTACATCAAGACAACACGAGTAATCACCGAGCGACACGAACTCAAATGGATATCTACCGAAGATACATGCAAACAATCTGTAGCGAAGAACATGAAAACAATCAACACCAAGTCACGACAAACAATGGTACGCACAACATCATCATAATTAGCAATAATAAATGAATATCTACCGAAGATACATGCAAACAATCTGTAACGAAGAACATGGAAAACAATCAACACCAAGCTACGACAAACAATGGTACGCACAACATCACCATAATTAGCAATAATGAAATTCCGATCGCGACATTGCCAAAACATAGCGATATCTATGATATATATATCGCGAATTGGATCGTTCCGACACAAATTAACCGACAAGGCAGAGCAACGTATGGGTCGAGCCGTCAATGTGGACGACACCAGACCTAGGCTAACAATTGACCTACATACGATGAATACCGAGCGGATACACGAATTGCCGATTCCCGAATTCAAAGCCATGGATCGAAAGGCGATTAAAGGGAATGTAGAGATATCAACATAACTGACCGAGATGCGGGGATGATCGACATGCACGAAAGAAAACTGAGGTCCGGAGGATATCAGCGTACGCGTCAGGAAATATTCACACCCGAAAACTTCGACACGCACAAATCATCGCACGAAAAACACGGCAGACGAATCCACGGCCGTGAGCTAATATTAGCTAACACGAACAAATCAAAGGTTATCGGGAGGATCGCGCACATATTTTCTCACGGAATGAGGGGTTTCGAAATGCAAATTAGCCACCTACCTGGAATTTGAGGCCGAAAATCCTGGAGCACCACCCGAATTCAATATGCACCACACCGAATTTAACATACACAAGATTACGAATGTTGACATTCGGAAACGTCAACTGGGAGAAATGTCAGTGGAGATGTTCCAAGCAAGACCGTTCCAAGTTGGGGATGTGTGGTGAATTCAAAACCCAACACTCAGATGAGTGAAATCAAATTCGGGTTAGTGCACTAAGCGGGATTTTGAAAATCCCGCTGCCGCCAGGAAAATTTTCCTGTGGGCAGGATTGATGGAAGAGGGTCTCTTTTGCTGTGAATTGGGTGAGTGGACGGAGGTCTTGAGCTGCAGGTGCAGAATCAATTTGATAAGTTGTTTTCTTTTGGCTTTTTGCATATTTGGACGCGGAATCGGAGAAAATATAACCACGGGCGGTAATCTGGAGGATTTGGAAGCGGCAGCATTAGTATTAACTAAACGTTTGTGGTACTGAAAGAAAAATCTGCGTGGGAAGGTTTCAGTTTCCGTGGAGGAGATAGGAATACGAGATTCGTATCGAACGAAGAGGACCAGTCGGGAAGGACGTTTGAAAAATTGAATTCATACTTTGGCGCGAACATCGATCGACGAAAAGGGCCCCATCGCGGGAGTAAGTGCATCGCGGCGATCCTGAATAGTTAGACCATGAATCAGCAGGTTAGATAGCAAGTAAGAAAAAAAGAAATATTGTGAATTAAATTTTGATGAAATTCTAAAAGATTGAAGGAATTTTGAGAAGATTACCATTTTATGGTAACGCGTTGGAAAATAACGTAGCATTATTATCATTAAGTGGCAATAAAGTGTGTGAACGTGAATTGTGCGGGGTGTATAATTATCGATAACGAATCGGTGTTGTACATAAGAGGCCGTCATCCTCTTCTCGCTTCAGGGCGACGGTAACGAGGCAGTGTTTCGGGTTAGAAGCGAGTGGCGCCCACCCGCGACCCCTTTTCTTCGCGAGCGAAAGCCGCCCGAAAACTGCCGCCCTTGTAAAGGGTTCTAGAGCGCGTTGCGGTGAGTAACGGTGACAAATTGGCGCCCAACGTGGGGCATATAACGGTAATAGCGGTAAAAACGGTACGCAACTGTGCTCGTGAAAATTTGATGAGTCAAGTCCCAAATTGTGGGAAGGCATTTAGGCGCGTAAATTGGTGTTTAAAACCATCTTAAAAGCGAATTTTTAAAGTATCTTACGCGTGAACGGTGATATTCTCTTCATTTTGAAATTCATTTGGAATATTTTTGAATTTTTTTTAGTTGGATGGTACTATTTCATTATATCTATATATACATATATTTTTATTGATATCATTTTATGATCATATATTTGAATTCTGGATTTTGTGTGTGTGACAGGGTGGATGAGCAAGAGTTCGGATTAAGCAATAGAAATAGTGAATTTTGCAATTTGTGCGTACGAGAGGTGTGAAAGTGTGATAGCGTGCTATAGAAGAGTTTCAGGTAAAACCACAAAGAAGCTGAGGTAGATAGTGGCATTAGTTACGGTGTTGACGGTACGCATAGAAAGAAAAAACAAAGGTCGTTCCTTTCATTATTTCTTTCAAGATTCAGGATATTGAAGATAACGTGTGCAAACTAATAATCTTAAAGATTGTTACTTTTAAATATATATATTTTACGAAGCATTTATTTTTTTTTCCGGATCGATTATAGGTGGAATTTTTGGATACATTGTTCTCTTAATGAAGTTCTTTTGAATTTAAATTCGTGGGGGATGCGTTAGAGTGACTGAGAAGTGCAATTTTAGGGTAAAACAGGTTGAAGAATTAGGTTTTAGTACGTGATCGTCGGAAGTTTGCGATTTTGGGTGAGGGCATTTTGAGGACCTATTTCGCGGGTTCTTGTTTTACTTTGGTTGAGCGAAAGAAAAATTCCGATCCTGATATTCAGCCAGCTGTGTATATTCGTTTAAGAAGATTAAAATGAAAATTTTAGTGGATCGTCTAAGTAAAGACGAGCTCACATATGAGCTCGCTATCCGTGGTTTTCCATCGGACACGGTGGAAAATATGCGCAAAACACTAAGGGCTACACTGAAGCCGGAGTCAGCTCAGGATACGTCCTACTTAGAAGCGGCGTATCGATTCGATTTTGAAACCGATCTTTCTGAATTGACAGCAAAAGTATCGGAAGTTGAAGAGCTAATCTCGAAAGTGTTAGGAGATAAAACTTCGTCGGACTATCTAAAGGCTAGGGTCAAGATAGAATTCGGTTTTCGTCGCCTAAGTAATATGCAGGCAACCACACCCGATCAGCTGGAATGTGCACGTAAGATTCGTAATCGACTCATCCTAGCCATGGGTAACTTAGTGGACAAAACCGAGGGGGATAGTGAAGTCGAGGCTGAGTTTGAGGATGATTCCCGGACGAGGGCTGCACCGCAAGAGGCGAAGGCATCGTCCCTAGCGGAAGTGGCAAAATGGGGGCTTAGGTTCAGCGGAGATGCGTCGGGGTCTGTTAACGCTTTCCTTGAGCGGGTTGAGGAGTTACGGCAGGCGAGAGGTCTCACGAAGTCACAGCTCTTCAGGGTAGCCGTAGACCTATTTGACTCGCGAGCGTTGATTTGGTTTAGAGCCAACCGCGGGTTAGTGGCGTGCTGGGATGAGCTCGTGGAGGAACTTAGGGCGGAGTTCTTGTCAACGGACTACGAGGACCGCCTTCGTGATGAAATTCGGAAGCGTACTCAAGGCGAGAACGAATCGATGGGGGTGTATGTGGCAGTGATGGAGCGCCTTTTCTCGCGTTTGAAACAAAGCTGCTCGGACGAAGAGAAATTGAAGACTTTGCGCAGAAACATTTCGCCTTTCTATCAGCAACACTTAAGCTAGACGCCGATATCATCGATTGCGGATCTGGTGAAGATGGGGCGAACGCTGGATGCCACAAGGGCATCGGTAGCGGCTTTCGTACCGCCCAATTCTCGTCCAAGGCGATGTTTGAAACCGGACCTGGCTTACATGAGCGCTGAACCTACAGAGCAGGTAGCCGCGCTGTCTGGACAGAGACGCGTACAGTGCTGGAACCTCGGCGTTGTTTCGGTTGCGGTCGTCAAGGGGTTTTACGTGCGGTATGTCCAACGTGTCGAGCTAGGACAGCGGAGCCAGGGGCCCATGCGCGATCGGAAATGCAAGCGTCGGGAAACGGTCGCCGTGCTCACTAAGCGACCGAGCGGGCACTAGAGGGAGGTCGCAGCGAGTTGGAAAGTCGTCGAAGGTGGACTATGCGTTGGCTGACAGGGATCAGGACAGTCGCCCTCACTTGCGGGTGGAGATAGCGGGCGTCGTCATGGAAGGTCTGTTAGATTCGGGCGCGAGACGTACGATTCTGGGAGAAAGAGGATTTTCGCGTTTGGTCACTAGAGGAGTAATGCTGAACGATGGCGAAGTTGAAGAAGTGCGGCTTGCAAACGGAGAGTTGTGTAAGGTGAACGGTGTAGTGCGTCTGGACTTCGCACTGAATGGTCGAAAGAGGGAACTGGAAGTACTGGTCATTTTGGCAATCCCTCAGGAAGTTATATTGGGAGTAGACTTTTGGCAAGGCTTCGGAGTAGTACTGGACATGAAGGGTCGACAGTGGACATCCGTTACTGTGGCAGAGACGGTGTCGGGGAAGGTGCTGCGCGGTCAATCTCACCTATCCGAAGAGGTGGCAGCAAAACTAACTGGAATGTTGAGTGAGCAATTTTGTCTGATGGGCGATGGGTTGGATTGCGCGAAGTCTGTGAAGCATGGGATCAAAACGATGGCGGCTCCGATGAAGCAACGATATTATCCAGTCTCGCCCGTGGTACAACGACAAATAAATCTAGAGCTGGATGAGATGCTAAAGTTAGGGGTAGTTGAGCCGTCGTCGAGTCCTTGGTCTTCGCCAATTCTTTTAGTCCGAAAGAAAGACGGGTCTTATCGTTTCTGTGTGGACTTTAGAAAGGTGAATGCAGTATCCGAGAAAGATGCCTATCCCCTGCCGTATATCTCCACGACGCTGGAGAAACTACGCAACGCGAAGTACTTGCCGACGCTGGACGTGAAGTCTGCGTACGGGCAAGTACCTATGGCAGAGGATTCACGTCAATATACTGCATACACTGTACCAAGAAGAGGCCTGTTTCATTTCTTACGAATGCCTTTCGGACTCCACAATTCTGGGGCTACGTGGCAACGCTTAATAGATACAGTGTTGGGACCCGCTCTCGAGCCGTTCGTATTTACATACCTAGATGATATAATTGTGGTTACAGACACTTTTGATCGACATTTGGAGATATTGCGAGAGGTTCTTACACGTCTGAGAGAAGAAAGCTTACGCGTGTCAAAAGAAAAGTGCCACTTCTGCAGGGCACAATTGAAGTATTTGGGGTACGTGGTAGACGAGGAAGGGCTGCATGTCGATCCTGAGAAGGTGAAGGCCATAAGTGAGTATCCCCGGCCGGGATCAGTGAAGCAAGTCAGACAGCTATTGGGGATGGTATCATGGTACCGTCGGTTTATCCCGGATCATGCTACTATGGTGGCTCCACTAAACGATCTGTTAAAAAAAGGGCGTAAATTTAACTGGTCCAGTAATTGTGAACGGGCCTTCAATGCCTGTAAACATAAGTTGTCCACCGCACCGGTGTTAGCGTGTCCCGACTTCGATCTGCCCTTTAAGGTGTAAACCGACGCTTCAAATGTGGGTATAGGAGCGGTGTTGAGCCAGGCGCACTCTACGGGAGAAAAAGTGGTATGTTATTTGAGCAGGTCACTATCGGCACAGGAGAGAAGGTACTCTACAACTGAACGGGAGTGTTAAGCAGTGCTTTGGGCCGTCGAAAAATTCCGTCCGTACATCGAGGGGACACGTTTCGTAGTAATAACAGATCATCACTCGCTGGTTTGGCTGAACAAACTTAAAAATCCAACCGGCAGATTAGCAAGATGGGCGGTGCGCCTCCAACAATTGAGTTTTAAGTAGTGCATAGGAAGGGGAAAGAACATTTAGTTCCCGACGCACTTTCACGGGCAATTGTAGAGTTAGACAGCATATCGGCTCCTCAAATGTCGGATAAGTGGTTTATGAAAATGATAGAAAACGTCCGGGATGACCCGCGGAAGTATTCAAATTGGAAAATCGTAAGTGACACGCTCTGGAAACAAACCTCTGGTAAAGAGAGAAGAGGCGAGACGAGTGCTGCCTGGAAGCGCGTAGTGCCGAAAATAGAAATAGATGTCACGACGACCCAAAAGCGGGGCATAGGGGAGCCGCTCAGACGTTGGCGCGTGTTTCACAAAACCACTACTGGCCTGGAATGCGGTCTGACATTAAAGATTACGTCAGAAGGTGTAAAGTGTGCCAGGCATGTAAAGTAGAGCGAAAGGCACCGGTGGGTCTGATGTCGTCTAGAGCGGGGGTGGCGAAAGCACCATGGGAAATGGTATGTATAGACCGGGTGGGATCATTACCCAGGTGTACTCGTGGCCATAGCTATATCTTGACAGTGGTGGACTATGTCACCAAATTCTCAGTGATACTTCCAGTACGAACCGCGACGGCGTCAACGGTTTTTCGCTTATTGGAAGAAAACGTTTTCTTGGTCTTCGGCGTTCCGAGAGTCCTAATTTGCGACAATGGAGTGCAGTTTAGGGGTAGATATTTCAGCAAAGCAGTGGAGGAATACGGTGTTCAAGTGAGTTACACTGCCTTGTATCATCCTCAAGCTAACCCAGCGGAACGGCGAAACCAAGACATCAAATGCATGCTGAGATGCTACGCTACAGACAATCACCGCTCTTGGGACCAAAATTTGGCCAAAATCGCGTGCGCGTTACGTACATATAAGCACGAGGTCACTGGTTTTTCTCCCTACTTCCTGAATTTTGGTAGGGAGATGGTTACCTATCGAGAAAGAGTTGAACTCCCGTCTGACGCGCGGAGGGATTTATCGCCGATGACGAGAGCCCGGTCGCTAGAAGGAATACTAGCAGACGGGGTGAAGAGGATGCAGAAGGCGGCTACGGCTAATAAAAGTCGCTATGACCTCCGTCGGCGAGCAGAAGTCTTTCAGGTAGGAGATTGCGTATGGAGGAGAAATTATGCTCAATCCGACGCGAGCAAATACTTTTCCGCTAAACTAACGTTCGTAGGTCCCTTCACGGTTTCGAAACAGACGTCGACTTGGACGTACGAGTTACTAGACGAAAAGGGAAAGAGCGCAGGTACATGGCATGCTAAAGACCTTAAGTGGTACGTGCCGTGATTTAGATTTGGATGAATTCGTATGGGTATCATTAGCTGGAGATCGAATTGGCTATGGAAATTTAAGGTATTAGGGAGTGGTGGAGAGACTAAACTACAATAACGCTAGGCCACAGCGAGCTCAATTAACTATTAATAAGTCTTTTTGGTGGTTGATTCAGAGAAGGGTTGTTAAGATATACGGTGAAGGGTTAGTTATAAGTAAGCCCAATGTTAGTTGCATATTTAGTGATATATTCTAGGGTTAGTTTATAGGTATAAGCAGGGGATTAGAATTATATATAATATTAAAGAATATTAAAGAATATATTAAAAAAATACCGATAGATTGGTGGTGGTGAATGTTTCCTCCTTGTCATTTATTTTTTACTAATGTTCGAAGAAGAACATTAGTATTAAAATCACTTTGGCCAAAAATTCATATTTCTTTATATATATATATATATATATATATATATATATATATATATATATATATATATATATATATATATATATATATATATATATATATATATATATATATATATATATCATCAAAAAATTTCAGTGAAAAAATCTCAGGAACGCGCCATCCGATTGAACTGAAATTCTTAGGACACATTGGTGCATATACAAAATAGTGCCAGGTCTCAGAAAAAGTTAAAAATCTTTAACCCTTTGACGCCCGCGGCCATTTTAGTGATATTCTTAATATACCTATTATTCCGTACACAAATAAGTTTTGCAAAAATAAAGTTAACAAAATAAATTTCGGACGTGTTTTACATGTGAATCGGATAATGTTTTGGAATTTTTTAACCCCATGTGTGCGCTGGGTGCCTAAAAAGAGAGCGGGAAAAATTGAAAATTTTTAAATTGCGATAACTTTTGACAGAGCTATTCAATCATTACCAAATTTTCAGGACATATTGGTATTATTTAGTTGTAAATTCGTGTAGTGATAAGCGTGCTGGCAACCCTGAAGCTAGGGCAGGCACTGAAAGTGAAAACCTCCAAATCATCGTCTCTCTTGAAAAATGCCGCTTCTTCAAAAAAAAGCCACTCATATGTAAATTTTGTGCTTTTTTACATAGACCAAAAAAAAAATTGTATATGGTATAACGGGCACGCCTGGTAACCCTTGCCTATTTTACCTATATTTTTAGCACCAAAAACTTCTGTTCACGGAAACTCACGATCCAATGAGCAGAATTAATTGAAATTTGCAGACTGTATTGGTTTTAAATAGAACCAGGTCTGATAGAAGTGATTTTGAAATGCGGGCAATTCTGTGCCAGTGGTGCCATCTTGAAAAATCACTGAAAAAGATAACTGCTTTTAGCCCTATAAATTCTGACTGAATCGTTCGATTTTGACGAAATTCACACAGTAGCTGGACCTTATTTTAAACCATATTAATTAGAAATTTGGTTGAAAAATTCAGTTGGAGCTGCCAGCTATGATAATTTTGGTGTCTTAAATTTGAAAAAATAAAAATTTGGAAGTGAAAACATTCAAATCATCGAATATCCTAAAAATGTCCGTTTCTTACAATAAAACCAATATGTATACAAATCTTATGCTATATCTACACGTTCAAAGTAAAACTTTGGAAATTTCATGTCGGACAAGAACGGTAACCCTTTCCCAGTTAACCTATATTTTTAACATCAAAAACTTCTGTTCACGGAAATTCACGAACCAATAATCAGATACCATTGAAATTTACATAATGCATTGGACTAAAGTAGAGCCAGGTCTGCTAGAAGAAATTATGAATTGTGGGCAACTCTGTGCCAGTGGTGCCATCTTGAAAAATTACAAAGAAAAAAAAACTGCTTTTTGCCCTATGAAATGTGAATTAGTCACCAGATTTTCATGAAATTGACACAGTAACTGCACCTTGCCCTAAACTCTATTTGATAGAAATTTGGTTGAAAAATTCGATTGGTGCTGCCAGCTATGGTAATTTTTGTAGCTTTGGTTTTGAAAATTCTCTCAGGAAAATAAAACTGTTTGCCCTATAGCTTCCAGTGCAGTCATGAAATCAATACGAGTTTTATACAATTAATGGAACCTATTATAAACATTATTCAGGACAAATTTGGTTGAAAAGCATTGATAGCGTTGCCAGCTATTGATGGTTTTGTGTTTGTTTGCAATATCTTTATTAAGCAGTTTTATCGTAGAATTTTCAATTGGTAATGATATTGTAGTGACAATAAACAGCAAATATTAAGCTTTCGATTATTTTAAAAAACTCGCTGCAGGTAACCCTAAATTTCTTTATACTCCTATAATTTCGAATGTAATATAACAACGTGAAGCAGATGTGATATATTCTTGGCTTTGAAACTGGCGAAAGGTTGCCAGCACGAGTCGGTTGTGCTACTTTTGTATCAATAAATGCTTACAGTTAGTATTCATACCGGAAACATTTACAATGAAAATAAGTAACCGATGTTTCAATTCCCTAAGTTCTGCAAATTTTTCGGATCGCAGCTCCAAGCACCAACTTCAGTTACAGTGCTGCAGGCACTAAGCATTTTCTTCATTGATGTTATATGAGATACTGCTTTCAAAGTTTGGTGAAATAAGCAACTGATAACGAATATAATTAACCCCTGTTTTGCTCTCATAAACGTTGAAATTCATGCCAGTTGTAATATCTGAAACCTTCTACCATATGAGTTATAATGCATTCTTGAGACCAAAGTAAAACGTGGCATTTGAAACAGTTTGGCCGTAATAAGCAGCTCATGTGGTGGAATATGCACTCAAAACCTGCACGATTCTTCCACTGTTCTTCGAACATAAGTGTTTCTAGCGGTTCAGGTGCGCTAGAGTTTTTTTTTTCTTCCTTTGAGTTGCTTTTTATATTAGTTTGGTTTTTTTTTTTGTCCTTCCCCATCGGCATTTGTTATAGAAAATGACCTTCGTATGGTGAAGTAGCGTAGCCTAAAAACGAGTTCGAAGGGCGTTAGTATTTTAGATAATAAGGGTAAAAGTACCGACACCAGGCAAATATAAAACATGCAACATATTAACATGCAGGGAAAATTATGGTTAGAGTAATAGAGACGTGGATGTAAAGAGTGTGCTTGCATGATGAGAAGGGAATGGGTGTTGTGATATAGCGTAAAGAAACAAAAAATCAGAATTCAAGTATCGAGCGGGATGGACGGACATTTGAGTCGACTTTCGGGTATAGCGTGTTAAATGAGAATTATAAATCGCGGTTATTCGAACGGGGATGGTCGAGAATTTCTATGAAATTCTCTGAAGCGAGGGGGGTGTCGCGGTTTGTAGAAATTTTGTCATTACAATCAAACATAGAACACAATATAAACATAAATAAACATAAAAAAAATCTCCATCGTCCTCTAAAAGAGAGAACGATGGAGATTGGACAACAACCACAATTCATGACTTAGTTTAGATTGTTAGTTTAGATTGTTAGTTTAGCTGTTAGTTTTAACTAAGTAGTTACATCAAGACAACACGAGTAATTACCGAGCGACACGAACTCAAATGGATATCTACCGAAGATACATGCAAACAATCTGTAGCGAAGAACATGAAAACAATCAACACCAAGTCACGACAAACAATGGTACGCACAACATCATCATTATTAGCAATAATAAATGGATATCTACCGAAGATACATGCAAACAATCTGTAGCGAAGAACATGGAAAACAATCAACACCAAGTTACGACAAACAATGGTACGCACAACATCACCATAATTAGCAGTAATGAAATTCCGATCGCGACATTGCCAAAACATAGCGATATCTATGATATATATATATCGCGAATTGGATCGTTCCGACACAAATTAACCGACAAGGCAGAGCAACGTATGGGTCGAGCCGTCAATGTGGACGACACCAGACCTAGGCTAACAATTGACCTACATACGATGAATACCGAGCGGATACACGAATTGCCGATTCCCGAATTCAAAGCCACGGATCGAAAGGCGATTAAAGGGAATGTAGAGATATCTAACATAACTGACCGAGATGCGGAGGATGATCGACATGCACGAAAGAAAACTGAGGTCCGGAGGATATCAGCATACGCGTCAGGAAATATTCACACCCGAAGACTTCGACACGCGCAAATCATCGCACGAAAAACACGGCAGACGAATCCACGGCCGTGAGCTAATATTAGCTAGCACGAACAAATCAAAGGTTATCGGGAGGATCGCGCACATATTTTCTCACGGAATGAGGGGTTTCGAAATGCAAATTAGCCACCTACCTGGAATTTGAGGCCGAAAATCCTGGAGCACCACCCGAATTCAATATGCACAACACCGAATTTAACATACACAAGATTACGAATGTTGACATTCGGAAACGTCAACTGGGAGAAATGTCAGTGGAGATGTTCCAAGTCAGACCGTTCCAAGTTGGGGATGTGTGGTGAATTCGAAACCCAACACTCAGATGAGTGAAATCAAATTCGGGTAAGTGCACTAAGCGGGATTTTGAAAATCCCGCTGCCGCCAGGAAAATTTTCCTGTAGGCAGGATTGATGGAAGAGGGTCTCTTTTGCTGTGAATTGAGTGAGTGGACGGAGGTCTTGAGCTGCAGGTGCAGAATCAATTTGATAAGTTGTTTTCTTTTGGCTTTTTGCATATTTGGACGCGGAATCGGAGAAAATATAACCACGGGCGGTAATCTGGAGGATTTGGAAGCGGCAGCATTAGTATTAACTAAACGTTTGTGGTACTGAAAGAAAAATCTGCGTGGGAAGGTTTCAGTTTCCGTGGAGGAGATAGGAATACGAGATTTGTATCGAACGAAGAGGACCAGTCGGGAAGGACGTTTGAAAAATTGAATTCATAATTTGGCGCGAGCATCGATCGACGAAAAGGGCCCCATCGCGGGAGTAAGTGCATCGCGGTGATCCTGAATAGTTACACCCGGAATCAGCAGGTTAGATAGCAAGTAAGAAAAAAAGAAATATTGTGAATTAAATTTTGATGAAATTCTAAAAGATCGAAGGAATTTTGAGAAGATTACCATTTTATGGTAACGCGTTGGAAAATAACGTAGCATTATTATCATTAAGTGGCAATAAAGTGTGTGAACGTGAATTGTGCCGGGTTTATAATTATCGATAACGAATCGGTGTTGTACATAAGAGGCCGTCATCCTCTTCTCGCTTCAGGGCGACGGTAGCGAGGCAGTGTTTCGGGTTAGAAGCGAGTGGCGCCCACCCGCGACCCCTTTTCTTCGCGAGCGAAAGCCGCCCGAAAACTGCCGCCCTTGTAAAGGGTTCTAGAGCGCGTTGCGGTGAGTAACGGTGACAAATTGGCGCCCAACGTGGGGCATATAACGGTAATAGCGGTAAAAACGGTACGCAACTGTGCTCGTGAAAATTTGATGAGCCAAGTCCCAAATTGTGGGAAGGCATTTAGGCGCGTAAATTGGTGTTTAAAACCATCTTAAAAGCGAATTTTTAAAGTATCTTACGCGTGAACGGTGATATTATCTTCATTTTGAAATTCATTTTGAATATTTTTGAATTTTTTTTAGTTGGATGGTACTATTTCATTATATCTATATATACATATATTTTTATTGATATCATTTTATGATCATATATTTGAATTCTGGATT
The DNA here is from genome assembly GCA_947369275.1 of Nemotelus nigrinus. NCBI lineage: Eukaryota > Metazoa > Arthropoda > Insecta > Diptera > Stratiomyidae > Nemotelus > Nemotelus nigrinus. Next base: position 113,664,788 of record OX376373.1, read on the forward strand.
TTGTGTGTGTGACAGGGTGGATGAGCAAGAGTTCGGATTAAGCAATAGAAATAGTGAATTTTGCAATTTGTGCGTACGAGAGGTGTGAAAGTGTGATAGCGTGCTATAGAAGAGTTTCAGGTAAAACCACAAAGAAGCTGAGGTAGATAGTGGCATTAGTTACGGTGTTGACGGTACGCATAGAAAGGAAAAAAAAGGTCGTTCCTTTCATTATTTCTTTCAAGATTCAGGATATTGAAGATAACGTGTGCAAACTAATAATCTTAAAGATTGTTACTTTTAAATATATATATTTTACGAAGCATTTATTTTTTTCCGGATCGATTATAGGTGGAATTTTTGGATACATTATTTTCTTAATGAGGTTCTTTTGAATTTAAATTCGTGGGGGATAATGCGTTAGAGTGACTGAGAAGTGCAATTTTAGGGTAAAACAGGTTGAAGAATTAGGTTTTAGTACGTGATCGTCGGAAGTTTGCGATTTTGGGTGAGGGCATTTTGAGGACCTATTTCGCGGGTTCTTGTTTTACTTTGGTTGAGCGAAAGAAAAATTCCGATCCTGATATTCAGCCAGCTGTGTATATTCGTTTGAGAAGATTAAAATGAAAATTTTAGTGGATCGTCTAAGTAAGGACGAGCTCACATATGAGCTCGCTATCCGTGGTTTTCCATCGGACACGGTGGAAAATATGCGCAAAACACTAAGGGCTACACTGAAGCCGGAGTCAGCTCAGGATACGTCCTACGTAGAAGCGGCGTATCCATTCGATTTTGAAACCGATCTTTCTGAATTGACAGCAAAAGTATCGGAAGTTGAAGAGCTAATCTCGAAAGTGTTAGGAGATAAAACTTCGTCGGACTATCTAAAGGCTAGGGTCAAGATAGAATTCGGTTTTCGTCGCCTAAGTAATATGCAGGCAACCACACCCGATCAGCTGGAATGTGCACGTAAGATTCGTAATCGACTCATCCTAGCCATGGGTAACTTAGTGGACAAAACCGAGGGGGATAGTGAAGTCGAGGCTGAGTTTGACCGCTGAAGCACACTGCGACGCAGCGAGGCGCAGCCAGGCGCAACCAAGCTGTCAGTTGAGTTGACTATATGGGTTTTCCATAGGAGCGAGCACACCAAGTCGCAGCTATGCGCAGCCAGGCGCAGCCAGGCGCAACTCAGGTCGAAATAGATTCAACTTTTGTCGTGGCGAAGAGTTGCAATCAGCTGTTATTGCTTGGGAAACGCGCGCGATTTAAAATGTAATCGTTGAACGTACAGTTGAGTTAATAGTATAAGTTTTTTTTTAGTTTTTGGAAAAAAATGTTATGGTTAATAGTATAGATAGTAAAAAAAAATCAAAAGATAGTAAACAGTAAATTTAAAAGAGAGTAAATACCAAATTAATGATAGTAATTTGATTATGAATTAAATACCATTATTTTCCAACAAGCCAGGTAAATTAAAATGTATTTAAAGCCAGGTATATTGAAATATATTTGTAGTCAGGTATATTCAATGTATTGCGAGGGCTATTTGGCCTGCTCCGCAGTGTCCATAATTTTAATATTCATATTTAGGAAAAAGTATACTAGATGGATAACATTGGAAACTGTTTAAGAGGCAATTATGAAATCAGAGGTGATTATGTTAAAAGGCAAGTAGTAAAAGACACTTTTAAAGCATTGGGCATAAATATCAGGTTGAAATCACGTTACGATTAGACTGATTTATAGTTCTTACAAACCAATACCTTCGAATAAAACGTGATTTCGACATGCAGGCAAATAAAGATGTGGTGTTCGAGGACGACGTGACGGTTGAGAGGCTGATCGCTCTAGTAAAGGAGAAACCCATTTTGTACGAGAAGGCTAGAGGCGGGTACAAAAATGTTGCTGCCAAGTTCCGGGTGTGGCTGGAGATAAGCGAGAAGCTTTCCGCTAGTGGTAAGTTATTATTTGATATTTTACAATTAATTGTATTAAATGAAAAAAAATTATTAATCAAAACAGTACATTAAATAAATATCTCCTTTATATTACAGTGGATGCATGGCAACGCAAGTGGAAGGCTTTGCGTGATAGATACACGAAAGAAATGAGAAAGCGGAATATGCCTTCCGGATCGGCAGCACCACAAACGGAAACGTGGTGCTTTATGCAGCAGATGGCGTTCATTGATGGCTCAATAAAACCAAGAGCGTAAGATTTTCAATTTTGTCCATTTTCATATAATAAGAAAAATTTATATTTTCAGAACACGGACGAATGTAGGCCCTATTCCAGAATCGTATGCAATTAATGATGAAACAGAGGACATGTTAATTAATGATGAAACAACGAACGCAATGGACGAAAGTTCGGTTACCGTTACATCATTTGACGATGGGCCAGTAGACACAACGCCTCGCAATGAATTCTCAAGGCGTAAACCTCGAGAGAGCCCACTCGAGAGTACGATTTCGAGTACGATGAAGTGCTTCACGGAATATATCCAAAGCCGCAATCGTACTTCAGGGAGCGAGAACACTACTGAAAGCAGCGATGAACAATTCATGCGTGGAGTACTCGCAATAATGTCGACTCTGAAGCCACATAATAGGCTTAGGGGTCGAAGGAACATTTTGCAAATGCTGACAGAGCTGCAGCAGGCCGAGGTAGATGAAGCGCTAATAGAAGGTGAGTTATTTGTCGTATGTACGAAATGTAATTCCTTAGGACTAAATTTCGTATAAAGCAATTATTGTACATATTAAGCAGCTGAGCAATACAAACATATTTTTTTTTCTTTTTCAGAAGACGCTGTTTAATCGAGTTAAAACTGATAATAGTAATAAGAAATAAATTTAAAGTAATGTCAATTATTTTATACATTAAACACTTAATAACACTTACATTAAACACTTATTCAATTAATAAACTTATTCTAACTAAATGAAGATTATTTTATTCTCTTCTGTCTTTCTATCGCGCCTTCACTCATACAGTAGTCCCTTAAGCTGTCACGAAGCCTAAAAGCAACTCTAGCCGCATTATTCGATCCCACTCGAGTTGGCGTAAATATTGTTTCGTCGCCTGCATCGTGCCTCCATTCGCCGCGAATTGTATTTCCAGATGTATCTTCACGATCGACATAGCTCGGTGGACAGTATCTGCCAGTAGAATCATTGATTTTTACGAAATTATGGAGAGCGATGGTTGCTAGCACAATCCTCTCCGCATTTTCCGGAAAACAGTATAGATTGTTACGTAAAACACGCCACCTGCCAGCCAAGATGCCGAAAGTATTTTCAATTACAACTCTAGCCCGCGACAGCCTGTAATTCATCACACGCTTCGGCACATCCAATCGTTTTCCGGGATATGGGCGCATCAGATTTTCCTTCAGCGGAAATGCAGCATCACCCACGAAAAAATATGGGAAGGTCGTGGTCGAATTCGGTAGAATGTCAGGTTGCGGCAACGGGAGTTGTTTTGATAGTAGTCGCTTTCCAAATGTCGAATTGCTGAGAATTCCTGTAAATAGCGTTCTTAAATCATGGCAACTAATATATACTAAGTCATCAATTTACCACCGTCGCTTTGACTGCCGTACGCACCAATATCGACAAATGTGAAGCAGTAGCGAGCATCACAGGCCGCTAGTAGAACTATGCTATATGAACATTTGTAATTGTAGAACAACGAGCCGCTATTTGGTGGGTTTTGGATATTTATGTGCTTTCCATCTAACGCGCCCACACAATGGGGAAGGTTCCAATGTGTTTCAAACTCCTGTGCAATACGTTTAAAATCATTTTCACTTGGATGTGACACGTAGGGATCTCGTAAAGAGTTCCATATCACATCGCAAGTTTCGAGTATTATTTGTCTGACTGTTGTCTTCCCCAGCTTAAAACTCCACGCTAAGAATGCGTGGGGGACGCCCTGCGACAAATAACTAAAATATATAAAGAGCATATAAACACTTGTTTTCCCTTATTTTCAAAACTTACGAAAGTGTCAGTGCAAGCCTGCATTCGGCTGATACGATCCGCCGTGTCCTCCGCTTCGTTAGTTTCGCATTCAATATACTCAATAGTAGTTCATACGTTTCCCTGGACATTCTTGTCTGCCTGAAAAACTCCTCTGGGTCGCATTCCTTCATTTGTTTGAAGACTACTTCAAAATATCCGTGTGTCTCACGTGACATATTTAATTCGCGCACCCACCAGCGCCTGGGTTTTCGCTTTTTCATTTCATTTATATAATGGCAGCACAATACTAATCCTAACATAATTACTATTATATCGAACTCTTCCATATCTGCTCGCGATTGCACTAACAATCCACACCACGCACTTCGAATTCAAACATCAACTGAAAATTCTTCTACTTCACTGACACTTAGTCACGTTTCAGTGTAACCAGGCGATTTCGTTGGTCGCGCTTGGTCACTGATAGCTGCGCCTCGCTGCGTCGACTGTAATTCAGGCATGAGGATGATTCCCGGACGAGGGCTGCACCGCAAGAGGCGAAGGCATCGTCCCTAGCGGAAGTGGCAAAATGGGGGCTTAGGTTCAGCGGAGATGCGTCGGGGTCTGTAAACGCTTTCCTTGAGCGGGTTGAGGAGTTACGGCAGGTGAGAGGTCTCACGAAGTCACAGCTCTTCAGGGAAGCCGTAGACCTATTTGACTCGCGAGCGTTGATTTGGTTTAGAGCCAACCGCGGGTTAGTGGCGTGCTGGATGAGCTCGTGGAGGAACTTAGGGCGGAGTTCTTGTCAACGGACTACGAGGACCGCCTTCGTGATGAAATTCGGAAGCGTACTCAAGGCGAGAACGAATCGATGGGGGTGTATGTGGCAGTGATGGAGCGCCTTTTCTCGCGTTTGAAACAAAGCTGCTCGGACGAAGAGAAATTGAAGACTTTGCGCAGAAACATTTCGCCTTTCTATCAGCAACACTTAAGCTTGACGCCGATATCATCGATTGCGGATCTGGTGAAGATGGGGCGAACGCTGGATGCCACAAGGGCATCGGTAGCGGCTTTCGTACCGCCCAATTCTCGTCCAAGGCGATGTTTGAAACCGGACCTGGCTTACATGAGCGCTGAATCTACAGAGCAGGTAGCCGCGCTGTCTGGACAGAGACGCGTACAGTGCTGGAACTGTAGGAGGGAAGGCCACGTGTCTAGAGAATGTACAGAGCCTCGGCGTTGTTTCGGTTGCGGTCGTCAAGGGGTTTTACGTGCGGCATGTCCAACGTGTCGAGCTAGGACAGCGGAGCCAGGGGCCCATGCGCGATCGGAAATGCAAGCGTCGGGAAACAGTCGCCGTGCTCACTAAGCGACCGAGCGGGCACTAGAGGGAGGTCGCAGCGAGTTCGAAAGTCGTCGAAGGTGGACTATGCGTTGGCTGACAGGGATCAGGACAGTCGCCCTCACTTGCGGGTGGAGATAGCGGGCGTCGTCATGGAAGGTCTGTTAGATTCGGGCGCGAGTCGTACGATTCTGGGAGAAAGAGGATGGTCGCGTTTGGTCACTAGAGGAGTAATGCTGAACGATGGCGAAGTTGAAGAAGTGCGGCTTGCGAACGGAGAGGTGTGTAAGGTGAACGGTGTAGTGCGTCTGGACTTCGCGCTGAATGGTCGAAAGAGGGAACTGGAAGTACTAGTCATTTTGGCAATCCCTCAGGAAGTAATATTGGGCGTAGACTTTTGGCAAGGCTTCGGAGTAGTACTGGACATGAAGGGTCGACAGTGGACATCCGTTGTTGTGGCAGAGACGGTGTCGGGGAAGGTGCTGCGCGGTCAATCTCACCTATCCGAAGAGGAGGCAGCAAAACTAACTGGAATGTTGAATGAGCAATTTTGTCTGATGGGCGATGGGTTGGGTTGCGCGAAGTCTGTGAAGCATGATATCAAAACGATGGCGGCTCCGATTAAGCAACGATATTATCCAGTCTCGCCCGTGGTACAACGCCAAATAAATCTAGAGCTGGATGAGATGCTAAAGTTAGGGGTAGTTGAGCCGTCGTCGAGTCATTGGTCTTCGCCAATTCTTTTAGTCCGAAAGAGAGACGGGTCCTATCGTTTCTGTGTGGACTTTAGAAAGGTGACTGCTGTATCCGAGAAAGATGCCTATCCCCTGCCGTATATCTCCACGACGCTGGAGAAACTACGGAACGCGAAGTACTTGTCGACGCTGGACGTGAAGTCTGCGTACTGGCAAGTACCTGTGGCAGAGGATTCACGTCAATATACTGCATTCACTGTACCAGGAAGAGGCCTATTTCATTTCTTACGAATGCCTTTCGGACTCCACAATTCTGGGGCTACGTGGCAACGCTTAATAGATACAGTGTTGGGACCCGCTCTCGAGCCGTTCGTATTTACATACCTAGATGATATAATTGTGGTTACAGACACTTTTGATCGACATTTGGAGATATTGCGAGAGGTTTTTACACGTCTGAGAGAAGAAGGCTTACGCGTGTCAAAAGAAAAGTGCCACTTCTGCAGGGCACAATTGAAGTATTTGAGGTACATGGTAGACGAGGAAGGGCTGCATGTCGATCCTGAGAAGGTGAAGGCCATAAGTGAGTATCCCCGGCCGGGATCAGTGAAGCAAGTCAGACAGCTATTGGGGATGGTATCATGGTACCGTCGGTTTATCCCGGATCATGCTACTATGGTGGCTCCACCAAACGATCTGTTAAAAAAAGGGCGTAAATTTAACTGGTCCAGTAATTGTGAACGGGCCTTCAATGCCTGTAAACATAAGTTGTCCACCGCACCGGTGTTAGCGTGTCCCGACTTCGATCTGCCCTTTAAGGTGTAAACCGACGCTTCAAATGTGGGTATAGGAGCGGTGTTGAGCCAGGCGCACTCTACGGGAGAAAAAGTGGTATGTTATTTGAGCAGGTCACTATCGGCACAGGAGAGAAGGTACTCTACAACTGAACGGGAGTGTTAAGCAGTGCCTTGGGCCGTCGAAAAATTCCGTCCGTACATCGAGGGGACACGTTTCGTAGTAATAACAGATCATCACACGCTGGTTTGGCTGAACAAACTTAAGAATCCAACCGGCAGATTAGCAAGATGGGCGGTGCGCCTCCAACAATTGAGTTTTAAGTAGTGCATAGGAAGGGGAAAGAACATTTAGTTCCCGACGCACTTTCACGGGCAATTGTAGAGTTAGACAGCATATCGGCTCCTCAAATGTCGGATAAGTGGTTTATGAAAATGATAGAAAACGTCCGGGATGACCCGCGGAAGTATTCAAATTGGAAAATCGTAAGTGACACGCTCTGGAAACAAACCTCTGGTAAAGAGAGAAGAGGCGAGACGAGTGCTGCCTGGAAGCGCGTAGTGCCGAAAACAGAAAGGGGCGAGATTCTTAATAGATGTCACGAGGACCCAAAAGCGGGGCATAGGGGAGCCGCTCAGACATTGGCGCGTGTTTCACAAAACCACTATTGGCCTGGAATGCGGTCTGACATTAAAGATTACGTCAGAAGGTGTAAAGTGTGCCAGGCATGTAAAGTAGAGCGAAAGGCACCGGTGGGTCTGATGTCGTCTAGAGCGGGGGTGGCGAAAGCACCATGGGAAATGGTATGTATAGACCTTGTGGGATCATTACCCAGGTGTACTCGTGGCCATAGCTATATCTTGACAGTGGTGGACTGTCACCAAATTCTCAGTGATACTTCCAGTACGAACCGCGACGGCGTCAACGGTTTTTCGCTTATTGGAAGAAAACGTTTTCTTGGTCTTCGGCGTTCCGAGAGTCCTAATTTGCGACAATGGAGTGCAGGTTAGGGGTAGACATTTCAGCAAAGCAGTGGAGGAATACGGTGTTCAAGTGAGTTACACTGCCTTGTATCATCCTCAAGCTAACCCGGCGGAACGGCGAAACCAAGACATCAAATGCATGCTGAGATGCTACGCTACAGACAATCACCGCTCTTGGGACCAAAATTTGGCCAAAATCGCGTGCGCGTTACGTACATATAAGCACGAGGTCACTGGTTTTTCTCCCTACTTCCTGAATTTTGGTAGGGAGATGGTTACCTATCGAGAAAGAGTTGAACTCCCGTCTGAAGCGCGGAGGGATTAATCGCCGATGACGAGAGCCCGGTCGCTAGAAGGAATACTAGCAGACGTGGTGAAGAGGATGCAGAAGGCGGCTACGGCTAATAAAAGTCGCTATGATCTCCGTCGGCGAGCAGAAGTCTTTCAGGTAGGAGATTGCGTATGGAGGAGAAATTATGCTCAATCCGACGCGAGCAAGTACTTTTCCACTAAACTAGCCCCCGCGTTCGTAGGTCCCTTCAAGGTTTCGAAACAGACGTCGACTTGGACGTACGAGTTACTAGACGAAAAGGGAAAGAGCGCAGGTACATGGCATGCTAAAGACCTTAAGTGGTACGTACCGTGATTTAGATTTGGATGAATTCGTATGGGTATCATTAGCTGGAGCTCGAATTGGCTATGGAAATTTAAGGTATTAGGGAGTGGTGGAGAGACTAAACTACAACAACGCTAGGCCACAGCGAGCTCAATTAACTATTAATAAGTCTTTTTGGTGGTTGATTCAGAGAAGGGTTGTGAAGATATACGGTGAAGGGTTAGTTATAAGTAAGCCTAATGTTAGTTGCATATTTAGTGATATATTCTAGGGTTAGTTTATAGGTATTAGATGGGGATTAGAATTATATATAATATTAAAGAATATTAAAGAAATACCGATAGATTGGTGGTGGTGAATGTTTCCTCCTTGTCATTTATTTTTTACTAATGTTCGAAGAAGAACATTAGTATTAAAATCACTTTGGGCAAAAATTCATATTTCTATATATATATATATATATATATATATATATATATATATATATATATATATATATATATATATATATATATATATATATATATATATATATATATATATATATATATATATATATATATATATATATATATATATATATATATATATATATATATATATATATATATATATATATATATATATATATATATATATATATATATATATATATATATATATATATATATATATTTATTATCAAAAAATTTCAGTGAAAAAATCTCAGGAATGCGCCATCTGATTGAACTGAAATTTTTAGGACACATTGGTGTATATGCAGAATAGTGCCATGTTTCAGAAAAAGTTAAAAATCTTTAACCCTTTGGCGCCGGCGGCCATTTTAGTGATATTCTTAATATACCTATTATTCCGTACACAAATAAGTTTTGCAAAAATAAAGTTAACAAAATAAATTTCGAACGTGTTTTACATGTGAATCGGATAATGTTTTGGAAGTTTTAAACCCCATGTGTGCACTGGGTGCCTAAAAAGAGAACGGGAAAAATTGAAAATTTTTAAATTGCGATAACTTTTGACAGAGCTATTCAATCATTACCAAATTTTCAGGACATATTGGTATTATTTAGTTGTAAATTCGTGTAGCTTTTGATAAGCGTGCTGGCAGCCCTGAAGCTAGGGCAGGCACTGAAAGTGAAAACCTCCAAATCATCGTCTCTCTTGAAAAAATGCCGCTTCTTCAAAAAAAAGCCACCCATATGTAAATTTTGTGCTTTTTTACATAGACCAAAAAAAAAATTTGATATGGTATAACGGGCACGCCTGGTAACCTTTGCCCATTTTACCTATATTTTTAGCACCAAAAACTTCTGTTCACGGAAACTCACGATCCAATAAGCAGAATTAATTGAAATTTGCAGACTGTATTGGTTTTAAATAGGACCAGGTCTGATAGAAGTGATTTTGAAATGCGGGCAATTCTGTGCCAGTGGTGCCATCTTGAAAAATCACTGAAAAAGATAACTGCTTTTAGCCCTATAAATTCTAACTGAATCGTTCGATTTTGACGAAATTCACACAGTAGCTGGACCTTATTTTAAATTATATTAGGTAGAAATTTGGTTGAAAAATTCAGTTGGAGCTGCCAGCTATGATAATTTTGGTGTCTTAAATTTGAAAAAATAAAAATTTGGAAGTGAAAACATTAAAATCGTCGAATATCCTAAAAATGTCCGTTTCTTACAATAAAACCAATCTGTATACAAATCTTATGCTTTATCTACACGTTCAAAGTAAAACTTTGGAAATTTCATGTCGGACAAGAACGGTAACCCTCTCCCAGTTAACCTATATTTTTAACATCAAAAACTTCTGTTCACGGAAATTCACGAACCAATAATCAGATACCATTGAAATTTACATAATGCATTGGACTAAAGTAGAACCAGGTCTGCTAGAAGAAATTTTGAATTGTGGGCAACTCTGTGCCAGTGGTGCCATCTTGAAAAATTACAAAGAAAAAAAAACTGCTTTTTGCCCTATGAAATGTGAATTAGTAACCAGATTTTCATGAAATTGACACAGTAACTGCACCCTGCTTTCAACTCTATTTGATAGAAATTTGGTTGAAAAATTCGATCGGTGCTGCCAGCTATGGTAATTTTTGTATCTTTGGTTTTGAAAATTCTCTCAGGAAAATAAAACTGTTTGCCCTATAGCTTCCAGTGCAGTCATGAAATCAATACGAGTTTTATACAATTAATGGAACCTATTATAAACATTATTCAGGACAAATTTGGTTGAAAAGCATTGGTAGGGTTGCCAGCTATTGATGGTTTTGTGTTTGTTTGCAATATCTTTATTAAGCAGTTTTATCGTAGAATTTTCAATTGGTAATGATATTGTAGTGACAATAAACAGCAAATATTAAGCTTTCGATTATTTTAAAAAACTCGCTGCAGGTCACCCTAAATTTCTTTATACTCCTATAACTTCGAATGTAATATAACAACGTGAAGCAGATGTGATATATTCTTGGCTTTGAAACTGGCGAAAGGTTGCCAGCACGAGTCGGTTGTGCTACTTTTGTATCAATAAATGCTTACAGTTAGTATTCATACCGGAAACATTTACAATGAAAATAAGTAACCGATGTTTCAATTCCCTAAGTTCTGCAAATTTTTCGGATCGCAGCTCCAAACACCAACTTCAGTTACAGTGCTGCAGGCACTAAGCATTTTCTTCATTGATGTTATATGAGATGCTGCTTTCAAAGTTTGGTGAAATAAGCAACTGATAACGAATATAATTAACCCCTGTTTTGCTCTCATAAACGTTGAAATTCATGCCAGTTGTAATATCTGAAACCTTCTACCATATGAGTTATAATGCATTCTTGAGACCAAAGAAAACGTGGCATTTGAAACAGTTTGGCCGTAATAAGCAGCTCATGTGGTGGAATATGCACTCAAAACCTGCACGATTCTTCCACTGTTCTTCGAACATAAGTGTTTCAAGCGGTTCAGGTGCGCTAGAGTTTTTTTTTTCTTCCTTTGTGTTGCTTTTTATATTACTTTGGTTTTTTTTTTGTCCTTCCCCATCGGCATTTGTTATAGAAAATGACCTTCGTATGGTGAAGTAGCGTAGCCTAAAAACGAGTTCGAAGGGCATTAGTATTTTAGATAATAAGGGTAAAAGTACCGACACCAGGCAAATATAAAACATGCAACATATTAACATTAGGGAAAATTATGGTTAGAGTAATAGAGACGTGGATGTAAAGAGTGTGCTTGCATGATGAGAAGGGAATGGTTGTTGTGATATAGCGTAAAGAAACAAAAAATTAGAATTCAAGTATCGAGCGGGATGGACGGACATTTGAGTCGGCTTTCGGGTATAGCGTGTTAAATGAGAATTATAAATCGCGGTTATTCGAACGGGGATGGTTGAGAATTTCTATGAAATTCTCTGAAGCGAGGGGGGTGTCGCGGTTTGTAGAAATTTTGTAAGTACAATCAAACATAGAACACAATATAAACATAAATAAACATAAAAAAAAATCTCCATCGTCCTCTAAAAGAGAGAACGATGGAGATTGGACAACAACCACAATTCATGACTTAGTTTAGATTGTTAGTTTAGATTGTTAGTTTAGCTGTTAGTTTTAACTAAGTAGTTACATCAAGACAACACGAGTAATCACCGAGCGACACGAACTCAAATGGATATCTACCGAAGATACATGCAAACAATCGGTAGCGAAGAACATGAAAACAATCAACACCAAGTCACGACAAACAATGGTACGCACAACATCATCATAATTAGCAATAATAAATGGATATCTACCGAAGATACATGCAAACAATCTGTAGCGAAGAACATGGAAAACAATCAACACCAAGTTACGACAAACAATGGTACGCACAACATCACCATAATTAGCAATAATGAAATTCCGATCGCGACATTGCCCAAACATAGCGATATCTATGATATATATATCGCGAATTGGATCGTTCCGACACAAATTAACCGACAAGGCAGAGCAACGTATGGGTCGAGCCGTCAATGTCGACGACACCAGACCTAGGCCAACAATTGACCTACATACGATGAATACCGAGCGGATACACGAATTGCCGATTCCCGAATTCAAAGCCACGGATCGAAAGGCGATTAAAGGGAATGTAGAGATATCAACATAACTGACCGAGATGCGGAGGATGATCGACATACACGAAAGAAAACTGAGGTCCGGAGGATATCAGCATACGCGTCAGGAAATATTCACACCCGAAGACTTCGACACGCACAAATCATCGCACGAAAAACACGGCAGACGAATCCACGGCCGTGAGCTAATATTAGCTAGCACGAACAAATCAAAGGTTATCGGGAGGATCGCGCACATATTTTCTCACGGAATGAGGGGTTTCGAAATGCAAATTAGCCACCTACCTGGAATTTGAGGCCGAAAATCCTGGAGCACCACCCGAATTCAATATGCACAACACCGAATTTAACATACACAAGATTACGAATGTTGACATTCGGAAACGTCAACTGGGAGAAATGTCAGTGGAGATGTTCCAAGTCAGACCGTTCCAAGTTGGGGATGTGTTGTGAATTCGAAACCCAACACTCAGATGAGTGAAATCAAATTCGGGTGAGTGCACTAAGCGGGATTTTGAAAATCCCACTGCCGCCAGGAAAATTTTCCTGTGGGCAGGATTGATGGAAGAGGGTCTCTTTTGCTGTGAATTGGGTGAGTGGACGGAGGTCTTGAGCTGCAGGTGCAGAATCAATTTGATAAGTTGTTTTCTTTTGGCTTTTTGCATATTTGGACGCGGAATAGGAGAAAATATAACCACGGGCGGTAATCTGGAGGATTTGGAAGAGGCAGCATTAGTATTAACTAAACGTTTGTGGTACTGAAAGAAAAATCTGCGTGGGAAGGTTTCAGTTTCCGTGGAGGAGATAGGAATACGAGATTCGTATCGAACGAAGAGGACCAGTCGGGAAGGACGTTTGAAAAATTGAATTCATACTTTGGCGCGAGCATCGATCGACGAAAAGAGCCCCATCGCGGGAGTAAGTGCATCGCGGCGATCCTGAATAGTTACACCCGGAATCAGCAGGTAAGATAGCAAGTAAGAAAAAAAGAAATATTGTGAATTAAATTTTGATGAAATTCTAAAAGATTGAAGGAATTTTGAGAAGATTACCATTTTATGGTAACGCGTTGGAAAATAACGTAGCATTTTTATCATTTAGTGGCAAGAAAGTGTGTGAACGTGAATTGTGCGGGGTTTATAATTATCGATAACAAATCGGTGTTGTATATAAGAGGCCGTCATCCTCTTCTCGCTTCAGGGCGACGGTAGTGGGGCAGTGTTTCGGGTTAGAAGCGAGTGGCGCCCACCCGCGACCCCTTTTCTTCGGGAGCGAAAGCCGCCCGAAAACTGCCGCCCTTGTAAAGGGTTGTAGAGCGCGTTGCGGTGAGTAACGGTGACAAGTTGGCGCCCAACGTGGGGCATATAACGGTAATAGCGGTAAAAACGGTACGCAACTGTATTCGTGAAAATTTGATGAGCCAAGTCCCAAATTGTGGGAAGGCATTTAGGCGCGTAAATTGGTGTTTAAAACCATCTTAAAAGCGAATTTTTAAAGTATCTTACGCGTGAACGGTGATATTATCTTCATTTTGAAATTCATTTTGAATATTTTTGAATTTTTTTTAGTTGGATGGTACTATTTCATAATATCTATATATTTACATATATTTTTATTGATATCATTTTATGATCATATATTTGAATTCTGGATTTTGTGTGTGTGACAGGGTGGATGAGCAAGAGTTCGGATTAAGCAATAGAAATAGTGAATTTTGCCATTTGTGCGTACGAGAGGTGTGAAAGTGTGATAGCGTGTTATAGAAGAGTTTCAGGTAAAACCACAAAGAAGCTGATGTAGATAGTGGCATTAGTTACGTTCGCGTTCCTTTCATTATTTCTTTCAAGATTCAGGATATTGAAGATAACGTGTGCAAACTAATAATCTTATAGATTGTTACTTTTCAATATATATATTTTGCGAAGCATTTATTTTTTTTTCCCGGATCGATTATAGGTGGAATTTTTGGATGCATTGTTCTCTTAATGAGATTTTTACTAATGTTCAAAGAACATTAGTATTCAAATCGATTCGGCCAAAAATTCATATTTCCATATATATATATATATATATATATATATATATATATATATATATATATATATATATATATATATATATATATATATATATATATATATATATATATATATATATCTTCAAAAAATTTCAGTGAGATAATCTCGGGAACGTGCCATCCGATTGAGCTGAAACTTTCAGGATACATTGGTGTATATGCAGAATAGGTCTACGTCTCACTAAATGTCAGTTATTGTTAACCTTTTGGCGCGGGCGGCCATTTAAGTGATATTTTTAAAATACCTATTATTTCGTACACAAATAATTATCGCAAAAATAAAGTTGACGAAATAAATTTCGAACGTGTTTTACATGTGAATCGGATAATGTTTTGAAATTTTTTAACCCCATGAGTGCGCTTGGTGCCTAAAAAGAAAACGGGAAAATTTGAAAATTTTTAAATTGCGATTACTTTTGACAGAGCTATTCAATCATTACGAAATTTTTAGGACATATTGGTATTATTTAGTTGTAGATATGTGTAGCTTTGAATGAGCGTGCTGGCAACCCTGTAGCTATGGCAGGCACTGAAAGGGAAAACCTCCAAATCATCGTCTCTCTTGAAAAAATTCCGCTTCTTCAAAAAAATCCTCTCATATGTAAATCTTGTGCTTTGTTTACATAGACAAAAAATAAAATTTGAGATGGTATAACGGGCACGCCTGGTAACCCTTGCCCAATTTACCTATATTTTTAGCATCAAAAACTTCTGTTCACGGAAACTCACGATCCGATGAGCAGAATTAATTGAAATTTGCAGAATGTATTGGTCTTAAATAGGACCAGGTCTGATAGAAGTAATTATGAAATGCAGGCGATTCTGTGCAAGTGGTGCCATCTTGAAAAATCACTAAAAAAGATAACTGCTTTTAGCCCTATAAATTCTGATTGAATCGTTCGATTTTGACGAAATTGACACAGTAGCTGGACCTTACTTCACGTTTGGTAGAAATTTGGTCGAAAAATTCGGTTGGAGCTGCCAGCTATGATAATTTTTGTGTCTTAAATTTGAAAACAAAAATTGGAAGTGAAAACATTCAAACCATCGAATATTAAAAAAATTGTCGGTTTCTTACAATAAAACCAATCTGTATACAAATCTTATGTTTTATCTACACGTTCAAAGTAAAACTTTGGAAATTTCATGTCGGACAAGAACGGTAACCCTTTCCCAGTTAACCTATATTTTTAGCATCAAAAACTTCTGTTCACGGGAACTCACGAACCAATAATCACATACAGCTGAAATTTACAGAATGCATTGGACCTAAGTAGGACCAGATCTGATAGAAGCGATTTTGAATTGTGGGCAACTCTGTGTCAGTGGTGCCATCTTGAAAAATTACAAAGAAAAAAAAACTGCTTTTTGCCCTGTGAAATGTAAATTAGTAACCAGATTTTCATGAAATTGACACAGTAGCTGCACCTTACTCTAAACTCTGTTTGATAGATATTTGGTTGAAAAATTCGATTGGTGCTGCCAGCTATGGTAATTTTTGTGTCTTTGGTTTTGAAAATTCTCTCAGGAAAATAAAACTTTTTGCCCTATAGCTTCCAGTGCAGTCATGAAGTCAATACGAATTTCATACAATTAATGAAACCTATCATAAACATAATTCAGGTCAAATTTGGTTGAAAAGCCATGATAGGGCTGCCAGCTATTGTTGGTTTTGTGTTTAATTGCAATATCTTTATTAAGCGGGTTTATCGTAGAATTTTCAATTGGTAATGATATTTTAGTGACAATAAATAGCAAATATTAAGTTTTCGATGATTTGAAAAAAACCCGCTGCAAGTTACCCTTAATTTCTTTACACTCCTATAACTTCTGTGTAATATATAACTTCTATAACTTCTGTGTAATGTCCTATAACTTCTGTGTAATGTAATATAACAACGTGAAGCAGATGTGATATATTCTTGGCTTTGATACTGGAAGAAGGTTGCAAGCACGAGCCAGTTGTGCTACTTTTGTACCAATAAATGCTTACAGTTAGTTTTCATACCGGAAACATTTACAATGAAAATAAATAACCAATGTTTCAATTCCCAAAGTTCTGCAATTTTTTTGGATCGCAGCCATAGGCGGGCCGTGGCCGAAAATCTGCCAGGGGCCAGGGACTGAAAGGTTCAAGACATGCGATGATTTTGTTTTTGATTGTACACGTACTGCTCATACAATTTATATAATTTACTAATACATTATGTATTTATTTGTTGATTTATTCTTTGTTAATTGCTAATGCATAATGCATTATCAAATAAACTTTTTGTCTGTGAATACGTATGAGCTACTAACACATGCATTTAATGTAAATGGTAGGTATGAACAGCACATGAATTATCAATGAGCGCTAAGAAAAAAAGCTTGTATGAATTATACGGGAATAGAATGGCAATAATTAAAAATTTAAGAATATTTTTTCGTTTAGAAGCTAAATATATTTCAACTTATACTTGAAGAAGAGGATAGCTAAGTTTCAAAATACCTTTGAAGAAATTGGAATATATTAAACTTAGAAGGAAGACATTGATCTCTTGCTTTAAACATTTGTTACCTAGATGAAGATGAAAAGTGCTGTAACTTACTCTTTACGAGCTATTTGGTTAGCAGGAATATCTTTGTAGCCCTAACTGCGTGTCCGAGGCTAGATGAAACATCAAAACCTTTGAAACTAGCGCTTTTTGCTGTTTTCCGTTTTCGCGATCCTCTGGTAAATGTGAGATCCAGACAGTTCTTTTCTGCGAATGATTTATTTTTTCCCAAACTCCATACAAGTCTTCTCGCTCACTAAGTAGTGTTTTAACTGTTCCATTCATAAGATTTATCCCATCCCCAAGAGTTGCATTTTTAGTTTGGAAATATGTGCTTAACATGTTTGTTATAAAAAGAACATAGTGAAAGATGAAAAGATTTACTACAAATTTAAGATTACTGATTGAATGAAAGATCCCCAATGAATAAACTGAGTCGTTGTATTATCCCTCATTCATTTCTTTTTCTAAAGCCTCTTTCATAGTCCCATAGCTATCAATCACATATTTGCAATTGTGAAATCTCATTGACTAACGAGTCGAACTTAAACTTCTCATTCCACGCCTTGTGTTTAGACCAACTGCCTCTTCAAGCTGCTTCAACAATTTGTGTTGTGATGGCTTCGAAAAGTGTAGGCAAAGGGATTCGATGGCATTGAAGAAGGATATACACGTTTCGATTGTGAAAAATGTGTCCATCACAACAAGGATAATTTTATGAGCTTGACAGTGTACAAATGTGGCTGCAGGGTATTTTATCTTAATTTAGGTTTGTAAACCACCTTTTTGTCCTAACATGACACTAGCACTATCATAAGACTGTCCAACAACAGGCAATTAGCTAAGTCCGTAGCTGTCTAACAGGCTCAAAATTATATCGGCTAAATACGAGGCATTTCTAGCTCCTGAAATGTCTAGCAAATCTGACAACCACGGAGAGTTGTTCCTTTTTGTGGACCCTTGCTTCGTCTGCCATAATGTCATCTCCTCTCGAACGATTTCAGCAATTGTTTTTATTAATTCAGTTTGTGTTTTGCCAATACAGTAGTTCGCAACCTCGATTTTAAAATGTTTTTCAAAAGTTAAATAATGCTTCGCGAATAATTCACAAAATTCCAAAAAAAATTCACAGTTATCACTGAGACCACTTTCATCATGTCTTCTGAAAGCAAGTCCTTGGCGACTGAGGCACGTGGTAGGGTCGATAACCTTTTCCAAATAATTTCGATTCATCTTGACAATATTCCAAGACTGTTCAAGCACCATATCACTTACTGTCTTCCAAGCACTTTTAAAGTTTTATTATTGTAGAGTTTTTATTATTGTATGCAATATGTGCATGAATTTTACTATCCGGATAATTTATCCGGATCGCGAAGTTTGGTCGAGCTGAAACTTTGGTGTATTTTTGGGGGAAAATTTCGCATTGTGATAACTTCACACCGAGTCATCAGATCATCACGAAATTTACAAGACGCATCAATGGGTAGAATAAATAAGTTTCTGTCGTTTTGAAATGTCTGAGCAACTTTGTAGCTACCATAAGTACGTAAACTCAAATCTTGCAAAACATTGACTCTCTGGTATTTTTATCGGTATTTAGAATAAAATGCAAATGATTGATGTATTTGATACTATATTTATACAGTCAAATCTAAACTTCTAAAATTCCCAAAAGCAAAAAATCGTAGCCCTTCACCAAATTATTTATATTTTTATCTCGCGATCGGATAAAATATCACTGGATATATATCTTGAGTAAATAAAGGTCTAACAAAAGTTTAATGAAAATGAGAGAAACCATGTGGCGGTCGTGTCACCATGAAAAAACGCTCGATGAAATTGAAGTGCTATGCCTTTTACCTTTCGATGCAGTTATCAAATTATAATCAAATTCACACACATTTAACGTGAGTGTAAACCAAGTAGGTCAGAGTTTTGGTTATAATGTTGGATCCGCGATGCCAGCATCAACATTTCTGTCCTGGAAATCGGTACTATTAAATTTTCAAATAATATTGATTTCGTAGTGAAAATAAGCCGAAAATATTTCAATTACAAAAAATTTAACATATTCGCGGAGAGTAACTCTAAACACCCTTTTTTCGTATAACTTCCAATGCTTTCAATGAATCAAAAGTTATATTGTAAGTTATTTTAACGGGATGCAAAATCGGTATAGTCTTTGTTGTGGTGATGTCAAAATGTTGGTGGTGGTGTCAGCAGCAATATTGAACTTTCCGAGCTATTCAGTATGGACTTTTTTACTCAAGCCACTTTATCATACGCAAAAGTTAAAGAAAAATGCTCTCAAATATGGAATGAGACTGTGTTTGTTTTGCTTAATATTAGGTATGAATGTGCTAATTGTATATGATCCCATCAAGAAAGAGTACTCGCAGCGAAAATTGCTCGTAATAAACAACATTGTTTTGAATAGATAGCATAAAAGTGGCAGAGATGCCAGTTTTACTCTCAAAAGACTTCGAAAATTGTATTCTACGTTAATTATCTTAATGCCTACCATTTTAAAACTCAGATTATGTTTTATGAAAAACATAATTGCATAAAACGCCAGTTTACAAAAGTAAAAAAAGGAAAGGATAATTGGCGAGGCGCTTTTCGTCTTTTTCTTGACGTATAACTTGTCGAAATTAAATATTGCCGTCCATTTCTTGAGACAAGTCCCATAGCATCGTAATTAATATTAATTAATTAGTCTCTATGTTATAAGTAGTGTGCTTGCTTTGGTATAGGCTTACACTACTGCACTATAAAGCTCTTGCAGTAACAACAAAAACCAAAGAGGCGAAAACTTAAGTATTTATTGTTAGAAATATGTATTTTTCTGGGAGGGGCCAACCTAGGGTCTGGGGGGGTCCCGGCCCTCCCTGGCCCCCCCTACGGCGCGCCTATGATCGCAGCCCCAAACACCAACTTCAGTTACAGTGCTGCAGTCACTGAGCATTTTCTTCATTGAAGTTATATGAGATGCTGCTTTCAAAATTATGTGACATAAGCAACTAATAACGAATATAATTAACCTCTGTTTTGCTCTCATAAACGTTGAAATTCATGCCAGTGGTAATATCTGAAACCTTCCACCATATGAGTTATAATGCATTCTTGAGACCAAAGTAAAACGTGGCATTTGAAACAGTTTGGCCGTAATAAGCAGCACATGTGGTGGAATATGCACTCAAAACCTGCACGATTCTTCTACTGTTCTTCGAACATTAGTGTTTCTAGCGGTTCAGGTGCGCTAGAGTTTTTTGAATTTAAATTCGTGGGGGATAATGCGTTAGAGCGACTGAGAAGTGCAATTTTAGGGTAAAACAGGTTGAAGAATTAGGTTTTAGTACGTGATCGTCGGAAGTTTGCGATTTTGGGTGAGGGCATTTTGAGGACCTATTTCGCGGGTTCTTGTTTTACTTTGGTTGAGCGAAAGAAAAATTCCGATCCTGATATTCAGCCAGCTGTGTATATTCGTTTTAGAAGATTAAAATGAAAATTTTAGTGGATCGTCTAAGTAAGGACGAGCTCACATATGAGCTCGCTATCCGTGGTTTTCCATCGGACACGGTGGAAAATATGCGCAAAACACTAAGGGCTACACTGAAGGCGGAGTCAGCTCAGGATACATCCTACGTAGAAGCGGCGTATCCATTTGATTTTGAAACCGATTTTTCTGAATTGACAGCAAAATTATCGGAAGTTGAAGAGCTAATCTCGAAGGTGTTAAGAGATAAAACTTCGTCGGAATATCTAAAGGCTAGGGTCAAGATAGAATTCGGTTTTCGTCGCCTAAGTAATATGCAGGCAACCACACCCGATCAGCTAGAATGTGCACGTAAGATTCGTAATCGACTCATCCTAGCCATGGGTAATTTAGTGGACAAAACCGAGGGGGATAGTGAAGTCGAGGCTGAGTTTGAGGATGATTCCCGGACGAGGGCTGCACCGCAAGAGGCGAAGGCATCGTCCCTAGCGGAAGTGGCAAAATGGGGGCTTAGGTTCAGCGGAGATGCGTCGGGGTCTGTTAACGCTTTCCTTGAGCGGGTTTAGGAGTTACGGCAGGTGAGAGGTCTCACGAAGTCACAGCTCTTCAGGGAAGCCGTAGACCTATTTGACTCGCGAGCGTTGATTTGGTTTAGAGCCAACCGCGGGTTAGTGGCGTGCTGGATGAGCTCGTGGAGGAACTTAGGGCGGAGTTCTTGTCAACGGACTACGAGGACCGCCTTCGTGATGAAATCCGGAAGCGTACTCAAGGCGAGAACGAATCGATGGGGGTGTATGTGGCAGTGATGGAGCGCCTTTTCTCGCGTTTGAAACAAAGCTGCTCGGACGAAGAGAAATTGAAGACTTTGCGCAGAAACATTTCGCCTTTCTATCAGCAACACTTAAGCTTGACGCCGATATCATCGATTGCGGATCTGGTGAAGATGGGGCGAACGCTGGATGCCACAAGGGCATCGGTAGCGGCTTTCGTACCGCCCAATTCTCGTCCAAGGCGATGTTTGAAACCGGACCTGGCTTACATGAGCGCTGAACCTACAGAGCAGGTAGCCGCGCTGTCTGGACAGAGACGCGTACAGTGCTGGAACTGTAGGAGGGAAGGCCACGTGTCTAGAGAATGTACAGAGCCTCGGCGTCGTTTCGGTTGCGGTCGTCAAGGGGTTTTACGTGCGGCATGTCCAACGTGTCGAGCTAGGACAGTGGAGCCAGGGGCCCATGCGCGGTCGGAAATGCAAGCGTCGGGAAACGGTCGCCGTGCTCACTAAGCGACCGAGCGGGCACTAGAGGGAGGTCGCAGCGAGTTGGAAAGTCGTCGAAGGTGGACTATGCGTTGGCTGACAGGGATCAGGACAGTCGCCCTCACTTGCGGGTGGAGATAGCGGGCGTCGTCATGGAAGGTCTGTTAGATTCGGGCGCGAGTCGTACGATTCTGGGAGAAAGAGGATGGTCGCGTTTGGTCAGTAGAGGAGTAATGCTGAACGATGGCGAAGTTGAAGAAGTGCGGCTTGCGAACGGAGAGGTGTGTAAGGTGAACGGTGTAGTGCGTCTGGACTTCGCGCTGAATGGTCGAAAGAGGGAACTGGAAGTACTGGTCATTTTGGCAATCCCTCAGGAAGTTATATTGGGAGTAGACTTTTGGCAAGGCTTCGGAGTAGTACTGGACATGAAGGGTCGACAGTGGACATCCATTGCTGTGGCAGAGACGGTGTCGGGGAAGGTGCTGCGCGGTCAATCTCACCTATCCGAAGAGGAGGCAGCAAAACTAACTGGAATGATGAGTGAGCAATTTTGTCTGATGGGCGATGGGTTGGATTGCGCGAAGTCTATGAAGCATGGGATCAAAACGACGGTGGCTCCGATTAAGCAACGATATTACCAAGTCTCGCCCGCGGTACAACGCCAAATAAATCTAGAGCTGGATGAGATGCTAAAGTAAGGGGTAGTTGTGCCGTCGTCGAGTCCTTGGTCTTCGCCAATTCTTTTAGTCCGAAAGAGAGATGGGTCCTATCGTTTCTGTGTGGACTTTAGAAAGGTGACTGCTGTATCCGAGAAAGATGCCTATCCCCTGCCGTATATCTCCACGACGCTGGAGAAACTACGGAACGCGAAGTACTTGTCGACGCTGGACGTGAAGTCTGCGTACTGGCAAGTACCTGTGGCAGAGGATTCACGTCAATATACTGCATTCACTGTACCAGGAAGAGGCCTATTTCATTTCTTACGAATGCCTTTCGGACTCCACAATTCTGGGGCTACGTGGCAACGCTTAATAGATACAGTGTTGGGACCCGCTCTCGAGCCGTTCGTATTTACATACCTAGATGATATAATTGTGGTTACAGACACTTTTGATCGACATTTGGAAATATTGCGAGAGGTTTTTACACGTCTGAGAGAAGAAGGCTTACGCGTGTCAAAAGAAAAGTGCCACTTCTGCAGGGCACAATTGAAGTATTTGGGGTACGTGGTAGACGAGGAAGGGCTGCATGTCGATCCTGAGAAGGTGAAGGCCATAAGTGAGTATCCCCGGCCGGGATCAGTGAAGCAAGTCAGACAGCTATTGGGGATGGTATCATGGTACCGTCGGTTTATCCCGGATCATGCTACTATGGTGGCTCCACTAAACGATCTGTTAAAAAAAGGGCGTAAATTTAACTGGTCCAGTAATTGTGAACGGGCCTTCAATGCCTGTAAACATAAGTTGTCCACCGCACCGGTGTTAGCGTGTCCCGACTTCGATCTGCCCTTTAAGGTGTAAACCGACGCTTCAAATGTGGGTATAGGAGCGGTGTTGAGCCAGGCTCACTCTACGGGAGAAAAAGTGGTATGTTATTTGAGCAGGTCACTATCGGCACAGGAGAGAAGGTACTCTACAACTGAACGGAAGTGTTTAGCAGTGCTTTGGGCTGTCGAAAAATTCCGTCCGTACATCGAGGGGACACGTTTCGTAGTAATAACAGATCATCACTCGCTGGTTTGGCTGAACAAACTTAAGAACCCAACCGGCAGATTAGCGAGATGGACGGTGCGCCGCCAACAATTTGAGTTTGAAGTAGTGCATAGGAAGGGGAAAGAACATTTAGTTCCCGACGCACTTTCACGGGCAATTGTAGAGTTAGACAGCATATCGGCTCCTCAAATGTCGGATAAGTGGTTTATGAAAATGATAGAAAACGTCCGGGATGACCCGCGGAAGTATTCAAATTGGAAAATCGTAAGTGACACGCTCTGGAAACAAACCTATGGTAAAGAGAGAAGAGGCGAGACGAGTGCTGCCTGGAAGCGCGTAGTGCCGAAAATAGAAAGGGGCGAGATTCTTAATAGATGTCACGACGACCCAAAAGCGGGGCATAGGGGAGCCGCTCAGACATTGGCGCGTGTTTCACAAAACCACTACTGGCCTGGAATGCGGTCTGACATTAAAGATTACGTCAGAAGGTGTAAAGTGTGCCAGGCATGTAAAGTAGAGCGAAAGGCACCGGTGGGTCTGATGTCGTCTAGAGCGGGGGTGGCGAAAGCACCATGGGAAATGGTATGTATAGACCTGGTGGGACCATTACCCAGGTCGACTCGTGGCTATAGCTATATCTTGACAGTGGTTGACTATGTCACCAAATTCTCAGTGATACTTCCAGTACGAACCGCGACGGCGTCAACGGTTTTTCGCTTATTGGAAGAAAACGTTTTCTTGGTCTTCGGCGTTCCGAGAGTCCTAATTTGCGACAATGGAGTGCAGTTTAGGGGTAGATATTTCAGCAAGGCAGTGGAGGAATACGGTGTTCAAGTGAGTTACACTGCCTTGTATCATCCTCAAGCTAACCCGGCGGAACGGCGAAACCAAGACATCAAATGCATGCTGAGATGCTACGCTACAGACAATCACCGCTCTTGGGACCAAAATTTGGCCAAAATCGCGTGCGCGTTACGTACATATAAGCACGAGGTCACTGGTTTTTCTCCCTACTTCCTGAATTTTGGTAGGGAGATGGTTACCTATCGAGAAAGAGTTGAACTCCCGTCTGACGCGCGGAGGGATTTATCGCCGATGACGAGAGCCCGGTCGCTAGAAGGAATACTAGCAGACGGGGTGAAGAGGATGCAGAAGGCGGCTACGGCTAATAAAAGTCGCTATGACCTCCGTCGGCGAGCAGAAGTCTTTCAGGTAGGAGATTGCGTATGGAGGAGAAATTATGCTCAATCCGACGCGAGCAAGTACTTTTCCGCTAAACTAGCCCCCGCGTTCGTAGGTCCCTTCACGGTTTCGAAACAGACGTCGACTTGGACGTACGAGTTACTAGACGAAAAGGGAAAGAGCGCAGGTACATGGCATGTTAAAGACCTTAAGCGGTACGTGCCGTGATTTAAATTTGGATGAATTCGTATTTGTATCATTAGCTGGAGCTCGAATTGGCTATGGAAATTTAAGGTATTAGTGAGTGGTGGAGAGACTAAACTACAACAACGCTAGGCCACAGCGAGCTAAATTAAATATTAATAAGTCGTTTTGTTGGTTGATTAAGAGAAGGGTTGTGAAGATATACGGTGAAGGGTTAGTTATAAGTAAGCCCAATGTTAGTTGCATATTTAGTGATATATTCTAGGGTTAGTTTATAGGTATTAGATGGGGATTAGAATTATATATAATATTAAAGAATATTAAAGGAATATATTAAAGAAACACCGATAGATTGGTGGTGGTGAGTGTTTCCTCCTTGTCATTAATTTTTTTTTTCTTCATTCGTATTGCTTTTTATATTACTTTGGTTTTTTTTTTGTTCTTCCCCATCGGCATTTGTTATAGAAAATGACCTTCGTATGGTGAAGTAGCGTAGCCTAAAAACGAGTTCGAAGGGCATTAGTATTGTAGATAATAAGGGTTTAAATACCGACACCAGGCAAATATAAAACATGCAACATATTAACATGTAGGGAAAATTATGGCTAGAGTAATAGAGACGTGGATGTAAAGAGTGTGCTTGCATGATGAGAAGGGAATGGGTGTTGTGATATAACGTAAAGAAACAAAAAATCAGAATTCAAGTATCGGGCGGGATGGGTATTGCGTGTTAAATGAGAATTATAAATTGCGGTGATTCGAACGGAGATGGTCGAGAATTTCGATGAAATTCTCTGAAGCGAGGGGGGTGTCGCGGTTTGTAGAAATTTTGTCAGTACAATCAAACATAAAACACAATATAAACGTTAAAAAAAAAATCTCCATCGTCCTCTAAAAGAGAGAACGATGGAGATTGGACACCAACCACAATTCATGACTTAGTTTAGATTGTTAGTTTAGATTGTTAGTTTAGCTGTTAGTTTTAACTAAGTAGTTACATCAAGACAACACGAGTAATCACCGAGCGACACGAACTCAAATGGATATCTACCGAAGATACATGCAAACAATCTGTAGCGAAGAACATGAAAACAATCAACACCAAGTCACGACAAACAATGGTACGCACAACATCATCATAATTAGCAATAATAAATGGATATCTACCGAAGATACATGCAAACAATCTGTAGCGAAGAACATGGAAAACAATCAACACCAAGTTACGACAAACAATGGTACGCACAACATCACCATAATTAGCAATAATGAAATTCCGATCGCGACATTGCCAAAACATAGCGACATCTATGATATATATATCGCGAATTGGATCGTTCCGACACAAATTAACCGACAAGGCAGAGCAACGTATGGGTCGAGCTGTCAATGTCGACGACACCAGACCTAGGCCAACAATTGACCTACATACGATGAATACCGAGCGGATACACGAATTGCCGATTCCCGAATTCAAAGCCACGGATCGAAAGGCGATTAAAGGGAATGTAGAGATATCAACATAACTGACCGAGATGCGGAGGATGATCGACATGCACGAAAGAAAACTGAGGTCCGGAGGATATCAGCGTACGCGTCAGGAAATATTCACACCCGAAGACTTCGACACGCACAAATCATCGCACGAAAAACACGGTAGACGAATCCACGGCCGTGAGCTAATATTACCTAACACGAACAAATCAAAGGTTATCGGGAGGATCGCGCACATATTTTCTCACGGAATGAAGGGTTTCGAAATGCAAATTAGCCACCTACCTGGAATTTGAGGCCGAAAATCCTGGAGCACCACCCGAATTCAATATGCACAACACCGAATTTAACATGCACAAGATTACGAATGTTGACATTCGGAAACGTCAACTGGGAGAAATGTCAGTGGAGATGTTCCAAGTCAGACCGTTCCAAGTTGGGGATGTGTTGTGAATTCGAGACCCAACACTCAGATGAGTGAAATCAAATTCGGGTGAGTGCACTAAGCGGGATTTTGAAAATCCCACTGCCGCCAGGAAAATTTTCCTGTGGGCAGGATTGATGGAAGAGGGTCTCTTTTGCTGTGAATTGGGTGAGTGGACGGAGGTCTTGAGCTGCAGGTGCAGAATCAATTTGATAAGTTGTTTTCTTTTGGCTTTTTGCATATTTGGACGCGGAATAGGAGAAAATATAACCACGGGCGGTAATCTGGAGGATTTGGAAGCGGCAGCATTAGTATTAACTAAACGTTTGTGGTACTGAAAGAAAAATCTGCGTGGGAAGGTTTCAGTTTCCGTGGAGGAGATAGGAATACGAGATTCGTATCGAACAAAGAGGACCAGTCGGGAAGGACGTTCGAAAAATTGAATTCATACTTTGGCGCGAGCAGCGATCGACGAAAGGGGCCCCATCGCAGGAGTAAGTGCATCGTGGCGATCCTGAATAGTTACACCCGGAATCAGCAGGTAAGATAGCAAGTAAGAAAAAAAGAAATATTGTGAATTAAATTTTAATGAAATTCTAAAAGATTGAAGGAATTTTGAGAAGATTACCGTTATATGGTAACGCGTTGGAAAATAACGTAGCATTTTTATCATTAAGTGGCAATAAAGTGTGTGAACGTGAATTGTGCGGGGTTTATAATTATCGATAACGAATCGGTGTTGTACATAAGAGGCCGTCATCCTCTTCTCGCTTCAGGGCGACGGTAGCGAGGCAGTGTTTCGGGTTAGAAGCGAGTGGTGCCCACCCGCGACCCCTTTTCTTCGCGAGCGAAAGCCGCTCGAAAACTGCCGCCCTTGTAAAGGGTTCTAGAGCGCGTTGCGGTGAGTAACGGTGACAAACTATCACTTTTGTGCAGGAACTTCTATGCTCGACGGGAGCTGGAGAGGAAATGATACTAGATTAACTCTAAATCTGGTAGCTTTCGACTGTTAGAAGCCGAGACAAATGTTTGATTAATCAGGTAGATTAGTGGTCGGTTAAGCTCTCAAGCGGTAAGCTGATCGGAATCGCCTGATTTAGCTTCAGTGTGAACGGGCTATTATGTTCTTCCTTGAAACAAAACTTTGTCACTTGAACTTGTCTGCTGATTCTAAAATTTATGCGTGTAACAACAGAGAGTAAAATTTGAACATTGTACACTTTATTACCATGTGAAGTCTTGAAATTCAACAGAATTTTCAAATGCCGTCACAATGCTCATCTGTTTGTTTTCAGGTAGCATAATTGTTTCCCGAATTGCACCTAAGCAGCATGTTCTTGAAACCAAACACACATGTTTTCTCGTTTGAAAATATACAGCAGAAGTATAACGTTTAGAAATGATCAAATTTATAGCCTTGTTCTACTTTTTGCAATCGGGCTTGGGACCGGCTTCAATACGATTAGGTTATTTTTGATTTCAATCTCGTTAGTTTTACATGAGAAGTAAAACCAACGTACATGAGAGACATGTGAGAAGTAAATATCAAAACTACCGAAAACTAATCAAACATTTTACATCATAATTGTTTGATTATTATTTATTTTAGCAACTTACATAATTTTCTCTAGCTTCATAAAGATATGAAGTCTGTTCGCGTAACTGCAGCAGCAACAGATTTTTGCAGCTGGCTTCTTTTTGTGGCGAAATTTGACGTGCAGCAAGACTATAAAAACCACTTGCTGCGAATCTAGTTTCATATATTATAATAGATTAACGTACGCGAGCAGAGCTACGATGAACTGCACCACTGACTGAAACTATAGTTACCACGGCGATACAAAAGTCACTTCCGACAATGTAAACAATACATCGGTGCACTAACTTTTCTTTCACGTTAAGCATAGTACTGTGACATAGTACATGAAATTCGTTTCGGCGAAAATTTAGCCTGAAAATAACCAAGAGTGGTACTCTGTTCTTAGCATGAAAAGTTGCTTCGAAGTTGCTTTCGCTTTGAAAATATAGATGGCATTGACACATGTCTTCAATCATTTCACGCCAATTTAGTTTGTACAGTTCATTCTTTCGAGCTAAAAAAGTGACATTTGGTATTTCAATTTGAAGATTGAATTGTGCAAAGGTCTTTCCAATAAGAAAATCGATCGAAAATTGAGATTCTTGACATTTTATCCGGCCGGAATGAACAGTGTCTCTGCTTTTCTCCATTGCCATAATTTTCGCTCGAAAGAATGACCAGATAATGGAGACATGTCAAAATTTAGCTTCACGATTAGCTCAGGACCAGCCTTTGCACGAAACCTGCAGAAGTCCTGCGGATTTTCTTGCTCACTGCGATAAATTTAGACCGTATTACGTGCATATTGAATAATTTTTTGAAAAAAGACACGACAAACACGCTTAAACCTTGCTTATTTTAGCAAGAGCTATCTGCCCACTTTTATTTCATTTTCTTGTTTATATTTTTTGCGATTTGCACACTGATACACAAAAATCGAATGATTTTAAACCGAACCATCGAATCAAGTTTAAAATCACTGCAGTACAACATTATTCATCGTGTTTTAAATAACTTCCTCTGAGTTCACAACCGGCGGCGCGTACATTTGATAATGAAATTTGACAGCTAAGCCCATACAGGCCCAAGCCAGAGAGAATAAAAGAGCGCGTTTTTGTCCTATTATACAATGAATCAAGTAAAAAGATTACGCATTGCGCAGGTCCGACATATTGGAATTTTCTCTTCCTATGCTTCATTACGTCACACGTGACAAACGCACTGAATACGTGGGTTTCGTTTTATGAAAGCGTTTTTATTATCAACTATATGAAAAGTGGTGTTTAAAATGAGGTGTGCAGTGAAAAATTGTAATAACTGCAATAATAAAAAGAATGATAGTAATATTAGCTACTATTGTTTTCCTAAAGATAAATTTTTACTAATGCTCCAAGAAGAACATTAATATTAAAATCGACTTGGCCAAAAATTCGTATTTCTATATATATATATATATATATATATATATATATATATATATATATATATATATATATATATATATATATATATATATATATATATATATATATATATATATATATATATATATATATATATATATATATATATATATATATATATATATATATATATATATAATGCATATGATTCTTATTTTACATACTCCCCCCTGTTGGACGGAGGTTCAACTTATTAATCTATCGTAACGGTAAAAGGTGAACTTGTTACGTTAAAACCATTTTAACCGGGAAATCAGTCACAACACTTCGTCCACGACTAGGTCCCAAAAGACAGAAGCCCCGGGTGACCGTCACTCAGAGGGAGAAAGGGGTGGGTCGATCTTTATTCAAAGCAAATCCGTAATTCTTTTTAGGCGCCACTCGCTTCGCACTGAAAAAAAACTTCCGAACAAATGTTGCCCCGAAGCGAGAAGAAAGCAACTCTTCGGTTTAAGCCCACTGAGATCCGGACTTCCGCACTTAGTCTATTTCATCGTTACTCTTGCAAGAAAAAGAAACAAATCGAACTATACGAATGGTATAGGGGGGTCGGTAGCTTAGCTCGCTAACGCGTCAGTCCGAAGCAGCGATCTACTGCCCGCAGGTTCGAATCCCGCCGTGCCCATGGCTGTATTTGTTCGTCTTGTGTTGTCTTAACAGCCGGCGACTGGGCATAATACCAGCGCTCCATTAATTAAGTGCCACATTAAAAAGCTTTAGTAGCGACTAGGCATAACACTAGCGCTTTAAATAAGAAATCAATGTAGCACTTAAAAAAAGAATAATGGAAAAATTTGATATCGGCTTCTCCCATACGTGTCTCCCTACCGCCATCGCTAAGCATTCGCTTCAAAGGGTAATCCCCTGAGCTTTGGCATTATCATAGAAAAAAAAAAAAAAAAAAAAAGAAAGTAAAGGTTTAAAAACCGGACACAACTACTATTATTATTTCTATTTGGCTAATATCGGTTTACAAGATCACTCGCGTTTTAGCAGGATACCAAAATTTTGGTAAAATCTCTTAACTGGTCGTTGTGACCGAAAGAAAACAGCTTAATGATCATACAATGAAAATTCAACAAAACAAAATAAATGGATTATGGCTACAGCACCTGTGAACAATCCCGCGCTGGGGCCCTTTGCAACGTCGTGCACCGCCTTCTTGTCGAAATTCGCCGTCGTTTTTCAAAAAAATGCAATCGCACTCGGATGCTGTTGTAAGTCGTTCCTAGGTTACTCCGTCGAAATTCTACACCACGGTCGTTTCACCACTAGCCGCAATGAAGTCGTTGTTCGCTCGTTCAGCAATTGACATGCTTGTTCTGCTCTCGATAACTGCCTTTCCCATTCAATTCATCTCAATCGAACAGCTTCCTCGATTCCACCAAACTCCTCCGAATAGAGCAAACCAGAAGAAAAATTCGTCAATTTAAATTTTAGCTGGCATCACTTCTAAAAACGTCCGGCTGCTTACCCTGTCGATTCAGAAGAGACCATTCTTTGCTTTGTTAGATCGCAGGAAAATTTTTCACGCACCGGGACTTTCCCGAAACCGCTTGAACCACTCTAACTGGTTCAATTTCACTCAAAATGTCATTTAACTCAAATTCCCTACTTTGGACAGATGACTTTTCCCTGAGCCGAAATCATCTGACAGCCGCCAGTTGACATTTCGCACGTCAACTTGTGTATCTACCAACTTGTGCATCAACATCGACGCTCGCATCCGAGAATCGCAACCCAAGGATTCCCGAAAACGACGGCTAGTTTTTTCGCAAACCCATCTCTAATCACGCCAGGTAAGAACTTACTTCATTTGGCTTCTATAGGATGCCATGATATTGAATACATTCGAATTCGTTCGTCGGATGATCTTTTGTATTTGTATTTATTCATACACCAAAACAAGGTACAAAATCACATATTAAAAACAAAAAGGACATCAAATTAAAATAAAAAAAAATGGAAAAGTAAAGTAAAGGAAAAAGTAAAAACAAACAAGTTAAATAAGTAAAAAACAAACAAATTAAAAAAGAGTAACAAATAAATTAATAAATAGCAATCAATAAATAAACATTGACATAAAAGCTATAGCTTAAGGTTAAGGGTACGGATGGCATGGAAAAGAGAGGACTTGAAGGATGATTTGGAAATCGTAGGGGCATATAAATTGCTTATTCTGTTGAATACTCTGCAGCATCTATTTACTGGCTCATTAGCTCCATATGTGGTCGAATGAGAATATTCTTTTAGGAAACGATTGGACCTGGTGTTCCTCACAGGGATATTTATCAAAATTTTATTATTCAGGAATTCTACATTAACAGCGCCTCTAATGACGTCGAATGTGAAGCAGGCCGATATCACCATTCTTCTGGAAGCTGGTGTCGATAGGTTTAAATGACCCAGTCGAAAGTCATAAGGGTTGTATAGCTCTCGCAAGGCGAAAAGTAAAAATTGCTTTTGTATTGACTCGAGTCTGTCACTGTGGGTTTCAAAAGCGGGATTCCAGCTAATGCAAGCGTATTCGAGAATAGGACGTACGAGTGAAGTGTATAAAGATCTTGTGACCCACAGACTACGAAATTCTTTGGCTCGTCTTTTGATGAAGCCAAGTTGTTTGTTCGCACGAGAAAGTATTTTATCGTAGTGTAAAGTGAAGCGGAGTTTTTCATCTAAGATAACACCGAGGTCAACAATGTTATCAACTCGATTTAGCACATTATTACCGAGGAAGTACGTATTGTGTGTGACCGTGCATTTTCTGGAAAAACTAATAACCTGGCATTTATTAATGTTGAGAGATAGCTTGTTTACATTGCACCAATGATCAAGGGAATCAAGTTTGGATTGGAGAAAGAGGGCATCCGATTTGGATTCAATGGTCAGATAAAGTTTGAGGTCGTCTGCATAGAGTAAATGAGGTATCTTGCTAGGAAATAGGAAATAAATATATTGAAGAGAAGTGGACCAAGATGGCTACCTTGGGGTACACCAGAGGTAGCACTAACGTTTTTCGATAAAGATCCTTGAAATTTTACACATTGTGTTCGATCGCAAAGGTAGGAAGTCAGCCAACTGAGTAAAGACCCGGTAATACCGAATTTCTGTAGCTTAAGAATTAAGGTAGAATGGTCAAGTCTGTCAAATGCCTTACTGAAGTCTGTGTAGACTGCGTCAATTTGGTAACCTTTTTCCATTTTGCATAGGACGTCTGAGATAAGGATTGTCAAATTCGTGGTAGTTGAGCGACCTTTTCTAAAGCCATGTTGTTGGTCGTTCAGACGGGAATCAACTAGCGGAGACAATTTGTCGTATATTATCTTTTCGAAAAGTTTCGGAATCGAAGACAAAATGGCAATGCCCCTATAATTTTCAATACAGCGTCGATCACCATTCTTAAATATGGGTGTGACATAAGAAAGCTTCCAACTGGATGGAAAAACTCCTGACGAAAGTGATCTATTAAAAAAATATGCAAAGGAGTTATAAGCTGCTCTACACACTTGCATAAAAAGATCGGAGGAAGAAGATCGGGCCCAGGACCTTTGTTGCAGTTGAGTTCCAAAATAGTTTTACGTATTTCATCGCGGGAGATTTCTAAATGGTTGTCAAAAGCCGTTGGAGTTGAATCGGAGGAAGAAAGGTGTGAGTTTGTTAGGTCTGGTGCACTAAAAACTTTTGGAAACTATCTGCGAATAGGTCACATATCTCTTTAGGGGAAGAAGACGTTGTATTATTCAGAAACATTGACGACGGATAGCCAGTAGTTTTTCGCTTCACATTAACAAAATCGAAGAATTTTTTCGGGTCACGGACTATATTTCCGCCGGTTGACCTAATGTAAGTATCATAAGCTTCATGAGTCTTTGCTGGAAATTGCTTAGCGACTTGATTATACTCTTCCTGAATAGCAGAACTAACGTCAGTATTTTCTCTAATCCGCTTATATAGTTTGTTTCTACGATTTCGCAAATGCCTAAGGTCTCTATCAAGCCATGGCTCAGACAATTTATTCTTTTTTTTATCTTTGGTACATATCTTTCAACGGCGTCAAAAATTTTATTGTAAAAAAAGAGGAAATGGCTGTCTCAAGATCCTGAGTTGAATGAAAATTCGTCCAATCAATAGTACCAAGAACGTGTTTAATGCTTTCATAATCAGCATTACGGAAGTCAAATACAATTGAATTATTGTAAGTTTTTAAGTAGGTGGAATTAGAAGTGGAAAGTTCTACTGACAGTGCTGTATGGTGTATACTGTTGCAAAAAAGATGCTCAGCGTCATTAGTTGGACTAACCACTACTTCGTCATAAGCATTCGTGAAGACTAGATCTAACCAATGTCCATTTTGGTTGGGGATGTGGGAAACCTGCTGTAAATCATTACCATAAAAGGCACTCGCAAGATTGAAATCGTTGGTGTCTACCAGGTTTACGGGGAGAAGGTAAGAGTCATTTTCATCCGGAACAAAGCGAAGATTCGGACGATTGAAATCACCCAAAACTATTATTTTATCTTTTTCGCTAAGTGATGTCGCTAATGAAAATATTGCGTCACAAAAATTGCTGTAGATGGATTCTTCAGATCTAGGGGGGATGTAGACAACAGCTATGTAAATTGAGTTGTTATTAGAGGAGATCCGAACAATTATACATTTGAAAAAAGCATTTGGGGTGGTATCAACGAGCTCACTTGAAAATGTGTTGCTAACAGCAAGTAAGACACCACCTCCTCGTGACTGACCCGTAGAACAATAATCACGGTCGCTTCTGTAAATGGTCCAAGTACTATCAAGAATCTCCTCATTTTTATGAGAGGCATTAAGCCAAGTTTCCGTGATGGCGAGTAAATTAAAATGGCATGATTTGGCGTCAAGGTATAATTTACTTAGCTTGCCTCTCATACCACCACAGTTGTGGTAAAAAAGTTTGAGGCTTGTCTGAGTTTGGTTAGGAAAAATGCCTAACAAGGTTGACTGATCTTCGAAGAGATTCAGATGTCATATTGCTACCTATACGTATGTTTGCGGCAGCCTGATTGAAAACCTTGGAGCAGATTTTATTAGCTACGCTAACATATCTGCTTGAGTGAGAAGATGACGCGTCAAATGCTGGGGGTATAGATGCATAATTATTATTACGAGTAGATGCATTACGAGTAAAAGCATCAGTTAATGAAGAATTATCTATTGTCACTAGAGACTGAGACAGAGAAGGTGATGAGAAAGTCTTATGGGCGGAAGGAAGTTGGGCAAAGGAGTGGCTAGGGATACAATTTTTTTACAATTTTTTGTTTCTTATTCTTAGTTTTGCCGGTAATGTTTCTCCAAGGGCTGAATGTCATTCCCTTCCAGTTGATGTCGCCGTTGTTTCCACTCCAGCACGTAAAAAGCCACGCATATTTTGATGGAACAAAAACTTTACACCGTCTGGAGGATTTATGTTTAGACTGGGATAATAATTTCACTTCGTAATCTTTTATGTGAAAATCAGCGTCTGTGAGTCTGTCGGTTTGCATTTTGAACGTTCGTGATAAATTTTCAAACTTTTCAATCGTGTCTTTGGTGTTTGATTGGCAAGCATAATTATTATTATTATTATAAGTGGACAAATTCGAAGAAAAGGAATCCACTTTATCAGTAAGAGTATCCATTCTCTTCCCAAGAGTGTCAAAATACTTTTCGTGGCTCATAATGTTCGATTTCGAAAAAGAGGACGCCAGACCATCGAAATGATTTGATATTTCCGCCAGGAATTCCTCGTTTGCACGCGCTTGTGCTAGCTGTTTAGATATTATATTATCTTTATATTGTCCGCGGCTCTGGGTCGGTTCGTTACGACGGGTTAGTGCAAGTGACTTTTTCGATGTGTCTCCGTGTTAGTTCTATATGTCCGTTTCGCGTTTGAGGCCCCCCGCGTTCTACTCGACATCCTGCATGTCCTGCAACGATCTTGTACGTAATTATGGACGAGATCATTGATTTCGAAGCTCGCTTGGCAGCTGTATATAGGTCATGCATTGGCCTAGGTTAGTTGTTGACGTTTCGAGTGGCTTGAGCAGTGCGTTGCTCTGCCGTACGTGTCTATACGTCAACCTTGGTGGTAGATTAGTTCTGTCCACGTATCTGATTCTATTATGATATACAAAAATAGATTCGTCGAAAGTTGTTTTTTTTTAGCTTCTGCTGCAAGCCAAATTTCGCCGCAAAAAAGAAGCCAGCTGCCAAATTCTGTTACTGCTGCAGTTTGCTGGAGTACGCGAATAGACCTATTGTGATTGTCGTTAGCGACGTTAAACTGACGCTGGATTTGATCATTCGATGTGTGTGTACAGATTGTATCAGATGTACAGATTGTCGTCGGAACCGTAGATTGTCATGTCCGGGTACTTACGTCTAATCTTAATAGTAATAGTTCTTTAGTACTTAACATCTAATCTTGATAGTAATAATTCTCGAGTACTTAACGTCTAACCTTAATAGTAATAATTCTATAACTACAATTACCTAATTCGCGATTAATTCGGCCTATATCTCCATCGTCTTCTCTGTTGAAGAACGGTGGAGATTTATTTTTTTTTCCCGCTTTTAAACTTAGCGAAATTCCGATAACCGTGACAAACTAGCTGACAATCTGGGTAATGGTACCCGGGCTTCTTTGGTAGATTCTTCAGGTTGATTTAATTTACGACGATGTATCACGATCCAACCACAACCAATTACCGCAATCACCGTCAAGATGAGGCTGATATTAGAGTTGGGTCGTACTCGGATTTTTACATACTAGGTATTCCGAATACGAGTACAAAAAAATCCATGTTCCAAATACCTGTTCCAAAAATACTAGCTAGTATTTTTTGAAGTATGTACGTATATACACACACAAGTACATGCGATTTGCCGTGATGTAATGAAACGGTATGATATGCCCTCCCCCATCCACCAGAGACAAAGTTCCCAGGCTAGAATGGTGATGGTGTAGTTGACCGTGAAAAGATACGAGCCATTAGTCCGTGCAGCTTGTCCGTAACTATCCAATGGTCGGTCACTTATTTGGCAAGTGTTTCTCCAATATAGGAGCCATCTAAGGGAAAACAAGCAAATTCAATCAATTTAATTTGATTTTCATTTTAATATATGCACAAAACACCTCTTGTATTCGTTCAAACTACCAGTGTCGAAAAATGTACTATGATAGGACCAACTAATCCTGTTGCCATCTATATGACTTTTCATCGAT
Organism: Nemotelus nigrinus; assembly: GCA_947369275.1. Lineage (NCBI taxonomy): Eukaryota > Metazoa > Arthropoda > Insecta > Diptera > Stratiomyidae > Nemotelus > Nemotelus nigrinus. Next base: position 113,701,949 of record OX376373.1, read on the forward strand.
CGATGCCTGATACCAAACTTTTCCTGGCTAATCTAAAACAGTCGGTTTTCCACTTCGCCTCACTGAATCATGAATTTGTCGAAAATTTTATTAAGAAATGATAAAATGTCTATTAAACATGAACCCACTAGGGGTCAACCTTTTCTGTAAAGCTGGACATGAGTCACAACCCCGGTAGGGTTGGAGTGCAGTCACGAGGAGAGCTTCAGCACAGCCGGAGAAGCCAACTGGCTAACCAAAAAGGATCTAAACATTTTTAGTGTTATTTTCAGTTTTCCCGGCTGATTTCATTCTACCATATCTTAGAAACTAGGCCGCTTTTTCCTATATTTGTATGGGAACAACTCAGAAAGATCCTCAAATTCATGCTAGACCAAAAAAAAATTTTTTTGGAAAAAATGGACGTTTTTGCCTAATTTCCCCTATGAAAAAATGTGTTCTTCCTTAAAATATCACTATTGAACTCCCCGATCACTTTCAATCATCGAAAGCGGTGTAAAGGCAGTTTTTGCCAAACTATGGCCAAAAAATCCCTTACTCCGCTACAAAACCGAAATTTTTGTATCACAGCAATAGGTGTTGGCTCGTTATGTCCCAAACCACACTAACCCAAAATTAGCCGATTTTGTCCGATTTTAGCTACTTTTGCCCTAAAAAGTTTTTGAATAATTGAATAAAATACTTTCCCAATTTCTCCTATCAAAAATTTTTTCGTCCTTAAAATATCACTAATATACTTCCCGACCACATTCAATCATCGAAAGCGCTGTAAAAGCAGTTTTTGCCAAACTATTGCCAAAAAACCCGTTTCTCCCTTACAAAACCTAAACTTTTGTATCACAGCAATAGGTCTTGGCCCGTTATGTCCCAAACAACTCTAACCTAAAATTGGCCGATTTTGCCCGATTCCGAATATTTTGGAACGATACCTGTTCCAAAAATACCTGTTCCAAAATACTTGCAAGTATTTTGGAACGATACGTTATTTTCGTATTCGAATATTTTGGAACGATACGTTATTTTCGTATTCGAGTATTTTGGAACGATATGAGTATATACTCGTATCGAGTATTTTCGTACTTGCAAGTATTTTCGTCTCGCGTACGAGACACTCGTGAGTATGAAAGCACTTGCAAGTATGAAATACGAGTTTATATTAATATTAGGATACTATTACGTCACTGTTTGATTGAAATGAATTAAATGGACGAAATTTATTGTTTAAATTCTTGATTACATGTATAGTCCACAAAAATACTCGTACCTAGTATTTTTGAATTTCGTACTAGGTACTGGCTGTTCCAAAAAAATACCTGTTCCATATACCTGTTCCAGTATATACGCCTCATCTCTAGCTGATATATCCCACAGAGTAATGATGTACATTATGTTTCTTAATGTTATCTGGCATGCTTACTTGCAATGTTGCTAGTTGTTCCTTTAGCAACATCAGTTCCTTAGTATGTGAATGAAATTGGCTTTTGTACCCATCCTCAGGAGCTTCAGTTGTTTTCTTTACAGCAATTAGATCAGTGATGTCTCTAACTGGTGTGTAAGAAGTATATCTTTTCGTTCCTAAGATATTACTCCCCGTAATGGTCAACAAAGACTGCCTGATGACACAATTCCCAGGAATAGTTATTATGCCGGAACCATGAAGTATCATTTCCGTTAGACGTTTTCCACATACAACATTAATCGATGTTTCTCTATCCAAAACGTATATCCACTGATTCGGATTATACAGTTGAGTCCAGTGAGGCGCAGGTCCAATTACCCTTGTTGTACATGAAGATGTTGCTGTTGCATGACTGAGTATACTCATTTCGCAGGCACTCTGGGCTGCACCTTTCCTAAATAATGGTCCATAATGCCGCCATAGAAATTGGTCTTCATTAAATGATACACATTGGCGGAACTCATCTTCTTTAACTGGATAATATTGTTCTCTATGCAGGTCCGTAATCAAATACGGTGATGACGGAGCCAAGGCAACGGAATTGAGGTCTGCCTTAAAGGGAACCGGTACTACCTATAGTATTTCAAACTGTCCGGTAGCCACTAGCGGAATTTTTAATGTAAAAATAACATACTCATCTGTTATTTGCCCCTTTATAGCCATTAGATTGTAAAACCTCCGCAACTCCTATGTTTCTAACGTTAAATTCAAAGTTGGTGGTAACATTGCTTTCAGTTTTGTTAACTCTATTTGTAGTTGTTCTGGAGTTTTCCATGATGTAAGTCTGTCACAATGTCTATTAGTGAATCTTGAATCCTTTGATGATTTATTAGTAGCGTAGAAGCCTGAAACGTAATTTCTGTGATCTGTTCAGAAATTTCTTCCCTTTGTTGTAGACTGTTCAGCATGTTTCTTATTTGGTTGAATTTATTTTCGATATACTTAAATTCCTTCTCAATATCTTCTTGACTCCTTTTCATAATGGTAAGCGTGCTATCAATAAATGATGTTTGATTGTTTAAATGCCTTGCAACTTCTTGTTCATTTTGGTGGAGTGCGATTATCGTCGTAGCTATTTCGTCTGCATCATCGGCATCTAATATTCCAAAAAGAGTATGAGCAACGTTTCCAATGAAGTTAAAAGCACCTCGTTTACTGCGTATGAGTGTCGTTGGTCTCAGTAATTTGTTGTTAAGTTCTAAATCGGAAATGGCTCTCTCCAACTGCGTTCCGATACTTGAGCAGCTATTCGAGGGTGACCCACCTTTACATAAATTTTTTATTACCTCTGGATATCGTTCAATAATCTCAAACTCTTTCCAGTAAGGTTTCATATTGAAATACGTCACCATCTTTCATTCACTTGTAGTTATCCCCACTGGACCCAATTTTTCAAAGTAGAAGCCAAGATTTTTATCAAATGGTTTGTTTTCTATTGATTGGCCCTTTGTTGATGATATGAAGAGGCAAGTGCAAAATAATGTTACTAATGCTGATCCTAGTGATGGTCGCGAGCGTTTTAATGGTTGTTGATTAGGTTCTGGTTCAGGTTCTGGTGGTCGTGGGCAACCCTGCTTTAATGTTAGGCAACCCTGCTTAATTTCTCGTTGTTATTTTTTGTACATTTTTCTTCAACAGGTTTTGTGAGTTCATTATCGTCTGGAAATAAAGGTGCAAGTCGATTTACTGCACATTTCAGAGTTCCACCAGTTGTTTTCACATCTACCACTCGAACGACTCCATCTTCACCTTTGTACGTTTTTATTATTCTGCCTAGTGGCCATTGTAGCATTGGAAGGTTATTTTCTTTGATTATGACCATGGTGCCGATTTCAACATTCGGTAGACGATCCTTCCATTTATATCGATGTTGCAGCTCACTCAAGTACTCCAAGCTCCAACGTTTCCAAAATTCGTGTTTTATGTTAGACACTATTTTCCAGCGAGTGTTTAGATTAGTCTTCAAAGATGATGCCAGTGAATCCACTGGAGCTGTAAGTGGTTCACCGATCAAAAAATGCCCGGGCGTAAGAGCGTATATATCATTGGGATCATTGGACATGGGGGTGATCGGTCTTGAATTTAGGATCGACTCGATTTCAATGATCACAGTATCCAGCTCTTCATACGTTAATGATGCAGTGTTGATACTTCGAACTAAGAGATGTTTAGCAGATTTGACAGCTGCTTCCCAAAGTCCTCCAAAATGAGGAGCTCGTGGAGGAATAAAATTGAAATCAATTCCTATTTTACTGCACGTTGAAGTAACCTTCTCGAATCCTGCCTTGTCATGAACAGCAGACGATAATTCCGCTAGTTGATTCCTAGCTCCAACAAAATTTGTTGCATTATCGCAATAAAGATTTCTGCAGTATCCAAGACGAGCTATGAACCGTTTAAGGGAGGCAATGAAGGCATCGGTTGTTAGATCACTCACGACTTCCAAGTGAACAGCCTTCGTAGCGAAGCAACAGTAAACTGCCACATATGCTTTGTATGGTCGTTTTCCTCTAACTTTGTGATGTATCCAGAAAGGACCACAGAAGTCCACGCCGGTTTTTAAGAAAGGACGTGCAGGCTGAATTTTTGCTGATGGTAAATTGCCCATAAGCTGTTGAAACACGACTGGTTTGGTTCTGATACAACGGACATAATGTTGAACGGTTGATCTAGCCATTATTTTTCCTTTTGTTGGCCAGAATCTTTGTCGTATTTGTGCCAATAATGCCTGTGGTCCACAGTGCATGTTCCTCATATGAGCTTCTTGGATAATCAGCTTCACAATTGGGTCATTGTACGGGAGCAGCATTGGATACTTAGCGTCATATGGCAGTGATGATGACTGTAATCGACCTCCAACTCGCATAATACCCTTTTCATCTAAAAATGGCGATAAACTGACCAAAGAGTTGTTGCTGGTCACTTTTCCATTTATGCTTAATTGCTTAGTTTCATCTTTGAAGTCCGTTTGCTGTACTGTTTTTATTATGACATGCAATGCATTTTCAAGCTCTAGTGGACTCAGCACAAGCGATGAGCAGGAACCATTGTCACCCTTTTTGACACGACCAATGAATCTTAACATATAGCCAACGATTCGTTGCAGTTTCGGAAATGAATTTTTCGAGTTAACTTTATATATAATATCTTCAGCAGTTGAAACAGATACAGACACAGCAGTTGGCACCTGTGTACCCCGTTTTCGTTCAGAGCACTCGTCAGGCAAGTCTGTTTTCTGAATTGCGATGGGCCAGCTTGATGCGGGTCTGGATGATGCGGGTCAGTTCAATCCCCGGGATAACACATCAGCTGGATTGTATTTTGTGGGCACATATCTCCATTGATCAGTCAGTGTTAGCTCTTGAATTCTTGCAATTCGATGTGCAACAAATGTCTGATAGGCTGATGAGTTCGAATTAATCCAACTTAATACGACCTGAGAATCTGTCCAGAAGCTTATGCGATTGTTTCCATAGTTCAGCTCTTCTACCACGCGTGTCATAAGTTGTGCACCCAGGAGTGCTGCACACAACTCCAATCGTGGAATGGTTTAGTTTTAAGCGGAGCGACACGTGATTTGGCACATAAGAGTCTGACTTTGACTGTGTCATCTTGAAGTGCTACACGCACATAGATTGCGGCACCGTACGCCCTTTCTGACGCGTCCGTAAAGCAATGTAACTGAATGTTCCGCGGCATCTGATGGTTGAAAATATGTCTGGGAATTTTTGTGTTGTTGAGAATTTGCAATTCACTTCGAAACATTGCCCATTCATGTTGGTGTTTTTCTGATAGTACATCATCCCAGCCAAGCTTTAATTGCCATAGTTTCTGAATAAAAATTTTTACCATTACAACAACTGGTGCGAATAATCCAAGTGGATCATAAAAACGTGCAATATCTGATGCCACTGTTCGTTTTGAGATAATTGAACTCGTATCTATACTTGTTTTTATGCAGAAATCATCTTGTAGTGGAGTCCATGAAAGGCCAAGGGTCTTTACAGCCTTATTGTCATCAGTAGCCAGCTCCAGGTTGACTTCTTGATCTTCCTTTGGGACACCTTGCAATAATCGTGAATGGTTGGCGCTCCATTTACGCAACTTGAAACCTGCACTTTGTAAAATTGAAGTAATTTCTTGTTGGACTTGAAGTGCTTCGGCCAAACTATCGGCTCCTGTCAGACAATCGTCAACGTAGAAATCTCTCTCGATCACTGCTACACCCAACGCAAACGATGATTTTGCTTCCTTAGCTAATTGCTGCAGGCATTTTGTTGCAAGATATGGCGCCGATCGAGTTCCATAAGAAACTGTTTTTAATTGATAACATTTCAAACAGTCCATTGGAGTGTTCTTCCATACAATTAACTGCAGCATTTCGTCATCTGGATGAATTAAAACTTGTCTGTACATTTTCTCAATGTCGGTGACAAATGCGTATTTTGGTAGCCGAAACCGGAGAAGAATGGAGAACAAATCCTTTTGTACTATCGGACCTTTATGCAAGATATCATTAAGTGATTTGCCAGAAGACGATTTTGGAGAGACATCAAACACTACATGTAGTTTTCTAGTACTGCTATCTGGTCGTAAGACACAGTGATAGGGAATGAAGTAATGAGGAGATGAAATTCCTTCCTGGCTGACTTCCTTCATGTGCCCAAGATTCTCGTATTCATCCATGGACTCAGCGTATTGTTTTTTAGCTGAGGATTTGATGTTAGTCGACGCTCAAGCGATAAAAATCTTCTTGTAGCTGTCTGTAATGATGATCCAAGAGAGGTTGAATTGTCTAGCATTGGTAGCTTGACGACAAAACGTCCTGCTGATGTTCGTCTAGTGTGATGATTAAAGTGAGCTTCGCATTCTTTCTCTGCAACAGACAACATTTTATTTTGCTGTACTGGCTCTTCAATATCCCAAAAACGAGTGAGGAGTTTGTCTATAGATTCTTCTTCCGCACTGTTTATTCCACAAACGAAAGTTTCTTGTGGAACTTCCGAAAACTTCCCAACTATTATCCGCCCAAGCAGCGTATTTTGTAGGATAGGCAGATGGTTAGCTAGATGAATACGTCCTGCCAGTGATATCAAAGGGTAAAACTCAGCTCCTAACAGTAGATCGGTTTTATCCGGCCGGTTAAAATCAGGGTTGGCAAGTTGGACATTCGATGGTAATGGCCAATTCGTTATGTCTATCCTCTGCGATGGCTGATCCGAAATAATTTGTGGAATGACAAAAGCTTCCATAGATGTTGAATAAGCAGTTGTTCGTGATTGAAAACTGAGATGAACACGTCGATGAGCTTCACTCTTTGCCTTTCCGATGCTTTCAATATTCAATGACGTTGGCTTAGAAGATATTCCTAGGCACTTCACTAATCTTTCTGTCACCATATTGATTTGTGACCCAGAATCCAAAATTGCTCGACATTCTACCCTTTCTCCATTGATTGACATCAACTGTATTCGCGCTGTGCTTAGGAGTACATATCCTGTGGCTCGAGCCTGCATGGAAGCGGTTAGCGTTGTCGATGACCTTTTTTCGATTTTGGCCCCTTGATCAGTTGTTATTGTTTGTGGTTGAGTGTCTTCAATATGCAACAACGTATGATGTTTTTTATTACACTTCGAACAGTTGCGTGAAGTGCATGTAGAGATTCTATGCCCTGCCTTTAGGCAATTAAAACATAGCTTATTTTCCTGCACGTATTGCTTCCGTTTTGTTGTTGGCAATTGAAGAAAGTTTCGACAATTGTTCAAACTATGCGTGTCATGTTTGCAAAGTTTGCAATTGATATTGTTTCTTGTCTTTTCTGCTTGAATTGTTGATGTTACTGTCGTACAAGTCTTCGCACCACTCGGCTTTGCCCTTTGTGAAATCGCTTCCAGAGATTGGAATCTGAATTCTAAAAACTTCAGGAACTCATCCATCTGTTGAAGCTTTCTAGGATCCTTTAATGATTGTTCGTAAAGGATTCTTGTTGCCTTATCCAGTTTTTTGATTAGCATGTGCAGCAATAAAGGTCCCCAATTGTCTGTTGGTATTTTTAATGCTTCCAGTGCTAACAAACTTTCCTTTGTTGTATCATGTAAAGCCTTTAAGCCGCTTGACGATGTCGTGTCGGAGTTATTGGTGGGTTGCTCAAGCAGTCGTTGAAGAATCGTGGATGCCAAAAATCTTTTATTATGGTATCTTCATATCTTTTAAAGTGGTCCATGCTGTCTCGTAATTCTCCTTCGTTAATGGAAGATGTCTAACTAGTCGCTCTGCTTCACCAGTTAAGTTGGTTTTTAGATACCACATCTTTTGAATGTTATCTAAGGGTCTTTTGTGAATGATCTCCACAAAGAGGTCATAGAATTGTGGCCAATGTAAATAATTACCATCAAACTTTGGTATAGTTATCTTTGGCAAATCAATTTCCGGTTTTTGGCCACTTTTACCTATAGCTGGAATTGGTTGACTACTCAGCTTGACGGCCAGTGTAGGCAACACAGATTGTACTTCTGTTTCAAGTTCAATGTAGTCCTTCATGGAGTACCCGACAGTCTCAGGTTGCTCCATTGCTTCACATATAGTGTAATGGTTAGATTCAATTTGTTTCCAGAGCTGATCAAACGAGTTCATCTTATATTCGTAGTATGAATTAGGCTGATTTTCTTCAATATTCAATGTCAAGAGCCTTTTCATTGATGCTATTAGCGCTTTCTGTTTTCGGACAGTTCCCACAGTGTTCCATATTTGTTCTGTCTGACAAATTGTTCGTTGCTCCGCTATTTGCTCTGAGCCTTTAGTTGAATGCTGCATCTTTGGAGTCCCCTTTGATTCACTAATATCTTTAGTGAATACCTTTCGGTAATGGCTGACCAAAGCTCCTATTGCAATGAAATAGTCTTTTGTGAAATACGCATGTTGACGCGACCCGTCAGCGACTTGTAATATTTTGTTATGAGTCGACTCAAATTTGGACCAACCGTCCTCTAATAACTTTAACCACTTTTCGTAGTAGGTTCTAGTTTTTCTAGACTCGGTGTCTCCTTTAAAGAGGCAAATGAGCTGCAGGATTTCTTCTCCAGTTCGTTGCTGCTAAATAGCTAATTCTTCAACTGTGGACATCTTGACTCTTTCAGCGAGTTTGCTTCCTTACAGTTGCGATGTTGAATTATCGTTCGTACTTCTAACAATTCGCCGGGTTGAATTGCTGTAGCGATTTGCTGAGTTGGATCGCGTGAATGAACAATAGTTCGCTATGAATGCTATAATTCGCCTGGTTGAATTATACAATTTTCCGTTGATGCTCCTTCCTGCAGCGATGTCTATTATTATCCTCACTGATAATATTTTTTTGATTCAAAGAATACTGCTCTTATATATACGCTGCGTTTGATGCTGATGCGGCACTTGAACCACATCAGCTTGCAAAGTTTGAAAAGAAGATATTCAAGCACTTGAACCTGAACACCTCATCGACTCTCAGTGCCGAGGCACTTATACTTGTGCACCAGATAGATTTTAATTGTATTAACACACAGCTGGTTTGTGAGGAACTCAATTTATTATTCAAAATCACTCTTCTTATATCTTTAATTCAATAATCTTACTTCCTACATGTGAAAAATGCATCATAACATAAATTGTTACCTTAACCCAAATATTACTTCTACATACAAAATGCACTTCATCAGAATAACATAACTTGTTACCTTAACCTACATACAACATTACCACATACAAAATATCAATTAATGCATGCTTGCTGAATGCGTCAAATATGCATATCGCGATCAATACTTCGATCGCTTCGCTGTTTACAAATATAGCTTATGATTTGTTTTCGATTGCATTGTAGGTCACGCAGTGTACTGCATGTGCTTCTTATACAATAGTTCTTGACCTAGAATGCATATGATTCTTATTTTTCATATATATATATATATATATATATATATATATATATATATATATATATATATATATATATATATATATATATATATATATATATATATATATATATATATATATATATATATATATATATATATATATATATATATATATATATATATATATATATATATATATATATATATTTTCGATATACTTAAATTCCTTCTCAATATCTTCTTGACTCCTTTTCATAATGGTAAGCGTGCTATCAATAAATGATGTTTGATTGTTTAAATGCCTTGCAACTTCTTGTTCATTTTGGTGGAGTGCGATTATCGTCGTAGCTATTTCGTCTGCATCATCGGCATCTAATATTCCAAAAAGAGTATGAGCAACGTTTCCAATGAAGTTAAAAGCACCTCGTTTACTGCGTATGAGTGTCGTTGGTCTCAGTAATTTGTTGTTAAGTTCTAAATCGGAAATGGCTCTCTCCAACTGCGTTCCGATACTTGAGCAGCTATTCGAGGGTGACCCACCTTTACATAAATTTTTTATTACCTCTGGATATCGTTCAATAATCTCAAACTCTTTCCAGTAAGGTTTCATATTGAAATACGTCACCATCTTTCATTCACTTGTAGTTATCCCCACTGGACCCAATTTTTCAAAGTAGAAGCCAAGATTTTTATCAAATGGTTTGTTTTCTATTGATTGGCCCTTTGTTGATGATATGAAGAGGCAAGTGCAAAATAATGTTACTAATGCTGATCCTAGTGATGGTCGCGAGCGTTTTAATGGTTGTTGATTAGGTTCTGGTTCAGGTTCTGGTGGTCGTGGGCAACCCTGCTTTAATGTTAGGCAACCCTGCTTAATTTCTCGTTGTTATTTTTTGTACATTTTTCTTCAACAGGTTTTGTGAGTTCATTATCGTCTGGAAATAAAGGTGCAAGTCGATTTACTGCACATTTCAGAGTTCCACCAGTTGTTTTCACATCTACCACTCGAACGACTCCATCTTCACCTTTGTACGTTTTTATTATTCTGCCTAGTGGCCATTGTAGCATTGGAAGGTTATTTTCTTTGATTATGACCATGGTGCCGATTTCAACATTCGGTAGACGATCCTTCCATTTATATCGATGTTGCAGCTCACTCAAGTACTCCAAGCTCCAACGTTTCCAAAATTCGTGTTTTATGTTAGACACTATTTTCCAGCGAGTGTTTAGATTAGTCTGTCTTCAAAGATGATGCCAGTGAATACACTGGAGCTGTAAGTGGTTCACCGATCAAAAAATGCCCGGGCGTAAGAGCGTATATATCATTGGGATCATTGGACATGGGGGTGATCGGTCTTGAATTTAGGATCGACTCGATTTCAATGATCACAGTATCCAGCTCTTCATACGTTAATGATGCAGTGTTGATACTTCGAACTAAGAGATGTTTAGCAGATTTGACAGCTGCTTCCCAAAGTCCTCCAAAATGAGGAGCTCGTGGAGGAATAAAATTGAAATCAATTCCTATTTTACTGCACGTTGAAGTAACCTTCTCGAATCCTGCATTGTCATGAACAGCAGACGATAATTCCGCTAGTTGATTCCTAGCTCCAACAAAATTTTTTGCATTATCGCAATAAAGATTTCTGCAGTATCCAAGACGAGCTATGAACCGTTTAAGGGAGGCAATGAAGGCATCGGTTGTTAGATCACTCACGACTTCCAAGTGAACAGCCTTCGTAGCGAAGCAACAGTAAACTGCCACATATGCTTTGTATGGTCGTTTTCCTCTAACTTTGTGATGTATCCAGAAAGGACCACAGAAGTCCACGCCGGTTTTTAAGAAAGGACGTGCAGGCTGAATTTTTGCTGATGGTAAATTGCCCATAAGCTGTTGAAACACGACTGGTTTGGTTCTGATACAACGGACATAATGTTGAACGGTTGATCTAGCCATTATTTTTCCTTTTGTTGGCCAGAATCTTTGTCGTATTTGTGCCAATAATGCCTGTGGTCCACAGTGCATGTTCCTCATATGAGCTTCTTGGATAATCAGCTTCACAATTGGGTCATTGTACGGGAGCAGCATTGGATACTTAGCGTCATATGGCAGTGATGATGACTGTAATCGACCTCCAACTCGCATAATACCCTTTTCATCTAAAAATGGCGATAAACTGACCAAAGAGTTGTTGCTGGTCACTTTTCCATTTATGCTTAATTGCTTAGTTTCATCTTTGAAGTCCGTTTGCTGTACTGTTTTTATTATGACATGCAATGCATTTTCAAGCTCTAGTGGACTCAGCACAAGCGATGAGCAGGAACCATTGTCACCCTTTTTGACACGACCAATGAATCTTAACATATAGCCAACGATTCGTTGCAGTTTCGGAAATGAATTTTTCGAGTTAACTTTATATATAATATCTTCAGCAGTTGAAACAGATACAGACACAGCAGTTGGCACCTGTGTACCCCGTTTTCGTTCAGAGCACTCGTCAGGCAAGTCTGTTTTCTGAATTGCGATGGGCCAGCTTGATGCGGGTCTGGATGATGCGGGTCAGTTCAATCCCCGGGATAACACATCAGCTGGATTGTATTTTGTGGGCACATATCTCCATTGATCAGTCAGTGTTAGCTCTTGAATTCTTGCAATTCGATGTGCAACAAATGTCTGATAGGCTGATGAGTTCGAATTAATCCAACTTAATACGACCTGAGAATCTGTCCAGAAGCTTATGCGATTGTTTCCATAGTTCAGCTCTTCTACCACGCGTGTCATAAGTTGTGCACCCAGGAGTGCTGCACACAACTCCAATCGTGGAATGGTTTAGTTTTAAGCGGAGCGACACGTGATTTGGCACATAAGAGTCTGACTTTGACTGTGTCATCTTGAAGTGCTACACGCACATAGATTGCGGCACCGTACGCCCTTTCTGACGCGTCCGTAAAGCAATGTAACTGAATGTTCCGCGGTATCTGATGGTTGAAAATATGTCTGGGAATTTTTGTGTTGTTGAGAATTTGCAATTCACTTCGAAACATTGCCCATTCATGTTGGTGTTTTTCTGATAGTACATCATCCCAGCCAAGCTTTAATTGCCATAGTTTCTGAATAAAAATTTTTACCATTACAACAACTGGTGCGAATAATCCAAGTGGATCATAAAAACGTGCAATATCTGATGCCACTGTTCGTTTTGAGATAATTGAACTCGTATCTATACTTGTTTTTATGCAGAAATCATCTTGTAGTGGAGTCCATGAAAGGCCAAGGGTCTTTACAGCCTTATTGTCATCAGTAGCCAGCTCCAGGTTGACTTCTTGATCTTCCTTTGGGACACCTTGCAATAATCGTGAATGGTTGGCGCTCCATTTACGCAACTTGAAACCTGCACTTTGTAAAATTGAAGTAATTTCTTGTTGGACTTGAAGTGCTTCGGCCAAACTATCGGCTCCTGTCAGACAATCGTCAACGTAGAAATCTCTCTCGATCACTGCTACACCCAACGCAAACGATGATTTTGCTTCCTTAGCTAATTGCTGCAGGCATTTTGTTGCAAGATATGGCGCCGATCGAGTTCCATAAGAAACTGTTTTTAATTGATAACATTTCAAACAGTCCATTGGAGTGTTCTTCCATACAATTAACTGCAGCATTTCGTCATCTGGATGAATTAAAACTTGTCTGTACATTTTCTCAATGTCGGTGACAAATGCGTATCTTGGTAGCCGAAACCGGAGAAGAATGGAGAACAAATCCTTTTGTACTATCGGACCTTTATGCAAGATATCATTAAGTGATTTGCCAGAAGACGATTTTGGAGAGACATCAAACACTACATGTAGTTTTCTAGTACTGCTATCTGGTCGTAAGACACAGTGATAGGGAATGAAGTAATGAGGAGATGAAATTCCTTCCTGGCTGACTTCCTTCATGTGCCCAAGATTCTCGTATTCATCCATGGACTCAGCGTATTGTTTTTTAGCTGAGGATTTGATGTTAGTCGACGCTCAAGCGATAAAAATCTTCTTGTAGCTGTCTGTAATGATGATCCAAGAGAGGTTGAATTGTCTAGCATTGGTAGCTTGACGACAAAACGTCCTGCTGATGTTCGTCTAGTGTGATGATTAAAGTGAGCTTCGCATTCTTTCTCTGCAACAGACAACATTTTATTTTGCTGTACTGGCTCTTCAATATCCCAAAAACGAGTGAGGAGTTTGTCTATAGATTCTTCTTCCGCACTGTTTATTCCACAAACGAAAGTTTCTTGTGGAACTTCCGAAAACTTCCCAACTATTATCCGCCCAAGCAGCGTATTTTGTAGGATAGGCAGATGGTTAGCTAGATGAATACGTCCTGCCAGTGATATCAAAGGGTAAAACTCAGCTCCTAACAGTAGATCGGTTTTATCCGGCCGGTTAAAATCAGGGTTGGCAAGTTGGACATTCGATGGTAATGGCCAATTCGTTATGTCTATCCTCTGCGATGGCTGATCCGAAATAATTTGTGGAATGACAAAAGCTTCCATAGATGTTGAATAAGCAGTTGTTCGTGATTGAAAACTGAGATGAACACGTCGATGAGCTTCACTCTTTGCCTTTCCGATGCTTTCAATATTCAATGACGTTGGCTTAGAAGATATTCCTAGGCACTTCACTAATCTTTCTGTCACCATATTGATTTGTGACCCAGAATCCAAAATTGCTCGACATTCTACCCTTTCTCCATTGATTGACATCAACTGTATTCGCGCTGTGCTTAGGAGTACATATCCTGTGGCTCGAGCCTGCATGGAAGCGGTTAGCGTTGTCGATGACCTTTTTTCGATTTTGGCCCCTTGATCAGTTGTTATTGTTTGTGGTTGAGTGTCTTCAATATGCAACAACGTATGATGTTTTTTATTACACTTCGAACAGTTGCGTGAAGTGCATGTAGAGATTCTATGCCCTGCCTTTAGGCAATTAAAACATAGCTTATTTTCCTGCACGTATTGCTTCCGTTTTGTTGTTGGCAATTGAAGAAAGTTTCGACAATTGTTCAAACTATGCGTGTCATGTTTGCAAAGTTTGCAATTGATATTGTTTCTTGTCTTTTCTGCTTGAATTGTTGATGTTACTGTCGTACAAGTCTTCGCACCACTCGGCTTTGCCCTTTGTGAAATCGCTTCCAGAGATTGGAATCTGAATTCTAAAAACTTCAGGAACTCATCCATCTGTTGAAGCTTTCTAGGATCCTTTAATGATTGTTCGTAAAGGATTCTTGTTGCCTTATCCAGTTTTTTGATTAGCATGTGCAGCAATAAAGGTCCCCAATTGTCTGTTGGTATTTTTAATGCTTCCAGTGCTAACAAACTTTCCTTTGTTGTATCATGTAAAGCCTTTAAGCCGCTTGACGATGTCGTGTCGGAGTTATTGGTGGGTTGCTCAAGCAGTCGTTGAAGAATCGTGGATGCCAAAAATCTTTTATTATGGTATCTTCATATCTTTTAAAGTGGTCCATGCTGTCTCGTAATTCTCCTTCGTTAATGGAAGATGTCTAACTAGTCGCTCTGCTTCACCAGTTAAGTTGGTTTTTAGATACCACATCTTTTGAATGTTATCTAAGGGTCTTTTGTGAATGATCTCCACAAAGAGGTCATAGAATTGTGGCCAATGTAAATAATTACCATCAAACTTTGGTATAGTTATCTTTGGCAAATCAATTTCCGGTTTTTGGCCACTTTTACCTATAGCTGGAATTGGTTGACTACTCAGCTTGACGGCCAGTGTAGGCAACACAGATTGTACTTCTGTTTCAAGTTCAATGTAGTCCTTCATGGAGTACCCGACAGTCTCAGGTTGCTCCATTGCTTCACATATAGTGTAATGGTTAGATTCAATTTGTTTCCAGAGCTGATCAAACGAGTTCATCTTATATTCGTAGTATGAATTAGGCTGATTTTCTTCAATATTCAATGTCAAGAGCCTTTTCATTGATGCTATTAGCGCTTTCTGTTTTCGGACAGTTCCCACAGTGTTCCATATTTGTTCTGTCTGACAAATTGTTCGTTGCTCCGCTATTTGCTCTGAGCCTTTAGTTGAATGCTGCATCTTTGGAGTCCCCTTTGATTCACTAATATCTTTAGTGAATACCTTTCGGTAATGGCTGACCAAAGCTCCTATTGCAATGAAATAGTCTTTTGTGAAATACGCATGTTGACGCGACCCGTCAGCGACTTGTAATATTTTGTTATGAGTCGACTCAAATTTGGACCAACCGTCCTCTAATAACTTTAACCACTTTTCGTAGTAGGTTCTAGTTTTTCTAGACTCGGTGTCTCCTTTAAAGAGGCAAATGAGCTGCAGGATTTCTTCTCCAGTTCGTTGCTGCTAAATAGCTAATTCTTCAACTGTGGACATCTTGACTCTTTCAGCGAGTTTGCTTCCTTACAGTTGCGATGTTGAATTATCGTTCGTACTTCTAACAATTCGCCGGGTTGAATTGCTGTAGCGATTTGCTGAGTTGGATCGCGTGAATGAACAATAGTTCGCTATGAATGCTATAATTCGCCTGGTTGAATTATACAATTTTCCGTTGATGCTCCTTCCTGCAGCGATGTCTATTATTATCCTCACTGATAATATTTTTTTGATTCAAAGAATACTGCTCTTATATATACGCTGCGTTTGATGCTGATGCGGCACTTGAACCACATCAGCTTGCAAAGTTTGAAAAGAAGATATTCAAGCACTTGAACCTGAACACCTCATCGACTCTCAGTGCCGAGGCACTTATACTTGTGCACCAGATAGATTTTAATTGTATTAACACACAGCTGGTTTATGAGGAACTCAATTTATTATTCAAAATCACTCTTCTTATATCTTTAATTCAATAATCTTACTTCCTACATGTGAAAAATGCATCATAACATAAATTGTTACCTTAACCCAAATATTACTTCTACATACAAAATGCACTTCATCAGAATAACATAACTTGTTACCTTAACCTACATACAACATTACCACATACAAAATATCAATTAATGCATGCTTGCTGAATGCGTCAAATATGCATATCGCGATCAATACTTCGATCGCTTCGCTGTTTACAAATATAGCTTATGATTTGTTTTCGATTGCATTGTAGGTCACGCAGTGTACTGCATGTGCTTCTTATACAATAGTTCTTGACCTAGAATGCATATGATTCTTATTTTTCATATATATATATATATATATATATATATATATATATATATATATATATATATATATATATATATATATATATATATATATATATATATATATATATATATATATATATATATATATATATATATATATATATATATATATATATATATATATATATATATATATATAAATATCTTCAAAAAATTTCAGTGAAAAAATCTCAGGCACGCGCCATCCGATTGAACTGAAATTTTCAGGATACATTGGTGTATATGCAGAATAGTGCCAGGTCTTACAAAAAGCTAATAATATTTAACCCTTTGGCGCCGGCGGCCATTTTAGTGATATTTTAAATATATTATACCTATTATTCTGGCGCAAAATAACTTTCGCAAAAATAAAGTTTATGTCATGAATTTGGAACGTGTTTAAAATTTGAATCGGATGCTTTGAAATTTTTAACCCTATGTGTGCGCTATGCGCCTAAAATGAAATTGGAAAAATTTGAAAATTTTTGATTTGCGATTTCTTTTTACTTGATTATTAGATCATTATGAAACTTAAAAGACATACTAATGTTGTTAAGCTTCGCACTTTCGTAGCTTTTGATGCACGTGCTGGCAACCCTTTGGCTAGGGCAGGCACTGAAAGTGAAAAAATTCAAACCATCGAATCTCCTAAAAAAATTCCGCTTCTTACAATAAAAACATATTTGTATATAAATCTTATGCTTTATTTATACTGTCAAAGTAAAACTTTGGAAATTTCAAGTCGTACAAGAACGGTAACTCTTTCCCAGTTAACCTATATTTTCAGCATAAAAAATTTCTGCTCACGGGAACTCACGAACCAACAATCAGATACAGCTGAAATTTACACAATACATTGGACTTAAATAGGACCAGGTCTGATAGAAGCGATTTTGAATTGTGGGCAACTCTGTGCCAGTGGTGCTGTTTTGTTCAAGAGCGCTATGAGCTCACTGACTTTAATAACTTTCAATGGAATTTATTTCTTTAGAATAAGTTTGACGAAAGCGGTATCAAGATCGTCTCCGATATCAGCGGTATCAAAACCATCTCCGATATCTTCGAATTTCTCGTTCTACAAGACAAATTCGTTTCTTTTAAAAAACTGTTAATAACTTATTTGCAACCATTTAATAACTATTTAAAAACATTAAATAACAACGATTTTGTTCAATCAAGACTCGTCATATCAAAGCAAAAGCAAAAATTAAAAACTAAAACTAAATTCAATCTGACAGTCCCATTTGTTTCATGGTTGCTTCGATTAACTGGGATTGTCAACATTCTCTCGGGCCTTGAAATGTATGAACGTTTCAATTTACTACCTTGTTTGATCCTTCCAATTAATTTTAAGGATTCGATTTCGATAAAAAATGAGTCTTCTTGGACTATTTTGATCCAATACAAAGTTGCTGTTTCTAATTCTTGTGTTGAAAGAAACGCATGGGTCGGAGTGAAGTCTTCTTTTTTACATTTGCGAATGAATCGGAAACAAAGTGCAGTTACTCGGATGAAACGGATATAGGATGAAAATTTTGTAAGATCGAGCACCCGTTCCTTAACCGTTACTTGCGTTGTCAGTACCTTCATTTTTCGAATTTCCTGTATGGTTTCATATATTTTTGCTTCTAGGACAGGTGATGTGATGCTTCTTAGCCAACATGGGCCTTGCCACCATAGTATCGATGCTGCTAAATCGTGTGGTTTGACACCTCTGGTGACAAGATCAGCTGGGTTTTCTTGTGACACTACGTGTTGCCATGTGGCCGATGGGATCAATTCCCGAATCAAGCTGGTGCGATTTGCTACGAAAGTTTTCCATTGACATGGCTGTTTAGTGAGCCATGCCAGAACGATGGTGGAATCCGACCAGCAATACATGGGTACTCCTTGTATCGAAAATATCGTTGCCACTCGTTTCATTAACTTTGCGAGTAACGTGGCTCCGCATAATTCCAATCGCGGAAGAGAAACTGTTTTAACGGGCGCAACCTTTGTTTTAGCCATGATTATGGAAATCTTTGTGCTCGTTGGATTGAAACCATATGCCTTTAAATAGACAACTGCTCCATACGCTTTTTCTGATGCATCACAGAAACCGTGAAATTCAAGTCGAGAGTTTCGATTTGTCTGAAACCAGCGAGGTATCTTTATATGTTCCAATTGTACAACATCTTTCATAAATTGATGCCATTCGCTCTGTTGTTGCTTAGGTAGTGGTTGATCCCAACTCAAGCCTTGCAACCACAATTTCTGCAAGTTTATTTTTGCAGAGATAATCACAGGAGCAAACAGTCCCAATGGATCGAATAAACTTGCAATACATGAAAGTGCATTCCTTTTTGTAAAGGTTTCAGGAGTGGATTTTAGATTGCTTTTTAAGGATATTTCATCACTCAGGTGGTACCACACGATTCCCAAAGTATTCACGGTCGTCATAGTGGTATCGTGGATTTGTAAGGTGGTTGACTCCAAACGATCATCATCAGGTATGTACTGGAGGACTTTCGAGTCATTTGATGCCCACTGACGCAGATGAAAACCTCCTTTCTTCAAGAGCGATATGAGCTCATTCTGTAATTGCAGTAATTCGCTTAAGATTTCGCCGCCACTCAAAATATTGTCAACATACAATTCTTGAGATAATGTCTTTGATGCCATTGGATAATCTTGACCATCATCTTGTACCAATTGTTGAATGACGCGCATTGCTAAAAATGGAGCGGAACTGACACCGAATGTGACAGTTCGGAGGCGAAAATGCTGAATTGGTTCATGAGGATCTGGTCGCCAGAGTATTCGTTGAAAATCTCGGTTATTTTCTGATATCAATACTTGTCGGTACATTTTTTCCATGTCTGCGGAAAAAACTATGCAATGAACTCTCCAGCGAATTAAAATACTAGGTAAGTCTTGTTGTAGTCGTGGACCAACATGGAGTAAGTCATTGAGGGAGTAGCCAGTATCAGTTTTGTGCGAGGCATTAAACACCACTCGTAGTTTTGTGGTAGAGCTTGTTTCCTTGACAACTCCATGATGTGGGAGATAATAATTTGGATGATTATCGAGCTCATGCGTTGATACTTTTTCTAAGTGATGTAGATTCAAATATTCTTTTAGACATTGTTGATAATCATCGTGGAGTTGTTTGTTTTTAAGAAGTCGTCGTTCCAACGACGAATATTGCGAAAGGGCACCTGACAATGATGCCCCTAAATTGTTTGAAGAAGTTTTAAAGGGTAAAGTGACTATATATCGACCTTCCGTGGTTCTGTAATGGTTATTCTTGAAATGATCTTCACATTCAACTTCGTCGTTCTTTGGAGGAGGAGTGCTGTCTACTTCTTCCATCTCCCAGAATCTCCGTAATGTTTCAACCAGTTTCATTTGATTTAAGAAGATGTGGACTGTGGCGGGTTTAATGGTGTTGCTGCTGATTGGTCCAGTTAATACCCATCCTAGCACAGTGTTTTGCGCTATTGGTATTTTAATAGGTCCCTTCCGAAGACCATCCCTGATTAAGGCTGGGTAAACGTCAGAGCCCAAAATCACATCGATGTTGCCTGGCTGATAATATAGTGGATCAGCAAGATTTAAGTCTTGGAGATGGGGAAAAGATTCGATAGAAATTTCAGAGTGTGGGAGTCGGTCCGTTAGTGATGGTAAGACGATCGCTTCGACGGTCATTCTGAAATTTTCCGATAATCTGGATCCCAATTGGAAACGCATAAGTTTCCTGGCATAGTTTAAATTAACGTTACCAATTCCGGTGATTAATGTTTCTGTGACAAACGGAAGGGGTTTGAGGGATAGTCGTTGCATAGAGGCTGTTGTTATGAAGCTCGCCTGCGACCCAGTATCCAAAAGTGCTCGTAAGGTGTGCCACATTCCATTTGATTGCACT
The DNA here is from genome assembly GCA_947369275.1 of Nemotelus nigrinus. NCBI lineage: Eukaryota > Metazoa > Arthropoda > Insecta > Diptera > Stratiomyidae > Nemotelus > Nemotelus nigrinus. Next base: position 113,722,418 of record OX376373.1, read on the forward strand.
TTTATGATTGCGGTAGATAAATGTACGATGTCAGTTAGGTGACTGACCACATAAGATGAAACGGGCTGAATATTATGGTTTTGGTTGGAATTGGACAATTCGGGTGATGCTGGGTTATGTAAAGACGTATGATGACGGCGACCACAGTGGAAGCAACCACGTTTGCTAGGGCACTGTTTGTTTTGATGGTCCGCCGCAAGACAACTAAAGCAAATATTTTTGCCTTTCACGAATTTCATTCGTTGATCCGGGGTGAGTGTTTGAAATGATGTACATTGACGTAGATGATGATTCAGTCGACAATATGCACACACGTCCTTTGTATTTGAACGTGATGTAACGAGAGTTTGAAAATTTCGGTTAGATGCTTGTGTTGATTTCTGGCTCGAAGTCTGAGGGATGGCTTCCAATGTACGGAATCGCGCTTCAAGGAACTCTAGATATTGAGAAAGTGTAGGCGGTTCCGTGTTAGCGCTCAATTTTGTTTCCCACAAATGTCTGGTCTCATGTGGTAGAAGTTGGGTCTGTACGTGAATTATCGCCAGGCCCCAATCGTCAACTTTAACCTTCAATGACTTCAACGCAGAAACGCTTTCATTTGTTGCATCAAGTAAGTTTCTTATGTTGGAAGCGGAATCCTTTTGAATGATATCGTTGTTCAACAGGATTGACATTTGTGCGTTTACCATTAACCTTACATTACTGTACCGCTTACATAGAGCATTCCACGCTAATATATAATTATCAGTAGTTAAGGCATAACATCGCAATAACTGTTCAGCTTCCTCTGTAACCGAACTACGCAGATAATGTAACTTTTGAACGTCGGTGAGTGAATTATTATCACCCACTAAAGCTTAGTACGCTACCGAGCCTGAATTCCGGACACTCGTGCTATTTATTTCTACACGGAAAAATTTTCGTGTAGAGAAGTGTAGAATATTACAAAGTGACAGTTAATTGTGTAGATGTTTGGCACTTGTATTTTGAATTTTCAGCAAACAGAATAATGGGTAGTGGTTTCGTGAGTTTGCTGTTGATGTACGGCGCATATTCTGGGGACGCGAAGTTAATGCCACATTCTGGTACTCAAACTTTAATAAATTGTAGGTGGAAATTTGCTCCATAATATACTTATTGAAACTTTCAAATTGGTTGTGCGGCAGTAAAAAGTACAAGCCTCCAGCCCGCTTCACCTTTAAGTTGTTGCATAACAACGTTAACACCGCACTACGCTCAACTTTGGCGGCATGGGATTTAGAAATTAACTTTCTTTTCAAATAACCTTTACAATGTACCAACTGTATGCGAAATACTATATGTTACTATTCCATCAATGCTTATTTCAGCTCTTTAATTTTAAATTCATTCAAGTTTCCTGCCTCATCATATTGCTATATTATTAAGCAGATCGAAGTTTACGAAAGCAACGAAGTTGTAGTAGCACATTTTCAAAACGATTTTCACGTTAAATTCAATTAGACTGAAAGAAAATAGGCGTAGTTTTTCTAAGTATAACAATTATGTAATTTTTTGACTAAATTTTTATTTTATATATATTTCCTTTACACGAATACCTAATTTTCATTCATGTATGTCATATCGCGTACACATGCGGTGCTGGAAAATTTTTAATGTTGCACTAATTCAATTAAATAACCAGCCAATTGAAGTAGATCCTAGTAAAACTATCTGAAAAAAAAAAACAAATGTGCTGGATAATAAATCATTCACATTCTGCACGAACTATCGTGCGTATGAAATTTGTAAATTTGTCGACAGAAAGTGGCGACGTAACTATTGAACAAATTTCAAATTTTCAAACAAAATTCAAAATAAAAGCGCGGTCAAAATGGCCAAAATGATTGCTTTCCGTGACCAAATAAATAGCAGACCATTTAATTCAGGCACCTCCTGCCTGAAAAAACTCTCCACTTGTGCTGCAGAGCCACCTACGAGCGAAGAGCAACACTGAAATTCTGACACTTTTCAGGCAACGTTTCAGGACGGGCAGCGTACCGATTTTCTCAAGTGACCTGAAAAAAAATTCAGGTCCGGAATTCCGTCACTCTTTTCCCATGCATTTTAAAGGGGGACAGGAATTTAGGCTCGGCAGCGTACTAACCTTCAGGACGGGCAGCGTACCGATTTTCTCAAGTGACCTGAAAAAAAATTCAGGTCCGGTATTCCGTCACTCTTTTCCCATGCATTTTAAAGGGGGACAGGAATTCAGGCTCGGCAGCGTACTAACCTTAAAGCTTGAAACATATCTTGGAACGTCTGCCACTCTGAATATTTCCCGGAAAAAGATGGGATGTTGATCGAAGGGAGACGTACGTCATGTTGTGTCACTTCACATGTGGACTTTTTTGCAAAATTTACCTCCTCGAGACAATCAGTAATTTTTCCACAGAATTCATAATATAATTCCTCAAATTGGGAATACATATCATCTCCAAAATAAGGTATTGCCGGCTCCTTTTCTTCAATCAATAATAACATCTTGTTATGAATCTCTTGGAAATTTCTCCATAAATCGTCCAAGCCTTTTGCTCGGCCTTTTAAGTATCCCGAGGTGCGATTTGCTTTCGCACATTTTTTTAAGTTTATGATAAACTTCTTTATTGCAGTCATGTTACCTTCTTGTTGCTTTAACAAATTCTCTAAAGTTTCCGGCATAGTTTTTCGATAACGTTATATGCCGGAATGATCGAATTTGTTATTTTTCACAATTTATTGTTAATTTAGGGGATTAATTTTAGGATTGATCTGCCGGAAGTATTATTAGCTTGTTGAAAGAATTTATTCTTCAGAATACAGCTTTACTGCTACGATTAAATTCGTCGGGTATGTGACACATATGCTGTTACCTGTACATGATGTGGATTACTTTCAATTACAGCATCAATTTCACCGGAATATAATCAACCCTAAAATCCGGTTCGAAGGACCAATGTTTTGTTCAAGAGCGCTATGAGCTCTCTGACTTTAATAACTTTCAATGGAATTTATTTCTTTAGAATAAGTTTGACGAAAGCGGTATCAAGATCGTCTCCGATATCAGCGGTATCAAGACCATCTCCGATATCTTCGAATTTCTCCTTCTACAAGACAAATTCGTTTCTTTTAAAAAACTGTTAATAACTTATTTGCAACCATTTAATAACTATTTAAAAACATTAAATAACAACGATTTTGTTCAATCAAGACTCGTCATATCAAAGCAAAAGCAAAAATTAAAAACTAAAACTAAATTCAATCTGACAGTCCCATTTGTTTCATGGTTGCTTCGATTAACTGGGATTGTCAACAGGTGCCATCTTGAAAAATTACAAAGAAAAAAAAATATTTTTGCCCTATGATTTCTGATTCAGTTACCAGATTTTTATGAAATTGACACAGTAGCTGAATCTTACTCTAGACCATTTTTGGTAGAAATTTGGTTAAAAAATTCGATTGGTGCTGCCAGCTATGGGAATTTGTGTGTTTTGGGTTTCGAAAATTCCCTCAGGAAAATAAAGCTTTTCGCCCTATAACTTCCAGTGCAGTCATGCAATCAACACGAATTTCATACAATTAAAGGGACTTATTAAAGGCATTATTCAAGCCGAACTTGGGTGAAAAGCCACGACAGGGTTGCCAGCTATTGCTAGTTTTGGTTTATTTGGAATATCTTTATTATGCGATTTTATAGTAAAATTTTCAAATGACAATGATATTGTAGTGCCAATAAATAGCAAATATTAAATTTTCAATTGTTTGAAAAATTTTGCGGCTGACGACCCTAAATTTCATTATACTCCTATAACTTCGAATGCAGTCATCGGGTCAAGACGAAATTCGCAGAGTAGGTTAACTTCAACTTGAAGCAAATGTGATATATTTTTGGCTTTGATACTGGCAAAAGGGTGCTAGCACGAGTCCGTAGTGCTATTTTTGTATCAACAAAAGCTAACAGCTTGCATTCATACCGGAAACATTTACAATGAAAAAAAAATAACCAATGCTTCAATTCGCAAAGTTCTGCAAATTTTTTGGATCTCAGCCCCAAATACCAACTTCAGTTACAGTGCTGCAGGCACTGATCATTTTCTTCATTGATGTTATATGAGATGCTGCTTTCAAAGTGTTACGCAACTGATAACGAATATAGCTAACAAGTGTTTTGCTCTCATAAACTTTGAAATTCATGCCAGTGGTAATATCTGAGACCTTTCCACCATATGAGTTATAATGCTTTCTTGAGACCAAAGTAAAACGTGGCGTTTGAAACAGTTTGGCTGTAATAAGCAGCTCGTGTGGTAGAATATGCACTCAAAGTCAGCACGATTATTCTACTGTACGTCGATCATTAAGATTCAGTTAGCAAACCTGCATCGCGTCCGTCGCGTCCACTCCGACTGAGTTGAATTTCACGGTTTCCATATACTTTGCTTTGGAAGACGGAGCGATAGTTATCCTACCGGTGCGTCCGACGGAACGGAGCGCAAGAGATGATCAAATTTCATCTTCGGACGCTTCGAGAGAGCAAAAGGTGAGTGTTGAATTCGATACCCGAAACTACGATGGATTTAAAAATACAACCGAATTTATTTTCTAATTATCGTCTCTCTTAGACGAGCCAATGTTTTCACAACAGCAATTAACTGACTACTAAACTTCTTTTATTTTTCACAAAATGGCAGCTCGTTCAGAGCCTACTAGTATAAAATGTTCTTAGCATGGACAAGGTCCCAGGCGGGAAATAGAATAATTCAAATACAGCTATCGTTCGCAACATCCTCCCACCTGAGAACTTTTACAAAGTTTTCATTTAGGTACAAAATCAATCAATCTTGCTGGCTGCTTTATCGTTCGACCGCGTCTAGACATCAATATCGGGGCTACCAGTTCCTCTTCTATATCGTTGACTTCCTGTTTGTCATCATTCCTCAAATCTTCAGTACTAATTAGTTCTTCAGACGCTGGGTTACACTCCAAAGGATAAATACGCTGCAAAGGTCGCACGATTGATCCCCTTTCCGTATCTAATCGCACAAGTCGAATCACACCATCTCTGCCACGTATTACTTCTTTAATGCGGCCTAAACTCCAATCCAATCGCTTCTTGTTGTCCTCCCCAATTAAAACAACCTCCCCGATATTGGGCTCGTAAGACCCGTGTCGCCTACTAGTTGCAGGCCATGTCATACGACCCAAATATTCGCTTCGAAATCGTCTTCGAAGGGTCGCACTTTGTAACATTTTCAACACAAATATTTCAGATAATTCAGTTTCTTCAGTAGTTAATTCACCACAACGTTTATCTTTCGGGTTACGTATATTATATATAAACCGATTTATCCACGCAATCATACGAACGGTTTTAAGATATTTTGCAAAATACAACAAATGCCAATAATCCAATTCACTCGATACCGATATCATGACAAAACACTTTCGTCTTTCTCCGTCTATTTCCGTTTCGTTGTGCTCGCAAACCTCTGCAGGCCATAAAGCAAGAGGATCATACAGCCATTGCGGTCCCTCCCACCATCTACTGTTCAAAAAAGTGATACCCGAGCACCCGCGCGATGCCAGATCTGCTGGATTCTGTGTCCCCGGAACGTGATGCCACGACTCAACTGCCGTAAGTGTCCTAATCTCTTTAACTCGATTTCCTACGAATACTGCCCAAAGTTCTTCACGTCGAATCCATGCCAGGACTGTAGAGGAGTCTGACCAGAAATAGCACTCTGAATGTTCACTGGGAAAACATTCTTTAACCACTGCAAAAAGTCTAGCTCCAATCGTAGCAGCTAGTAACTCCAAACGAGGTATCGTGATTGATTTCACTGGTGCAACTTTTGCTTTAGCTGCAATCAATCGCACTGACACGTTACCATCCTTAATGCTTCGAAGAAATATTACTGCAGCATATGCAGCCGAGCTCGCATCACAGAATACATGAAAACTGTATTCCGTTTTATCCATTTATCCATATCGATTCCCGAATCAAGCTGGTGCGATTTGCTACGAAAGTTTTCCATTGACATGGCTGTTTAGTGAGCCATGCCAGAACGATGGTGGAATCCGACCAGCAATACATGGGCACTCCTTGTATCGAAAATATCGTTGCCACTCGTTTCATTAACTTTGCGAGTAACGTGGCTCCGCATAATTCCAATCGCGGAAGAGAAACTGTTTTAACGGGCGCAACCTTTGTTTTAGCCATGATTATGGAAATCTTTGTGCTCGTTGGATTGAAACCATATGCCTTTAAATAGACAACTGCTCCATACGCTTTTTCTGATGCATCACAGAAACCGTGAAATTCAAGTCGAGAGTTTCGATTTGTCTGAAACCAGCGAGGTATCTTTATATGTTCCAATTGTACAACATCTTTCATAAATTGATGCCATTCGCTCTGTTGTTGCTTAGGTAGTGGTTGATCCCAACTCAAGCCTTGCAACCACAATTTCTGCAAGTTTATTTTTGCAGAGATAATCACAGGAGCAAACAGTCCCAATGGATCGAATAAACTTGCAATACATGAAAGTGCATTCCTTTTTGTAAAGGTTTCAGGAGTGGATTTTAGATTGCTTTTTAAGGATATTTCATCACTCAGGTGGTACCACACGATTCCCAAAGTATTCACGGTCGTCATAGTGGTATCGTGGATTTGTAAGGTGGTTGACTCCAAACGATCATCATCAGGTATGTACTGGAGGACTTTCGAGTCATTTGATGCCCACTGACGCAGATGAAAACCTCCTTTCTTCAAGAGCGATATGAGCTCATTCTGTAATTGCAGTACTTCGCTTAAGATTTCGCCGCCACTCAAAATATTGTCAACATACAATTCTTGAGATAATGTCTTTGATGCCATTGGATAATCTTGACCATCATCTTGTACCAATTGTTGAATGACGCGCATTGCTAAAAATGGAGCGGAACTGACACCGAATGTGACAGTTCGGAGGCGAAAATGCTGAATTGGTTCATGAGGATCTGGTCGCCAGAGTATTCGTTGAAAATCTCGGTTATTTTCTGATATCAATACTTGTCGGTACATTTTTTCCATGTCTGCGGAAAAAACTATGCAATGAACTCTCCAGCGAATTAAAATACTAGGTAAGTCTTGTTGTAGTCGTGGACCAACATGGAGTAAGTCATTGAGGGAGTAGCCAGTATCAGTTTTGTGCGAGGCATTAAACACCACTCGTAGTTTTGTGGTAGAGCTTGTTTCCTTGACAACTCCATGATGTGGGAGATAATAATTTGGATGATTATCGAGCTCATGCGTTGATACTTTTTCTAAGTGATGTAGATTCAAATATTCTTTTAGACATTGTTGATAATCATCGTGGAGTTGTTTGTTTTTAAGAAGTCGTCGTTCCAACGACGAATATTGCGAAAGGGCACCTGACAATGATGCCCCTAAATTGTTTGAAGAAGTTTTAAAGGGTAAAGCGACTATATATCGACCTTCCGTGGTTCTGTAATGGTTATTCTTGAAATGATCTTCACATTCAACTTCGTCGTTCTTTGGAGGAGGAGTGATGTCTACTTCTTCCATCTCCCAGAATCTCCGTAATGTTTCAACCAGTTTCATTTGATTTAAGAAGATGTGGACTGTGGCGGGTTTAATGGTGTTGCTGCTGATTGGTCCAGTTAATACCCATCCTAGCACAGTGTTTTGCGCTATTGGTATTTTAATAGGTCCCTTCCGAAGACCATCCCTGATTAAGGCTGGGTAAACGTCAGAGCCCAAAATCACATCGATGTTGCCTGGCTGATAATATAGTGGATCAGCAAGATTTAAGTCTTGGAGATGGGGAAAAGATTCGATAGAAATTTCAGAGTGTGGGAGTCGGTCCGTTAGTGATGGTAAGACGATCGCTTCGACGGTCATTCTGAAATTTTCCGATAATCTGGATCCCAATTGGAAACGCATAAGTTTCCTGGCATAGTTTAAATTAACGTTACCAATTCCGGTGATTAATGTTTCTGTGACAAACGGAAGGGGTTTGAGGCATAGTCGTTGCATAGAGGCTGTTGTTATGAAGCTCGCCTGCGACCCAGTATCCAAAAGTGCTCGTAAGGTGTGCCACATTCCATTTGATTGCACTTTTATGATTGCGGTAGATAAATGTACGATGTCAGTTAGGTGACTGACCACATAAGATGAAACGGGCTGAATATTATGGTTTTGGTTGGAATTGGACAATTCGGGTGATGCTGGGTTATGTAAAGACGTATGATGACGGCGACCACAGTGGAAGCAACCACGTTTGCTAGGGCACTGTTTGTTTTGATGGTCCGCCGCAAGACAACTAAAGCAAATATTTTTGCCTTTCACGAATTTCATTCGTTGATCCGGGGTGAGTGTTTGAAATGATGTACATTGACGTAGATGATGATTCAGTCGACAATATGCACACACGTCCTTTGTATTTGAACGTGATGTAACGAGAGTTTGAAAATTTCGGTTAGATGCTTGTGTTGATTTCTGGCTCGAAGTCTGAGGGATGGCTTCCAATGTACGGAATCGCGCTTCAAGGAACTCTAGATATTGAGAAAGTGTAGGCGGTTCCGTGTTAGCGCTCAATTTTGTTTCCCACAAATGTCTGGTCTCATGTGGTAGAAGTTGGGTCTGTACGTGAATTATCGCCAGGCCCCAATCGTCAACTTTAACCTTCAATGACTTCAACGCAGAAACGCTTTCATTTGTTGCATCAAGTAAGTTTCTTATGTTGGAAGCGGAATCCTTTTGAATGATATCGTTGTTCAACAGGATTGACATTTGTGCGTTTACCATTAACCTTACATTACTGTACCGCTTACATAGAGCATTCCACGCTAATATATAATTATCAGTAGTTAAGGCATAACATCGCAATAACTGTTCAGCTTCCTCTGTAACCGAACTACGCAGATAATGTAACTTTTGAACGTCGGTGAGTGAATTATTATCACCCACTAAAGCTTAGTACGCTACCGAGCCTGAATTCCGGACACTCGTGCTATTTATTTCTACACGGAAAAATTTTCGTGTAGAGAAGTGTAGAATATTACAAAGTGACAGTTAATTGTGTAGATGTTTGGCACTTGTATTTTGAATTTTCAGCAAACAGAATAATGGGTAGTGGTTTCGTGAGTTTGCTGTTGATGTACGGCGCATATTCTGGGGACGCGAAGTTAATGCCACATTCTGGTACTCAAACTTTAATAAATTGTAGGTGGAAATTTGCTCCATAATATACTTATTGAAACTTTCAAATTGGTTGTGCGGCAGTAAAAAGTACAAGCCTCCAGCCCGCTTCACCTTTAAGCTGTTGCATAACAACGTTAACACCGCACTACGCTCAACTTTGGCGGCATGGGATTTAGAAATTAACTTTCTTTTCAAATAACCTTTACAATGTACCAACTGTATGCGAAATACTATATGTTACTATTCCATCAATGCTTATTTCAGCTCTTCAATTTTAAATTCATTCAAGTTTCCTGCCTCATCATATTGCTATATTATTAAGCAGATCGAAGTTTACGAAAGCAACGAAGTTGTAGTAGCACATTTTCAAAACGATTTTCACGTTAAATTCAATTAGACTGAAAGAAAATAGGCGTAGTTTTTCTAAGTATAACAATTATGTAATTTTTTGACTAAATTTTTATTTTATATATATTTCCTTTACACGAATACCTAATTTTCATTCATGTATGTCATATCGCGTACACATGCGGTGCTGGAAAATTTTTAATGTTGCACTAATTCAATTAAATAACCAGCCAATTGAAGTAGATCCTAGTAAAACTATCTGAAAAAAAAAACAAATGTGCTGGATAATAAATCATTCACATTCTGCACGAACTATCGTGCGTATGAAATTTGTAAATTTGTCGACAGAAAGTGGCGACGTAACTATTGAACAAATTTCAAATTTTCAAACAAAATTCAAAATAAAAGCGCGGTCAAAATGGCCAAAATGATTGCTTTCCGTGACCAAATAAATAGCAGACCATTTAATTCAGGCACCTCCTGCCTGAAAAAACTCTCCACTTGTGCTGCAGAGCCACCTACGAGCGAAGAGCAACACTGAAATTCTGACACTTTTCAGGCAACGTTTCAGGACGGGCAGCGTACCGATTTTCTCAAGTGACCTGAAAAAAAATTCAGGTCCGGAATTCCGTCACTCTTTTCCCATGCATTTTAAAGGGGGACAGGAATTTAGGCTCGGCAGCGTACTAACCTTCAGGACGGGCAGCGTACCGATTTTCTCAAGTGACCTGAAAAAAAATTCAGGTCCGGTATTCCGTCACTCTTTTCCCATGCATTTTAAAGGGGGACAGGAATTCAGGCTCGGCAGCGTACTAACCTTAAAGCTTGAAACATATCTTGGAACGTCTGCCACTCTGAATATTTCCCGGAAAAAGATGGGATGTTGATCGAAGGGAGACGTACGTCATGTTGTGTCACTTCACATGTGGACTTTTTTGCAAAATTTACCTCCTCGAGACAATCAGTAATTTTTCCACAGAATTCATAATATAATTCCTCAAATTGGGAATACATATCATCTCCAAAATAAGGTATTGCCGGCTCCTTTTCTTCAATCAATAATAACATCTTGTTATGAATCTCTTGGAAATTTCTCCATAAATCGTCCAAGCCTTTTGCTCGGCCTTTTAAGTATCCCGAGGTGCGATTTGCTTTCGCACATTTTTTTAAGTTTATTATAAACTTCTTTATTGCAGTCATGTTACCTTCTTGTTGCTTTAACAAATTCTCTAAAGTTTCCGGCATAGTTTTTCGATAACGTTATATGCCGGAATGATCGAATTTGTTATTTTTCACAATTTATTGTTAATTTAGGGGATTAATTTTAGGATTGATCTGCCGGAAGTATTATTAGCTTGTTGAAAGAATTTATTCTTCAGAATACAGCTTTACTGCTACGATTAAATTCGTCGGGTATGTGACACATATGCTGTTACCTGTACATGATGTGGATTACTTTCAATTACAGCATCAATTTCACCGGAATATAATCAACCCTAAAATCCGGTTCGAAGGACCAATGTTTTGTTCAAGAGCGCTATGAGCTCTCTGACTTTAATAACTTTCAATGGAATTTATTTCTTTAGAATAAGTTTGACGAAAGCGGTATCAAGATCGTCTCCGATATCAGCGGTATCAAGACCATCTCCGATATCTTCGAATTTCTCCTTCTACAAGACAAATTCGTTTCTTTTAAAAAACTGTTAATAACTTATTTGCAACCATTTAATAACTATTTAAAAACATTAAATAACAACGATTTTGTTCAATCAAGACTCGTCATATCAAAGCAAAAGCAAAAATTAAAAACTAAAACTAAATTCAATCTGACAGTCCCATTTGTTTCATGGTTGCTTCGATTAACTGGGATTGTCAACAGGTGCCATCTTGAAAAATTACAAAGAAAAAAAAATATTTTTGCCCTATGATTTCTGATTCAGTTACCAGATTTTTATGAAATTGACACAGTAGCTGAATCTTACTCTAGACCATTTTTGGTAGAAATTTGGTTAAAAAATTCGATTGGTGCTGCCAGCTATGGGAATTTGTGTGTTTTGGGTTTCGAAAATTCGCTCAGGAAAATAAAGCTTTTCGCCCTATAACTTCCAGTGCAGTCATGCAATCAACACGAATTTCATACAATTAAAGGAACTTATTAAAGGCATTATTCAAGCCGAACTTGGGTGAAAAGCCACGACAGGGTTGCCAGCTATTGCTAGTTTTGGTTTATTTGGAATATCTTTATTATGCGATTTTATAGTAAAATTTTCAAATGACAATGATATTGTAGTGCCAATAAATAGCAAATATTAAATTTTCAATTGTTTGAAAAATTTTGCGGCTGACGACCCTAAATTTCATTATACTCCTATAACTTCGAATGCAGTCATCGGGTCAAGACGAAATTCGCAGAGTAGGTTAACTTCAACTTGAAGCAAATGTGATATATTTTTGGCTTTGATACTGGCAAAAGGGTGCTAGCACGAGTCCGTAGTGTTATTTTTGTATCAACAAAAGCTAACAGCTTGCATTCATACCGGAAACATTTACAATGAAAATAAATAACCAATGCTTCAATTCGCAAAGTTCTGCAAATTTTTTGGATCTTAGCCCCAAATACCAACTTCAGTTACAGTGCTGCAGGCACTGATCATTTTCTTCATTGATGTTATATGAGATGCTGCTTTCAAAGTGTTACGCAACTGATAACGAATATAGCTAACAAGTGTTTTGCTCTCATAAACTTTGAAATTCATGCCAGTGGTAATATCTGAGACCTTTCCACCATATGAGTTATAATGCTTTCTTGAGACCAAAGTAAAACGTGGCGTTTGAAACAGTTTGGCTGTAATAAGCAGCTCGTGTGGTAGAATATGCACTCAAAGTCAGCACGATTATTCTACTGTACGTCGATCATTAAGATTCAGTTAGCAAACCTGCATCGCGTCCGTCGCGTCCACTCCGACTGAGTTGAATTTCACGGTTTCCATATACTTTGCTTTGGAAGACGGAGCGATAGTTATCCTACCGGTGCGTCCGACGGAACGGAGCGCAAGAGATGATCAAATTTCATCTTCGGACGCTTCGAGAGAGCAAAAGGTGAGTGTTGAATTCGATACCCGAAACTACGATGGATTTAAAAATACAACCGAATTTATTTTCTAATTATCGTCTCTCTTAGACGAGCCAATGTTTTCACAACAGCAATTAACTGACTACTAAACTTCTTTTATTTTTCACAAAATGGCAGCTCGTTCAGAGCCTACTAGTATAAAATGTTCTTAGCATGGACAAGGTCCCAGGCGGGAAATAGAATAATTCAAATACAGCTATCGTTCGCAACATCCTCCCACCTGAGAACTTTTACAAAGTTTTCATTTAGGTACAAAATCAATCAATCTTGCTAGCTGCTTTATCGTTCGACCGCGTCTAGACATCAATATCGGGGCTACCAGTTCCTCTTCTATATCGTTGACTTCCTGTTTGTCATCATTCCTCAAATCTTCAGTACTAATTAGTTCTTCAGACGCTGGGTTACACTCCAAAGGATAAATACGCTGCAAAGGTCGCACGATTGATCCCCTTTCCGTATCTAATCGCACAAGTCGAATCACACCATCTCTGCCACGTATTACTTCTTTAATGCGGCCTAAACTCCAATCCAATCGCTTCTTGTTGTCCTCCCCAATTAAAACAACCTCCCCGATATTGGGCTCGTAAGACCCGTGTCGCCTACTAGTTGCAGGCCATGTCATACGACCCAAATATTTGCTTCGAAATCGTCTTCGAAGGGTCGCACTTTGTAACATTTTCAACACAAATATTTCAGATAATTCAGTTTCTTCAGTAGTTAATTCACCACAACGTTTATCTTTCGGGTTACGTATATTATATATAAACCGATTTATCCACGCAATCATACGAACGGTTTTAAGATATTTTGCAAAATACAACAAATGCCAATAATCCAATTCACTCGATACCGATATCATGACAAAACACTTTCGTCTTTCTCCGTTTATTTCCGTTTCGTTGTGCTCGCAAACCTCTGCAGGCCATAAAGCAGGAGGATCATACAGCCATTGCGGTCCCTCCCACCATCTACTGTTCAAAAAAGTGATACCCGAGCACCCGCGCGATGCCAGATCTGCTGGATTCTGTGTCCCCGGAACGTGATGCCAAGACTCAACTGCCGTAAGTGTCCTAATCTCTTTAACTCGATTTCCTACGAATACTGCCCAAGGTTCTTCACGTCGAATCCATGCCAGGACTGTAGAGGAGTCTGACCAGAAATAGCACTCTGAATGTTCACTGGGAAAACATTCTTTAACCACTGCAAAAAGTCTAGCTCCAATCGTAGCAGCTAGTAACTCCAAACGAGGTATCGTGATTGATTTCACTGGTGCAACTTTTGCTTTAGCTGCAATCAATCGCACTGACACGTTACCATCCTTAATGCTTCGAAGAAATATTACTGCAGCATATGCAGCCGAGCTCGCATCACAGAATACATGAAAACTGTATTCCGTTTTATCCATATCGATGTCCAACCACTTTGGTATTTCGATGTCGAACAGGTACCGCAACCCTTCAAGCCATTTTCGAAACAAAAGTGCAATCTCGTCATCAACAGGCTCATCCCACTTTAAACCACATTTCCAAAGGCGCTGCAATAATAATTTCGGCTGCAACGATACCGGGCAAGTAAAGCCAATAGGATCAAAAACACGTTGAGCTGCCGAAAGAATTGTCCGTTTCGACATGACACCATCCGCTTGTTTAACAATGCCATTTAGATTATCTCGATTCAAGAACAATGTGTCTCGTCTCGAATCCCACATAAGACCTAGTACAGGAATGCACACGCCTCCCTTTCCACTAAGTTGTGTAGACTCCCACCCTCGCAATTCAAATGCAGCAGTAGACAGTATTTTTATAGAATCCTTTTTAAAAAGATGTAGTGAAGACTCATCTGGCAAACTTGTAACGCAGTTATCTACATAGAAACTACTACGAAGCCTCAAAATAGTGTCGTCAAAGTTAATACCTGCACATTTCTTCAAATGATAATTAATTGTTGCGCCAAGTAAAAAGGGACTACAATTAACTCCGAATACCACGCGACGATGTCGGTAAATTTTAGTTGCACCGTTCTTGTCTATCCACAAGAATCTCAAAAAATCTCTATCCTTTTCATGGACACCAATCTGCAGAAACGCTTTGCGTATATCTGAAACTACTCCGATTCGGAATTTTCTAAATCGCAACAAAATGACAGGAATCAATTCGATAAGATTCATTCCCTTCTCCAAACAATCATTCAACGCAGGTTTGTTCTTCTCTCTGGCGGAAGCATCGAACACAGGACGAATTCTTGTTGTACTGTTCTCTTTTATAACTGGTCTATGTGGAAGATAGTGTGCATTTGAATGATCATGATCGACTGTGATCTGCTCAATAATTCCACTTCTTTCCCATTCTTGGAAAACTTCATCATAGCTCTTTAACAAGTTATTTCTTCGCAACTTGTCAATAGTGCTCTCCAACCTCTTTTTCGCTATCTCATAGTTACTTGGTAGAGGTGGATGACCTTTTATCCAAGGTAATCTAACTTCATATCTGTTGTCGTGGTCAATGGTAACTGTTTGTTTAAAAAAGTCCAAAGCATCAAGAGCCCTTTGCTCTGCCGTCTTCTTTTCATGTGGATCAGTTATGCCCAAGACATCTAGTTCCCATAAATGAGTGATGGTAGCATCTTTATCCAAAAGAGAACACACACTCATCGTCACATTGCATACCTCCGGATCATCCGGATACCTCACTTTACCCATCAACGACCATCCAAATATGGTTTCCATAGCCACTAAGCCACAATTCAGAACAAATCTCTTGCCTGTATATAACTTCCCTGCTATATCAGCTCCAAACAGAAGCTCCACTGGTCCTGAATTATTGCTGTCACTAAGGGTAATACCCAGCTCCTCAATCTCTTCTTCCCAGGGTCCATTGTTCGCCAGTCGAATGTCGCTGCATATTATGGACTGCTCCAAAGCTTCAAATTTATGCAATGAATTGCCATAAACAGCATTTAAATCATATATATTATGCCACTGCTCAGCAGAATTCATACCACCAAAGAGAGAATGTATAAGTTTTTCTCTTTTTTTCGATTTCAATCCAAGGCTTGTGATAACATCACTCAAAACATAGGATCTCTGGGATCCCGTATCAATCAAAGCACGAAAATCTGGTCTGACTTGACACCTCTTAACTTTATCTGTAGGGTTTGCAAAAACACCTGAGTATTTGCTTGCGACGAAAGTACTTGACTTTGCGCGCTTTGCAACGTTTCGGTGATGGTATTCGATGATGTTGTGCACATTGATCTACAATGCGCTTGGTGACATCTCACACATTTCAAATCAAGTTTGCATATATTTGCACGATGCCCAACTTGACAGCATCGAAAACAAGCTCCCTGATTGGCCAGCTTTCTTCTTTTATGTTGCAACGTCCAAATATCTGTTTTCCTGCAATCTGCCGTGAGATGGCTGCCACTACAAAATATACATTGCTGAGATTGATAATTCACCAAATCGGCTGCTGTTCTCGTAACAATTTCCCTCCTATTGGGTTTAATATTTCGCTCTTTCGGCTGATTATTTTGGAACGTATCCGAAGCTAAAGCAAGATGTTGCTCGTTGTCTACTTCCCGCTTGATAAACGCCATCAAGCTCAACAGCCGATGTTCCATTGGCGCGGAATTATCAACATCTGATTTTGTAAAATCGACAGATCGCTGCCACACACGCAGTAGTTGACTTGGGATGCAGGATTCAATCAATGGGAAAAGCATTGCTGCACATTTGTCCGCGGTAACACCTAACGTTTCAAGAGCCCTCATATGCGCCTCCAACTTGTCGTACAACGACATTAAATCAAAACTGGTTTTTGTCACTGAATTCTGTAGAATAATTTTCAATAATTCACGCACATAAACCTCTATCTGAAGATCTTCGCGACCGAAACGAGCCTTCAAACTCTCAACAATTTTAGGATAATTTTCACCGGTCGCGGGAAAACTCTCAACCAGCCGTCGAGCTCTACTTTCAACTATCGTCGCTTGTACTAGATAATGTACCTTGTCACAATCGTCAATTTCAGGATCAGCGTCAATTTTGGCAAATTGGCTCCAAAATGGCAGCCAATCTTTCACATCGCCACCAAAACGTTTCAATTCAATGGTTGGCAGCTTATATTTCCGCCGTCTAACAGTACTTGATGCCTGACTTGCACCATCCCCTTCACATGCCGACTCCGCGGCACTGTGTGCGTCGGTCTGATGACCTTGAATTTGTCCTTTTACTTCAAAATATCTCATATCATACGTGAGACAGCTATTCAGCTCTGCCTGCAACTCCTCTTCGGTGGCCTCGTCCAAAAGCGCCTCGTATAGCTGTTGGTTGCCATCAAGCAATTTTTCATACCTTTTTTCAATCACTTCCCAGACAGCAAAAAGCTTCCCTTTATTCGGTTGCTGACTCTGCAGCAAGGTTTCAAAATCGCCAACTGTTTTTGTGAATGCTCCTCTGAGCACAGAACGATTTTTTTTTAGACGATCCATCGTTGCCGGGTCCTGTCACGGTCGCCACTAATGTTGAATTCGATACCCGAAACTACGATGGATTTAAAACAAAACCGAATTTATTTTCTAATTATCGTCTCTCTTAGACGAGCCAATGTTTTCACAACAGCAATTAACTGACTACTAAACTTCTTTTATTTTTCACAAAATGGCAGCTCGTTCAGAGCCTACTAGTATAAAATGTTCTTAGCATGGACAAGGTCCCAGGCGGGAAATAGAATAATTCAAATATAGCTATCGTCCGCAACAGTGAGTTTAGAATGAGTGGTGAGTGTTTTGCAAGGCATTTTGTCAGCTAAGAATTTTTCAAGGTTAATATATATTCAAAATGTTTTGTGGAATAGATAAATCATTTTCCTGAAATATTTATTTAATCGAATATTGACGCTATAGAACTTATTACTTAGCGAACTTTATAGTTATAAATCTTACTGATGAAATAATGTTAATTGATCGATGGTTCAAAAAACCGTCAATATTTGTTGAGCCGATTAAATTGATGTCTGTAATAAATTAGTTTCTCTTTCATTTATCTTCGCGATTGTTGCGCTTCAAATTTCATTGAGACCTTTTCAGAAATAGCATGCTTGAAAATAACGTGACAAAAATAAAAGTAGCTGTAATTTATTATAGTTCGAAAGTCCGATTGATTCCGAAACCAAACACCCGAGTAGAAATGTAAACAAGCGTTTACGTTATTGTACCATACTAAATCAACTATACTTTGTAGTCATTGTATTAATTTGAAAGCCCATTTTTTTTTTCTCTGGTGGATGAATACTTCCTGATAAATAAATATTTAGCAATATTTTTGTAAAATAACAGTGTCTACGTAGGACTGCCAAAATAATTCGTTTGGAGTAGATAACAAATTTCTGAATATGCCATAAATACTGTGCAATTACTACGAAAAATCTTTTCTTTCATACGTTTAGCTACTGCGATATCCCTGAATGGAATTACTGGCAAATATACTTTTGGATCTTTATAACAACGAGCCTTGCTTTCGATGGGCTAGAGAACTTGGCTGGTTTTATTTGCCATGAACTCAAATATTGCATTCCATGTATTCAGGCGAATTCGGATAATGATGATTCATATGCTTGGATCAATCAATGCCTTCTAGAATTACGGACCGTAATGCAGAAAAATGACATCACACAAAGCTGTCAAAGTGTCGCGAAAAACATACGCAGTCTTATGGGACGTCCGCGGGAAAATGCTGATTGTACAGGTTGTGTTAAAGTGAGTGAAGTGAAAACAAAGTGAGATCTGCGGAACAGTGCTAGTGAACAGCTTAATCAAAAATTAATGCAGTGCGTGCGGTATAATTGGGAAATTTCGCTACAAAATTTTTATCAGTTGGTGTTAGGTTATGTGATGTTTCGTGTCGATTTACTGTCGATACAATTTATTGATGCAAAATGCAAGTTATGACTAAATATAATTATTATAACGCGTCCTCGCACAAAAAACTAACATTTTATTTATATTATAGCTAAAAATCCGCACGTGAAATCTTCATATATATCGGCACTGCCAGATGGAAATGTCAAAATGCCCGCCAAAAATGACGACAAATCTACAACGATTACGTAGCATGACGCCCTGTACTTCTAGAAGGCATTGGATCAATCACCTAACCGAAGGAGGATTGTCCAAGCCAACCAAAGACTTGATATCCCAAATGAGCGCTTTGGAAGAAATACTGGTCGCTTTTAATCATGAGGAATTAAGAATTTTCAGGGATTTTTTAAATCAGTTAATGCTCTGCGCAAAAAATATTAATTGCGATAGTAAGATCAAAACACTTTTCTTTCGATCTTGAATGTAAAAAAATTATATAAAAAAATTGTAGAACATGCCACAACAAGCAAACGAAAAAATTACAATACCATTAATTAATAAAATACATGCTCGACAGAAATACTGCTTCTAACTTATGCGACTATACTATCAGAGCCAAATATATTCTACACTCCGATCCTTCTTTTGCAAAAGTAATCTACAGAAAATACATCCATTTTTCTCAGTCATTTCTTCGTGATATTTATGCCTTCAATTGTCCTCATACATTTGGACAGATTCACAAAGATTGTATATAGTTCTCCGCCGCAATTATCTTTTGCGTGTATTTAAAACGTGTAACACACTCGTTATTTATCGACGTATGTTCGAACGAATTGTAGCCTGGCCGTCATATAGAAGGCCGGCCGCGACTTGCAATCTGACAGGTACTAATGTACGTTAATTGGTCGAACTGGTCGAGATATGTACATCGACTGGTCGAAAAAAGGTGCATTAAGCCATGGCCGTTATATAGAAGGCTGGTCGCAAAAGCAATTAACGTACCATGATGGCGTGCTTAATGTACCTTTTTTCGACCAGTCGACGTACATTTCTCGACCAGTTCGACCAATAAAAGTACATTAGTACCTGTCAGATTGCAAGTCGCGACCGGCAATAGAGGTATAAGACTTTAGAGTGGCGGTATTCGTGTAAACGCCTGTAGGTGTGTGTCTCGAGCATTCTTCTCCCCCTCGCCTTCACCTCTCAAGCTTTATGGGGTGCTGTCAAGTACCCAGGAGTCAATGTCAAATCGCACACACAAACAAACCAAACAATTTTCAAGTATGCTATTGATTTTGAGATGAAATTAGCTTGAACAAGCTGTGTTTTCAAACCAAATTTAGTGACGCGAGTGCTGAGAAGTGTAGAAAATCATTAGAAGTATAAAATATGGTTAAAAGTGGCAGTGACACCTTCAGTTTCTATCAAAACACCGGCAACGAAATGTGAAGTGAAGTGTTGTTCAAAAAATACGGGCTCCTGCCTGCCTGGGTGAACTTTCTACAGGTAAGTACTTACCATTTACCTTATGGTAAAGTCTGTAATCCAAATTAAGTAGATTTGAGTACTTGGCGTGGCTGAAAACCAGTAATTTTAGTGCAATTGTGTGATGCCGACTCAAGTGCTCGTCTGCTGGCCCACGTATCTGACACCTGGGTACCTGACAGTTTCTCTTGGATTCCAAAATGGCGGAAATGCCAATGAAGTAGGCTTAGAAGCTCATTCACAGGGGCAACTGGTTTTAGTTTAAAGAAATAAAAAAACAATGTCGGTCGACCTAAATAAAATTCGAACAGAAAAAAAATCTACGATTACTAGTAGCGTACATTTACAAGGAAAAAATTATAATTTTTGGAAAAATTTGTGCTGTTTACTATTATAACATATGCTAAAATATGAAACTTATTAAAATGGTATAGTTTCGACTATCATAAATTCAGGTTAATTTTTGAAGAATGAATTCATGTAAATAAAAAGAGCCTAAAAAAATCTGCGTTTTGCCTTAATTCCGCCGAAGCCGGTCCCAAGCCCGGTTAAAAAGGAAGAGGGAGGTAGTAGAAAATTTGGCACCTCATTTGCATACAAAAGTTCAGATTTATCATTGTAAGCAAACGTAATGAAATGATAATAAGTTTCTCATTAACCTGCGCACTTTGGTTAAATAGTGTTTAACACAATGGGGTCAGCTTCATTGCAGAGCCTCTTCTTCCTAGCAGCATTAAGCCACTTAGTCAAGAAACAAGCAATTAAAATTATCATCATCCCCCGAAAGGGAATAGGATAGGAAAGGAATCCCAAACCACACTCTCGACACATTCAATTCGTAATTAAATTATATAATAGTAAAAAAGAAAACATAAATAGGATAAATGGAGAATAAAGAAAGTAAGATAGAGTTAGTTGATGGGAAGCTAGTGTAAAAGATGGATAATAAAAAAGCATGCAAAGAAGAAGAAGAAGCTCTTTCATAATATAAATAAAAATTAATTATAGGATTTTTTAGAAAACAAAGCGAGAGAAAGTGCTTCCCAGTCAGCAACAGAGTGCTGGTATGAGGGATGCAAAAAAAAGAGAAAAATAGCAAATAGTAAAATAAAAAAAAAACTAGTATTAAATAGTACGTAATTTACTTTACATGGTTCTAATGTGATTCTTCAGCAGCCTTTTAAAGACGGGAAAAGACCTAGCATTCTTCAAAGAGTTAGGTAAATTATCAAAGATTTCCATGGCTAATCTAATAGGATCTTTATGTTTTCTATTCGTTCTAGCGATATCAAGCCTGAGATTATCCTTAAATCTTGTGTGATAGCTATGATAATCACAGTGTTTTATTGGACATATCGAAGATTTTATATTGTTATTGAGTATTTTATATATTATCTTAGCTTTTTCCATAAATATAATATCCCTTACATTGAATTTATCTGTTTGTCTGTATAGTATATCACTTGGAGTCAGTCTATCAAGTCCATGCACTGCCTTGACTATCCTATTGAGTATTCTATGAATTGAGTCAATATTCATCTCTGAAGTTTGACTCCAATTCAAAATACCATAGGTAATCTTAGGCAGCACAAAAGAGTTGTATATCATATTTTTTAGCTCTAAATCCAAGTAATATTTCATTCTGAACAGCCTAACCCAGAAAACCAACTTAGATTTCACATTACTTATGTGAGGGGACCAAGATAATCTATCATCAAGAATTAGTCCTAAGTATTTAGATCTAGCCACTCTTTGTATCTCCTCTCCATGTATTCTAATGTTAAGGCAAATCTCACTCTTATTAATCTGCTTGAATATCATGTAACTAGTTTTACAGGTATTGATTGTAAGCCTGTTTCCCAAAAGCCAGGACCCATAAACAATTAAATCATTATTTATTTGTCGCTCCAGAAGTTCAGCAGAGTTAGCAGAGTATAGCAACAGGGTATCATCAGCGTAAATAATATATTTTCCAGTCAGACCAGAGAAATATAAATCATAAATATAGAGCAAAAATAAAGTTGGTCCTAGAATCGACCCTTGAGGAACACCAATGTTAACTACTCGTTGTTTACTTATTTCATCATTAAACCTAACCAGAACTTTTCTGTCTTTTAGGAAACTACCAATTAACGCCAGTCCCAAGCCTCTTATTCCAAGTTCGCTCAGATTTTCTAACAAAGTGATATGATTAACTGTATCAAAGGCCTTCGCTAAATCAATAAACAGTGCGGCCACATATTTATTCGAATCAAGTTCACAATTAATAAATTGTAAGGCATCTGTTATTGCTGATGTTGTGTTACTTTTTTTGTAAAAAACCATATTGATGTGTATCAAATCCTACACTGTTTTCTATAAACTTAACTAGTCTTTTATTGATAACTTTTTCGAAAATTTTGCTAAACGAACTTGTTAAAGCAATTGGCCTGTAATTAGAAGGATCTACATCGTCACCTGATTTATGAATAGGAACTATCATGGTATCTTTCAGTTCTGTAGGGAATTCACCTTTGGTAATGTGATTATTAATGATTGCAGAAATATAAGGTGATATCTGAGTAGCGACTAATTTTAAGTTTTCGGAAGTTATTCCATCAGTTCCAGGTGAAGAATTCTTCAATGAGCTAATTATGGCAAACACTTCACCAGGATCAGTAGGCTCAAAAAAGAGAGATTTTGAATTCAACGGAATGTTCTGTCTTTCAAAGTTGTCAAGGTTAAACTTCACTTTTAAGTCCTCAATAAGTTTTTCACCTATAGAGCTGAAATGATCAACGAGATTATCGGCAGTGATGATAGAGTTAGATTTGTTTATTTTATTGCCCAACAAGAGTTCTTGGTTGATGAATTTCCAAACTTTCCTAACATCACCCTCAGCAGAAATAAGATGTCTTCTAACATAGTCTTTCTTAGCAACTCTGATCATGGAACATACTCTATTCTTCAACGATCTGTAATCAGAAGTAAGTTTGGCATCACTTGGATTCATTTTCATTCTTTTATATAACATTTTCTTTTTATCCATTTCCTTAATTAAATCTTCCGTAATCCAATTGTTGCCTCTCCTAGCTTTGATTTCCCTAATAGTTGAAGCCGACTGTTTTGCATCTTGAATAATAGTAATTATCCTTTTAAAAGAAATTTCACCATGCGTTTCACTAAGTTTCTTTAGTACCGAATCAACATATAGCCGTTTATTTAAAACTGAAATTTTCTTTTTAACTATAGGTTGCAATTGCTGTTTAATACCAGATGCTGTTATATACAAAGTATGGTGATCTAAATCTGGCCATTCTGAGTATTCTACTTTAAAAGCAGATTGAGTGTTGACGGTAGTTGTTACATGGTCTAACAAAGTAGCTGAACTTGATGTAATTCTAGTTGGGTCACAATTTAGCAGTGCCACATTGTTCATCGCCAACATGTTATTATAGTTAACAGTGTTAATGCGATTAATGAAAATGTTGCAAGATAATAATATATAGTTCTTCAACAATTCAACAATAAGATTCGTTACGTTCTACTTTTTAGAAGCAAATATTTTAATTTAATGACTAATTTTTACTTGAGAAGCCATAGATTTCAATTTATTGAAAAATATTAATACTGAAGAACAATGACTGGCCACAATGTAGAGTGCAGATTACCTTCAAATTTTAAATATACACATATTGTTCCTTGAATTTTAATATTTTCCACTTTTTTCAAATATGCGCGCCAAGTTACTGCCCCCAAAACGAGCAACTGATCTACACCCCGAAAGATATTTCGTTGTATTGAAATAATTTGTGGATATGGGTGACCTCGAGACAGAATGCGTCTTTACCACCACTCTTAATGTCTTATACCTCTATGCGACCGGCCTTCTATATGACGGCCATGATTAAGCACGCCATCTTGGTCATAGAGGTATAAGACATTAAGAGTGGTGGTAAAGAAGCATTCTGTCTCGAGATCACCCATATCTACAAATTATTTCAATACAACGAAATATCTTTCGGGGTGTAGATCAGTTGCTCGCTTTGGGGGCAGTAACTTGGCTCGCATATTTGAAAAAATAGGAGAACATTAAAATTCAAGGAACAATATGCGTATATTTAAAATTTGAAGGTAATCTGCACTCTACATTGTGGCCGGTCATTGTTCTTCAGTAATAATATTTTTCAATAAATTGAAATATATGGCTTCTCAAGTAAAAATTAGTCATTAAATTAAAATATTTGCTTCTAAAAAGTAGAACGAAACGAATCTTATTCTTGAATTGTTGAAGAGCTATATATTATTATCTTGCAACATTTCATTAATTGCATTAACGCTATTTAACCACTGTGCGCAGATTAATGAGAAAATTATTATCATTTCATTACGTTTGCTTACAATGATAAATCTGAACATTTATATGCAAATGAGGTGCCAAATTTTCTACTACCTCCCTCTTCCTTTTTAACCGGGCTTGGGACCGGCTTCGGCGGAGTTAAGGAAAAACGCAGATTTTTTTTAGGCTCTTTTTATTTACATGAATTCATTCTTCTAAATTAACCTGAATTTATGATAGTCGAAATCATACCATTTTAATAAGTTTCATATTTTAGCATATGTTATAATAGTAAAAAGCACAAATTTTTCCAAAAATTATAATTTTTTCCTTGTAAACGTACGCTACTAATAATAGTAAATTTTTTTTTCTGTTCGAATTTTATTCAGGTCGACCGACATTTTTTTTGAATTCTTCAAACAAAAATCAGTTGCCCCTATGAATGAGCTTCTAAGCCTACTTCATTGGCATTTCCGCCATTTTGGAATCCAAGAGAAACTGTCAGGTACCCAGGTGTCAGATACGTGGGCCAGCAGACGAGCACTTGAGTCGGCATCACACAATTGCACTAAAATTACTGGTTTTGAGCCACGCCAAGTGCTCAAATCTACTTAATTTGGATTACAGACTTTACCATAAGGTAAATGGTAAGTACTTACCTGTAGAAAGTTCACCCAGGCAGGCAGAAGCCCGTATTTTTTGAACAACACTTCACTTCACATTTCGTTGCCGGTGTTTAGATAGAAACTGAAGGTGTCACTGCCACTTTTAACCGTATCTTATACTTCAAATGACTTTCTACACTTTTCAGCACTTGCGTCACTAAATTTGGTTTGAAAACACAGCTTATTTTAGCTAATTTCATCTCAAAATCAATAGCATTCTTGAAAATTGTTTGGTTTGTTTGTGTGTGCGATTTGACATTGACTCCTGGGTACTTGACAGCACCCCGTAAAGCGTGAGAGGTGAAGGCGAGGGGAAGAAGAATGCTCGAGACACACACCTACAGGCGTTTACACGGATACCGCCACTCTTAAGTCTTATACCTCTATTATCTTGGTACGTTAATTGCTTTTGCGACCAGCCTTCTATTTGACGGCCAGGCGAGTAGCCATTCATGTCACGTGTGACGTAGGTGCGCACATCAACTCATTTTCGTACGGCCATCAGCGTAATCTTAGTATTCTTTGATTCATGCCTGGCCGTCATATAGAAGGCCGGTCGCAACTTGCAATCTGGCAGGTACTAATTTACTTTTATTGGTCGAAATGGTCGAAAAATGTACGTCGACTCGTCGAAAAAAAAGTATATAAAGCACGCCATTACGTTAAGTGCTTTTGCAACCGTCCTTCTATATGATGGCCAGGATTCCCGCTATTATACAGACAGGAATGTAGGGCCAGAAGTGTGGGGAAGGCCGCTACTCATAGTTTCCTACTCTCATATTGCGATATATAGTGCGATTATACTTCGGATATACTTGATGTGATGTGTCCAAGCCTAGCCGTCATATAGAAGGCCGGTCGCGACTTGCAATCTGACAGGTACTAATGTACTTCCATTGGTCGAAAATATACGTTGACTGGTCGAAAAAAGGCACATTCAGCCAATGCCTTCTAGCCTGGCCGTCATATATAATGCCGGTCGCAAAAGCAATTAACGTACCAAGATGGCGTGCTGAATGTATCTTTTTTCGACCATTTGACGTACATTTTTCGACTAATTTGACCAATAAAAGTACATTTGTACCTGTCAGATTGCAAGTCGCGACCTGCCTTCTATATGACAGCCAGGCTTCTAGTAAGGCCGTCATATAGATAGTAGGTTGCGAATTGCAATCGGACAGGTACTAATGTACTTCTATTGGTCGAATTGGTCGAAAAATGTACGTCGGCTGGTCGAAAAAAAGGTACATTTAGTCCACCATCTTGGTATGTTAATTGATTTTGCGACCGGCTTTCTCTATGACGGCCAGGCTTCTTGAAGTGCGGGCCGTCATGCTACGTAATCGTTGTAGCTTTGAGGTCATTTTTTGCGGGAATTTTGACATTTCCATCAAGCAGTGCCGATGTACACAGAAATTTCGCGTGCAGTTTCTTTTAGCTAAAATATAAATATAACGTTAATTTTTTGTGCATGGATGCGTTTTAACAGTAATATTCAGTTATAGCTTGCATTTTGTATCAATAAATTGTATCGAAAGTAAATCGACACGAAACTTCACATAACCTAACAACAGCTGATAAACATTTCGTAGCGAATTTTTCCAATCATACCGCACGCACCCCATTAACTTAGGTTTAAACTGTTCGCTAGCACTGTTCCGCAGATCTCACTTTATTTTCACTTCACTCACTTTACCACAACCTAAACAATTAATATTTTCCTGCGGATGTCCCATAAGACGACGTGTGTTTTTCGCGACATTTTTCCCGCAAACTGTGACGTCATCATTCTGCATGACGGCCCGTACTTCTGGAATGCAATGATTAAGCCCTGGCCGTCGTATAGAAGGCCGGTCGCAACTTGCAATCTGACAGGTACTAATGTACTTTTATTGGCGAAAAATGTGTGTCAATTGGTCAAAAAAAAGTACATTAAGCCCGCCATCTTGATACGTTAATTGCTTTTGCGACCGGGCTCCTATATGACGGCCAGGATTAAGCCCATCATCTTAGCACATTAATTGCTTTTGCAACCGGCCTTGTATATTACAGCCAGGATCCAAGATATCTTTACATCCTAAATGAGTCCTAGATATTTTATTGAACCTTCACCGTTTTAACTCCATCAATTCAAATAATTGGATCAATATGCATTTATTTTTGCTGCAACACAGTGTATTTGGTTTTGTACATTAACAACTTAATTGCTCTATCGCAGCCATCTCAAGTATTTATCCAAATCCATATTTGTTGTATTTTCGATGGCTGACTACACGGCGGCCTGTAGGATAATTTTATTTCAAGAAAATTCTTGACTGGTATACCTTCTTCGTTTTGTCACTATATGCTCACCAAATAAATAGATTTCAATAACGGATTAAAATTTTATGCAAATCCCATACTTTTCAAGTGGCAGAAACAAAATCTCGTGGTCAATGGTATCAAAAGAATTTTTCAGATCGATGAAAATTGTTGCCACATAGCTATCTGTGTCCATTATCGATTTATGAACTGAATTTTAATTTGTGTTAAGGCCAAGTCTTTTGTCGAGTCGACCGTGTAAAACTTCTCTTGATTTGTTGAGTCGACCGTGTATAACTTACATTTAATGAGGTTGTTCTTTAGTATCAGACTTCTTTCGGCAGAATCCGTCTTTCAATTCCTTGCGGATTGAACTTTTATCTCCGCGAGGGTTGCTGTCTCTTTGATTCTAAAAGTTAAGCTGGTAGATTGATTTTTCAATCATATCAACCAGTGAACGAAAAAAAACCTTATGATACCGCACCTTAGTGTACTGTACACCCGTACGCAAACACATTCACTACAAAAACTACACCAATGCCTTCCAGAAGTACGGGTCGTCAGGCTACGTAATCGTTGTCGCTGTGACGTAATGAGTTTAGGAAACTTTGACATTTCTACGAGGCAGCGCCGATGTACACGGAGATTTCACTTGCGGTTTTTTGGCTAAAATATGAATAAAACGTTAGTTTTTTGTGCGTGGACGCGTTATAATAATAATATTTAGTCACAACGTACACTTTGTACCAATTAATTGTATCGCGACAGTAAATCGACACGAACCATCACATAACCTAACACCAAACATTTCGTAGCGAAATTTCCACATTATACTGCACGCACCGCATTAATTTGTGTTTTAGCTGTTCACTAGCACTGTTCCGTACATACCAATTTAGTTTTCATTTCACTCACTTTAACACAACCCGTACAATTAACATTTTCCCGCGGACGTCCCATAAGACTACGTATGTTTTTCGCGACATTTGTCCCGATGCTCTGACGTCATCATTCTGCATTACGGCCCGTACATCTAGAAGGCATTGACTACACATACCCAATGCCTCCTACACGTACGGGCGCTCAGGCTACGAAATCGTTCTCGCTGTGACGTCATGGCGATAAGGAATTTTGACATTTCCACGAGGCAGTGTCGACACACACACCGAGATTTCACTTGCGGTTTTTTAGCTAAAATATGAATAAAACGTTAGTTTTTTTGTGCATGGATGCGTTGTAATAAAAATATTTATTCATAACTTTCATTTTGTATCGACCAATTGTATCGCGATAGTAAATCGACACGGAACTTCGCATAACCGAACAACAACTGATAAACGTACTGTACGTTTAGTGTACTTTTGCGGTTCATTTATACGAACTGGGAAAAAAGTACAGATCAAGTGATAATGCCGTAGCCGAAATGAATTGATTATGTTCTCCTGTGAAAATCAATATTTTTGACTCAGTGCTTTCACTTTCAAAGTGTTTTTCCTTTTCATATAAATGAACCGCAAAAGTACACTAAACGTACGGTACGTTTAGTGTATATCGTTTGTGTACGGGTTGTGTACGCGTACACATTCCGTATTTTAGAGGATAAGGTTTGTGTTTGGTTTCAATCGTAGCGTACATTTGCATCGTGTCTGTTTCGTTCGGTATATCTGTTGTGTACATGTACGCAAACATTATAGATCGAGGTGGGGTATGTGTACTTTTCGCGTACAGTATCCACTATATCCCTGATTTTCTGATGTTCCTGAACAACTGAGGTATTCTTTTTTTTAACATATTTAATAAAGTATTTGTCCTCTGGGCATACCAAAGTACCCACTTCTTCGCTGCAAAGGTGTTCTTGTAAACATCGTCAGGTATTTTCACACTTAGTGTGAAACCACCTTTTGCAAAAACCTTCACATAAGACAGAATTGTCCTCATCCCCTACCGCCTTCCTGCACTTATTCGACATTTATTTAAAAAAAAAACAATAGCCAATTCAATTGAAGCAAAGGAAAAATATTGAGAAGATACCTTTAGGAACTGCTGAAGAAAATAACACATTTACGTTTGAAATCAAGTTCCACTTTCGGTATCGGAAACTGAGTATAAATCAATTTCAACTGGATCTAGAGAAGATTAATATTGGCACTTTCTACAAAGCCCCGTTAGAGGACAATAATAGCTTCCTAAATTACATTGAGCAGCTTTACTCATCAAATGAAAAAATTATCACAATATAAAAATAAAAAATTATCAAAAAGCCTATGAAGATGTTATAATATCCAACAATTCAGTTCAAATAAATTCGATCAGGCCGACACGCGTTACTGAGACCTTGATCATCTTTGATCATATTGTTGTAAGAAGTTCAGACCTGGTGGAACGACTTATTTTTAATGATGATGATTGGCCAGACTTAGACCACAAGGTACTGAATATCTCGATCAAGACTAGCCTTAAAGAAAAGTTGCCTCCGAAAAAATAACGATCAGCACTGTCAACAAAATCGAATTCGTGAAATATGTGACGCAAGATTTGAGCAGCAATCCGCATGTAGATATTGAAGAACTGATAAGAATACGTTTGAAGCGAAAATCAAAGCAACATCTAGTAAGCAGGTAAGGGTTCAGAATGAATCGTGGATCTCTAAAAGCGTTATTGACATATCTAGACTCAAACGAAAAGCCTATAAAATGTGGAAAGCTGATCCCAGCTGTGTGATGAAACGACAAAACTACCAGCATCCAAAAACCCAGTCAAATCGATTAGAAAAGGAAGAAAAAAATAAATTTAACGCTAAAAGATTCGAAGCTTCACGCGGAAATAGCGCTAAATACTGGAAAATAGTAAATGAACTGGCTGAAAAAAAAGGCACTTCTCGGACCGTAACATGTATCAAAGAATTACAGATAGATGGTTCATTGATTTCTTCTAGTGAGGCAATTGCGGAATACTTAAATAAATATTTTGCAGCGATTGGGTCAGATATCGCGCAACATTTTCTTCAAATATCTGAACAACACCATTTTTCAAAACCAAATCAAACATCTAACATACATTTGAGCACAACAATAAGTCTGTTCCCGTACTACGATCAATTGCGATTAATCACGATTAATTGCAATGAAGCTGTTCCCGTACGCCGTTTTACTGAAAACTGAAAATTTCCCCTCTTTCAGTAAATTTAAGTAGGGTCTGAGCCAGAGACTTGCACAGCTGCCCGAGCCCGCGGGTTGCGGCCGCACTGAACCGCACTCGCACAAGACAGCACGGGTTTGATGAGTGCGGTGACGTCATCGGGCTGACCGGGCGGGCTTGGGTGAGGTCGGTTCAGTGCGGCGGGCTCAAGGCTCAGTTGAATTTCATAGTTTCCATATACTTTGCAATGGAAGACTGAGTGATAGTTATCCAACCGGTGCGTCGGACGAAACGGAGTGGAAGAGATAATCAAATTACATCTTTGGACGCATCGAGAGAGTGAAAAGTTGAGTTTAGAATGTGTGATGAGTGTTTTGCAAGGCATTCTGTCAGTTTAGTATTTTTGAAGGTGAATGTTTTCAAAATGTTTTGTGGAATTGATAATTCCTTTTCCTTATTTTTTAGTCTACTTTACGCATTCGGCTCCTGATGAAATAATGTTAATTTATCGATGGTTCAAAAAACCGTCAATATTTGTTGAACCGATTAAGGGGTTACATGGGTTTCAGAGAAAAAAAACGCCATTTTTAAATGTTTCAAAAATAAAAAATAATGTCTTAAATTATTATAAATTATTGTTAACAACTAAAGTAGTTCTTGAACTATATGTAAAAAAAATTTTAGACAAAAATATTGATAATACGCCCTCTGGCAGCTATTTTACGAGAAGGCTCGAAAAATGCGGTGCCAACGATATCTTGAGCTGGATTCATCCGAAACAAAAAAAATCAAATTGTTTCTGTTAGAATATAAGTTTGACTTGTACTTGAACGAAGGATTTGTAAAAATATTGAAATCTGAACTTTTGGCAACGTTGCGAGTAAAAAATTTAATTTTTGACCCAAAAATTCAATAAATAATTCCATGTGTATTAAATTCTAATGAACGAAACACAATTTCCTTCGTTCAAGTACAAGAAAATACTATTTAAAAGAAGTGTGCGAAATTTGGTTAAGATTGGTGCATTAGTTTTTGAGTTATCGTTGGCACCGCATTTTTTCGAGCCTTTTCGTAAAATAGCTGCCAGAGGGCGCATTATCAATATTTTTGTGTAAAAATTTTTTTACATATAGTTCAAGAGTTACTTTAGTTGTTAACAATAATTTCGAATAATTTAATACATTATTTTTTATTTTTGAAACATTTAAAAATTGCGTTTTTTTTTTCTCTGAAACCCATGTAACCCCTTAAATTGATGTCTGCATTAAATTAGTTTATCTCTCATTTATCTTCGCAACTGTTGCGCTTAAAACATCATTGGGAACTTTTCAGAAATAGCATGTTTGAAAATAATGTGACATAAATAATAGTAGCTGTAATTTATTATAGTTCGGAAGTTTGATTGATTCCATTAGTTTTTCTAAAACCTATTGTTTTTCTAAAGCTAATCGTTTTTCGTTTTTATAAAACGAATCATTTTTCGTTTTTTTAAAACGAACCGTTTTCACTTTGTTTAAATGAACTGTTTGGTATGGGAAAACTGTTTAGCGACGGAAAACAGATTTATGTATGCATGTATGTATATATAATACGAGCTTGTCAGACTTATAAAGTGCGTATTTTTGCATCTCGATCAAGAGCAGATTAAAGTAGGTAGTATTGAAAACAACAACAATTTCTGTTGTTTTGAATGCTGCATACCAGAACCAGCTCTCGGTGGCATACGACCATGCTTGATGGTTCTTTACAACCATGTGTACTGATTAGTGTATGATTAAACTAGTAATGAGCAGCACCTGTGTGTGCTAAGCACAGTCTGCTAGCACAATTTGGTGTGTTGGGCAAGTGCGACACTTTATAAGTGTGGACTGGTGACACACTTTCGGTAGCAAGGTGTTGTTTGCATTGCACAGTGTACACATTTTGCGGTTTCAAAAGCATTAGCTATTGAATGCATTAGCTGATGAATGAGATAATTAGGGAATGAAACAGGGAGATAAGATTTATTATTCGTAAGTTTTCTGTGTCAAAGTTTTAATTTTGAGTATACTAGCTTCATTCTATCTGCATTTCAGTAACTTTCGAGATATTCAAAGATTGTATTTTTGTAAATGCTGCGGACGTTTTTAAACGGAATGAAAGTTTAAACACGGATACAAATACGTTTATTTGCGGTGCATATGAAAGAAATGCTTTCTTTTATTACTTTCTGAAATTACTTTCAGAAATGCTTTCTTTTATTTACTTTCTTTTCATTACTTTAAAAGTAATTTGATTGGCATTTTTTGTGTATATAAATAGATATGCAGGAAATAAAAATTCATTCTCAGACAACTCATTACAGACACTAACGGACATAATCAACGGGATGCTCCATCTAAAGAGATATCCAAAGGCGTGGAAATCAACCATCATCATAGTTTTACCAAAACCAGGTAAAGACCTAAAATTTCCACAAAATTGGAGACCCATAAGCCTCCTAACATCTCTAGCTAAATTGGCTGAACGAGTCCCCCTTTCTCGCCTAAAGGCTGGTACTGAGTTCGAGTTCACGTGAAATTTTGACATGTTTCCATTATCTGGTCATTCTTTCGAGCGAAAATTTTGACAACGGAGAAAAGCAGAGACACTGCTCATTCTTGACGGATAAAATGTCAAGAATTTCACTTTTCGATCGATTTTCTTATTGGAAAGTCATTTGCACTGCTCAATTTTCAAATTGAAACACTAAATGTCACTTTTTCGCTCGAAAGAATGAACTGCACAAACTAAATTGGCGTGAAATGATTGACAACATATTTTAGTGCCATCTATGTTTTCAAAGCGAAAGCAACTTCAAAGCAACTTTTCATGCTAAGAACACAGTACCAAACTTGCTTATTTTCAAGCGAAATTTTCGCCGAAACAGATTTCACGTGAAATTTTGTATGAAAATTTCACGTGAAATCGAACTCAGTACTATGCTTAAGCGAAAAAGTCTATGAGAACAACATTATCCTAGAAGAGCAGTTCGGCTTCAGGCCACAACACTCCACGGAACCCCAGTTAGCAAGGGTAGTGCAATATATCCGAACAGGACTCAACCAAACAAAGTCAACTGGACTGGTGATGCTCGATATAGCACAAGCCTTCGACAAAGTCTGGCATGCAGGACTAATTTTTAAAATGCATGAATTCAAAATACCTCTCCCACTCATAAAGATCATTGGATCATTCCTTAAGGGCAGGACATTCACAGTGAGAATCGAGGGTCTTCTCTCAACAGAACGTATAACTGCAGCTGGAGTACCACAAGGCTTCCCGTTATCACCACTTTTACATAATCTATAGACAGCAGATATCCCCAAACTGCCCGTAGCAAAAATATCACTCTTCGCCGATGATACGTGCATCTTCCACAAGTCCAGGCTAGGAGAAGCCATTACTTCAACTCTGCAGTCCTCCATGAACACGCTAATGGAATATTTCCAAAGATGGAAAATCAAAATCAACTCGGACAAAACCCAGGCGATTTTCATCACGAGGAACAGACACCACACAAACTGACCGTGAACGATCAACAGATACAATGGCAACGGAGCGCAAAATACCTAGGACTAACATTCGATGACAAGTTAACCTGGACGGAACATATTCAAAACAAAAGAAAAGCGTGCAACAACCTCCTCAAATCCCTGCTCCCACTTATAAAGACCAAAAGAATACACATAAAAAACAGAAAACTTTTATACAAACAAATAATTAGACCGACTATTTTATATGGGAGCCTAGTGTTTGCACAAACCACAAAAACCACTCAACGTAAACTTCAGACATGTTAAAACATCACACTGCAGCGAATTTTCAGGATACCATGGTATGTTAGAAATAAGGACATACATAAGGACCTACGAATAGAGACAATCAAACTGTACTTACGAGACAAAGCCCTTAAACTCTTTGACAAAATAGACCGACACGATAACAGTACCATGAAAATCCTGAAATTTCCGAGCAGACGACACGAGAAGTATCCACACTTGAGGAGTCTCGCAAATATTTAACAAATAACTGAACGCACAAAAATGCACTTATTGAGGCTATGAAAGGAAGCTGAGCGCAAGACCGCTCACTGACAGGAATGGAGTAAGAGTGAGTTATTCACTAGCTCCAAACTAACACACAGTTCCAAAAATTCATTCAGTTTCATATACTTGAATCAAGCGTTTCATTCTTCAAAGTAGTATAGTTACTGTTGTTCGTGAAACACGAGTATCAACTTAACTTCCAACAAGTGCAATCGCTTGGTGGAATTCATATTCAATAGAAGGTTCTCTAAGTTTCAAGTGCTTAGTGAACCACTACTGAATCAATAAAACCAACAACAGAAACGCCCATCCGGTACAATTTCCAAATGCTTGAATTCTTCAAAGTTAAAATATTCAATCTTGATGAAAATTCTACCATTTGTTTCATTCAAAAGCCATTTCGATTAAGGCAATACATCCAGTGCAATGAACACATATCATAAATTTCAGCATTCTGTCTGTACCACTACCTGCGATGTCATACCATCCTCGTTCTCGCCTAGCATGAAGATCAGCTTGCCTACGCATTCGGCTCGTATTTTTCACCACTCGGTTTGACTCTTCAGTGCTGCCGCAATCCGCGGGCCATAGCTGGCCCGGTGCGGTGCGGGCCGTGACGTCACCGCACGTCGCGGGTCGGGCCGAATAATGCTCTGTACTGTGCTGTGCTGCGCGGCGGACCGCTCTGCACGACTCTGGTCTGAGCTACTGAAAAATACTGAAAAGTGTCAAACGGAGTAAATATTTTCAAATGTGCGCGGCAAGCAACATCTTTTTTGCGTTATGTTGCTATGAAGGTCGAATATTTTTGTAGCGATAATTTATTACCGCTTAGGATGACTTTATAATCACTATTGTTTTCCCAAAAACCGAAAACTGACACTTTCGGTTGTCAATTTTCAGGAAATACAATGAGAGCGTTCCCGTACTTTTCATGAAATTCCCCACCACATGATTCAGGAAAATTCAGTAAAATTCAGTTACTGAAAGTGCGGGAACAGACCTAATACCTAGTGAAGTGACAGAAATAATCGACAATTGAAAAAACGGCGTTTCACCAGGTATCGATAATATAACATCAGGAGACCTCAAAATGCTTAAGCTGCGAATAACTAAGGTTTTAGTGAAAATCATCAACAGCCACTTACAAGCCGGTACATTCCTGGCATGCCTTGAATTGTCGAGATTAACACCAGTTTTTAAAGAAGGTGACCCTTTGAATCCTTCAAATTATCGTCCAATAGCAGTCACCATTGTGCTTAGCTAAGTGTTTGAAAGGATCATAAATGCTCGAATAATTGATTATCTCAAAGAAACATCAGTTTTGGCTCCAATGCAGTATGGTTTTCAGGATCACAGTAGCACTATTGCAGCTACCATGGACGCGGTTCAGTTTATAAATCAATCACTGGATAAAGGTAATTACGTTGCAGCAATTTTCGTCGATCTAAAAAAGGCTTTTGATACCATTGACCACGAGATTTTGTTTCTGCGACTGGAAGAGTATGCGATTTGCATGAAATTTAAATCTGTTGTCAAAAACTATCTGTCGGATAGAAGAATAGTGACAAAACAAGGAAGCTACACCAGTCAGGAATGTTCTATAAACAAATGTATTCCACAGGGATCGATCTTAAGTCCTATACTTTACCTTATCTACGTGAACAGCGTTCAAAATCTCAGACTTCCTGGTAAGATAACTTTGTTTGCTGACGATAAGCTCCTGTTATATGCTGGAAAAGATGAGACAGCCATCCAAAGTACAGTAAATATGGATGTGGATAAATACTTGAAGTGGCTGCGCCAGAGCAAACTCGTTATAAATGTCCACAAAACTAAATACATTGTGTTCCAGCAAAAAAATAAACGCCTTATTAATCCATGTATTCAAATTGATGGAGCTCAACTGGAGAAGGTCGATTCAATAAAATACCTGGGATTGATTTTGGATGAAAAGATGTCCTGGACCCATCACATCAACTACATCAGTAGTAAAATCGCACCATTTATCGCAGCACTGAGAAGATATGATTTCCTGGAAAAACGCACTCAACTCCTAATCTTAAATGCGTTTATCTTGTCTACTGTTAAATGTGGAGCAGTCTTGTGGAGCCAAACAACTAAGCATGACCTCGAGCTAATTGGGAGACTTGTCACTAAGTCGATAAAGGCTATATTTAGGTTGCCGACCTTAACACCCCCGGGCGACGTGTACACTCGATCAGGGTTGTTAAACATCCAACAGATTGCTAATCTCGAAAGAGGCAAAATAATTTACCAAATTATCGACAACGCGCTAAAATGGCCAGATATTCCTCGAACTGTTGGAGAGTTAATTAGCAGAGAAACAAGATCAGCCAGCAACCTTTTAGTTTGTAAACCAAGAACGGATAGATTAAAGCTAGATCCAATACAACAGGCTATAGCTTTCTACAATACATTGCCAGATCTGATAAAGAGCTCAAGCAGTATCGTGACATTCAAAGAAAACCTAAAATTGCACATAAAAATTAACAAAGCACAATGACGAATAACACCAGAGTTTTTTGTATACTTTTCTCTGGACACAAGTCAATGAAGACAATAATAAGTTAATAAAAGTGAGTCTATCATATTGATAAGAACTCTGCTGTCTCTTATACCAACAAACTAGTTGTCTGGGAAGCACTATGGAAAACTTACTGGAAGGTAAAGATGGTGCACATGGACTGTGCACGCTGATAGAGTGATGGAGAGAGTGGAAGGAAGGAGAGAAAAAAAATTACAATGGCTTCAACCCTGGCAGTCATATAGAAGGCCGGTCGAGACTTGCAATCTGACAGGTACTAATGTACTTTTATTGGCCGAATTGGTCGAAAAATGTACGTGGACTAGTCGAAAAAGGGTACATTAAGCCCGCTATCTTGGTACGTTAATAGCCCTAACCAAAGATGAGTCTGCGGCCGTAATCGTCACTCAAAACCGACTGGTTTTAGAGCAAAAAAGGCACTTTTTGACGTACGCAAACATGAGTGAATTTAAGTGCCCATACAACGCATAAGCGAACGTATGTCAAGTCGTATCTCATTACCACTTTACGTACGGACAGCTCATAGTAAAAATTGAGCAAAAGGTTGCTTAAGGAGCATGCCACTTTTCTGGCTGTTCGGTAAGTTGTTTGGGTGCAACATATGCTTTGCGTGGTTTACCTCGGCGCATACGTCAACGTACGGGCGCAGACTCATCACTAGTTGGACCTAATTACTTTTGCGACCGGCATTATATATGACGGCCAGGCTTCAACAGAAATAAAACTATGCAAACAACCTATTTAATATCGAATTCGTCGTCGACAATCAAACATATATAAATGTATAAATACACATATATATGTCCGATTTCATGACACACTTCTTCAGCTCAGCAAAACCAGCATTTATTTACTGAACTGAAGAAAATTTCACCATTTCAACATACTCATGCATATATGCTGAAAGAGGGCTCTGTTGAGAAAAAGAATATATAAATATGCATGCATTTTTCATCCACCATCAACTGTTAAGTGTTTCATACAAACTATAGACAAATTGGGGTTAGTTTAAATTGCCGCTAAAGTTAGTAACTGATTGACCATTCCCGAGTAGGGAATGAAGGATCTGTGGAGAGGTTCGAACCACACTCTCATCACAATTTTATTGATTCTTTAACAAAATGAGGGTACATTGGGAGTGACATAACTGGCTAATTAGTTGTGGTACGGTCGTTAGTTTCTCACATGAATTCTCCAACACCCATAACAAAGATTATTATTTTGTATGCACTTGAATAATATCATTTGCCACATCTTTCCCCTCAGGCAGTGTCGAACACTGGTATGAGAGAGGAAAAGAATTCACAAATCAAACTATAAAACTATTTAAATTGCATTCTCTGCTATTCCAATCATCACTCTGAATTAGATTTTTATGGAAAAAGAAAAGAAATATTAGCATTAATTGGTTAGAATTAAAATATAAATATGATAAAAACTAAAGTTAGATCATAAATATAAAAAAAAAACTAAAAAAAAAATAAAAGATAAAAAACTAAAATTAAAGAAAAGTATTTACATTAATAATATAAAAAAATCATCAAAAAATTCATTTGCTTTTAAAAAAGGTTAACAACATACTGCTTCAGCTTCCTTTTAGTAACGAAATACGGTAGGTTGTTTTATAAATCATCAGGCATATCATTATACAATAATATAGCTGAAAGAATCGGGTCATTTAGGGCTCTATTGGTTCTGACTGGAGGCAATCTATAAGAATTCACAGATCTTGTTTCATAGTTATGCATTTCTCTGGTTGTTGTCAGAGAAATAGAAGATTTATTCTTTCCGTGGACGATTATCCATATTGTTATTAGCTTTTGAAATGCTAATAGTTGAAAAAAAGTCATTTTCCCCAGTTATGAAAGGTAGCTGATTAGTGGGTGTCCGTAGGCTCAGATTGTGAAATGCCTTAATTGCCTTATTTAGAGTTCTGCTCAGGATGGCCAGGTTTGTTGAAGAAGATTGGCTACAGTTAAGCATAGCATAACTAATAGATGGAATTACAAAAGCATGATAAATCATGTTTTTTAAAACAATGTTCAAGTAGCATCGTCTTCTTAAGAAACCTCCAATGGGACAAATCTTGGTTCTGATTTTTCTAATTTGATCCGACAATTTTTCATCAATTATTATTCTTAAATATTTAGTTTTTTCTAGTCTATCAATGGGTTGGTTGTTAATCAAGATGTTTAGTGATGTTTTCCTTATTTTTCTGTTAGAAAATCAAGTAATGCGTTTTATTTACATTTATTTTTAATTTATTAGTAACTAGCCAATTGAAATATGTACCTAAATCATCATTGATCATCTGCTCTAGTTCAAAAGGATCTGTATTTGAGTTTAATAAAAGGGTGTCATCTGCATAAATGACATATTTAGATACAAATGACATATTTAGATACTAAATTAAGATTATTCATACTCTGGACATAAAGCAAATAAAGAGTTGGTCCCAAAATGGATCTTTGAGGAATGCCTATATTTATCACCCTCCTATCACTAGTTTCACCTTTGAACTGCGTAATTATGGTCCGGTTGGATAAGTAATTTTTTATTAGCTCATTTCCCTTTCCTCGAATACCCAGTTCGTTTAAAATATGGCCTAAAATAGTATGGTCAACTGTGTCAATTGCCTTTTTAAGGTCAACAAATATGGCTGACACATATAAACCCTTGTCTAGTTGGCTGTTAATATAATGTTGCGCATCTAAGAGGGCTGCACTTGTATTGCTGCCATTAAGGAAACCGTATTGATTTTTATCAAAGCCTATAGTGTTGTTTATAAAGTGAACTAGCCTAGAATTGATAACTCTCTCAAAAATTTTACTAAAGGCGCTTGCTAATGAAATTGGTCTATAGTTATTTGGATCATCAATATCACCACTCTTAAAGATGGGGGTGATAAGA
This sequence comes from Nemotelus nigrinus, assembly GCA_947369275.1. Taxonomy (NCBI): domain Eukaryota; kingdom Metazoa; phylum Arthropoda; class Insecta; order Diptera; family Stratiomyidae; genus Nemotelus; species Nemotelus nigrinus. Next base: position 113,762,410 of record OX376373.1, read on the forward strand.
GAGTTTTTCAGAATATTAGGAAAGGTGCCTTCATCCAAGTGCTTGTTAACAATAGAAGTAAGAAATGGAGCAAGAAGATCCTTGATGCATTTTAAATCATCTGCCCTAATCGAATCTATTCCAGGAGCCACATTTTTAAGGTTAGATATAATCTCTTTTATTTTTTCAATCATAGTTGGTCTTAGGAAGAGGGTCTGATGATTGATTCTATTGCTAACTCTTTCCGCAGAGTTTGCGCGAAATTCATCATTTATTCTGCTGCCTATTAGCGAAAAGAAGTCATTAAACTGCGTTGCTGTGAGGAGAGACACATTAGCCTTATTTTGATTTTGATTGTTCCCAGAATTCAATTCACTCCCAAGAATATTCCATAATTTTTTGTTGTTTCCATGAGCTTTATCCACTCTTTTATTTAACGCAATATCTTTGGCTTTATTTATTACACTGCTAGCCTTGTTTTTCAACCGCCTTCATTATTTGGGCTCTTGCGATAGGTATTGTATGCAATTCTTTTTAACTCTATAATATTAAGGACATCACTATTTATCCAATCATTGCTTCTTGAGCGAATCTTTTTATAGGTGGTTGAAGGTGCTTTTGTACTACAAACTATTTCAATGAGCTCTTCAAGTTCAATTTCCCGTGATTCCAGCATTAATATATGCAACTTGTCACGGACTAAATTTGCAAGTATATTTTTATTTAGCACAGGTATTTGAAAAACTTTCATTGGAGATTTAGGAGTGAGAGCACATGTAATAGTGATGTTTTGAACCCTGTGGTCCAAATCAGGCATGTCATAAAAAGCAATACCAAACTCATACCTACGAAGTTTAACCGAACTGACAACATGATCAATAAGCGTCGCAGACTCACTTGCAACTCTAGTTGGTTGTTTCTCATTATGTAAAGTCGCATTGTTCATTTTTAGCGTTTCCAGGTAGTTTCTGGTTAGACTATCATTACATTTAAGTATATCAATATTATTGTCACCAATCATTATAATATTTTTATATTTATGGTAGATTTCATCAATATACTCGAGGTAATCCAAGCTATCTTGAGAAGGAGCTCTGTAATGAGTGCCAAGTCTTAGAGGAGTGTTACAAACCATTAGTTCGACAATGATCATATTATATTGCTTTTCGTTCACTAGGATTTTGAAATTTATACTGTTCCTTATGTAAATCACTGTTCCACCTCCAACTGAATCTCGACAATTGAACACTGCAGAGTACCCTGAGATGTTATAAAAAACTGCTTTATTTTCATAAAGCCAGGTTTCGCCTAAAATAATATCAGAATCATTCAAAACTGTAGCTGTTACTTCCAATTCGTGAAATTTATTTCCAATACTTCTAACATTTGCATAAAATATTTTCAGAGATTGCAGTGGCATCTGATTTATGAGGAATAGTTAGTTTTCTTAATCAAAAATTGTACAGCTTTTATATATTCTGGGCAATTTTTACTATCTGCCCAATGATTAGGGTTGTTTTGATTCTTCGTGACACAATTTACACATTTATGTATTTCAGAGGTACAATCCTGAGTTTTATGATGGCCAGCGCACTTGGCACAAACATCACTTGTCCTAGTACAATATTTTGACGGGTGCCCATATTTCTGGCAACACCTTCTGACATTGAGGTCTTCCTTACAAAAGTAACTGCCAAAGTCTACGTTAACATACCTGTTAACTAATTTGTGATACGTATCCCCCGGGGCCTCAAAGAACGCAATATACTTGCCGTTTTTGTGGCTTTTTTTTATAATATTTGACACGAATTTTTGGATCCGAACCCATGTCATAATTCATAGATGAAATTTGATAATTCAGCTCTTCCTCCGTGTATTGTTTTCTAAACCAAACAACAATAAAATTGGAAGCCGCTGTTTCGTATTTTCATCCGTATGTTTTTGCCCAAGTTTCTTGTTTAGGCTATCTATAAGTGTTTTATTATTAGCCTCATTATTCGTTTTTATCAAGACGCTCCCGTTTTTTAGCGGCTTATTAAAAACAATAGGTATTTTTATTTGCGCAGGACTTATTGCTTGCTTTATTTCACTTATGGTTAGTGAGCTATCCTGTGCAGCTTTGGGCCTTACAACTATACCCACATTATAAACTTTTTTACCCTGCTCGCATGGAGCAGTCTGAACAACACTTGAGTAAGATGGTATGTTCTGTGGGGGTGTTGTTTGATTTTGAAATCCCTAATTCAACTTTTTTAAGGATGTCAGTAGTGAAATCCTTAGCACTTGGCTGCACCTTTGAAAGAATATCAATTTTATCTCTGATTTGAGATGTCATATCCACGAGTTCCATAAATCGAGACTCATAATTCTTGAATTTTGCGAATTTCGCTTTACAAGAATCGCAAAACCAGAAAATATTCCTCTTGGTTTTAGTTTTATGGAGGAACTCATATTCTTGATCAGGGATCTTCGCACACTTGATGTGATACCATCTGTCACATACGCCCTCACATTGTACGGCTTTATCGCCATCCACCACCATAACTTTGCATTTCATGCAATCGTCTGGGTGGTCGATCTGGTTGGAAGGCATTCTTAGACCAGAAAATCTGCTCGGTGTGCAAGCCGTATCGATATTTTTAACCAAACAAAGACCCAATAATACAAATCAATAGCCCGATATAACGGTGTCTCTGCAAAAATTGTTTGTACCACTAAGGAAGCCGAAGAAGTACTTACTGTGTATCAAATTATAAAAAAATTTAAGTTCACCGTGTACACCGCACTCAAAAGATAATTTAACAACAGTTTATGTTTTTCAATCAATATCAAACAGCTGAGATACAACACCGAACCTGTTAATTATATGTCAAATTTGACATTTTTTGAATATTTTAAAGGCATTTCCGATTTAAGGTCTTCGCCTTCAGCTTGTTATAACAGAATATGACGTCAGATCAAGTCTGTCCGAATTCAATTATCGACGGCTCGAAATTGCTCTCCTGTAGAACAGTTGATGAAGTCACGTTCTTGAGCTTTCGTCGGCTTGATGGTGCTTTGAGGTAATGCTACGAAACAAAGCCATAGATTTCTTCCACCTCGTCTTGGTCTACTTCAAACTGTTAGAATAGCTTAGCTACTCTGCTGACGTCACAAAACCTGAAGATGAGGACAAAGACGCGAATTCGGAAACGCCCTAAGACTATGAAAAACTTACTGGAGGATAAAGATGGTGCACATGGTCTGTACAGGCTGACAGTGATGGAGATAGTGGAAGTAGGAGAAAAATCCAAGTGCCGTAAATATTGCACTACTGACAACTGGCAAAACTTTGTTGTTTTAAGCCCTTTAACAATACTTCATACTTTTCAATACACCGTTTAATCCTGTAGTCTGTATTAATACATCATAAAGTGCTTCAGTTCTTTAGTTTTTCGTTTTAAAAAAAAAAACGTGGTTACTCCAGTAGGCTTCATTGATTATTTTATCGTCCCATGGAAGTTAAAATCTGAAATCAGATAACAATCTGCTGCTACTTATTGTTCACTGCTCATTTTTTCATACTTCCCGGTTTTTCGCAAAAACTGATTAAACTAACACCTTAATTAATATACGCCGAGCAAATATACTTTTTCGATTTATTATATGGCATTACATTGCTAGCACCTGATTCCCGTACCGATCGCCATAAATGTCCCGAACGTTCCTCCACCCTGAAGCATGACTTTACCAACGTTATTTATCAATTCTCTTCCACGAAGGCCGTACCTGCGATTATACAAAGGAGAAAATGTTAATTACATAATATTCAGGTATTCATTTCTTGGCTCTTGTAATCGTACAGAAGTATCAAAACATAACCAGATACATCTGTCAAATCGTCGACAACAGAAACTTATACCTCAAAGCGGAAAATCCTCCAAACAAAGCACCACTAGCCATTCCCACGCAAAACCCAATAGTAAATCCCATTTTCATTTTATCAAAGCAACCAGGACCCTGCTGGTTGTAGGCGGTGCTCGGCAGAGGCATGTCTCTGCTACTTTTGTTCGTGACAACGCCGTGTGTAGAAAATATGATCCGAAACAGAAATTCCGCAATTTCCAGTGGTTTTGGCAGAGATTAGATAGTAGATGTCGCAGCTGTATGTGGTTTTTTTACTATTCAGTAGATGGAAACTTCCAACATTCAGCGAAATACGTACATAGCTTTACCAAATTTCATATGATATGAAATGTCTGTTTTCGGGATGACAGTTACGCTGACCCACTGAGTATGTAGAAATGGAGTCAACATAAGATTTACATTGGAGGAGGTAGTCAGTAAGGTAGTAGAAATGGAGTGGACATGCCCTTAAGATTTACATTGAAGGGGATGGTAGCAGTGAGGTAGTAGAAATGGAGTGGACATGCCTGAAGCAAATGCGCTACTTGTTGTCAGATAATGAAACACGATTATTAATGCGTAACTAAGGGAACAATTTATTACTATAAAAATAAAAGACAGAATAGAAATAATGAACGCGTTCATAGCACGACCTGCTCGGTCGGCTGATGAAGATGAAATTAGTTCTGCGTACTGACGATGGTTGTGCCGTGCGGGTAATTAATATTGCCGCGCCAGTGTGACCAACCTTGTCCCTACATGCCCATAAGATTTACATTGAAGGGGATGGTAACAGTGAGGTAGTGGAAATGGAGTGGACATGCCCATTAGACTTACATTGAAGGGGATGGTAGTAATTTTTAGCTGCTCATTGTCAAATCGAGTCAAATCCAAGTAGTTCCCCTCCAATGTGACAATGAGGTCGAAATGGCGTAAAGGCAGCTTTAACATGCTTTGTTGGCGAGAGGATTGAAGGGGCTAATGGTGGAAAGTTATACCGTCCGTGTCCAGGGGCCGGATTGTAGTAATTTTTTAGCTACTCATTGTCAAATCTGGTCAAATCCCAGTAGTTCCCCTCCAATTTGACAATTAGGTCGAAATGGCGAAAAGGCAGCTTTAACATGCTTTGTGTGCGAGAAAATTGAAGAGGCCAATGGTGGAAAGTTATACCGTCCGTGTCCAGGGGCTAGATGGTAGTAATTTCTTAAGCCTGAATTACTTTGGCCAGCAGTGCTGTGCAGTGCAGTGCACTGAAATTTAGAACTCATGTAATTGCATGTGGCAGCTCACATTAACTGCAGTGCAGTGCAGCGGACCGCACTGCATCGTTTAGGCTCATTTCTAAAACGCTGCAGACTGCATCAGCTGACATTGGTTTGAGAGTAGTTGACCGGGCAAAAACTATTTGAATTGAGGCGGAAATTCTTTTCCAGACATTAAATTGTAAATGGACGAAAAACAGATGCAGAAAACCTTTTTTTTTTTTAAATTATGTGGTTCACACTTCTATGAACCAGGGGTTGGCCTTGTCCTATCGGTATTGGCCATCGGTTTCGACTTAGTTGCAGAAAACCTAAATATCAAACCTCCACAAATTGATTTGACATTAATTATCAGAACACTGCACTGCTTTCAATGTGCTTTGCAATGCGCGCACTGTTTCGAAACTGCGCTGCGCTGCACTGCACTGCATTCCAATGTAATTCAGGCTTTAGCTACTCATTGTCAAATCGGCTCAAATCCAAGTAGTTCCCTCCAATTTGACAATGAACGCTAGGCATTTTTAACATGCTTTGTTCGCGAGAGGACTGAAGGGGTTAATGGTGGAAAGTTATACCGTCTGTGTCCAGGGGCTGGAGGTATTAGTATATTTTCATCTGTTCACTGTAATAGAGGTATAAGACTTTAGACTGGCGATATCCGTGCTAGCGCCTGTAGGTGTGTGTCTCGAGCGTGTTTGTAAAGTTTTTCTCCCCCTCGCCTTCACCTGTCAAGCTTTCGGAACTGCTGTCAAGTACCCAGGCCGCTGTCAAGTACCCAAGAGTCAATCTCAAATCAAACACACAAACAAACCAAACAATTTTTAAGTATGCCATTTGGTTTTGAGATGAATTTGGCTAGAACAAGCTGCGTTTTCAAAACAAATAGAGCGACGCGACTGTCGAGAAGTGAAGAAAATGATAAGAAGTGTAAGATAAGGTTAAAAGTGCCAGTGACACCTTCAATTACTATCTAAACACCGGGAATGAACTGTGAAGTGAAGTGTTGTTCAAAAAATACGCGCTCCTGGCTGCCTGGGTAATCTTTCTGCAGGTAAGTACTTACCATTAACCTTATGGTAAAGTCTGTAATGTAAATTAAGTAGATTCGGATGTTTGGCGTGACCGAAAACCAGTAATTTTAGTGCAATTTTGCGATGCGGACTCAAGTGCTCGTCTTCTGGCCACGAATCTGACACCTGGGTACTCGACAGTTTCTCTTGAATTCCAAGATGGTGGAAATGCCAATGAAGTAGGCTTAGAAGTCCATGCATAGGGGCAACCAATTTTAGTTTGAGGAATTAAAAAAAAAAAATGTTGCACGAACTAAATAAAATTCGTGCAGGAAAAAATCTACGATCAATAGTAACGTATATTTCACAAAGAAGAAATTATAATTTGTGGGAAAATTTGTGTTCTTTTTATTAAAGCATAGGTCAGAAAAAGAAATTCCTTAAAATGGCATGGTTTCGACTATCATAAATTCAAGTTAATTTTAGAAGAATGAATTCATATAAATAAAAAGCGCCTAAATAAATCTGCGTATTGCCTTAATTCCGCCGAAGCCGGTCCCACGCCCCGTTAAAAGAGGGAGGTAGTAAACAATTAAGCTTCTCATTTGCATTCCAATTTATCATTGTAAGCAAACGTAATGAAATGAAAATAATTTTCGAATTAATCTGCGTACAGTGGTTAAATAGCGTTAATGCAGTTAATGGAAATGTTGCAAGATAATAGGGTAAAACTCGACTTGATGCACCACACAGCTATTACATGAATTTTGCCGATAGATGTCGGACTAGTATGTTTGCGTTTTTGTGGTTGTGTGTTTGCCTTTGGGGCTATTTTTCTTTGTTTGTTTGTTTTTCTTCATTGTGC
>OX376373.1:113769610-113916037 GCA_947369275.1 Nemotelus nigrinus
GATATATGCACCCGACCGAGGAACACTTTTCTACCCGTCGAGAGGAATCACCCGAAAACGCCGATGCGCGATCTCAATGACGCCCGACCACTAAACTGGAACAACATAAACCATGAAAACTCACCGGAATGGGGTGCACCTAGCCCAAGAATTACGAATGATCCGCGAAGAGGTCCCAGGCTCTGCGCACCTACCTGATGCCACACGGCTGTACGTTTCCAAGTCGGCGCCGCTCTCCCGTCGGGTAGTACAGGGCCATGCGCCCTTTATACTTCACAAGTGGATGCCTCTGCTACCCAGGCCTGACCTAAAAACGCGGAAAATAATCAAACTAACTCACGCACCACTTAAAGTTCCGCGTTGTTTATCCGCGGAATAAACAAACTGGCGGCCATCATGTTCAAAACATCAAATTGGGGGAACGATCCACAACGCCCCACAAAGTCTCCACTACACGAGAATTCCGGTGGTTAACACGTAGAGTATGTGGTGGAAAGGTTGGGAACTTGGGTCACACGCGCAAAGCGTTCTTTGAACCCGAGCAACGGAGGCTGAGAAAAACCGGTGGCCAGAGGTTTGATGGTGGAGCAACCTCCTCTAAATCTTTCTTTTGGAATTTGAAAGCGGAGCGTGCAGACGACTCAATTGGAATTTTTTCAAAATCTCAGGTGCGTACGACGAGAAGTGAAAATCGATCTTTGCTTTTTTTGGAATTTGAAAGCGGAGCGTGCAGACGATTCAATTGGATTTTTTTTTTTAAAATCTCGGGTGCATACGGCGAGCAGTGAAAATCGATCTTACTTTTGAATTGAAGCGAAAGGTTAGTGTAAAAAATTTAATTTTCTTTTTTTTTTTGTAAGAAGCCGGCGAGTCAATTATTGCTATTCAAAATTTAGTGTATAAGTTCGAAATTTAGCTGAGAGACGTAAGTCAATTATAAGATCATTTGTTCAGACTGAGTGGTGGTGTAGAAGTGAAGAATAAGCGAACGTAGAGATTTTATAATGAATAAGCGAACGTGTAGAGATTTTATAATGAATAAGCGAATGTTGAGATATTATAAAGAATAAGCGAACGTAGAGATTTGATAATGAATAAGCGAACGAATTGATTTTGGTAATGAATTCCACTGTGTTATTTTGAAGGGAACATAAAGGAAAAAGGTGAAAAAGAAGTAAATTGTGAATGATTCGGTGTAAATGGCAAACGGAGAAAGTGTTGAATCGGGCTACTAAGACGGGTAAGAGTTTTGTATGAGAATTCGATCCATAGTTAGATTAGCAACGCGTGGCTACCTGAGAAGCAACGTGGCTCAATTGAAGAGTCTAGTAGTAGTAGTGGGAATTACTCTGAAAAAGACGAGGAGTTTGTGATCGAGACCCGCGAGTATAGACAAACTGGGGATTCAGAACGAGGATCCGTGAAGGTAGGGAAATCGCGCCGCTTCGGAGTAGTTTTGGGAGTTAGCTAAATTAGTGCGCGAACTGAGGTGAACCTGTTCCGGGTATAATCGTGGCCGCCATATAAGAGGTAGAGTGTGGCTTGGAAGAAGTCCACGTCCGCATAGGGGCGATTTCAGACTAGGGAAGGGCCCTATCGACGTCGGAGAGCCGAACCTCACTCCACGGCTCGAGGTCCCCCACTGGGTGAGTGAGTGGCGCCCACGCCCAATCTCCATTGGGCGAACCCGGGACCCAAGTAAACCTATCCGATCCAACGTGGGGCCGATCCAACGTGGGGCCGATCCAACGTGGGGCCGATCCAACGTGGGGCCTAAAAGTACAAGTCGCGAAGTTCAAAGCAAGTTGTACCCGCGCTTAGTGTCAGTGTGAAATTGAAATTTATTAGCGCAGAACCAAAATCTGGATTTCGAAGGACCCTGGAAGCCGCGGAGCCGTAACGCAGTATATTGCGTCTATTAGTTTCAGGTACCATTGGAGACCACCAGGAGTAGCAGAGGACGCTCAAAGGACGGCAGGTGAGACCCTCAAGTAGCGGAAGTGAATGAAATTTATATATTCTGTATCGGACATTTCGAAAGTGTAAGAACCTACAAACACAAATAGTGATGGGCAAAACTGCTGTTTTCAAATAGCAAAAGCAACTGCTTATGCTATTGCTAAATAGCAGCTTCAAATAGCAGCTAAAAAACAGCAGTCTGCTATTAGTTATATCGGTGCGACATCTCAGTGGGTGCAACATATTATTTCATATGTGATTTCTCGCCGGCTCGGGTTCACGTACTATACAAATTGCAGTTTGTTGGGTTCCCTGTTTTACACGATGTTTCTATTGCGGTTTCGAAAATGCGCGAAGATTTCATCCATTTCTCTCATATGTATGATGTACATATGTACAAGCGTGCGAATGTAAAGTAATATGGTATTGAAATTTGTGTCGGAAGAAATAGGGAGAATTTATCCGGCTAACAGGGCCATGAGGTGGGTGAATTATACGTAATTAAGGTAGCGAATACAGTTGGATCGTTCTAGGATTTTCACATATTAGGTATTCCTAGTACGAGTACAAAAAAATACCTGTTTCAAAAATACTAGCTAGTATTTTTTGAAGTATGTACATATATACATACAAGTACATGCGCTTTGCAGTAATGAAACGGTATGACATGCCCTCTCCCACCCACCAGACACAAAGTTCCCAGACTAGAATGGTGATGGTGCAAGATGTCATTAGTCCGTGCAGCTTGTCCGTAACTTTCCAATGGTCGGTCACTTATTTGTCAAGTCTTTCTCCAATCTAGGAGCCATTTAAGGGCAAACAATCAAATTCAATTAGTTTAATTTGACTTTCATTTTATTACATGCACAAAACACCTCCTGTATTCGTTCAAATTACCAATGTCGACAAATATATTAAGATAGGCCCAGTTAACCCTATTGCCTTCTATATGACTTTTCATCGGTCGATCTCTGATACCAAACTTTTCATAATTAATCTAAAACAGTCGGTTTTCCACTTGGCCTCACTGAAGCATGAAATTTTTCGAAAATTTTATTAAGAAATGATAAAAAAAAATTCGCTTTTAAACATGCACCTACTAGGGGACCAACCTCTTTGGAAAGGCTGGACAGGAGTCCAGGAACACCTTATTTCCTGCGGTCTCGTAAATTTCCGGACAGGTTTTCCGGACGGTTTTCCGGCGGATTTCATTTTGCCGTATCTTCGAAACTAGGCCGCTTTGACCCAAGCTATTATTGAAATTTTGCCCGAAACAACTCAAAATGGTCCCCGAGTTCAAGCTAGACAAAAAAAATTTTTTGTAATATAGGGACATTTTTGCCCAATTTCCCCTATCAAACATTTTTTCGCCCTTAAAATAACAGTATTGTACTCCCCGACCACTTTCAATCATTGAAAGCGCTGTAAAGGCAGATTTTGCCAAACTATTGCCAAAAAAACCCCTTACTCCCCTACAAAACCCAAATTTTTGTATCACAGCAATAGGTCTAGGCCCGTTACGACCGAAACCACTCTAACCCAAAATTGGCCGATTTCAGCTACTTTTGCCATATCTTCGAAACTAAGGCGCTTTTTCCTAGACTTGTATGAAAATTTCGCCCGAAACAAATCAGAAAGGTTCCCGAATTCATGCTAGACGAAAAAAAAAAATTTGGGAAAATTGGGCGTTTTTGCCCAATGATCCCTATCAAAAAAATTTTCGTCCTTAAAATATCACTATTGTACTCCCCGACCACTTTCAATCATCGAAAACGCCGTAAAGGCAGTTTTTGCCAAACTATTGCCAAAAAACCCCTTACTCCCCTACAAAACCCAAATTTTTGTATCACAGCAATAGATCTTGGCCCGTTACGACCCAAACCACTCTAACCCAAAATTGGCCGATTTTGCCCCATTTCGACTAATTTTGTCTTAAAAACTTTTTGAATATTTGAAAATACTCGTACCTAGTATTTTGGAATTTCGTACTAGGTACTGGCTGTTACAAAAAAACACCTGTTCCAGTATATACGCTTCATATCTACTAACTATAGCAATTCTTATACAAAAAGCAAACAGATATCAAAATCAAAAACTAACAAAACTTCCATTCAACAAAAATCCATCCATTCGACAAAAATCCATCCATTCAACGAAAATCCCCAACTGAAAACGCATAATAAATCAATTACATAGCATGCGAAATAATCTTCATATTCAATAAATTCGTAGCACCCAGTTAGCCGGACAATGCACGAAAAACAATCTGCGTACAGGTAGCGAAAGACTCGCTACAGCACACCAACGAATGGTAAAAAACTAGCATCACGAAAACCTTATGTAGGAAATACATATTGGCCCAAGCCAAACCAACAGAGCTTATGGCCAATATGTGTACACCCCCTTGGTGTCAGATGGCTACGATTGGTCGATATTGGCCTGCATTCCGATCTGAGTAGGTTTTGGGCACCAACATGCACCAACCAAACGGATTTGACAGGCTGACAATAGACAACTGAAGCTCATCAACTCCGGCCATGGTGTGGACAGTAGCATCTGTCCTCGAATTGGTATGTGGTGGCCCAACCCGAGATGGATTAGCATGGGCCAATATGTATTTGAAGCATTACATATTAAACAGCAATAGCATAGCAAGCTAACATCATATGAAATATGCCCATTGCTAACGTATAGCTCATTGCTAACGTATAGCAACATACCTTAATATCTATTTCATTATGCTTAATGCTGTTGACATTGCTGTTGCTGTTTGTCGTTGTTCGTCGATGTTGTGGTCTGCTTTGCTATATTGCTATTCCAATAGCATGCCAGATAAATAGCATGCTATCAGACTAAACAGCAGCAGGCTGCTATTGCTGTTTGAAAATAGCAGTTGAAAACTAGCAGTCTGCTATTTAGCAACCCATCACTAAACACAAACAAAACCAACTAGTGTGTTTCATTTTAGTTTTTAAGTTAGAATAAGCCAAGTGCTATAAAATACAACAGGAGCAAGATGGCACCGAAGACGGGAATCCTGATTGATAGACTGAGCAAGGGGGAGCTAGTCTATGAGTTGGAGATTCGGGGACAGCCAACCGGTACTGTAGAGGCGATGAGAAAGACGCTTCGCATAGCCATGAGGCCAGAGGCTTCTATGGATACGTCGTTAATTTCCATAAAAGACTATCCGTATACCATGGAGCAGGATCTGGAGGCGGTACAGGAAAAACTCGGGGAGATCCAAGCCTTGATAGTCACATTCCAGGGAACCCCGCAATCGTCAGAATTCTTGAAGATAAAGACGAAGGTAGATTTCGGGATGCGGTGGCTACGCAACGCCCAGCGAGACGGAGATGAGACGAGTGAAGTTGCCCAAAAATTGAGGACTCGTCTAATAATGGCCATGGGGGAACTTCTTGTGAAGGCGGAGGAAGAAGCCGAGAATAGAGAGGCTGATTCCGATCCGGATGGGGACTGTGGGGAAGCACTAAGGGAAAATCGGACCATTGCACCGGAACAAAGGGTGGCGACCCACCTAAACCTTTCTTCTCAACTCTACGGATGACCCCAGTGGTCAACAAGAGGCAGGAGGTATCGAAATGGGGTTTGCGATTGAACGGGCTCTGGGTCGCTGAGTGCGTTCCTCGAGCGAGTTGAAGAACTTCGGGAGGCGAGGGGCGTCTCAACTCGGCAGCTGTTTCAGTCGGTGGTCGAGATTTTCGACGGCAAAGCATTAGTTTGGTATCGTACCAACCGCCCCCGAGTCCACTCGCGGCAAGAACTGGTGGCGGAGATGCGGGCCGAATTCTTACCGCCCGATTACGATGACCGTCTGCTCGCAGAAATTGGGAGGCGCACTCAGGGGCCGGAGGAGTCCATGGGTGTTTACGTTTCGTCTATGGAGGGTTTGTTCAGGAGGCGTGCCGTCACGTGTACTGAGGAGGAAAAATTACGCATTCTGCGAAAGAACATAGCCCCCTTTTACCAGACGCAGTTGGCTCTGACTCCTGTTCAAAGCATCGCAGAGCTGATACGGGTAGGCCGTTCATTGGAGGTAACCAGGGTGTCAGTGGAGGCATATCTACCTCCTCCAACTTGGAAACAACAACGCCTCTTAGAGCCGGATCTGGCATATGTCGGGTGCTGTGAAGGAGGGGCAGTAGCATCAATCGCAAGAAACCCAATACAGTGTTGGCATTGTAAAGGGACGGGGCATACCTCCAGAGAATGTAGAGAACCCCAGAGATATTTCGGCTGTGGGCGAATAGGGGCCAGGAAAATGACGTGTCCAAGTTGCCGGAATTCGCCGAATCGGCAACGGCTTGCGAGAAACCCCAATACTGGGCATCATCGTGAGAGGCCTTCTAACGCGACCACCAAAGTTGACGGACGACTCACGCAGTCGTTGGGAAACGAGCGCGGTGTTCAGTAGACGGCCGCCTGGACTCTAAATCGGAACAAGGAAGGGCCGCACAACTCAATTACCTGTTGGACAGAAGACAGGGGGGCAATCTACCACACCTCAAAGTGGATATTTTAGGTCAAAAGTTATTGGGCCCTCTGGACTCTGGGGTCTCGAATACCGTAGTGGGTGGAGAAGGGTGGAGAAGGGTGGAGAAGGGTGGAGAAGGGTGGATAGAACTGGAAAAATTAGGAGTGGAGCTCCTGGAGACCAATCAGAGGGTTATCCGTTTGGCAAATGATGAGGGATGTCCAATTCGGGGTACGGCAGTCGTTCCGTTTAGGTTAAAGGGGAAGTTGGAATGGTTTAGAGTATTGGTGGTCTCGTCGCTGCCGCAGACGTTGATTCTCGGGTTAGACTTTGTTGGGCAATTGTGGGTAGTAATGCGGTTGAGCGAGGAAAAATGGGAATGCGTGAGTGCTCTGCAGGGGGAAACGGGTGAACAACTTCAGTCACGGAGTCGGCTAACCCGTGAAGAGGAAGAAGCATTGAGTCAGCTACTGGAAGAGGAGTTTCGGCTTATGGGCGAAGGAATTGGCTGCACCAACCGCGTCGAACATGTTATCCGGACCAACGCAGCTCCCATAAAACAACGCTACTATCCGGTGTCTCCAGCAGTACAAAAGCACGTGGACGCTGAATTAAATGACATGCTCGCGCAGGGAATAGTGGAACCGTCGGCAAGCCCTTGGGCTTCGCCAATACTTCTGGTTAAGAAGAAAGACGGGACTTATTGCTTCAGTGTGGATTATCGGAAACTTAACAGCGTCACGGAACACGATGCGTATCCCATCCCCTACGTGTCAGCAACTCTGGATAAATTGAGAGAAGGAAAATACCTGTCTTCGTTGTACGTTAAATCTGCCTATTGGCAAGTGCCCATGGCGGAGGCGTCCAAGAAATACACTGCGCTCACCGTGCCACAGAGGCGCCTGTGCCAGTTCCGCCGTATACCATTCGGCCTGCAAAATGCCCCCGCGACGTGGCAGAGACCTATCGACCAGGTTTTGGGTCCGGACATGGAACCGTACGACTTCACCTACCTGGACGACGTCATAGTGGTGACACAAGACTTCGGTAAACGTCTGGAAGTTCTGCGGGAAGTTTTCCAGCGATTGGGACAGGCGGGTTTAAGAGCGTCAGGGGAGAAATACGAATTTTGCCATCCACAACACAAGTGTCTGGGGTACGTCGTGAATGAGAAGGGTCTGAAAGTAGATCCGGATAAAGTAAAGAGCATGATGGAAATTCCACCACCTACGAACGTGAAGGAAGTGCGACAGTTCCTGGGGATGGTCTCTTGGTACAGGAGGTTCATACCCAATTTTGCCACGTTGATGGCCCCTCTGACGAACCTCTTAAAAAAACACTAGAGATTCCAGTGGACCCAGGAATGTGAAGCAGCCTTCACCCAGGCCAAAGTGAAACTATCCACGGCTCCGATCCTCACCTGTCCGGACTATAATCTGCCCTTCTCCATTCAGACAGATGCCTCAGACCTGGGACTAGGAACGGTACTGTCGCAAAAGCACGAAGATGGCGAGAAGGTTATTTGTTATTTAAGTCGGTCACTATTGAAAGCAGAGCGGAAATACTCAACCACCGAGAAGGACTGCCTAGCGGTCTGCCTAGCGGAGAAACTCAGACCATATGTGGAAGGAGCGAAATTCTCGGTGATTGCCGATCACTATTCCCTAGTGTGGTTGAGTAATTTGAAAGACCCAACCGGACGCTTAGCAAGATGGGCCGTACGTTAACAACAGTATCCGTTCGAGATTCTTCACCATGCAGCTATAACTTCCGAAGGGGACAGGTGGTACGAGCATGAAGCAGAAGGTGCTGAAGGCACCCCAGCGCTCCGCAGATTGGCGGGTAACGGATGGCACCCTGTGGAAGCATCTTCCCGGATGCTATCCGGAGTTGGAGGGAAATGGGGCCTGGAAAAGGGTGATTCCGAAGGAGGAGCGGAAAGTATTGCTGCATCGGTGCCACGATCATCCAGCAGCAGGGCACATGGGAGTAAGTCGGACCCTTAACCGGGTCGCAACCAAATACTACTGGCCTAAGATGTCCGCGGACGTGGCCAGCTACGTCAGGAGGTATAAGATCTGCCAAGCGAACAAAGTGGAAAGAAAAGCTCCAGCGAGGTGTATGGTCTCTCGGAGCAAAGAGCCTCGTCAGTCTTGGGAAATGATATGCATCGATCTGGTAGGGCCTCTACCGAGATCTAATCAAGGGTACACAACTATTCTCACTGTCTTGGATTATGTTAGCAAATTCACGCTACTCTTTCCTTTGCGGCAAGCGACAGCATCAGCTGTGTGTCGTATACTCGAGGAGCAAGCGTTCCTGCTATTTGAAGCCCCAAGGTGGATTGTATGCGACAACGGAGTTCAGTTCAAGGGAAGCCTCCTTCAGCGATTGGCAGGGGAATATGGGACTGAAATCAAGTATACAGCTCTGTATCATCCGCAGGCGAACCCGGCGGCGAGAAGGAATCAAGACATAAAGAGGATGCTGCGATCATACGTGGCCGATAGCCACCGGGACTGGGATAAGAGTCTGGCCAAGATCTCATGCGCATTGCGGACCTACAAGCACGAAGTGACCCGAATTACCCCTTATTTCTTCAACTTTGGTCAGGAGATGGTCATGTTCCATGAGGACAAGGAGCGTCCTGATGGGAATCATGAAGAACTAGAGCCTAAAGCCAGGGCCGCAGAGCTCACAAGGATACGGCAAGAAGTCTGGGAGAGAATGCAGCAAGCGGCACGGAGGAGTACAAATCATTATAACCTTCGGAAACGTGACACAACGTATGAGATAGGTGACCCCGTATGGCGAAGAAACTACTCAATTTCGGATGCGGTGAAATATTATTCCGTAAAACTGGCCTCAGAATACCTCGGACACTTCTGGATCGACAAACGGCTGTCTGGGTGGACTTATCGCTTGCTAAACCGAGAAGGGCATGACGCAGGTGTATCGCACGAATTATGTTAAACCTTTTTGCCCGAACAAAAAAAACAAAGTTTCACGTATTCCGATTTATTAAATCATCAATTAGATACAATGAACTGAACTTAATTCTAGTCTTTACTTCCATTTATAATAAAATTGATTTGCTTAGTTGCTAAAATTACGACATGTGCAGTAAATTGAATAGTGTGCAGTTTTAATTGAATATTGTGCAATGAGAACATGGTGAAATATAATATTGTGCATTGAAATCGTATTGTGCAACTTATTGATAGCTCAGGTGCGACACGTTTTTAGGTGATTGGCATCGGGCATGTATCATTGGCATCGGGCATGTATCAAGGTCAATATTGGTGACATGGTGACATAACTCCTCCCCCCTAAGAGAGCGACATCTGGATGAACTATGGTTCAGCTGGAGCATGATTCTTTTTTCGACATTGGGCGTTTTTGCAGCCTATATACTTGCTGATGATAATGACGGCGCTTAGCAGAATCAAAGAAACTGGAAAAATACAATTCCCAATGTAGCTGGAAATGTTTAATAGTTGGAACTGATCTCCGTCCGGGAATTCATATTTATTCAGTGGGTGTATTTGAATATTCCCTATGATATTAGTGGTATTAATTTCGGTTGATGTTACGGGGAAAACGTCTATGTTGTCCCAGAAGATGCTGCTTTGGCTGCTATAGGTAATCTCGTTTATTGAGATTTCGCACCTTTCAAAGTGTATGAGTGCGGTTCCGGCGATGGTTCGGTTTTAACTTCAGGAATGTTGACTGCGAGAATATAATTTGGCTCAGGTTGTGATATTTCCGGTACTCCTGGCATGGCTTCGTACTGGCAAGATGCTGGCACACCGTTTATGATGTTTGCTATGCATCTGGAATTTCTCGAATGTTGTTGGTTAGTGACTTTCTTGCAATAATAGGTTCCCTCGATTTTCGGGCATTTCTCGTCAAAAAATTGAACACTTTGGGTATTTAGGATGACATAGGGTCTCGTGATGATTTGAGTTTTTTGTTGAGGAAGGGGAATAATATGGAAAAACGGGTAGGTTGTGTTAGATAGGATTGGTATCTGTATATTAAATATGATATTTGAACCATTGTAGTAAGCTTGAAGGTTAAGGAGTTCATAAATATTTTCATCTGATTTAATTTCTACTGTTTGCCTTTGGAGTACCCGAGATATTTCTGTTATTTCTATTGGACTTAAAATTTGTTTGGAAATTATGTTCAATCGGGCGAGTATCACAGCTTCTGCTATGTCGGAGAGGTGATTGTTCAATAAATCTATATTGTAATTAATTTGATTTAGATATTGGACATGAATCATAGACTCATGGTCTCTTCTAATTTGATTCTGTGAGTGTAATAGGTAGTTGTTAATGATTTCGGTCTGATTATTAATATGGTTCGTAATATTATCAAATCGTTCCATCATGAGATTATTCAATTTAGTTTGTTTGAGGACCATCGTGCCTAGGTTGGATTGATTCGACATTAGCTTCTCGATATTTTCATTTATTTTTACAGCGTCGTTTGCGTCCATGTTGCCCGTAATACCTTTTATTATGGAGCCAAGTCCGTTAATTAGTCCTCGTTTTGGTCGAAGTCTGGGGATTATTGTTTGTAGTTTGTGCATCAGTTCCTTTGTTTTTAACTTTGTGACCACTAGTGTGTCCGTTGCCTCGGGTATTTTGTCAAATTTATTTATTGAGTCTATGATGTTTCCAATAGCTTGCTCGTAGTTCTCAAGTCTTACTATGTGTATTAGATTTTGATACGTAATTATGGTTCTACTCATCGCCAGTCGTAACGGTAGAAGTACCTGGTCGTTGTTCAACGTCTGTATTTCTATTCTCTGTCCTTGAGCTGTCAATATTACCCTGAAATTTACGTCTTCGTTTAATTTTTGATTTATGTAGCTTTTGGTTTTTAGTAGTAATTAAGGTAACTTTCATGTCTTTCTTAACTTTATGCTTACTAAATCTAGGAGTGATTTTATTCCGTCTGCACTCTTTTCGATATACGGTTTCATTTTCTTCGAGAACTGGGGGTCTGTTCTATTTTTGTTCAATTTCTCTAAATTATTTTTTACTAACTCATCAATCCTATTTTTGATCTGTGGGTAAATTTGCGATCTGAATTCATTTAGTTTTTTAAGGTAATCATGTTGGTTGTTGTAGGTAAAGTTTTTGTTAAATATGTGTGTTCTGCCTGAGAATATTTCATAGGGAGTAAATTTTGTAGTGGAGTGAATAGCGTTATTGTACGTTATTACAGCTTCATTTAGTATGTCGTCGTGGTCTAAGTCTAAATTTTGTTTCTTCCGTTTTTCTAAAATGATTCGGTACGTCTCGGTAAGGGTAGAGTGCCATCTCTCCACATAGGCATTGCTGCTGGATTGCTGGTATGACGTATAATGTACCCTGATGTTGTATTGTTTGCAGAAGTCCTTGAATATGCTGGACATCATTTCAGTGCCTTGATCTGCAACCAATACTTTAGGGATGCCGTGGAGGCTAATAAAGTTTCGAAGTGATTTTACAATATTAATACTGTTTTTTGTATCTAGCGTATATGCAGCGGCGAATTTTGAGAATCGATCTATGATAGTCAGGATAGATTTACCATTGATTGTATACACGTCCGTATACAAACTGTCTAAAGGTTTGCCAGGGCTTTCAGAGGTCTGGTATTCTATTTTTGGGGGGTTCCTATCGTACTTTTGAGCCTGGCAGGTTTCGCAATTATTTATTATTTTAGTCACCTTTTCCTTAAGATATGGGAAGTAGTAATCTCTTTTGAGGTGTTGGACGGTTTCGATTATACCTCTATGATTACTATTTATATGGTAATCGTTGATTATTTTATCCTGCTCGTCTACATCTGTTATTTCTTTAAGTATTTCCATGCATCGGATCAGCTTAAAGGTTTGGGATCCAGAGAAAAATTTGGAGTAAACAGTTTGGACTATCTTGAAAATGTTATCGGTCGTATAGATTGCGTTAATTTTGTTAGGGGTAAGAAATCTTTTGAAGAGTTCTGTAACATTGTTTTCGTTAAAGTCATGCATACGTATAGTTCGTCTTTGTCTGTTTTTGAATGGCATTTCCAAAGAGGTTTGTGGTGTCCTGGTGGTCTTTTCGAGAATAATCTGAAGAGTGAATTCATTTAAGGGTCGTTCGGAGATCGGTATTCCATCATTTAAATTTTCTTGTGCGGAATGTATGGTTGAACCATCTTCTACCTGCAATGAAGTATTCGCGAATCTTTCGAGGGTTTCGTTGATATTGAGTTCAGCTTGTTCATTGGGTACTGCGCCGGAGGGTTTGATTCTACTTAAGGCGTCTGCATTTGAGTTCAGTCTTCCTTTTTTATAAACCACCTGGTAATCAAACTCCTCTAGTCTTAGGCGCCATCTTACTAGCTTAGAGTTAGGTTCTTTTAGGCTCATAAGGTAAGTCAGTGGCTTGTGGTCAGTTACTATCTGGAATTTTCGCCCAAATAGGTAGGGTCTAAAGTACTTCACGGCCCAAACGATAGCTAATAACTCCTTTTCTATCGTGGAGTAATTAATTTCGGTGTCAGTCAGTGTTCGGCTTGCGTAGCAAATAGGCTTGTCGCTACCTATCGTACCCTGTGATAGTACTGCCCCAATGGCGTAGTTGCTTGCATCCGTGGTTAGGATAAAAGGTTTATGAAAGTCTGGGTATTGCAGTATAGGATCATTCATCAAAAGATTTTAACATGTTTCGAAAGCCTTAATATATTTGTCTGTCAGCTGAACGTACCGACCTTTCTTCAGGCACTCAGTGAGTGGTTTGGTCAGCTTTGCAAAATCTTTGACGAATTTCCGATAATACCCCACCAAGCCAAGGAACGATTTTATTTCTTTCTGGTTTCTGGGGATCGGGAAATCCTTAATTGCCTGCACCTTATCAGGGTTAGGTTTTACGCCATCAGGTGTAACTATATGACCCAAAAAGGCTATCTCTTTATGAAGGAATTCCGACTTGTCCAGCTGTACCTTGAAGTTGGCTTCACGTAGCTTTTTAAATACTTTCCTCAGATTTTCCCCGTGTTCCTGAAGCGATGTCGAGAATATAATAATATCATCTAAATATACCAAACATATCTTCCCTTGGAGCTCTTGGAGTACATTATCCATGACCCTTTGGAATGTGGAGGGGGCATTTTTCAGCCCAAAAGGCATCCGGACATACTCATAATGACCCCCGTCTACGGTGAAAGCTGTTTTTTTGACGTCCTTAGGGTCCATTTCAATCTGATGGAAACCGCTGGCGAGATCTATAGTGGAAAAATATAGACTTTTACCCAGCTTGTCGAGTATGTCGTTTATGTTTGGTAAAGGATAGCGATCGGTCATCGTTTTCTCGTTAAGTTTCCGATAGTCGATGACCAATCTCCATTTTTGTTTCCCGCTTGCATCTCGTTTTTTGGGGACTACCCAAACTGGTGCGCTCCACGGAGAATAACTAGGTTGGATGATCCCTTGATCAAGCATGTCACTAATTTGTTTTTTTACCTCATCTTTATGGACGTATGGGTATCAATAGGACTTAGTATAAACGGGTATATCATCTGTGGTAGGAATATTATGTTTAATTTTGTTCGTGAAACTAAGTTTCTGCCCTTCTCGGAAAAATATATCGTCGTATTCCCGACATATTTTTAGGATTAGTTCTTTTTCCTCTTGGTTTAGGTGGGAAACCCGAATTAATTGGGAAACATCTTGGGGTGTAATGATGCAATCCACTTCGGGGGTGCAGTCTATGTTGAAATTATGCACTTCATCGAATTTCGCAGGAGAAAATTCAGAAACTTTTAATGGTTGTTCCAGAAAAAGCAATTTATCGTCATTGGTTTGGTTTGTTACGGCTAGAAGGCTAAACCAGTCCTTTGCTTTGTATATTCCTTCCAAGATGTGTAGTCCAGGTGCGATTTCAATATTTGGTATGAATACATCTCCCTCACAAGTGTCAACTGGTAGCTTCACAATATATTTTGACTTAGCGGGTACAGTGTATTTATTTGAAATAATATTAGGTTTGAAATTTAGGGGAATAATAGCATGGTTAGTGGTCAATATTTTGTTGGCTAGATCAACTCTAGCTTGTAGCTTTGTTAATGCGTCCAAGCCTAGTAACCCATCGAAGTATTGGTGAAATTTAAAAAGCAAAAATTTGATATATCCTGGTTGCCTGAATTCATGAAAATTTGGAAGAGTTACCTGCTTATCTAAAGTGTGTTGGTTTAAGACAGTATTAATGATGACGGGTTTTGTAATTTCTACATCGCTTGGATGAACGAACTCGGGGTTAACAAATGAAGTTGATGCTCCCGTGTCGATTAAGAATTTTAAATCACGACCAAATGGGGAAGATATTTTTATGTATGGGAGATTAGACCCGTGTATATTAATATCTATGTATCCTGTTGGACTACTGAGGCTTTTAGCGGAAAATTTTCATAATCTATTTCATGGATGTTAGCCTCTGATTGCACGTTTTCTGTATCGTGAAAGTTTGTGTCATTTGGCTGAACGTGTTGGAGTGGGTGCATCGTGTTCCGTCCGTAGCTCATTTCGGTGTCTTGAACATTGTCGACTATTTCTGGTTGTCCGTAGTAGTAGTATTCGTCCAGGTCCTGTCTGTAAGTTTCGTTGGGTCCCGGTTGAAAATACGTGTTATTACTACTGTTTGCAGGGTAAGGTTCTATTTGGTTAACGTTGTGTAATTCTTTGACGGTAAATCTTGGGGGTCCCGTAGAACGGAAAAAATTATTGCTCTGTGGGTGGTGAAATTGAGGTTGCCTGTTACGCAAATGCGTGTTACCAGAACTAGTGTCCATCGGCTCTGGTCTTGGTAACGCTGGACGTTGTGAAAGAAAACCGTTGTTATTTGAGTTGAAAGTAGGAGTCGAGAGTCGAGTAGAAGGATTCCTTTGTTGGAATATATTTTGAGATTGAAAGGGTTGTGTTGGTCGAACCATTTGTTGGAATGAATTTTGAAATTGAAAGGGTTGGTTTGGCCGAATCAGCGTTCGGGGTTGCTGAAAAATTGATTGGTTAGGGAAAACCATGGGTTGTTGTGGACGAAAAATCGATAATGCATTGTTATTATTATTGAATGGACTCTTTGGTGTTTTCTTAAGTATGTTTGAACTTTCGTGTTTAGCGTAAAAGATGTTTTGTTCCCGTATGCAATAAGCAAAAGCGGTTGCCAAGGAATCGGGTTTCATGGCTCTTATTGTGGCCCCAAGGGGTTCACGAAGTCCCGTCAAGAATGTGTTCAAGCACATCTCTGAATATAAGTCCCGTTTTGCTTTAATGACATTTTCGTCGGATTCGTGAATTAAAACATGATTAACCATTGTAGACAAAAGTTCAATTATCTCACTGTAATACTTTTCCACGGTTTTGTCGTTTTGCTTTGTATTGTGCAAATCCCTTATTAATGAGGTTTCATTCCTCTTATCACTGTAGTGAAGGATCAGATTTGTTTTGATTTCACTCCAGTCCAATGAAGTTCCATACATGTTCAAAACTTCATTCGCAGGACCTTCAATCTTGTTGCGTATAGCACGTAATAGTACCCTGCTGTATGCAGGTGAAGTGGTGCCAATAAGTGAAAGAATTTCTTCCACATTATCGATGAAATCCCTCAACAGTCTGGGATTGCCATTGAATTTCGGCAAGTCCTTAACTGCGTCAGGGACTCTGAGAGCATTAAAAATATCACTGACGGTAGCCGCGGTAGCCATTGCCGAATCAATTTCTTGGGAATTATCGGACCGATTTGATAAATTTTCACAATTTAGCACTTCACTTTCACCACTATCACTTGATTCTTCCAATATCACTTCCAAATTATTTCTTAAATCTTCTAAAGTATCGGTTAAAGGTATGATTCTTAAATTTTGCCTATTTCTAAATTTTGGATATGGTCTTAGTCTAGGTTTTTTGTTCAAATATGGCATAAATATATATATATGTTGAGTGTTTAGTATGAAAGGAAAGGAACGTGTTCAAATTTATATGACTTACATGCAAACTATGGCTATCGAGTTCATTGCAGCTTCCAGGATGCTTTTCCGGTATTCCATTCGATAACCCTTCGATGGCGATGACCGTCTTCCTGATACGATTTTTCTCGTGAATAGTTGAAATCTTAGTTTAACTGCTGGTTCTCCTTTGTTGCACTAACGGGGATAATATTCTCGGTACAAAACAAAGTTTTTCACACTACGGTTCGTTCTTTTCGCGTATACCACCGAAAAATTTATTCAACGCGTAGAGCAAAGATCCGCACGACTGCGCCAATTATGTAAAACCTTTTTGCCCGAACAAAAAAAAACAAAGTTTCACGTATTCCGATTTATTAAATCATCAATTAGATACAATGAACTGAACTTAATTCTAGTCTTTACTTCCATTTATAATAAAATTGATTTGCTTAGTTGCTAAAATTACGACATGTGCAGTAAATTGAATAGTGTGCAGTTTTAATTGAATATTGTGCAATGAGAACATGGTGAAATATAATATTGTGCATTGAAATCGTATTGTGCAACTTATTGATAGCTCAGGTGCGACACGTTTTTAGGTGATTGGCATCGGGCATGTATCATTGGCATCGGGCATGTATCAAGGTCAATATTGGTGACATGGTGACATAACTCACGCGAAAAATTTAAAACCTTACGTTGAATAGGCAGCCACCGGATGACCCGGTACTAGAGAAAATCCTGAATCCAAATCTGTATATATATATACCTAAAGCTAACATCAGTTTTATAGAAAACAATCGAACGTATTAATCTTAAGTCTAGAAGTTAAGCTTTATATATGGCATGCAGAAATGTACTTTATTCTTAGGGTACGGACAAGACGGAGCGACGAGAGCGTCGCGAGCGTCGAAATCGGTCACATACTTCCAAATGGAAGTGGCCATGTCGAAGCTGCGATCAAAGAGTGGATATTTGATAGTAGCAACGACATCGATTCGAATCGATTTCGTTGCTCGACTGCTCGGTGCAGTAATGTATTTTGTTGTTGCAAAATGTGGTTCGATGACATACAGTAACTAGACGAATTGCGTTGATGGGTTTTTCTCGAAAATTTGGGTACATATGTTTTATTTATTTTGGGTACATATGATCCAACGGTGAGGTTTTTAGCAGCGATCAGAATAGTCTATTGATTTCTAATGTGGCATTTGGGTGCATGATGAACCTGGAAAATTTTATCACCGCGGTTTTTGTACGAAAGTCTTTGTGGGATCAAACAGATCCCAATCATTATAATAGATGTGTTTTAGATAATTTTTGGAGTGAAATTGAGAAAGAGTTTGACGTTTCAAGTAAGCTATGGTTTTGTTTCATAATTTGGTAACAAAAAACTGAAAGTGGATGCATATGTAAATATATTTTATTTTGAATTATTGGTGTTTCCCTCGAAACTTTTGTTCGTATGGAAAAATATGTTTGAACAAATGTCAAATTATGTGATTGACGATTCGAGAATACAATATTTATATTAATTTCATTTTTTGCAGAAAATATGGCCAGAAACAAATGGAAAAGCCTACGGGATAAATTTCGAAAAGTTTAGGCACAAATTCTAGATAAACGATCTGGAGATGCAGGTGTGGGTATGCCAAAACCACAATCATGGCCATATTATGAAAGCCTGTTGTTTCTTAAAGACCAATTTACTCCACCAAGGTCATCCGGCAATATTGAATCGATGTCGACCTTGGATGAGCTTGAAGAGGATGCAATGGCGAAGAGCAATGATGAGGCTGATTGCACTGACGATCTTTCAAATGTTTCTCTTGTGCTTCCGCCAAATAAAAGCTCTTCAGAGGGCTCACAAAACAGATTGTCGACGAGTAATTTTGCGAGCAGCGGTGAAATAAAAAAAAGAAATAGGCAGAGCGATATCGTGGTGCAAAAACTAATTGACATTGAAAAAGAAAAAATTGAATACTTGCACGAAAAAAAACAAAAAAAAACTATAAAAGATGATGACATGTCTTTCTTTGAAAGTCTTCTGTCTTAAACGATTTTCACACATGGACAAGATGGCTTTTAGAATTCATGTCATGCAAATTATACAACAAATGATGCCAAGAATCAATGACAGAGTTTCTGGCCATGGTGCACCTCAGACAGCAACTCATGCAGATATGACGGATATTTTCTCTGGGAATGATACAAATCAGTGTGCTTCAGCAAGTGCATGGGAACAGCGAAACTTGTACTAACATATTAATGTGATAAAAAAATCAAAAAAAGGAATGTCTTGAATTTCATTTGTTTATTTGGTTACTTTTCGCGAGGATTTAATAAAAAATTATGTAAATGAATTTATTCTTTAAAATACAAATTCCTACTCCTTATTTTCAACTTGAAATTCTCTGCTGATTAAAAAACATTAAAAATGAAAAAAAAAAAAATTTATTCATATGTAATGAAGAAACAAACTGTATGAGATCAGAAATATCAATCAGTCTTCATTGGATTGGATGATTACATAAATAATTAGCAAATAGATCTCTGACATGTTGGGCGCTGGTTGACGGTCGGCCAGAGTTGACTGGATTCTGGGTTTCCGGGAACATCTGAATATCATTCAAATTATGATTTACTCCTTCTTTGTCTATGATTGTATTGTGTAAAAGGCAAATACATTTTATTACATTGTCCGCTGTTTCGGCAGAAGTCTCAATGCATTTTGAAGCTATTCACCATTTAGAATACAGGATACCAAATGCACACTCAACAGTTTTTCTGGCTCGGGATAATCTTTTATTAAAATATTCTTTTTCTGAGTTAAGCTCCTTTCTGCTATATGGTTTCAGCAGATTTCTCAAAAGTGGATAAGCTTCATCTGCTATAAAAACATTTGGTGCGGTCAAAGATGTAGAAGGTAGACAGTTTTCTTTTGGAATGTGCAATTTGTTGGTTTGAATCATATGAAGCATGTTCGATGTCCTGAACGTTCCTCCATCACTTTGTTTCCCGTAGGCCCCAAAATCAATAAAAATGGATTTGTTATGAGCATCAACAACTCCTTGAAGAACGATGGAAAAAAAAGCTTTTGTAATTGTAATACATGGAACCGGAGTGCTCAGGACAATTGAAACGAAAATGGCGTGAATCTATTGCTCCGATGCAGTGTGGAAAATCCCACAAATCATAAAAATCTCCAGCAATTTTCGTAAAATCTTGTTCCGAAGGCAGTTTCATATGCACGACATGAAGTGTATCCCACAATATTTCCATAGTTTCTTTGATTACAACTGCTACAGTGGTTTTCCCCATACGGAAACAAAATGCTAGCCCTCTGAAAGAAAGCCCTGTAGACAAATACCTGAAAAATATGACAGATCTTACAATATTCTAACAAATGTGCTAAGAATCATTATAAAAGGCCTCAGGGTAGGTTTACAAAACTAACGAAACATTCACGGACATCGATTTGAGCAAGACTTTTAACAAACCAAAAATATACGCTTGTACACCATACTGTGGTGCTACGCATTTTTCATCTCGGGTTTATGTCATTAAATTATCCAAAGAAATTTGTTTGCTATGATATTATCATCTAGTATATATATATATATATATATATATATATATATATATATATATATATATATATATATATATATATATATATATATATATATATATATATATACATATGTATACACAATATATTTAATATATAAAGATATTTGAATTTTCGCTCAAAGTTAATCAAAATATTTCTATTTCGATTAGTTGATTTTAGCTGATGAAATGCATAAAGGGAATTGGGCGAGTTTTATTAATTTACTTACCTTATTGTTATCATAAGTCAATTGGCCTTGCGTGGCAGTTTTGCACCCTCTTCTGCATTTCTTCACAAACCATTTATTTGATGTAATCAAATGTTTCTATAGACATTCGCATGTAATCAAAAAAACGAACAGGATGCGATCTTAAGTCTGCATAAAAGTGATGGTATTCTCCGCATTCTGGTCGTCTCCTATTTATAGGGTGACAGGAATATTTTCGCCACTGCAAAGTCTTAAAGTAACACAACTTCGCGGTATTGCTTTCAAGGCAGAAGAACTCTTCATCCGACTCTGCAGAAATCATCGTTTCGACTGCCACTGTAAAATTTCGTTTACAATTTTGCGTCTCGTCGCGTCTACATGAACACAATTCAATGAGCTGTTCCATGCTGGACTCGACGCTATGCTCGACTCGACGCTATAGCAGTGCTGCCAGATAGGCGCTGTGGCTTACCCCCAGACAATTCTTATTTATCCCTGAAAATACCCTAAGTAGCCAAAGTGACGTCATTTCCGGGAAATTTTTCGAGATTCTCAAAAACCAGGTTGTTTAAATATAAATTTTTGTATGTGTAAGACTTTCGTCATATGAAGCAAACTTTTTTAAGGTGAGGTGAAACTTTCCCCCACTCATCCTTATCTTTTGGGACTAATTTTTTCCTGGGTGTGTTAAGTTTTCAATCAGAAAAAATTAGTTCCCAAAGGTTTATTATCGACAGAGTCGCGAGAGACAGTTAGACAGTACCATGGGCATATTTCATCAGTTGATTAATTAATAAGTGAGCTTGGAGAAACGAATATGACTTATTCCGATATTTTGGGATATCCCCGTGTTAAATGCAATGCACATCAAACAATGATAGAGCGAGGGCGGTTAAATGATCCCATTATGGATTTGATGACAGCGTATTGTAAATAGTACCTACGAAAAAGTGAATAGGTCACTCAGCTGAATAGATAGAGACATAGGGTACGGCAATCGCGGCCTCTGTCGTCAATCGGTAAGGTAGAAATATCAATTTTGAAACAGCATCACCAATATCCGCTTATTGGTATGATGAAAGATTGATATTTTATATTTTCTTATATCAGAAAAAGGTGGACATGACGTATTTCGAAATTATTATTTATCGAAACAACTGTTCCGGAAAAATGCATTATCAAGTTTCAGAACACCCTAAACAAAACCCTGAATTTTTTTTCCCCCTGTTTGTCCCCTGAAGTCTTTAAAATATCCCTAAATCTAGGGTTAAAATCCCTAATATGGCAGCACTGCGCTATAGGCCAAGATTCAATCAACGCGAATGCGAAATGCGAATCGCATTTTTTGACAGGAGCACGCAAACGAATCGCATTTGAAGAACCAATCGGTGCGATTCGCATTCGCGTCAAAGCTGCCAACTGGAAAATATGTAGAGTGAGTGAGGTATTTGAATTCGTTAATGGTTGTAGGATACGGTGCCATTTCCGAATATTGTGCAATTAATTGAACTTACTTTGTTTCAAACCTGAAAATACTCTGTTTGTTGCGAATTAAAAATACATTACATCCAAGAAAAATACATGACCAAAATGTTGACTGGCGTATTGTTGCTATAAGCAGATGCAACACTACCGAACTCTGAGGGAAGCTCTCCAAATTACTTATTAATAAATCAAAAAGTAATTGAATAGTATTCGGTAAACAAAGTCACAAAATATTAAAGTTATTACATAACGTAAAATTATTCAAACTCCCTGATCTGTAAAGCAGACTGCGAAAACCATATGTACTGTAATGTTTCCATGTTGATTGACGTGGGTATGAACTATCAGACAACAAACTAATTTTTTTCTCTTCCTTAATGAATGTGTCACGAAAATTTCAAAACCAAAAATTTGAGATTATAGACATATTTTAATAAATATATTTTGACAACTACCTAACACAAAAATAGTCATCAACAATTTTTCCCACCCACTACTTTTTACGAACAAAATGAAACCATCTCCTGCCAGTTGAAACAGTTTTTTATTCAAATCTTTCTGCGAAATTAAATGGCATTTCTTAACTAAGTTACTGCGCTACAAAACCTATTGCGAACAATATCCAATCGTGAAATCTACTTATTTTCACATGAAAACCAATAATCCCTATTTTCTTTCAAACCAACCGCCACCATAAATTTTTTTACCCAAGACCCAACTTACTATTATATGACATACATGATGTCAAAGATGTACATTTTCTTTTCGTGCAATTGGCCATTCTGACAATTCGTGCGACTATTTTGCTCTTTGCTCAAACTAGTCGCAGTCGCAAGTTCGTGCGAATTCGCATTCGTCGTGAATGGTTCTATTCGCTGCGTCTTGCATATGTTTTCCTTATGCTCAAACCGTTCGCATTCGCATTCGCGTTGATTGAATCTTGGCCTTATGCTCGACTCGACGCTCTCGTCGCTCCTTCTGGTCCGTACCCATGATACAAGAAACACTAGAGATAGCGACACTAGAGTGACCATTTTATTCTCTCTCTGCGCATGACGTCACCGGGAGAGTTCGTCGCGCGGCATGTTCACATGCATTGGTGTAAAATGTATGGGCGCTGGCGTAATTCATTTAAACAATCCGTAATTAAAACATGTTTGCATACATTCTTGTACATAAAATCGTCACTTAAGGAATCATAATATGTACAGTTAAATTATGTGCTTAGTAGTACATGTAAAATGTATGCACAATTTATGCAAAATATGATTAAAGTATATTTCAAAAAATGTAGATTTGAAACAAAACGCATTGTTTGTACATTTGAGAAAGTCCAAATTCACTCTTCGAGATGTGGCTAAACAACAATATTATTGTAAATAAGACAATTTAATGATGCTTTTGATGATTTCAACTTCAAAAAATAGGTTTTACTCATTTTAATTAATTTTATTTTCAATACAAAAACTCCATTGCTAGTTTAAGACTCCTCTAGGGTGAAATCAGGGAAATACCTTGCTAAGTATATATGAAATATTTGAGCTGAGAAATGAAGGACGTCCAATATGACGGATTGAATAACCCAAACTATGATTGGAGTACTTTACGTGGCTCACATAGCTCAAAAAGTGTTGGTCGGTCTATAAATAGCAATTCATTTTTATATCTCTGGGGTTTTTTTGAAGTGCCTAAATTTTAAGTTTGAAAACTGGAATACTTCTAACTCCTTTTGGATTGTGGGATTTTCATCTCCTGAATTAATAACAATTATATGGATTGAAAATCCACATGAATTTACAACATTTGTTAAATTAGCAGTCCCTTATTTTGTGGTTCTACATAGAAAGGCATAATATTTTGGTCGCTGGCAGGTTTCGAACAAGCCTTGAATCACATAATTTTCTGATGGAGTCAATTGTCATCTCATTGAATGAGAAAACAGATACCTTCAGAATGCAGCTGAGTTCAGACCTCCACATAATTTTTATCGCCGTAAGAAGAAACCCTGATTGTATTTGGGTTTTCTAGCATCATCTTGAAGAGCTGTTATTGAAGAATTTGGAAAAGCTATTAGCACATAATCTTTCAGCTCATAGACTTAATTTGCGCTAGCTAATTTGTTTCCATTTTCTAATTTTAAATGAAAGATGAGAATTGCATTTTAATTCTTTGAATTTTTAGATTGCGATTTACAATCAGGATCAGTGCTGTCGTTTTACTGCAATTGCAGCATATCTGCTGTAATTTGATGCAGTTCACTGCAACATTGCTTTTGCGTTTCATCTATTACATTTTACGAAATTTGCTACTTGTTTAATCTAGCTAGCATATTTAGTAAGTTAGCTTCGCTCTGTTTAGTTATATATGCAACCGCTAGCCATTTTGAACTAAGAATGAAAAGGAATTTCCTCAATTCTTAATCCTGGAGATATAACTGTATATTGTAATTTATTTTCTTTAATATGGAAAAACTGATATTAACAATAATATGTATTTTTCACCAAACGACTAAACTCGAATCTGATATCTTTAAAAAAAATTATACATCTTTTATTAAATATGATTTGTTATTGCTATTTCAAATAGCAATAGTTGTATTTTCAATGCATGTAAGGAGACTTATATGTGTACACATATGTATATACCTATAGAAGAATCAATTTACTGCAATTTAGAGCAATCTGCTGCAACTTCGGAGTTTTATGTACTGCACAAAGAAACACTAAAACGGCAGCACTGCTCAGGATCATCATTGACTAACCTTTCCTTCAAATATATCCAGAGAAGACTATCAAGCATTTCGTGTTTCAAATCCTGAACTTAATGTTCTTTCGGGAAATATTTCAAAAGCAATCATGCAATAAACAAGTTCCGATCCTTTTACACATCACAAAAATTTGATCTGTTGGATACATATAAAATAGTTTTTTCTTCTGCCACAGTATTCTTCTTTTGACTTTCAGTACAACAATAACACACAAATTACATTGATTTTTTTCATTTTTCACGTATATACTCCTGTAAATAAAGTCTACTATGATCTAAATAAGCTCATTGATAGTTTATAATATTAAAACAATGCTGTAAAAGAAAACCATAAACCATTTTTCATGCATTTATTTGTATTCCAATACAATTTAATGCATTCATTCATGAACCGAACTCTCCCGGTGACGTCACGCACAAGCAGCGAGCCGAGAGAGACATGCGCGTGTCGTAATCTTATAGTTCTTTGATTCATGGGTACGGACCATGATACAAGAAACACTAGAGATAGCGACACTAGAGTGACCATTTTATTCTCTCTCTGCGCATGACGTCACCCGGAGAGTTCGTCGCGCGGCATGTTCACAAGCATTGGTGTAAAATGTATGGGCGCTGGCGTAACTCATTTAAACAATCCGTGATTAAAACATGTTTGCATACATTCTTGTACATAAAATCGTCAATTAAGGAATCATAATATGTACAATTAAATTATGTGCTTAGTAATAAATGTAAAATGTATGTACAATTTATGCATAATATGATAAAAGTATATTTCAAAAGTAGTAATACGACCACATAACTAAATCTATGATGTAGATTTGGAACAAAACGTAGGTATATTGTCAGTAAATTTGAGAAAGTCTAAGTTCACTCTTCGGGATGTAAGTAAACAGCAATATTATTGTAAATAATACAATTTAATAATGCTTTTGATGATTTCAGCTTAAAAAAAATTGTTTTTATTCATTTTAATTAATTTTATTTTCAATACAAAAACTCTATTGCTTGTTTTAGACTTCTCTGGAGAAATATCAAGGAAAAACCTTACTAAATATATATGAAATAGATGAACTGAAAAATGGAGGACTTCCAATATGACGGATTGAATAGCCCAACCTATCACTGGAGTACTTTACGTGACTCACATAGCTCAAAAAATTTTGGTCGCTCTATAAAAAGCAATGCATTTTTATATCTCTGGGGGTTTTTTTTGAAGTGCCTTAATTTTGAGTTTGAAAACTGGGACGTGGATTGTGGGACTTTAACCTCTTGAATCACTAAAAATTGTATGGATTAAAAATCCTCATGAATTAACAACATTTGTTAAATTAGCAGTCCCTTATTTTGTGATTCTACCTTGCAAAGCATAATATTTTGGTCGCTTGCAGCTTTCGAACAAGCTTTGAATCACATAATTTTCTGATCGAGTCAATTTTCATCTCATTGAATGAGAAAACAGATACATTCACAATACAGCTGAGTTCCGGCCTCCACATAATTTTTTTCACCGTAATAAGAAACTCTGATTGTATTTGGACTTCCTAGAACCGTCTTGAAGAACTGTTATTGAAGAATTTGGAAAAGCTGTTAGCACATAATCTTTCAGTTCATAGACTTAATTTACGCTGGCTGATTTGTTTCCATTTTACAATAGAGTTATCTTTTCTAATTTTAAGTGAAAGATGGGAATTGCATTGTTCTTCTTTGAACTTTTAGACTGAAATTTACAGTCAGGATCATCATTGAAACTTCAAATCTAACGTGAGAAGTCTTAACATTTGCATATGTAGATACATATAAAATAGTTTTTTCCTCCGCCACAGTATTCTTCTTTTGACTTTCAGTACAGCAATAACACAAAAAATAAACTGCATTTTTTTCATTTTTCACACATATACTTCCATAAATAAAATCTACTATGATCTAAATAAGCTCATTGATAGTTTATAATATCAAAACAATGCTGCAAAAGAAAACCATAAACAATTTTTTATACATTTATTTGTATTCCATCACAATTTAATGCATTCATTCATGAACCGAACTCTCCCGGTGACGTCACGCACAAGCAGCGAGCTGAGAGAGACATGCGCGTGTCGTAATCTTATAGTTCTTTGATTCATGGGTACGGACCATGAATCAAAGAACTATAAGATTACGACACGCGCATGTCTCTCTCGGCTCGCTGCTTGTGCGTGACGTCACCGGGAGAGTTCGGTTCATGAATGAATGCATTAAATTGTATTGGAATACAAATAAATGCATGAAAAATGGTTTATGGTTTTCGTTTGCAGCATTGTTTTAATATTATAAACTATCAATGAGCTTATTTAGATCATAGTAGATTTTATTTATAGGAGTATATATGTGAAAAATGAAAAAATGCAATGTAATTTGTGTGTTATTGCTGTACTGAAAGTCAAAAGAAGAATACTGTGGCAGAAGAAAAAACTATTTTATATGTATCCAACAGATCAAATTTTTGTGATGTGTAAAAGGAGCGAAAAGGTATCGGAACTTGTCTATTGCATGATTTTTTTTTAAATATTTCCCGAAAGAACATTAAGTTCAGGATTTGAAACACGAAATGCTTGATAGTCTTCTCTGGATATATTTGAAGGAAAAATTAGTCAATGATGATCCTGAGCAGTTCTGTCGTTTTAGTGTTTCTTTGTGCAGTAAATACAACTCCGAAGTTGCAGCAGATTGCTCTAAATTGCAGTAGATTGATTCTTCTATAGGTATATACATATGTGTAGACATATAAGTCTTCTTACATGCATTTAAAATACAACTATTGCTATTTCAAATAGCAATAACAAACCATATTCAACAAAAGATGTATAATTTTTTTTTAAAGATATCAGATTCGAGTTTAGTCGTTTGGTGAAAAATACATATTAAACAAAATAAATTACAATATACAGTTGTATCTCCCGGATTAAGAATTGGGGAAATTCCTATTCATTCTTAGTTCAAAATGGCTAGCGGTTGCATATATAACTAAACAGAGCGAAACTAACTTACTTAATATGCTAGCTAGATTAAACAAGTAGCAAATTTCGTAAAATGTAATAGATGAAACGCAAATGCAATGTTGCAGTGAACTGTATCAAATTACAGCAGATATGCTGCAATTGCAGTAAAACGACAGCACTGATCTTGAGTATAAATCGCAGTCTAAAAATTCAAAGAAGGAAAATGCAATTCTCATCTTTCATTTAAAATTAGAAAAGATAATTGTATTGTAAAATGGAAACAAATTAGCTAGCGCAAATTAAGTCTATGAGCTGAAAGATTATGTGCTAATAGCTTTTCCAAATTCTTAAATAACAGCTCTTCAAGATGATGCTAGAAAGCCCAAAAACAATCAGGGTTTCTTATTACGGCGATAAAAATTATGTGGAGGTTTGAACTCAGCTGCATTCTGAAGGTATCTGTTTTCTAATTCAATGAGATGAAAATTGACTCCATCAGAAAATTTTGTGATTCAAGGCTTGTTCGAAACCTACCAGCGACCAAAATATTATGCCTTTCTATGTAGAACCACAAAATAAGGGACTGCTAATTTAACAAATGTTGTAAATTCATGTGGATTTTCAATCCATACAATTGTTATTGATTCAGGAGATGAAAATCCCACAATCCAAAAGGAGTTAGAAGTATTCCAGTTTTCAAACTTAAAATTTAGTCAGTTCAAAAAAACCCCAGAGATATAAAATTAATTGCTATTTATAGACCGACCAACATTTTTTGAGCTATGTGAGCCACGTAAAGTACTCCAATCATAGTTTGGGTTATTCAATCCGTCATATTGGACGTCCTTCATTTCATATATACTTAGTAAGGTATTTCCCAGATTTCGCCCTAGAGGAGTCTTAAACTAGCAATGGAGTTTTTGTATTGAAAACAAAATTATTTAAAATGAGTAAAACCTATTTTTTGAAGTTGAAATCATCAAAATCATCATTAAATTGTGTTCTTTATAATAATATTGTTGTTTAGCCACATCTCGAAGATTGAACTTTGACTTTCTCAAATGTACAAACAATGCGTTTTGTTCCAAATCTACATCTTTTGAAATATACTTTAATCATATTTTGCATAAATTGTGCATACATTTTACATGTACTACTAAGCACATAATTTAAATGTACATATTATGATTCCTTAAATGACGATTTTATGTACAAGAATGTATGCAAACATGTTTTAATTATCGATTGTTTAAATGAATTACGCCAGCGCCCATACATTTTACACCAATGCATGTGAACATGCCGCGCGACGAACTCTCCCCGTGACGTCATGCGCAGAGAGAGAATAAAATGGTCACTCTATAGTGTCGTTATCTCTAGTGTTTCTTGTATCATGGTCCGTACCCTTGTACCTCATTTGTCATGATTCCTCAGTGTATCATTATACCACTTCAAACAAATCCATTTGCCAGTTCCGGCACCTTCGTTTTGGTTGGTCTTTCTAGATGGTTTTCTTTCTTTCCTTCTCTTGATGGCGCGGCCTGCCCCCTCCTGGGCGTTAGAATTGCTTTATGGGGCTTAGGACTACCCGACTGGTCGGACGATTTCGATAGTGAAGCTAAAATATAAATTTGAAGTATTCCATTAGTCTCAGAATGTGGTCAGGGTTACTAATGGAAAAGAGGAATTTTAGTAGAAAGAGGAAGGTCGCATGTGATGAGATAGAAAGTCAGGAGATGTCTAGGAAAGATATAGAAAGGTACATGGCATAGAGAACTTGCAGGATCACACTATCAATAGAAATTAGGAGGGTCATTAGATTACTATTAGGATTAGTCTTAACATTTCTTCGAATTAATAACGTTAGAATGGGTATTAGAATTGATATTGCAATTGGGATTACAATTGGAATTAGAATTCGGTATAAGAATTGGTAGTGGAATTTGAATTGGTATTAGAGTTAGGATTAGAATGGGTATTAGAATTGGTATTAGAATTGGTATTAAAATTGGAATAAGAATTGGAATTAGAATTGGTATTAGAGTTGGTATTAGAGTTGGTATCAGAATTGGTACTGCAATTGAGATAACAATTGGAATTAGAATTGGTATTAGAATTGGTATTAGAAATGGGATTAGGATTGATATTAGAATTGGTATTAGACTTGGTATTAGAACTTGTATTAGAATTGGTATTGGACTTGGTATTAGAATTGGTATTAGAATGGGTATAAGAGTTGGTATTAGAATTGAAATTAGAATTAGTATTAGAATTGGTATTGGAATTAGTATTAGACTTGGGATTAGAATTAGTATTAGAACTGGGCTTGGAATTGGGATTAAAATTGGGATTAGGATTGGTATTAAGATTGTGAATAGACTTAGTATAAGAATTAATCAGGCACTCAAAATAGTCTAATAATATATCGAATAGTTCAAAATTAAATTAAAAGTGAGAATTAGTAGCGCGAAAATCGGACTATGTTCAGATTTGAATCTGGATTTCGAATTACTGGCACGAAACTCGGATTATAATTAGATCCTACACTAGGAGTATCGTTGCATTTGATGTAGGACGAGAAGCCCGTCTAGCGGGGCATAATAGAAAAATATCGTTCGATTTAAAATTAGTTCTGGAGGCGATTAGGAATAACCTGCGGAAATAAACAATAGACTAAGGAGAATCGGGACTAGGTCAGAATTGGGACTAGTTCGGAATTGGGACTGTAGGTTGGGATAGGAATTACTCCCACAGGACAATTGAAAAAAGTTCAAATCTAGAGATAGCTAGTAGTACCGGGGGCAGTCTCAGAACGCGGAAGATCGTAGCGAGAGTAAGTAAACGCGGGGTCGGTACGCGTGAACGAATTTCCGGAGAATCCTTTTCTGGTAAGGGGGAGCGTTTACTTGGTAACAAATTGGTAACAAATACGCGTCACTCTTCTAACAACGCTCGGCAGGGATCACGCGAGAGTAGATGCGATGTAAGACATAACCCGAATCGTTTCAGGAAAAAAAAGGAGCAACCCTTTTCCCGTGAAAAAGGATGCTCCCATATAGCTCTTGTTTAGTTCGCGAAAACCACCACTCAGTCTATCAGGTAACAGAATGTAACCACCACCACCAAGTAGGGCTAATAGCCGTCGCAAAACGTCAAATTGGGGAACGATCCACAACGCCCCACAAAGTCTCGACTACACGAGAATTCCGGTGGTTAACACGTAGAGTATGTGGTGAAAAGATTCGGAACTTGGGTCACACGCGCAAAGCGTTCTTTGAACCCGAGCAACGGAGGCTGAGGAAAAACCGGTGGCCAGAGGTTTGATGCTGGAGCAACCTCCTCTAGATCTTTTTTTTTTTGGAATTTGAAAGCGGAGCGTGCAGACGACTCAATTGGAATGTTTTGAAAATCTCAGGTGCGTACGACGAGAAGTGAAAATCGATCTTTGCTTTTTTTGGAATTTGAAAGCGGAGCGTGCAGACGACTCAATTGGAATTTTTTCAAAATCTCAGGTGCGTACGACGAGAAGTGAACATCGATCTTTGCTTTTTTTTTGGAATTTGAAAGCGGAGCGTGCAGACGATTCAATTGGAGTTTTTTCAAAATCTCAGGTGCGTACGACGAGAAGTGAAAATCGATCTCTGTTCTTTTTGGAATTTGAAAGCGGAGCGTGCAGACGATTCATTTGGAATTTTTTTGAAAATCTCGGGTGCATACGGCGAGCAGTGAAAATCGATCTTACTTTTTGAATTGAAGCGAAAGGTTAGTGTAAAAATTTAATTTTCTTTAACTTTGTAAGAAGCCGGCGAGTAATTATTGCTGTTCAAAATTTAGTGTATAAGTTCGAAATTTTGTTGAGAGACATAAGTCAATTATAAGTTCATTTGTTCAGACTGAGTGGTGGTGTAGAAGTGAAGAATAAGCGAACGTAGAGATTTTATAATGAATAAGCAAACGTGTAGAGATTTTATAATGAATAAGGGAATATAGAGATATTATAAAGAATAAGCGATCGTAGAGATTTGATAATGAATAAGCGAACGAATTGATTTTGGTAATGAATTCCACTGTGTTATTTTGAAGGGAACATAAAGGAAAAAGGTGAAAAAGAAGTAAATTGTGAATAAGTCGGTGTAAATGGCAAACGGAGAAAGTGTTGATTCGGGCTACTAAGACGGGTAAGAGTTTTGTATGAGAATTCGATCCATAGTTAGATTAGCAACGCGTGGCTACCTGAGAAGCAACGTGGCTCTATTGAAGAGTCTAGTAGCAGTAGTGGGACTTACTCGGCAAAAGACGAGGAGTTTGTGATGGAGACCCGCGAGTATAGACAAACTAGGGATTCAGAACGAGGATCCGTGTAGGTAGGGAAATCGCGCCGCTTCGAAGTAGTTTTGGGAGTTAGCTTAATTAGTGCGCGAACTGAGGTGAACCCGTTCCGGGTATAATCATGGCCGCCATACAAGAGGTAGAGTGTGGCTTGGAAGAAGCCCACGTCCGCGTATAAGCGATTTCAGACTAGGGAAGGGCCCTATCGACATCGGAAAGCCGAACCTCACTCCACGGCTCGAGGTCCCCCACTGAGTGAGTGAGTGGCGCCCACGCCCAATCTCCATTGACTGACTCCGGGACCCAAGTGGACCTATCCGTTCGTCGGAACCCCCCGTAAAGGTCGGGCGGGTAACAAATTGGCGCCCAACGTGGGGCCTAAAAGTACAAGTCGCGAAGTTCAAAGCAAGTCGTACCCGCGCGTAGTGTCAGTGTGAAATTGAAATTTATTAGCGCAGAACCAAAATCCGAATTTCAAAGGACCCTGGAAGCCGCGAAGCCGTAATGCAGTATATTGCGTATATTAGTTTCAGGTACCATTGGAGACCACCAGGAGTAGCAGAGGACGCTCAAAGGACGGCAGGTGAGACCCTCAAGTAGCGGAAGTGAATGAAATTTATATATTCTGTATCGGACATTTCGAAAGTGTAAGAACCTACAAACACAAACAAAACCAACTAGAATTAGTGTGTTTCATTTAAGTTTTTAAGTAAGAATAAGCCAAGTGTTATAAAATACAACAGGAGCAAGATGGCACCGAAGACGGGAATCCTGATATATGAGTTGGAGATTCGGGGACAGCCAACCGGCACTGTAGAGGCGATGAGGAAGACGCTTCGCATAGCCATTAGGGCAGAGGCTTCTGTAGATACGTCGTTAATTTCCATAAAAGACTATCCGTATACCATGAAGCAGGATCTGGAGGCGGTACAGGTAAAAACGCGGGGAGATCCAAGCCTTGATAGTCACATTCCAGGGAACCCCGCAATCGTCAGAATTCTTGAAGATAAAGACGAAGATAGATTTCGGGATGCAGCGGCTACGCAACGCTCAGCAAGACGGAGATGAGACGAGTGAAGTTGCCCAAAAATTGAGGATTCGTCTAATAATGGCCATGGGGGAATACTTGTGAAGGCTAATAATGGCCATGGGGGATACTTGTGAAGGCGGAGGACGCAGCCGAGGATAGAGAGGCTGATACCGATCCGGATGGGGACTGTGGGGAAGCACTAAGGGAGAATCAGACCATTGCACCGGAACAAGAGGCTGGCGAGCCACCTGACCCTTTCTTCTCAACTCCACGGATGACCCTAGTGGTCAACAAGAGGCAAGAGGTATCGAAATGGGGTTTGCGATTTAACGGGGACTCTGGGTCGCTGAGTGCGTTCCTCGAGCGAGTTGAAGAACTTCGGGAGGCGAGGGGCGTCTCAACTGGGCAGTTGTTTCGGTTGGCGGTCGAGATTTTCGACGGCAAAGCATTAGTTTGGTATCGTGCCAACCGCCCCCGAGTCCACTCGTGGCAAGAACTGGTGGCGGAGATGCGAGCCGAATTCTTACCGCCCGATTACGATTTCCGTCTGCTCGCAGAAATTGGCAGACGCACTCAGGGGCCGGAGGAGTCCATGGGTGTTAACATTTCGGCTATGGAGGGTTTGTTCAGGTGGCGTGCCGTCCCATGTACTGAGGAGGAAAAATTACGCATTCTGCGAAAGAACATAGCCCCCTTTTACCAGACGCAGTTGGCTCTGACTCCTGTTCAAAGCATCGCAGAGCTGATACGGGTAGGCCGTTCATTGGAGGTAACCAGGGTGTCAGTGGAGGCATATCTACCTCCTCCAACCCGGAAACAAACACGCCTCTTAGAGCCGGATCTGGCATATGTCGGGTGCTCTGAAAGAGGGGTAGCATCAACCGCAAGAAACCCAATACAGTGTTGGCATTGTAAAGGGACGGGGCATACCTCCAGAGAATGTAGAGAACCCCAGAGATGTTTTGGCTGTGGGCGAATAGGGGCCAGGAAAATGACGTGTCCAAATTGCCGGAATTCGCCGAATCGGCAACGACTTGCGAGAAACCTCAATACTGGGCATCATCGCGAGAGGCCTTCTAACGCGACCACCGAAGTTGACGGGCGACTCACGCAGTCGTTGGGAAACGAGCGCGGTGTTCAGTAAACGGCCGCCTGGACACTAAATCGGAACAAGGAAGGGCCGCGAAACTCAATTACCTACTGGACAGAAGACAGGGGGACAATCGACTGCACCTCGAAGTCGATATTTTAGGTCGAGAGTTCTTGGGCCCTCTGGACTCTGGGGCCTCGAATACCGTAGTGGGTGGAGAAGGGTGGATAGAGCTGGAAAAATTACGAGTGGAGCTCCTGGAGACCAATCAGAGGGTTATCCGTTTGATAAATGATGAGGGATGTCCAATTCGGGGTACGGCAGTCGTTCCGTTTAGGTTAAAGGGGAAGTTGGAATAGTTGAGAGTATTGGTGGTCCCGTCGCTGCCGCAGACGTTGATTCTCGGGTTAGACTTTGTTCGGCAATTGTGGGTAGTAATGCGGTTGAGCAAGGAAAAATAGGAATGCGTGAGTGCTCTGCAGGGGGAAACGGGTGAACAACTTCAGTCACGGAGTCGGCTAACCCGTGAAGAGGAAGAAGCATTGAGTCAGCTACTAGAAGAGGAGTTTCGGCTTATAGGGGAAGGAATTGGCTGCACCAACCGCGTCGAACATGTTATCCGGACCAACGCAGCTCCCATAAAACAACGCTACTATCCGGTGTCTCCAGCAGTACAAAAGCACGTGGACGCTGAATTAAATGACATGCTCACGCAGGGAATAGTGGAACTGTCGGCAAGCCCTTGGGCTTCGCCAATACTTCTGGTTAAGAAGAAAGACGGGACTTATTGCTTCAGTGTGGATTATCGGAAACTTAACAGCGTCACGGAACACGATGCGTATCCCATCCCCTACGTGTCAGCAACTCTGGATAAATTGAGAGAAGGAAAATACATGTCTTCGTTGTACGTTAAATCTGCCTATTGGCAAGTGCCCATGGCGGAGGCGTCCAAGAAATACACTGCGTTCACCGTGCCACATAGGGGCCTGTGCCAGTTCCGCCGTATGCCATTCGGCCTGCAAAATGGTAGAGACGCAAGGTGCAAACGTGGTAGAGACTTATCGACCAGGTTTTGGGTCCGGACATGGAACCGTACGTCTTCACCTACCTGGACGACGTCATGGTGGTGACACAAAACTTCGGTAAACATCTGGAAGTTCTGCGGGAAGTTTTCCAGCGATTGAGACAGGCGGGTTTAAGAGCGTCAAGGGAGAAATACGAATTTTGCCGTCCACAACTGAAGTATCTGGGATACGTTGTGAATGAGAAGGGTCTGAAAGTAGATCCGGATAAAGTAAAGAGCATGATGGAAATTCCACCACCTACGAACGTGAAGGGAGTGCGACAGTTCTTGGGGATGGTCTCCTGGTACAGGAGGTTCATACCCAATTTTGCCACGATGATGGCCCCTCTGACGAACCTCTTAAAAAAACACCAGAGATTCCATTGAACCCAGGAATGTGAAGCAGCCTTCACCCAGGCCAAAGTGAAACTATCCATGGCTCCGATCCTCACCTGTCCGGACTATAATCTGCCCTTCTCCATTAAAACAGATGCCTCAGACCTGGGACTAGGAGCGGTACTATCGCAATAGCACGAAGATGGCGAGAAGGTTATTTGGTATTTAAGTCGGTCACTATCGAAAGCAGAGCGGAAATACTCAACCACCGAGAAGGAGTGCCTAGCGGTCTTATGGGCGGTAGAGAAACTCAGACCATATGTGGAAGGAGCGAGATTCTCGGTGATTTCCGATCACTATTCCCTCGTGTGGTTGAGTAATTTGAAAGACCCAAACGGACACTTAGCAAGATGGGCCGTACGTTTACAACAGTATCCGTTCGAGATTTTTCACCGAAAGGGGAAGGAACATTTGGTGCCTGACGCTCTGTCTCAAATGCTGCCAGCACGTGAGGTTGCAGCTATAACTTCCGAAGGGAACAGGTGGTACGAGCATGAAGCAGAGGGTGCTGAAGGCACCCCAGCGCTCCGCAGATTAGCGGGTAACGGATGGCACCCTGTGGAAGCATCTTCCCGGATGCTATCCGGAGTGGGAGGGAAATGAGGCCTGGAAAAGGGTGATTCCGAAGGAGGAGCGGAAAGTATTGCTGCATCGGTGCCACGATCATCCAGCAGCAGGGCACATGGGAGTAAGTCGGACCCTTAACCAGGTCGCAACCAAATACTACTGGCCTAAGATGTCCGCGGACGTGGCCAGCTACGTCAGGAGGTGTAAGATCTGCCAAGCGAACAAGGTGGAAAGAAAAGCTCCAGCGAGGTGTATGGTCTCTCGAAACAAAGAGCCTCGTCAGTCTTGGGAAATGATATGCATCGATCTGGTAGGGCCTCTACCGAGATCTAATCAAGGGTACACAACTATTCTCACTGTCTTGGATTATGTTAGCAAATTCACGCTACTCTTTCCTTTGCGGCAAGCGACAGCATCGGCTGTGTGTCGTATACTCGAGGAGCAAGTGTTCCTGCTATTTGGAGCTCCAAGGTGGATTGTATGCGACAACGGAGTTCAGTTCAAGGGAAGCATCCTTCAGCGATTGGCACGGGAATATGGGATTGGAATCAAGTATACAGCTCTGTATCATCCGCAGGCAAACCCGGCGGAGAGAAGGAATCAAGACATAAAGAGGATGCTGCGATCATACGTGGCCGATAACCACCGTGACTGGGATAAGAGTCTGGCCAAGATCTAATGCGCATTGCGGACCTACAAGCACGAAGTGACCCGAATTACCCCTTATTTCTTCAACTTTGGTCAGGAGATGGTCATGTTCCATGAGGACAAGGAGCGTCCTGATGGGAATCATGAAGAACTAGAGCCTAAAGCCAGGGCCGCAGAGCTCACAAGGATACGGCAAGAAGTCTGGGAGAGAATGCAGCAAGCGGCACGGAGGAGTACAAATCAATATAACCTTCGGAAACGTGACACAACGTATGAGATAGGTGACCTCGTATGGCGAAGAAACTACTCAATTTCGGATGCGGCGAAATATTATTCCGCGAAACTGGCCCCAGAATACCTCGGACCCTTCTGGGTCGACAAACGGCTGTCTGGATGGACCTATCGCTTGCTAAACCGAGAAGGGCAGGAAGCAGGTGTATGGCACGCGAAAAATTTAAAACCTTACGTTGAATAGGCAGCCACCGGATGACCCGGTACGAGAGAAAATCCTGAATCCGAGTCTGTATATATATATAAAAATATATAT
This sequence comes from Nemotelus nigrinus, assembly GCA_947369275.1. Taxonomy (NCBI): domain Eukaryota; kingdom Metazoa; phylum Arthropoda; class Insecta; order Diptera; family Stratiomyidae; genus Nemotelus; species Nemotelus nigrinus. The sequence goes on from OX376373.1 coordinate 113,806,772, forward strand.
ATATATATATATATATATATATATATATATATATATATATATATATATATATATATATATATATATATATATATATATATATATATATATATATATATATATATATATATATATATATATATATATATATATATATATATATATATATATATATACCTAAAGCTAACATCAGTTATATGGAAAACAATCTACCGTATTAATCTTTAGTCTAGAAGTTAAGCTTAATATATGGCATGCAGAAATGTACTTTACTCTTATACCTCATTTGTCATGATTCCTCAGTGTATCATTATACCACTTCAAACAAATCCATTTGCCAGTTCCGGCACCTTTTCTTGTTTTGGTTGATCTTTCTAGATGGTTTTCTCTCTTTCCTTCTCTTGATGGCGCGGCCTGCCCCCTCCTGGGCGTTAGAAGGGCATTATGGGGCTTAGGACTACCCGACTGGTCTAATGGACGAATATTATTCTGCCGCCCTCCCTCTTCAGACGATTTCGATAGTGAAGCTCAAATATTAATTTGAAGAATTCCATTAGTCTCAGAATGTGGTCAGGTGTAATGATACACCATCACCATGCCTGAAATAAATCAAAACATAAATTATGCGATCCACTATTATCGTCTACGTCATGAGATATGAGCTAGCAGACCACACGTTTTGTATAGGCCAAGTATAATGCACTATACTTGCGCTCAACTGACCATATCAAATTTCCGAGAAGTGACTGTGAATATCCACGCCATATGGTATATTTGAATGCGACATAGATTCTTGTTGTTATTGACATAGATTCTTGTTGTCACTATGGCACGCGACCCAAATACATGATATATGGTTTCAGTATGAATGAGCGCACATGACAATAATTCTTGTCCATGTTGATTAAGTGGCGCTAGGAATATCGGTTGAGCGTAGTGTGAGAAAATATGACACGTGTGAATCATGTAGAATATCGTGTCATGAGAAAATGTATGTGTTGATGATTTATTTCAGGGCATGCTGAGTTTTAGTAATAAAGTAGGTTAATTTATGATAGTAATATCGTATATAAGGAGTTGTAAAATTAATTGAAAATAGATTCGTCTGAGTATACTCACTGGAAACGGTTGTTTTACTCTGAATCTGCTCTTGCGAGGATTATTCTTGCAAAGCTATAGGAAACATGGCAAATGTTTAAGGGTAGCTTAAACATGGTGCCAGCACGAACTGCGGCCTCGCCGCTTTAGTAGGTTGAATCTTCCTTATCTCATTCTCCACCGTGGGTTTAAGAAATTTTTCCTCAATAACAGTAAGGACCCAACGTCAGCACGGAAAGAAGGAGAAGCATCCCAAGGCCCGTCAACAATATTATTTCATGGCAATCAATACTTATTTCATGGCGATCCTGACAAACCGAATTTTGGAGTCAACAGTGAGCATTTAAGCAGCTGCGAAGAAGAAGAGGAGCGAGTGGAACAAGAAGAATACGTCCCTGAGCCGGTGACAACCACACCATCGCACTATCAACCAACACCGATAATTACACCTGGACCCAGGCCTAGGAAAATTGAGGAGTTCATCAAACGGAAGGCTGAAAAAGACATTTTGAGCACCATCCCAAAGCCGTGACGGCCACGTGGAGGCAGAAAAACGAGGTTAAAATGCGAACGTGCAGAACTGCATAGATTGATACGAATTGCTTTTGGGCAGCAGAAGGAATATTTTCAAAGGAAATTACGAGACCTAAAAGATGGGAAATAACTGCTCAACAGAGGTGGTAACTGTGATACAGGAGTATCAGCAGTCATGGAAAACGGCAGCAATTTTTTGTATAGTGATAGGAGTATTTTATTTTTATAATAAAAAGAATAAGGAATATGTAGCCAAAAGACTGAATAGAAGTATGGATGTTTAAAAACAAAAGAGAATATATATGGTTTGATACAAGAATTTTAAACTTTTATTCATAAAATTTACGGTTCCTTTTTGTAAAGTTCCAGTCATATATTGTAATAATTATGTATGGACACTTTAGGAGGGTTGATTTTAGAAAACGAGCAAGTTTTGAGGAGTTTGAGAAAAAGTTCAAAGAATTTATATACGTTTGAAACATTAAAAGAAAAATTGAACGATTTAAAGACGCGTAAAGAAAGATTTAGGTAAAGGTTTAGTTATTTTAATGACGAAGACTCTGAGGTTTTAGGTATCAAGTTAAAGTTCAAAGCGGTATCAGCGATATTGGAGGGAGAAATCTGGCTACAGCTTGGTAAACAAGGATATTCTGCGGAAGACGTCCAACAAGAGTGCGACATCACCGAAGAATTAGAGCCAGTTTACAAGTGTTAGAAGACAAAGCCAAGATGTCTGAATTTAGTCTGGAGACTGCCATAAAGATAATTCCTGCTTTCGAGGGAAGGTATAAGGAATTAGAATCCTTTTTGAAAATAGTAGAATTACTAGATTCAACATTAACCGCTGCAGGAAAAACCCAACTCATAGATTTCGTCACTAAGGTTAAGCTTACCGCGAATGTAAGACTATCTTTGGTTAACACCTCAATCAGCACTTTTGAATCTTTGAAAAATGAATTTTCTAGCAGATTTAAGAACAATAAAATGGTACCACAGATTCATTCTATGCTCAGTAGCATGTGTCAAAACAGATCATCTGTTACTACATACACGGATAAAATTTTATCTTTGGTAGATGAGCTTAATCAATTACAGATACAAGGGCTAAGAAATCAGGCTACAGAGCCAGAAAAGAAGGTTATCGCGCAAATGAACGATACTTATGCACACACGATCTTCAAAAGTGGACTTAATGACCAGCTGAAAGACACAATATTTTCAGCTAGGCCCAAAACTTTTGCTGAGGCAGTATCCTTAGCGCAAGAGATTGAGACATTAGAATCGCAAGCCACGAGTAGCGTAATGCATATCGGCAATTTTGCAAATAACAGAAGTAACCGTGGTTGAAGATACACAAATAATAACGATGATAGGAATAGCAATGGTTATAGAAATAGAGACAGTCGGAGAGATGTAAGGAATAATAGATACGATAACCATAGAAATTTTAATAGAAAAACAGGTAATAGACCAAATCATTAAAGAAACAATGATGGTAACAGTGGTAATCACCGTAGGAATACCAGCTATGCAACAACCATAGTAACAACCATAATAGCAATACTAGAGGCCTACATGTTATCTCGGACCAGGGAAACGCCCTAGGATCCGGAGAGAAAATGAGGAACCTCCCGGAATAAAAAACACGAGTAAAGAATGTAGCACTTGCAACCGATCTCCAATCTTTTTGCGAGTTGCACTGTTGTAAACGTGGTAAATAATGCTTCTCAACCAAGTTCACGTCCCTGCGGTTGGTAACCATGAAAAATGGCAATTGAGACAGAACATCTGTCAGAGTGAGTGTGGCTCGTGGTGGTGAGCTGAAGAGAAGTTGGGTTGGAGCGAGGTCCTGCAAAACTAGATCTAAGGACATTGTTGACATCGGCAGCATCACAACCTAGGTGGGTATTAATTATGGTGGAGCAATGCATCTGCTAACGTTTTAGGGGAATATTTTTTAGGCAGCGGACTCCTGGAGGCGAAAACTCTGAGGAATGCTACGGATGCTGACTTTAACACTCGGGAGAAGTAAGTCAGCGTGACACGAGGCAGCAGACCGCAGGATCTTTACAACTAAGTTATCCCAAAGTCAGATAAGAGGGAACCACCTCGCCACCTTGATGGCGGCTTCCATGTGTTTCTCGAACATTGGCGGAGATTTCACGTGCAACGAAGCCACCTCACTGCCCGCTGGATTGTGGTAATGAGATTTAAAACGGGCGACTGGCTTCTCCACCGTTTGTAGAACGAACATCAATTCGAAACCAGTGCAGAAAAGCCTAATCCGGAAGAGTCTCACACCGCAATTTTCAATTCCTCGACCATCGTCTCATCATAGGAAAGAAATTTCAAAATTGCATTCATCATCCCGTCGCAGTCGCGCATCCCCGTTCAACAGCCACCACTGCTGTTGTAAGATTTTTTCTACACGCGCTTCTCGTGTGTTTTCGGGAAAATTCGCTTCATTTCATTCAGCTTCTGAAGCCGTGCTTCCTAGGGGGCCCGTGTGAAAAATATTATCCTGAGCCTTCGGTGTTTTTTTGTGGTGGTAAGCTCGGACGTGTGGTTTCTCGGCTCAGGGAAAAGCGATCGAGCGATTCGTACCGTCGCCCGTGTGGACATCGAATCAAAAAGTCCCGATTGCGAGGTCATCGGCGTTTACGGTGTGTTCCGCGGGCAAACAGTGTGGGACGAATCCTTGGAAACCTCCAAAGAACGGAAATTTTTTGAAGAAATAAATGGAGGATCTTTTTTAACTCGCATACAAGTGCATATGTGTTTTCCGGAGCACGAAACCACTCAAATTATCAGTGAAATAGCCTCCCACCGAGAGATCTTAAGCAGAAAATATACTCTGGGTATACCCGGATAAATGGTGCCCGGAAAAGGAAAAAAATTGCGGTTTTTGTAGTTGGGTTATGGAATTAAGCCTACACTGATATCTCCTCGCCGGTAGCAATACCTTTACTACTAACACTGGTGGGCAGTGCTGACTACATGCCAACCCGAGGTTGGTGAAACAAAGAAAAATTATGATACGCGATGCGATCTGTGATCTCTTGGAGTCATTGCTCTTACATTGTTAGGTGTTTATCTGCATTTTCGGATAGTTGCAGACACGACGGTGGCTGGAATCGGGCTAAAAATACTAAAACCGTAGGCAATAGTTTTAACAAGATAAGTGTAGCATTACATAATATCGCATCAATATTGAAAAAAAATCAGCTCGAAATAGAAAAGCTAATTGAATATGAATCTCACATTTACCAACTAGTTGGTATCAATTTTATCAGACAATAGCAAATGAAATAATATAAAATATTTGTTCTCTAAATTTCTGGTGCAAGCAAAATAATTAGAAGCAATAATTCTATTGCTTTTATCTGGTTCAAACTTTAAGCTTGCAAAACGAAACTTTTTAGTTTATAAATCTAATTTTGACCTCGAAAAGTTAGATATATTTCTTTATTTTGAGTAGTATCGATATTTCGACGCCAATCTGCACAATTTTTAGTGCTCTTTGTTTTCTGCAGCTACTTCGATTTACTCTTGAACTCTTCACAGGGAGTACTAAGAAGAACAGGCTATGATTCCCGGTACTAACCAACTAACTGAGCTAACTAACAGAAAAACACACTTTCCTTACTAATATACTTGACACTACACATTTGATTGATATGGTTGATTGAATTCGAATATTAAGGCCAATATATTGAGTTAGTCTAGCGGGTAGAGCACAGGCTTCTAGTGCAGGAGTTTCCTGGTTCGAATCTAGTTTCGGACGAGGGACCGCCACCGAGCTCTGAGTTCATCTAGCTATGAATAGATAGCTGGACGAAATCAGGGGTCGAATGAGTCGGGGAATCAATCACCCCACATTAATTTACATTATTTTACTCTTAAATCAAGTTACTTGATATTTGTCCGGTACACCGTCGAAGGTAAATCAATTTAGGAAAAGATTAGGGAGAAAAAAAAATAATTAGAAAAACATCAGAGCCTTCGTGTCGCGAACGATAGGTATATTGATTTCTATTGGGACAATGTAATGCCATTATGTAGTAGTGATGGGAAATTTAGTTACTTTCGCGGAATGACAACTTCTCCGAATTAATATTTCCTAGTGTAAAAGAAAAAAAAACTACAATAATATATATGTTATACCTAGTACATAGTGTACTAAAACATAGAACATATAAGGAAGACAGGAAAACATATTTTGTACATTTTAAAGTAGTATTACTTATCCAATTTGAATTCGAAAATCAGAAGTGAAATATGACAACCGCATAGAAAAAAAACAGATTTACAAAGTCCTGCAAAATTAAGAAACGAAAATTTATTTATATTTGTTAATGGGAGTGACAGGAACTTTTCCAAACAAAGAAAAAAAAACAAAAATATTCGCTTGTTAAAAGAAAAATAGTCAAAAATAAAATATTAGTATTTACCGTTTCTTTTTTATAGCAACTTAAAATTTAATCATATAATTGATTTTATGTATTATAAAAGTATCCCATTTTGGTTTTTTTTAGTTTATATATAAATCCTGTCTTTATTAGGCATGTATAATTTCTCGTTTTATTTACACATATCTTTGTTAATCAAGTGGTTAAAAACAAATTACTAAAAGCTAAATAAAAATAATAATAATGAATTGTTAAGCTGAAATCCTTAGGCCTTCTTATTGAGCGAAAGCCCCTGAAGTCCCTTTTCTCTTTTCAGGGTCCGCGCGTGGCCTGGCTGGCCAATGATGGAATAGTCTTCTTGATTTTTCGGCATTTTTTTTCAGCTTCTCTATTATGGGAGGGATACTGGCCAAACAATTAGGTTTCATTTTGGTATTAAATTTTTGAATTTGTGAATTTGATGGCCAGTATCAGTGGGTGGAGGACCCCAGACCATTGGAGTCATGGCTCGACTTACATTGGGGGCCCGGGGGGCCTGTCTGCCTCACCCGGGCTCCTCTTAAAAGAGAGGTAGCACTTTTCCCTTGTTTCCTGTTTGTAGAATTTTCAATTTTTGGCTCCGTGTTTTGTCACGAGCACTGGGTCTGCTTAGTCAGCTCATGTTCCAGAGCTGGGTGGTTTCCTTTACGAAGCTATTCCCCTTTTTGTCCTTGAATATGTTTTCATATCAGTTTGCGGCTACGAATTCATGACGGATGAATATCACGTAGCTTCCCGTTTTCTAGAGAGCCAACCATCCCCATTTTTCATGAACCCACCCCAGCCGCAGCGAGCTAGCAAAGCGCCACCCCAGCATCCGTCGGGGTTGGTTAAAGGGTGCTCCGCCAATGCGGACGAGGGGCCTTCACGGCCATTTCTAGGGCACCCTGCTCTCGGGGCAATTCTTTTTTTTTGTTTTGCCTCTTGAATGGCATCAGCCATTCCTCCACCTATGCAGGACTTTGGCCATCTTGGTTCCGGACTTCGGTCTGGTTCTGAGTTGTGCTAAGTCGGGCACTCTTCCATATCTAAAATCGCTACAAATGGCGCCCAACGTGGGGCACGAAAACTTGTTTTTGGGCAACCCACAGAAAGTGAGAAAAGAGTTATGAGCTTTGACTCATACTCCCGTTAAGACTTTACGTCTTCAATCCCTAAAAATTCCATTCTTACTAGCAGGTTTTAGAATCGCCTCCTTTGCGATTCGATATTACTTCGTTCGAGAGAACAAACCCTTTTTATTAAGACCTGCATTGCTCGCTCTTTCCCTAATAGCCGCAAACATCCTTCCCCTCCTATCCTTTTAACGTTATTCCTGTTAGCTTACCTCTTGAGCAGCTTCTCGTTGTGTTGTCCGTAGAGCTTTTTGGCTCTGGGTGCAACCTGGAGGATGGCCGTGGATAACAGGTTTTGGTGGTTTACCGCCATTCCTGTCCCGGTCATCCGAAGGGCCCTTGCCCCACTTTATGTTGGGAAGCTGACCCAAACTTTAAATCCTTGTTGTCTTGACCCAGCTTCGGCTTTTGGCTTGGGTTTGGTTCAAGCTGTGGTGGATTACGTGGGGTTGGCGTGGCGCCGCCTACACGTCCCTGCAGCTTGGCCAGACTTGAACCATTTGCTGAAGTTGAGTCAAGCAACAACATAGTTGTTTTTGATCCTTTGCTCCTCTCTTTTCGAGGAATTTCGGGTGGGCGTACAGTCCCCCATACTGGGCGATTCCCGTTTGGAATCGACCCAAATTGATTGCTGAACTTAAATATTTTTCACACTAAAACATTTATCTCTTTTAAACATTTTTCGTACTTCAAAAATTTTCATACTTTGCGTTCATGTTAAAAAAAAAGCCAGCCAGCCAGCGGACCTGAAATTGGGAAGAACGGACCGGGTTTCGTTTAATAAGAAGGCCCACTATTATAGATTTTTCGTAAATTTTCTTTAAATTGATTTTGCTAATTCTAAGCATTTCCTTTAAACCTCTTCTGAAACTTTGTAGTTTTCTAGAGGTTTTGTTCCATTCGGAATTTATTTAAAACTTGAATTGGATTGAGAGTTAGACACACCACCTGGTGTGCACTTTTCGAAATATTGGCACTTAAGCCTATTAACTGTTAAGCCTCGCTTTTAGCCACGTTGGCTTAGGTTAAGTTACTTTGTCAAAAGAGTTAGACACACATTGTTGTGCACTTGGTTGCTGCCTGGATTATCAGTAAACCAACTTTAGTTTTAAGTGTATTAATTTCGTCAGTCACGCTATCGTGCATTTAATCTTTGAATTTTCAGAACACCATCACTTTTCTCGGACTTGACAATGGCGTTAAGACACAGTAGTGAGGACTTGTCTGGCACCACAGTGGAGGCTCTGTGCTCCATATGCCAGCAGTCATTCGCTGCTGCCCAGGTGACGTACACCACAAAATGTGGACACACTTTCCACGAAACGTGCCTGGAGCAATGGTTTAGAAACCATACGGTTTGCCCGCTGTGCCGTGGACCACTGAGTCTCCCCTTAGGAGCCAGACAGGCCCCCACTGCTGCAGCATCTATGCCACGAGGGGCTCGGCCTAAGTCGCAACGGCTGGGAGTAAAAACCCGAGGCATGCGATCCGAAGAATAAGACATCAGGGACTTCGATCTGCAAGCCGAGTCGGGGGCGGAAGGTTTAGTTCAGCCACCTGGCCCGTCATCGAAAGTGTCCCCAATATCTGATGTAACTTCAGAAGCCGCCGGAGTGTGCTCTTTAGTACACCAAGAATTAGGTGGACTGCAGCAACAAATTTCCGATCTGCAGAGCGGCATGCGCGCGATGCTGGAGCGCATGGCCGAATTTAACCTTCCGTCCCGGACTGGGAATGTAGAGTCGCCGAGATTTAACCCTCGCGCGCAATCGTTGGTACCCGTTCAGCGTTCCTATTCACATCGCACCCCTCGTGGCAACAATATACAGTTTCACCACGATAATGTGGCTAGTATCATTGGTGGGTGGGGCCTAAAGTTCTCGGGTCGAGAATCGTCTGTGCCAGTAGAGGTATTTATTTACAGGGTCGCGGCACTCACAAGGAATACCCTGGGCAGAAATTTTGATATTCAGTGCCAGCACATGCACCTTCTGTTGACTGGACCAGCTGCTGATTGGTTCTGGAGGTTCCACCAGACCAGACGCGACTTTAGGTGGAGGGATCTGGAGTCGGCCCTGAGCGATCATTTCGGGGATCGCTTTACGGATGCGGACCTGATGGAGCAAATTCGGAGTAGAAAACAGCGTCGGAAAGAAAGTTTCGACGATTTCAGTGCTGCAATATATAAGTTAGTTGACCGCGTACAGCGCCCCGTTGCAGACGCTGACTTAGCAAACGTGCTAAGGCGCAATTTGCTGCCAGATATTCGTCGTGGTTTGCTTCAAATTCATCTTCCTTCCGTCCGTATGCTCCGTCAGACCTTCATCCGTGCGGAGAACTTCGAAATGGAGCTCGGAGGTCGACGCCGATTCTCACACTGGAGAAATGCTGCGGAAGAATTGCGTGAAGAAGACCCGCTGGACCAGTTAGAGAGCACCCCTGAAGAGCATGGAGTGGAAGCAGTCGCGGTCCTGCCTACATGCTGGAATTGTGGGAAAGTGGGACACCGTTTTGATGATTGCATGGAGGCCAGAACCATCTTTTGTTATGGCTGCGGAAAGGCAGATACGTACAAGCCCAATTGTGCTAACTGCCAAGCAAAAAACTTACCGCAGGGAGCGCGGAACAAGATCTCACGCCTCCCCCAGAGCAAACAGTCTCCCCCACGCTCCAGCAGGTAGACAGGACCGGTGATTTGTCACCAAATTCCTTTGGCCCAGCCACCAATGATACTTGAATCCAGATGTGTGGGGAACCCAACACCTCATCGATACCACACTTACAGGCAGAGCCTCCTACACCTTTGGCTTTTCTGCTATACCACCTAAGATGGCAGAAATATACGGCGGTCCGAGACCGAATCTTCAGCTCCGAAATTGCACGACCGAAACATGATCGTTCCAAACCCAAGCGCTCAACGCTGAGGATGAAAGCATTCTATTCTCGCTTTCGGCATTGGCGCTACCAGCTCAACTGTGCCACTCTGATGGACGTGCCTTCAGGTGACGTCCGTCCATACGCGCAGGTTCTGCTGTTTGACCAACCAACTGCAGGCTTGATCGACACGGGAGCTTCCGTGAGCGTGATGGTGGCTGACTTGGCAAAGTCATTCCTCGAGAGGAACGCTTTTCATTGGAAAAGAGCTTCTCTCGGGTTGAAGACTGCAGACGGCACACAACATCAAACCGTAGGCCGAGTGTCAGCCGACATCAAGTTCAGGGGAGTTACCAAGTCCTTGACGCTCTGGATAATTCCCACTCTCAGCCAAAACTTATATCTGGGAGTGCATTTCGTGCGCCAATTCGCCTTAGCAGCAGACCTGTTTCCACCATCCCAACAAGTCAACACCACTAGTAGCCTCGAACAACTCGACAATCACGACCACCTTCTCACACCGGAGCAGCGTCGCAGACTTACGTCTGTGATTGCTAGCTTTCCGTCGTTCGCCGTAGAGGGTTTAAGAAAAACAGCGCTGATCGAGCATGAAATTGACACTGGCGATCAAAAACCAATAAAACAGAGACACTTCTCTGTTTCGCCAGCTGTCGAAAAGCTCTTATATAAAGAGATAGATCGCATGCTCGCGCTGGGCGTGATCGAAGAGTCCAAGAGCGCGTGGTCCTCCCCAGTGACCCTAGTGGTCAAGCCCTCCAAGGTACGCCTGTGCTTGGATGCGAGAAAGGTTAACTTGGTCACAGTGAAAGACGCCTATCACTTGCCATTGATAGACGGCATCTTAAGCAGACTCCCTAAGGCCACTTTTATTACGAGCCTGGATCTAAAAGATGCCTTCTGGCAGATTCCTTTGGTGGAAAGGTCAAATGAGAAGACGGCTTTCACTGTGCCCGGGCGACCCTTGTATCACTTTGTCGTGATGTCGTTTGGCTTGTGCAATGCACCCCAAACGATGTCACTACTTATGGACAAGGTGATCCCCCCGCATCTAAAGCACCAAGTGTTCGTATACTTGGATGACTTGTTGGTGATAACCGAGGCCTTCGATGAACACCTCAAGGTACTACACCAGGTCGCATTCTATCTGCGACAAGCTGGCCTTACCATCAATGTTGAGAAGAGCAAGTTTCTCTTGCGCAAGGTAAAGTACCTTAGCCACATTGTTGGTAATGGGACGATCCGGACAGACCCTGATTAGGTGAGATCCATTATGGATTTCCCTCACCCAACGACCACGAAGGTGCTGCGGAGATTTTTGGGAATCTGCGGCTGGTATCGACGCTTCGTCAGGGAATCTGCGCCTTTGTCAACACAACTGACAGACATGCTTTCGAAGAGGACTCAATTTGTGTGGACCGACGAGAGGCTAAATGCTTTCAAGTAATTGAAAGTGAGCCTTGCTTCGGCTCCAGTGTTGCACAGCCCCGACTTCAACAAGCCCTTCTCCATCCAATGTGACGCAAGTCAACATGGAGTAGATGCCGTGCTAGTGCAACGGACGGAAGAAGGAGACAAAGCCCCCGTCACCTATATGTCCCACAAATTGAATCCCGCTCAGCGAAACTACACCGTCACAGAGCAAGAATGTCTGGCAGCGGTGTTGGCAATCAAGAAGTTCCGTGCCTACGAGAAGGTCATGAATTTGAAATTGTGACCGACCATGCTTCCCTAAAATGGCTAATGCACCAACCGGAACTAAATGGTCGCTTAGCCCGGTGGGCCCTTAAACTCCAAGGATTTAACTTCACCATCACACACCGAAAGGGAAGCCAAAACGTGTTGCCGGACTCCTTGTCGCGCATGTTCTCTGCCGAGGCGTAGACGTCGGCGGAATGCGAGGAGACTCCAAAGGAGCTAGATTTGAACAACACCAACTGCCGGACCTAAAAGTAGTAGACGGGTTCGTATACAAGCGAACCAAATATGCGACTGGAAACGGACTTCAAGACCAGTTGGCTTGGTAGCTGTGGGTGCCGTCAGAAATGACGGCAGAATTAGTGAAGAGAGCTCATGACCCACCCTTGAGCGCGCATGGTGGCGTGGCCAAAACCCTCGGCCGATTACGGCAATGGTTTTATTGGCCACTGATGGCCGCTCAAGTTAGTGAATATGTGGAATCATGTCTCACATGTAAAACCACCAAAGCTCCGTCACACACCCTTCGACCACCAATGACGCTTCAGTCCGTACCCGAGCGCAAATTCCAGTGCTTGTATATCGAAACTATAGGCTCCTACCCTAGGTCCACGTCTGGTAACAAAGGAGCCCTCGTCATCCTAGACCATCTCTCGCGGTTCCCATTTATCGAGCCGCTTCGAAAATTCACTGCGAAGGCAGTAGTGGAAATCTTAAGGAAGAGGATATTGTCGGAGTTCCAGAAACCATCGTAACGGACAACGGTGTACAATTTCGGTCTTCTCTATTCAAAACCTTTTTACAGGAATTCGGTATCGGACACATTTTCACCGCCGTATATTCACCTCAATCTAACGCCTCGGAACGTCTTAACAGATCCATACTGGCAGCAATTTGGTCGTTTGTTGATCCTGCTCAAAAGGAGTGGGACGCCAAACTTTCAGAAATAACTTGCGCATTGCGCTCAGCCCCTTACGCGACTATAGGGACTTCGCCCTATCAAGCAGTCTTTGGTCAACCAATGGTCACCCATGGCTGCACTTACAACCTACTGCGGCAACTCCATCTCGTGGATGACCCCGAAACTACTCTGCCACCTCCTGACCACCTGGCCCTCTTACGCCAGACCATCCGCAGCCTCACCACCAAGGCTCTGTCTCGAAATGCCAAGGCCTATAACCTTCGTTCCAGGTTGGTTACATACCAGCCTAGCGAAGTGGTCTACAGGCGCAACTTCCGGCAAAGTGACGCAGCCGCGCACTACAATGCAAAGCTGGACCGGAAGTTCCTACCTAGTAAGGTAATTAAGAAGATCGGCGGTGCTTATTAGCAGCTGGCCGGTCAAAATGGACGATCAGTGGGCGTCTTTCATGCGAAAGACATCACTAAGTCATATATCCACTGAGTTCACAAGTTCACGGTCGGTTTCCAAATTTTATTTGGAGATCGTCAATTTGCGCCTATTTCAGGTGTCACTCCTGCCCCAATTGGAAGGTATCTAGAGACGTTCACCTAGTTCACCATTTCCTCTTTCAAAGATACTTGCGCCCTTAATTCAGTATACGTGTTCACGATATTTCCTCTCATTAAACAATTAACCCTGTCTTTCTGCTCACCTTGCTCACGTTTTTTTTTTTCATAAAGGATTGGATAGTAAACGACATGATCACCTGTTCACGTCATTGTCTCTCACATATAACATCCATCCTTCAGCACTTTCCACGCGCTTTCACTTGTGGGAAGACCTGTGTTGTAGCACTTGCAACCGATCCCCAATCTGTTTGCGAGTTGCACTGTTGTAAACGTGGTAAATAATGCTTCCCAATCAAGTTCACGTCCCTGCGGTTGGTAACCATGAAAAATGGCAATTGAGACAGAACATCTGTCAGAGTGAGTGTGGCTCGTGGTGGCGAGCTGAAGAGAGGTTGGGTTGGAGCGAGGTCCTGCAAAACTAGATCTAAGGACATTGTTGACATCGGCGGCATCACAACCTAGGTGGGTATTAATTATGGTGGAGCAATGCATCTGCTAACGTTTTAGGGGAATATTTTTTAGGCAGCGGACTCCTGGAGGCGAAAACTCTGAGGAAGGCTACGGATGCTGACTTTAACACTCGGGAGAAGTAAGTCAGCGTGACACGAGGCAGCAGACCGCAGGATCTTTACAACTAAGTGATCCCAAAGTCAGATAAGAGGGAACCGCCTCGCCACCTTGATGGCGGCTTTCATGTGTTTCTCGAACATTGGCGGAGATTTCGCGTGCAACGAAGCCACCTCACTGCCGCTGGATTGTGGTAATGAGATTTAAAACGGGCGACTGGCTTCTCCACCGTTTGTAGAACGAACATCAATTCGAAACCAGTGCAGAAAAGCTAAATCCGGAAGATTTTTACACCGCAATTTTCAATTCCTCGACCATCGTCTCATCATAGGAAAGAAATTTCAAAATTGCATTCATCATCCCGTCGCAGTCGCGCATCCCCGTTCAACAGCCACCACTGCTGTTGTAAGATTTTTTCTACACGCGCTTTTCGTGTGTTTTCGGGAAAATTCGCTTCATTTCATTCAGCTTCTGAAGCCGTGCTTCCTAGGGGGCCCGTGTGAAAAATATTATCCTGAGCCTTCGGTGTTTTTTTTGTGGTGGTAAGCTCGGACGTGTGGTTTCTCGGCTCAGGGAAAAGCGATCGAGCGATTCGTACCGTCGCCCGTGTGGAGATCGAATCAAGAAGTCCCGATTGCGAGGTCATCGGCGTTTACGGTGTGTTCCGCGGGCAAACAGTGTGGCACGAATCCTTGGAAACCTCCAAAGAACGGAAAACTTTTGAAGAAATAAATGGAGGATCTTTTTTAACTCGCATACAAGTGCATATGTGTTTTCCCGAGCACGAAACCACTCACATTATCAGTGAAATAGCCTCCCACCGAGAGATCTTAAGCAGAAAATATACTCTGGGTATACCCGGATAAATGGTGCCCGGAAAAGGAAAAAAATTTGCGGTTTTTGTAGTTGGGTTATGGAATTAAGTCTATGCTGATATTAGGTGTACAACTTTGCTTCCGCCGTTTTTTTCCGAAATTCGAGGCTTTATTGTAAAAAACTGATTGTACATTTATGATTCAAAGTATTGTCCATCGCTGGCCAATACTTTCTCCCATCTTTCGGGTAGCATACGAATCCCGCGTTGAAAAAACTGGTCATCTTTTGAATCGATCCACGAATCGATCCAATTTTTTACTTCTTCATAAGACCGGAAGTGCTGGTCAGCCAGGCCGTGTGCTATTGATCGAAAAAAAGTTATAGTCCGAGGGAGCAACGTCTGGAGAATACGACGGGTGGGGTAGGACTTCCCATTTCAAAGTTTCCAAGTATGTCTTCACCCCTGTCGCAACATGGGGTCGAGCATTGTCATGCTGTAAAATCACTTTATCATGTCTCTCGTTGTATTGCGGCCGTTTGTCTTTCAATGCTCGGCTCAAACGCATTAATTGCGTTGGATAACGATCGTTTGTGATTGTTTCAGTCGGTTTTAACAACTCATAATACACTACGCCGAGCTGGTAACACCAAATACTGAGCATGACCTTGGAACCGTGAATATTCGGTTTGGCCGTCGACGTGGAAGCATGGCCGGGATATCCCCATGATTTTCTGCGCTTGGGACTATCGTCATGAACCCATTTTTCGTCCCCAGTTACAATGCGATGAAGAAATCCCTTCCGTCTTTGCCTTGCAAGCAGCTGTTCACAAACACACAAACGCCGTTCAACAGCTCTAGGCTTCAACTCGTACGGCACCCAATTTCCTTGTTTCTGAATCATTTCCATGAGTTTCAGGCGTTTTGAAATGACTTGTTGCGTCACTCCCAATGATCCTGCCAATTCTTGTCGCGTTTGACACGAGTCTTGATCAAGTAATGCCCCCAATTCTGCATCTTCGAAAACCTTCTCTCTTCCACCGCCATGCTGGTCTTGGACGTTAAAATCGCCGTTCTTGAAGCGTTGAAACCACTCTCGGTACGTTTTTTCACTAATAGTGGCATCACCATAGGTATTTTAGAGCATTCGATAAGCCTCAGCCGCAGATTACTTCATATTAAAGAAGAAAATTAAAACCTCCCGCAAATGACGAGAATTTGGCTCGTAAGCTGACATGTTTAATCAAAAATAACTTTATGATGCACACACAATTCGACCAATATTTCGATGGCGTTATGTTTACAAATGCCTAAGCTTATTGTATGACATTTATGATCTATTTATTTCAATTACCACTTACCGCTACAGCTATCTATTACAAAACGGCGGAAGCAAAGTTGTACACCTAATATCTCCTCGCCGGTAGCAATACCTTTACTACTAACACTGGTGGGCAGTGCTGACTACATGCCAACCCGAGGTTGGTGAAACAAAGAAAAATTATGATACGCGATGCGATCTGTGATCTCTTGGAGTCATTGCTCTTACATTGTTAGGTGTTTATCTGCATTTTCGGATAGTTGCGGACACGACGGTGGCTGGAATCGGGCTAAAAATATTAAAACCGTAGGCAATAGTTTTAACAAGATAAGTGTAGCATTACATAATATCGCATAAATATTGAAAAAAAAATCAGCTCGAAATAGAAAAGCTAATTGAATATGAATCTCACATTTACCAACTAGTTGGTATCAATTTTATCAGACAATAGCAAATAAAATAATATAAAATATTTGTTGTCTAAATTTCTGGTGCAAGCAAAATAATTAGAAGCAATAATTCTATTGCCTTTATCTGGTTCAAACTTTAAGCTTGCAAAACGAAACTTTTTAGTTTATAAATCTAATTTTGGCCTCGAAAAGCTAGATATATTTCTATATTTTGAGTAGTATCGATATTTCGACGCCAAACTGCACAATTTTTAGTGCTCTTTGTTTTATATTTATATTATATTTATTCATTCACCAAACAAGGTACAAAATCACATATTAAAAAAAAAGGACATCAAATTAAAATAAAAAAATGGAAAAGTAAAGTAAAGTAAAGGAAAAAGTAAAAAACAAACAAGTTAAATAAGTAAAAAACAAACAAATTAAAAAAGAGTAACAAATAAATTAATAAATAGCAATCAATAAATAAACATTGACATAAAAGCTATAGCTTAAGGTTAAGGGTACGGATGGCATGGAAAAGAGAGGACTTGAAGGATGATTTGGAAATCGTAGGGGAATATAAATTGCTTATTCTGTTGAATACTCTGCAGCATCTATTTACTGGCTCATTAGCTCCATATGTGGTCGAATGAGAATATTCTTTTAGGAAACGATTGGACCTGGTGTTCCTCACAGGGATATTTATCAAAATTTTGTTATTCAGGAATTCTACATTAATAGCGCCTCTAATGATGTCGAATGTGAAGCAGGCCGATATCACCATTCTTCTGGAGGCTAGTGTCGATAGGTTTGAATGACCCAGTCGAAACTCATAAGGGGGTAGGCTATTAAAGTCATAAGGGTTGTATAGCTCTCGCAAGGCGAAAAGTAAAAATTGCTTTTGTATTGACTCGAGTCTGTCACTGTGGGTTTCAAAAGCAGGATTCCAGCTAATGCAAGCGTATTCGAGAATAGGACGTACGAGTGAAGTGTATAAAGATCTTGTGACCCACAGACTACGAAATTCTTTGGCTCGTCTTTTGATGAAGCCAAATTGTTTGTTTGCACGAGAAAGTATTTTATCGTAGTGTAAAGTGAAGCGGAGTTTTTCATCTAAGATAACACCGAGGTCAACAATGTTATCTACTCGAGTAAGCACATTATTACCGAGGAAGTACGTATTGTGTGTGACCGTGCATTTTCTGGAAAAACTAATAACTTGGCATTTATTAATGTTGAGAGAGAGCTTGTTTACATTGCACCAATGATCAAGGGAATCAAGTTTCGATTGGAGAAAGAGGGCATCCGATTTGGATTCGATGGTCACATAAAGTTTGAGGTCGTCTGCATAGAGTAAATGAGCTATGCCTGCTAGGACGTCAGATAGGTCGGAAATAAATATATTGAAGAGAAGTGGACCAAGATGGCTACCTTGGGGTACACCAGAGGGAGCACTAACGTTTTTCGATAAAGATCCTTGAAATTTTACACATTGAGTTCGATCGCAAAGGTAGGAAGTCAGCCAGCTGAGTACAGACCCGGTAATACCGAATTTCTGTAGCTTAAGAATTAAGGTAGAATGGTCAACTCTGTCAAATGCCTTACTGAAGTCTGTGTAGACTGCGTCAATTTGGCAACCTTTTTCCATTTTGCATAGGACGTCTGAGATTAGGATTGTAAAATTCCTGGTGGTTGAGCGACCTTTTCTAAAGCCATGTTGTTGCTCGTTCAGACGGGAATCAACTAGCGGAGACAATTTGTCGTATACTATCTTTTCGAAAAGTTTTGGAATCGAAGACAAAATGGCAATGCTCCTATAATTTTCAATACAGCGTCGGTCACTATTCTTGAATATGGGTGTGACATAAGAAAGCTTCCAACTGGATGGAAAAAATCCTGACGAAAGTGATCTATTAAAAAAAATATGCAAAGGAGTTATAAGCTGCTCTACACACTTACATAAAAAGATCGGAGGAAGAAGATCGGGCCCAGGACCTTTGCTGCAGTTGAGTTCCAAAATAGTTTTACGTATTTCATCGCGGGAGATTTCTAAATGGTTGTCAAAAGCCGTTGGAATTGAATCGGAGGAAGAAAGGTGTGAGTTTGTTTGGTCTGGTGCACTAAAAACTTTTTGGAAACTATCTGCAAATAGGTCACATATCTCTTTAGGGGAAGAAGACGTTGTGTTATTCAGAAACATTGACGATGGATAGCCAGTAGTTTTTCGCTTCACATTAACAAAATCGAAGAATTTTTTCGGGTTACGGACTATATTTTCGCCGGTTGACCTAATGTAAGTATCATAAGCCTCACGAGACTTTGCTGAAAATTGCTTAGCGACTTGATTATACTCTTCCTGAATAGCAGAACTAACGTCAGTATTTTCTCTAATCCGCTTATATAGTTTGTTTCTATGATTTCGCAAATGCCTAAGGTCTCTATCAAGCCATGGCTCAGACAATTTATTTTTTTTTTTATCTTTGGTACATATCTTTCAACGGCGTCAAAAATTTTATTGTAAAAAGAGGAAATGGCTGTCTCAAGATCCTGAGTTGAAAGAATATTCGTCCAATCAATAGTATCAAGAACGTGTTTAATGCTTTCATAATCAGCATTACGGAAGTCAAATACAATTGAATTATTGTAAGTTTTTAAGTAGGTGGAATTAGAAGTGAAAAGTTCTACTGACAGTGCTGTATGGTGTATACTGTTGCAAAAAAGATGCTCAGCGTCATTAGTTGGACTAACCACTACTTCGTCATAAGCATTCGTGAAGACTAGATCTAACCAATTTCCATTTTGGTTGGAGATGTGGGAAACCTGCTGCAAATCATTACCATTGCCCATCATTACCATTACCAATGTCGCAGAGCCTGGGTGGTTTCCTTTACGGAGCTATGCCCCCTTTTGTCCTTGGATATGTTTTCATATCAGTTTGCGGCAACGAATTCATGACGGATGAATATCACGTAGCTTCCCGGTTTTTAGAGAGCCAACCATCCCCATTTTTCATGAACCCACCCCAGCCGCAGCGAGCTAGCAAAGCGCCACCCCAGCATCCGTCGGAGTTGGTTAAAGGGTGCTCCGCCGATGCGGACGAGGGGTCTTCACGGCCATTTCTAGGGTACCCTGCTCTCGGGGCAATTCTTTTTACTAATGATCGAAGAAGAACATTAGTATTAAAATCACTTTGGCCAACAATTCATATTTCTATATATATATATATATCTATATATATATATATATATATATATATATATATATATATATATATATATATATATATATATATATATATATATATATATATATATATATATATATATATATATATATATATATATATATATATATATATATATATATATATATATATATATAGGTGTATGCGCCATCCGATTGAGCTGAAATTTTCAGGACATATTGGTGTATGTGCAGAATAGCGCCAGGTCTCACAAAAGGTAAATAATCTTTAACTCTTTGGCGCCGGCGGCCATTTTAGTGATATAATTAATATACCTATTATTCCGTACACAAATAGTTTTTGCAAAAATAAAGCTGACGAAATAAATTTCGAACGTGTTTTACATGTGAATAGGATAACTTTTTGGAATTTTTTTTAACCCTATGTGTGCGCTGGGTGCCTAAAAAGAGAAGTGATTTTGAAATGCGGGCGATTCTGTGCCAGTGGTGCCATCTTGAAAACTCACTAAAAAAGATAACTGCTTTTAGCCCTATAAATTCTGATTGAATCGTTCGATTTTGACGAAATTCACACAGTAGCTGAACCTTACCTTAAACCACGTTTGGTGGAAATTTGGTTGAAAAATTCGGTTGGAGCTGCCAGCTATGATAATTTTGGTGTCTTAAATTTGAAAAAAAAAATTTGAAAGTGAAAATATTCAAACCATTGAATATCCTAAAAAATGTCCGTTTCTTACAATAAAACCAATCTGTATACAAATCGTATGCTTTATCTACACGTTCAAAGTAAAACTTTGAAAATTTCATGTCGGACAAGAACGGTAACCCTTTCACAGTTAACTTATATTTTTAGCATCAAAAATTTCTGCTCACGGGAACTCACGAATCAACAATCAGATACAATTGAAACTTACAGAATGCATTGGACTTAAGTAGGACCAGATCTGGTAGAAGCGATTTTGAATTGTAGGCAACTCTGTGCCAGTGGTGCCATCTTGAAAAATTACAAAGAAAAAAAACTGCTTTTTCCCCTATGAAATGTGAATAAGTTACCAGATTTTCATGAAATTGACACAGTAACTGAACCTTACTCTAAACTCTGTTTGGTGGAAATTTGGTTGAAAAATTTGGTTGGTGCTGCCAGCTATGGTAATTTTTGTGTCTTCGGTTTTGAAAATTCGATCAGGAAAATAAAAACTTTTTGCCCTATAACTTCCAGTGCAGTCATGAAATCAATACGAATTTCGTACTATTGATGTAACCTATTATAAAAATTATTCAGGCCAAATTTGGTTGAAAAGCCACCATAGGGTTGCCAGCTATTGTTGGTTGTGTGTTTGTTGCCAATATCTTTATTAAGCGGTTTTTTTCGTAGAACTTTAAATTAGTAATGATATTGTAGTGACAATAAACAGCAAATATAAAATATTGGATTATTTGAAAATACTCGCTGCAGGTAAGCCTAAATTTTTTTATACTCCTATAACTTCGAATGTAATTAAACAACGTGAAGCAGATGTGATAAACTCTTGGCTTTGATACTGGCAAAAGGTTGCCAGCACGAGTCGGTTGTGCTACTTTTGTATCAATAAATGCTTACAGTTAGTATTCATACCGGAAACATTTACAATGAAAATAAATATCCGATGTTTCAATTCCCAAAGTTCTGCAAATTTTTCGGATCACAGCCTCAAACACAAACTTCAATTACAGTGCTGCAGGCACTGAGCATTTTCTTCATTGATGTTATATGAGATGCTGCTTTCAAAATTTTGTGAAATAGGCAGCTGATAACGAATATAATTAACCCGTGTTTTGCTCTCATAAACGTTGAATTTCATGCCAGTGGTAATATCTGAAACCTTCTACCATATGAGTTATAATGCATTCTTGAGACCAAAGTAGAACGTGGCATTTGAAACAGTTTGGCCGTAATAAGCAGCACATGTGGTGGAATATGCACTCAAAACCTGCACGATTCTTCTACTGTTCTTCGAACATTAGTGTTTCTAGCGGTTCAAGTGCGCTAGAGTTTTTTTTGTTTTGCCTCTTGAATGGCATCAGCCCTTCCTCCACCTGTGCAGGACTTTGGCCATCTTGGTTCCGGACTTCGGTCTGGTTCTGAGTTGTGCTAAGTCGGGCAATCTTCCATATCTAAAATCGCTACAAGAATGTCAAATTTACAGAATAACAGATGGCTGCACAAATTTTGTAAGAATTTATAATGATAGAGCGAATAGACAACTATCGTTCTTGATAGATACGGGCGCAGACGTATCAATTTGTAAAGTAGGTATATTGAAGGCGTTAGAACATAGAGTAAATAGCAAGGATAAAACTGAGCTAACTGGAATAACTAAGGAAGTAACTACGTCTTTAGGTACTTCGAAATTAGATTTGTTAATTGGGAATAGAAGAGTAACAGAATTATTCCACATAGTGGACTACAATTTTCCGATCAGTACAGACGGTATTATCGGCAGAGATCTATTGGTTAGTTTCATGAGTAAAATAGATTATGAAACATTCACCATTTCTTTTAGTGTGTCAGATGAAGAAATTGAAATACCCATGGATACAAAACGTCAGAGCCATTCGGGAATCAATATATCCGCGAGAACTGAAGCGATTGTTTCGGTAAATGTGAGCATCGATGAAGATAGCATTGTACTGAACGCAGAGATTGAGAAGGGTGTTTTCATCGGAAACACTATTATACCAGCCAAAGGCGTTCGACACGTGAAGGTTCTGAACACAACTGATAAAGATGTAATCATAAACAACATAAACAACAAGGTTGTTCCACTGAGCAACTACAAAGTATATGCAGGAAAACAACAGAGAGGTGATCAGAAGCGTTTTGAGAAATTGCTGGGAGTGTTAGATAAAGATAATTTGGACAAAAGATCTATGGACAGTTTGCTTGAGATAACCAGAGAATATCAAGATGTTTTTCATTTGGAGGAAGAGAAGTTAAAAACAAACAATTTCTATAGACAAAAGCTGCAGATGACAGACAATAGTCCAGTCTACATTAAGAATTATAGGCTACCTCAAGCACAAAATGAAGAGATATTACAACAGGTTAGAGACTTAGAAGATAATGATATTGTCGAACCGTCAGTAAGCCCATACAATTCACCACTTTTGGTTGTACCGAAGAAGACTTCAGATGGTAAAGCTAAGTGGAGACTTGTAGTGGATTTTCGTAGATTGAACGACAAAATCATCAATGATAAGTTTCCTTTGACTAGATTGGAAGACGTTCTAGATAGGCTCGGTAGAGCGAAGTATTTCTCAACTTTGGACATGACTAGTTCATTCCACCAAATCGAACTTGAGAAAAAATCTAGACCCGTCACCGCGTTTTCGACCAGTTATGGTCACTATCAATTCAAGAGACTACCATTTGGATTAAAGATTTCGTCCAACAGTTTCCAACGGATGTTGACGATTGCTTTGAGTGCTTTAAGTCATGAGGCATTCCTATACGTAGATGGCATCATAGTCTTTGGATGCAGTGTCAAACACCACAATGACAATCTTCGCAAAGTGTTACAGCGAATGCGACAGTACAACTTGAAGTTGAACCCTGGGAAGTGTCACTTTTTGAAATCGGAAGTAGTGTATTTAGGGCATTTGATAACCAGTGAGGGTGTTAAAACAGACCCATCTAAATTCGAGACGATCAGAAACTATCCGGTTCCGAAATGTGCAGATGAAGTACGCAGATTTGTTGCGTTCCGCAACTACTACAGGCGTTTTATGCCAAATTTTGCCGGAATTGCCAAAAGTTTGAACTCGCTACTGAAAAAGAACGTTACATTTGAATGGACCGAAGAGTGTCAAAAAGCGTATGAAACACTTAAGAATAAATTAATTGAGCCACCAATTCTGCAGTATCCAAATTTCGAAGAACCATTCATTTTAACAACTGATGCATCTAATTACGCATTAGGCGCTGTATTATCATAAGGTGAAATTGGACAGGATTTACCAATTTCGTATGCAAGCAAGTCACTGGCGAAACACGACATTAACAAACCAGTCATAGAAAAAGAACTTTTAGCCATACATTGGGGCATAAACTTTTTCAGACCTTATCTCTACGGAAGGAAGTTCGTAGTTGTCACAGACCATAGACCACTAGTATCTTTATTCACCCATGCAAATCCTTCATCAAAACTCACTAGAATTAGAGTTGACTTATCGGATTATGATTTCACGATTGTGTACAAGAAAGGCAGCATGAACACGAATGCTGATGCTTTGTCAAGAATTGAGTTGGATTCTGACTCTTTAAAAGCATTGATACCTCCAGTTATAGATGAAACAGCAAAGCGTAAACTATTAGCAATTACAAGGGGCATGGCAAACAAAACAGAGGATAAAAAGCAAGAAACCCGCAGCGAAAGTAACCATGTAAAAGTAGAACCTGATCAATTCTATTGTTGGTATTGCACTAGTTTGTCGGATATCACCGGTGTTATGAAGTTGAAATTTATCCTGCGCAATGATGAAAGATATTGCAAAAGTATTGTAAAGTGATATTGTAAAAGTACGAAAGATATTGTAAAAGTATATTGTAGCGATATATCTAACGTGAAACCAGTTTCCGTTAATGCAAAACTAACAATAAATAGGGGTACCCACAGAAACAAACGTAATGAGAATAATGGCGATAATCCATATTCAGAACACGTTTTGATTATGGAGAAACTATTAGATTTTGCTAGACGTAACAAAATCCAAGAACTTTCATTATCAAGTGATGATATTAGATTGAAGTCTATAGACAAGGAAGAATTTAAGAAAGTATTTAACCTGTTGCAACGAAAAGATAAAGATAATGCGCATATGAAGCTACGAATAATGATAAACAAGCCACCCGTTAAAGCATAGTACTGAGTTGGATTTCACGTGAAATTTTCATACAAAATTTAACGTGAAATCTGTTTCGGCGAAAATTTAGCTTGAAAATAAGCAAGAGTAGTACTGTGTTCTTAGCATGAAAAGTTGCTTCGCAGTTGCTTTCGCTTTGAAAATATAGATGGCATTGACACGTGTCTGCAATCATTTCACACCAATTAAGTATGTGCAGTTCATTCTTTCGAGCTAAAAAGTGACATTTGGTGTTTCAATTTGAAAATGGAGCAGTGCAAATGTCTTTCCAATAAGAAAATCAATCGAAAAGTGAGATTCTTGACACTTTATCCGTCAGAAATGAGCATTGTCTCTGCTTTTCTCCATTGCCAAAATTTTCGCTCGAAAGAATGACCAGATAATGGAGCCATGTCAAAATTTCACGTGAGCTCGAACTCAGTACCAGCCTTAAAATAACGAACAAAGATGAACAGGTGAAATTAATAGAAGAATATCACAATTCACCACACGGAGGATATTTAGGAATTCGCAAAACTTTGTTGAAGCTAAAACAAAGATATTGCTGGAAAAACATGAACGGTATGGTTAAATCCCACATAAAAAATTGCACACCTTGTCAAATAAAGAAACAGGTGAGACACACAAAGGAAGAAATGATGAAAACCGACACACCCACAACGAGTTTTGAAACAATACAAATAGATACCGTAGGTCCACTCAGAATATCTAACAACTATAGATACATATTAACTTTACAATGTGAACTAACTAAATTTGTAGTAGCGTTCCCAATAGAAAATAAAGAAGCACAAACCATAGCTGTAGGAATAGTTAACGAATTTATATTAAAGTATGGACATTTCAAAATACTCAAGTCTGATTTAGGTACTGAATTTACAAATAAGCTTATGAGCAACATCTGTGATTTGTTAAAAATAAAACAAATATTTTCAACACCATATCACCACCCGACTTTAGGTGTAGTAGAAAGGAATCATCGGGTACTAAACGAATATATGTATTCGTTTGCTGATGACCAACAATGGGACAAATGGGTTCCATATTACGCATTTGCTTACAATACAACCCCAAATGTAGATACAAACTATACTCCATATGAATTGATTTTCGGCAAACTTCCGTACTTACCAAATGGCATAGTTGATAATGAAGATGTAATTTACGATTTAGATGATTATGCCAACGAGTTAAAGGCAAGATTGAGGATGTCGATCAATAGAGCACGAAGTTTGATTGAGAAAGTTAAAGTCAAAAGAACAATGAACCAAACAAATATACATTCTTTGAATCCTAAAATAGGTGATTTAGTACTTTTGAAAAATGAAAAAAAAAGAAACATCAACCACCGTATAAAGGTCTATAAAGAGTATTGAATATGGATCACTGTAATGTCACTTTAGACATAGCAGGAAACCGTAAATGAATACATAAGAACAGATTAAAATCTTATCACACATGTAACACAAACGACAATGTAGATAAATAAAAAAAAAAAGAAATACGAACCTACAAATAGAAATTTTTTGTAACGATACGCATTATGCATTACGCATTATATACATATATAAAACAGAAATTTTTTACGTAGACATAGAAAAATGTTTTAATGTTTTAGATACATTAAGAATGATACACATTGTTGTAAGTAAAGCTAAGAGGATGTTATTATGAAAACCCCTTCTGGGACTATTGAACTCAATGTTTGTGATTAGTCTTCACTTCTTTGTTACAAGTGAACCCTAATCAAAAAAACGGTAAAAGTGTAATGATACACCATCACCATGCCTGAAATAAATCAAAACATAAATTATGCGATCCACTAATATCGTCTTCGTAATGAGATATGAGCTAGAAGACCACACGTATTGTATAGGTCAAGTATAATGCACTATACTTGCGCTCAACCGACCATATCAAATTTTCGAGAAGTGACTGTGAATATCCACGCCATATGGTATATTCGAATGCGACATAGATTCTTGTTGTTATTGACATAGATTCTTGTTGTCACTATGGCACGCGACCCAAATACATGATATATGGTTTCAGTATGAATGAATGGCGCTAGGAATATCGGTTGAGCGTAGCGTGAGAAAATAGGACACGTGTGAATCATGTAGAATATCGTATCATGAGAAAATGTATGTGTTGATGATTTATTTCACGGCATGCTGAGTTTTAGTAATAAAATAGGTTAAGTTATGATAGTAAAATCGTATATAAGGAGCTGTAAAATTAATTGAAAATAGATTCGTCTGAGTATACTCTCTGGAAACGGTTGTTTTACTCTGAATCTGCTCTTGCGAGGATCATTCTTGCAAAGCTATGATGATGATGATGATGGCCTGGAGTGGGTCCAGAGGGACCCTAGCACTGCGACCTCCTGGGTCTATTGTGCCTCCTTTGCGTTATGTCCTATAGGATGTCCAGGCTTCTAATGAACCTGGATATGTTCCTTGACGGGACATTTGTGATGTCCCTGGTTGAAGGAAGAGCAGAGCCAAGTAGCTCGAATCTTCTTCTCGCTAGTGCTGGACAGACTGTGAGCAGATGTTCTACACACTCTGTCGTTTCCCCACAGTATCTGCAGCGGTCATCGTGCTCCTCACCTATCCGGTGGAGGTACTTTTTGCATGGAAGGTGTTCTGTCAATGCTCCGCATAGGGCTCTTATGCCACTTTTGCAGAGAGCCACTGCTTCTTTTGCTCTTTTATTATCGAAGCCAAGGTATTTTTTTGAGTGTTTTAAACCCTCAATATTAAGCCAGTAGTCTTCGATCTTCTTTTTGCTCCATGCTTTAATTTCCTTTTCCATATCTGCTTTTGTAAAGCCCCAGTACGGAGAAGGACCTATGAAGGGCATTTTTGCTCCTTTTTTGGCTCTGGTATCAGCTTCCTCGTTTCCTCGGTGCCCCTCATGGCCGGGGATCCATATCAACTCGAGGCTGTTCTGTGCCCCTATTTCATTAAGGGCCTCTCTCACCTCTAGGAGAATAGCCGAATTTATTTGATCGCGATTGATAGCCATGAGAGCCGCTTGACTATCCGATAGGATTTTTATTCGGACCCTTTTTGTATTCCTTATTTTTATTGTTTGTGAGGCTCTAAATATGGCAGATAGTTTCGCTTGATAGATCGTGGCTTCTTTTGGGAGAGGGAAATGCATTTTGCACTTGGGACCTACGATCCCTGCTCCTACTCCACAATCCATCTTTGAACCATCCGTATACCACATTTGCGCTCCTTTGTACGAGGGAGGTGGTCCATCCTTCCATTTGTCCCTTGATGGAATTGTGACCTTGAACCTCTTCTCGAATGCTGTCTCAGTTTTTATTTGGTCGCTGAGGTTTAACATTTCCATTATGGGCCTGACGTCCTCCAGGATTTTTAGGTGGCCTTTGAGGTCCCCTGATTTATACTCGTAGGCTTGTTGTAGGCTAATGGCTTGTCTCGCTGCTTCCTCCTGAATTTTGAGGTGCAGCGGTTCAAGGTTTAGAAGGGCCTCCATTCCTGCTGTTGGAGTGGAGCTCATTGCTCCTGTAATCAGCAGGCAGGCCATCCTGTGAAGCTTGTTGAGCTTATTTATAGCGGTTTTTTGTATGGTTAGCTTCCACCACACTGCTGCTCTATATAGGACGATAGGTCTCACCATTTGTTTGTATGCCCATAGGGTCTGCTTTGGAGATAGTCCCCAATTGCGCCCAAGCATTTGTTTTGTCGCCCAGAGTGCGTTAGTGGCCTTCATTGTCGTTTTGTTTAGATGATTGTTCCAGGTGAATTTCCTATCTAGGTGTATTCCTAGATATTTTACCTCTTCCTGCAGACATACGACTGTACCCCTAATATTTAGGGCTCCTATTTCGATTTTCCTTTTCCTGGTGAAAGCTATAGAAAGCACGGCAAATGTTTAAGGGTAGCTTAAACATGGTGCCAGCACTAACTGCGGCCTCGCCGCTTTGGTAGGTTGAATCTTCCTTATCTCATTCTCCATCGTGGGTTTAAGAAATTTTTCCTCCACAACAGTAAGGACCCAACGTCAGCACGGAAAGAAGGAGAAGCATCCCAAGGCCCGTCAACAATATTATTTCATGGCAATCAATACTTATTTCACAGGGTTAGTAATGGAAAAGGGGAATTTTAGTAGAAAGAGGAAGGTCGCATGTGATGAGATAGAAGGTCAGGAGATGTCTAGGAAAGATATAGAAAGGTACATGGCATAGAGAACTCGACCGACGGGAGCAGGATCACACTATCAATAGAAATTAGGAGGGTTATTAGATTACTATTACGATTAGTCTTAACATATCTTCGAATTAATAACGTTAGAATGGGTATTAAAATTGATATTGCAATTGGGATTACAATTGGAATTAGAATTCGGTATTAGAATTGGTAGTAGAATTAGAATTGATATTAAATTTAGGATTAGAATGGGTATTAGAATTGGTATTCGAGTTGGGATTAGAATTGGTATTAGAGTTGGTATTAGAGTTGGTATCAGAATTGGTACTGCAATTGAGATTACAATTGGAATTAGAATTGGTATTAGAATTGGTAGTAGAATTAGAATTGGAATTAGAGTTAGGAAGAGATTTGGTATTAGAATTGGTATTTGAATTGGGATTAGGATTGGTATTAGAAATGGTATTAGGCTTGGTATTAGAGCTTGTATTAGAATTGGTATTAGACTTGGTATAAGAATTGGTATTAGAATTGGTATTAGAATTGGTATTAGAAATGGGATTAGGATTGGTATTAGAATTGGTATTAGATATGGTATGAGAACTTGTATTAGAATTGGTATTGGACTTGGTATTAGAATTGGTACTAGAATGGGTATAAGAGTTGGTATTAGAATTGAAATTAGAATTGGTATTAGAATTGGTATTGGAATTATTATTAGACTTGGGATTAGAATTAGTATTAGAAATGGGCTTGGAATTGGGATTAAAATTGGGATTAGGATGGGTATTAAGATTGGGAATAGACTTAGTATTAGAATTATCCCCCTCTACGGTCCGACCTTGCCGCGGTGAGGGGGCTCAGGGCAGTGGCCCATCAGCCAGATGGGTCGCTGCCTTGCTAAAAGGACCTTAGGGGAAGGAGACCCCGAACAGAAAACCAAATATGGACAAAGACATAGGAGAAAAAGTTACGGTACAGGGAGTCGGATACCCAGTACCGGCGGCCGTCAGGGGTGAGCGAGCAGGCCCCGGGTCGTCGTTATCCATCGACTGCAATGCTATGGAGGTTGACCACTTGGCCACAGTAGCAGATATAATTACAAGTGGTTCCACACAACACGCAGAGGTGGTGGAATCGGTGGCGGACCCTTTTAGAAGAAGCTCTAAGCTACAACGGTCCCCACCTCGAACAACAACCAATTTGGAAGCTAGCACCTCCGCTGGCTGCCATTCAATTCGCACGAAACTAATGCGCTCGGGTGCCAGAGTACTCGCAGACTCGGACTCAGAGAGCATGGTTTCGACCGAAGCGAAGGAAGAGCTGCTCAAATCGCCAGAGCGAGGCAAAGGTTCTGGTCCCCACAAGAGGAACAGGCCCAAGCCGAGCAAAGAGGGCAAGAAAGCACTGGCGGAGTACAAGTCTGCACTGCGCATCGTCGACAGGCTCAGCGACAAACCAACCCTCTCCGCGGAGGAGAAGGATCGGCTAAGTTGGGCTCGGACGACGGTAGCAAAAGGCAGGGGGCACTTCGCTGGGAAGGAAAAGCTGGTTCTAAAGGACTCTGTTTTCCACAACAAAGTGGAGCAGAGTTTGTCCAAGAGGCTGGCGGATAAAAGGCAGAGGTCGACCGAGGACGAAAAACCGGCGTCTAAGAGGCCAAGGAATGTGACCAGTCGACAAGGGGTCCAACAACCCGCCAACTCGAAGCCGAAGAAGGCTATGAAGGCCAGCGATGTGGCAAAACAGCACCTCATCGTGGCTCTTATCGATCGCAGCAATCCCTTGGGTCAATTGTCGCTCGAGAAGTGGAAGACCGTAGAGTCAGGCCTGCTCAACGCGATGATTGACCGCATGGAGAAGTACCCTGAGCTGGCTATGCCTTCGTTTGACGGGGCAGGCTGGTTCAGAGGTGTAAAGATCATTAAGTGCAACGATGAGCTCACGTTGCGCTGGTGCACAGCCGTAGTCCCGGAGCTAGTTATGTATATGACACCTACACAATTGTATTGCATTAGAAATGCAACAAGCTAGTTATGTATATGACACCTACACATTTGTATTGTATTAGAAATGCAACAAGCTATAATTCACTGTTATAAACACTCAACACTGAATTATGTTTTAAATAAACTTAATTAAACAGTAGGCTAAGATAATTGACATTTTGAATGTACGTAGACGATTAGGCTAGTCTACTTGGAATTTTCGAAGAAATAAAAACGAATAGAGTCGAAACTCGAGTTTTATTTAAATACGTATACATATCTTTCATTTACAAAAGATATAACTGGCGCAGTCGGATACGAATCTCGGGCAAATAATTTTTTATATAATAATAAAAACAATGCAAGAGTCCGAACACGAAGCCAAAAGTCGGCTTAAAAGACCTGGTGAGGCTGCTAGGTTATCTTGCTATAAATAAAATAAAATAATAATAATTAGTGAAAAGTTTCGACAAACCGTTTGTCGTTGGTGGAGATAGAAGTGTGATCGAAGAATGAAACTTTGAGCGGCGAATACTCTTCGATTAAGAAAATTTGCAAAACGTAGAAGGTAGAAGTATACAGACTGTGATAGTGATAGATAGAAATAGATACAAATTGTGATAAAAGTGATTTAATCAAAAAGTGAACAAGAAGTGATCTCTCTCTCTATCTCGCGACTCGAAAAGATTTCCGGTTAGAAATTGAAATTAACATTTTCGGTCGGACTTGTCAAGTTCAGTTCAACGCGTTGTTCGCTTCCTTTCGCGAAAAATTTACGCAAGGAGTGAGAAGCAGATTTACGTTTTCGAAGGCTCATATTGAGAAATACACACAGTAAGTATTTTTGTTTGTAATTATAAACTGGGAAAAAAGAGAAAAAGATGACGAGCAATCGCAAGAAATTGACAATGAAGTTTTAGTGAAAAAGAAACACGAAAAGAAAGTTAAGTAAACAGAAAGTTTTCTCAGCTGGATTACAGTAACGAGTCGAATTTTTAATATATCTATAAGCGAATGCGATTTGGGAATGAATGTACTATTAGAATAGTTGAAGCAGGATTTATCTAAGATTCCAAGAGAAACTTTAAATATGTAAAAAGACAAATTAATCAAACTAAAAATCAGTGGGATTAATATAAAAAAAAAAAAATAGTAATCGTTGTCACCAACAATAATAACAAAAGCCTTCCGGAGCTGAAAATCCGAACAGTGAGGACAAAATCCTAAAAAAAAAAAAAAAAAAAAAAAAAAAAAAATTTATCGTTGTTACCAACAATAATAACAAAAGCCCTCCGGAGCTTAAAATCCGAACAGTGAGGACAAGATCCCAAACAAACAAAAAAGAAAAAAAGAAATTAAAAAAAAAAAAAAAATATTAATAGTTGTTACCCACAATAATAACAAAAGCCCTCCGGAGCTGAAAATCCGAACAGTGAGGACAAGATCCTAAAAAAAAAAAAAAAAAAAAAAAAAAAATTATATTAATAGTTGTTACCAAGAATAATAATAAAAAAAAACTGTTCCCGAAAAACAATTGATTCAATAATCAGTAAAAAGAAATAAAAAGTGAAAGAAAAAAAAAAATTTTTTTTTATTAGTTGTTATCACTAATAAATAATGAATGAATAATAGAAAAGAAAAGAGGAGTGAAGAATATAACATAATAAGACAAGTAGATATTAAAATTTTTGAAATGGAACAGCAAATAGAAATATTACAACGTGAGTTGGCAGAAAGGGAAAGTCAACTACGGGTAGTAGGAGAAGCGTTAATACGAGCAACGACCCAACAAGCTGCAACACAAAATAACGTACTAAAAACCATACAACATATGAGTATATTTACGGGCAATGGAGCAGTATCAATAAACGCATTTATACGAAGCGTAGAATTTTTTCTACAAACGATTGAGAGCGAAGAACTAAGAAAAACTGCAACGAGAAATATATATTTTGAAAGAATACAAGGAGAAGCAAAGGATGTTATTATAAACATACAGCAGCCAGATAATTGGAATTCTATAAAAGAAAAACTCAAACGGAGATTTGAACCCGATATGGAGCCATCGGACATCTACAAATGGATTAGCAGCTTGAAAGCCAACACAGTGAGTGAGCTTGCAGTAGAAGTAGAAAAAATTAAATGTAAATCCGATGAATTAATTATATATTATTCGAATAATTTGCATATAGATCTAAGTAATGTTGATTCTTTGCTTATAAATACGATTAAAGAAATGACCCAAGGTGTTCTCTTGGATAAGATATATGAAATTTGTGAATTAGAAGAAGTATTGAAAATTATGGGTAGTAGAAGATTCGAAAACAGTTGCATCAGACAAGAATACAGACAACAAAAAGTAAATAGTTTTTCAAAAGCAAATAGTTTTTCACGAAATAAACACCACCAACATAAAGAATTTGAAGAACAAGACAGATTTTACAAACAAAACGGATATAATTACAGACAGTACAAACACCAAACAGACCGGAATTGGGAACGAAACAGACGTGACGACCAAAACAGACACCAACAAGGTCAATATTCAGAACCGAATAAACCAAATCAACATCAAACTAATCGTTTTAAAAATTCGGGAAATATTGGTTTCAGTCATCAAACTAATCGTTCTAAAAATTCGGGAAATATTGGTTTCAGTCATCAAACTAGGTATTCACTTAAAAATCCCAACCAGCACAAAAGAAATTTTTGGGAAAATTCTGGGCAATATAGGCAACAGGGTGTAGAGCCTATGGAAGTAGATAATGTGCAGAAGCATATGGGGTACGAAAGTAAAAGAAATTCGTATCGAAATTTCAATAATGATCAGTTCCAAAGGAACGATAGACAAAATGATCACGTAGAGTCAAATCATGTTAGTGGTAGTCCAGTGCAGTCAGAACAGGCAACGTTTTTTCTAAACTAGCCTCGGACGACCTGCCACTAATTAATTTCACTATTAGCTCCATAAAATACACAGCGTTAATAGATACGGGATCCTCGTTTAGCATCATTGACGAGAATCTGAGAGAGTTTGAAAAAATCAAAATCAAACCTCTATATTTCTCTACAATAACAGGAAAAGATTGTGTAAATTATGAAGTACATACACCTAACCCATTAGAATTTAAACTTCCAGCTGAAGTGAAAATAAGGTGGAAAGTTAGGAACCTGGCAAACAGGAAATATAATTTTATCATTGGTGTTGATTTGTTGGACAAACTAAGCACTGTGATTGATCTCGAAAACCAAACAATATCTCTTAACGGTCAATTAATAAATTTTTTGAATAATCCATACATCATTAATCAAATATATACATTAGAACAAATCGAAAATGATTACATGAACCACCTCAAATTAGATCATTTGAACAGCGAAGAATATCGGGAAGTAATAAAAATAATTAACAGATTTGAAGCTATATTCTTCAAAGAAGGAGATCAACTCACAAGTACACCCAGTATAGAACACGAAATCCCAACCACCACAGATCGGCAAATAAACTCTAAGTTATATAGGTATCCTCCTAAACACGAAGAAGAAGTGCGTAGGCAAGTTAGGGATATGGAAAAACAGGGAATAATAAGGCAGAGCAATTCGAAGTACTCAAGCCCGCTGATAATTATTCCAAAGAAAATTGATAATTCGGGGAAAAGAAAATTCAGATTAGTCATCGACTATCGTAAGCTAAACGAAGTCACAATCGATGACAAATTTCCCTTGCCTAACATAGATTCAATATTAGGTAAACTAGGAAATTCACAATATTTCACAACCCTAGATCTGGCGAAAGGCTATCATCAGATCTTAGTGAAAGAAGAAGATAGGAAAAAAACTGCTTTCGTAACGCCACATGGTCTTTACGAATTTGTACGTATGCCGTTTGGGCTCAAAAACGCCCCGGCAACGTTCCAACGTCTCATGAATGAGATTTTACGGGATTTTATAAACAAAACTTGCGTTGTCTACCTTGACGACATTTTGATTTTTAGCACTTCCTTAAAGGAACATGTAAAGGCTATTACAGATATCTTCAAAGTTTTAGAGAGTCACAAACTAAAAGTGCAAATAAACAAATGCAATTTCATAAAGAAAGAAACTGGTTTTCTTGGGCATGTAGTCACAAATGAAGGATTGAAACCAAACCTGGAAATTAGTGTTATTCAGTCCCTGGTAATACCAAAAACGGAAAAACAAATAAAAAGTTTTCTTGGACTTACTGGTTATTACCGGAAATTCATTAAAGATTACGCAAAGGTGGCCCAACCAATCACAAAGTATTTGCAGAAAGGAGCTAAGCTCAACATCAAAGACCCAAATTACATTGAAGCGTTTGAAAAACTGAAAAACTTGGTTACCTCGCCACCAATTTTAAAATTTCCAGATTATAAAAAACAGTTTCACTTAACCACGGATGCGTCGAATTACGCGATAGGCGCCGTGTTGTCGCAAGATGGTCACCCGGTATGTTTTGCATCCAGGACATTGAGAAAACATAAAAGAAACTTTTCGGCTATAGACAAAGAGTTCTTGGCCATCATGTGGTCGATCCACTATTTCCGACCATACCTCTACGGAAGCAAATTTAAGATATATACGGATCACCAGCCAATTAAATACTTGAACGCCAAATATCAAGGTAAAGATCTCTCACCTCGACATCAACGGTGGCTTACCAAACTAGGCGAATATCAGTATGAAATAGAGTATCTCAAGGGAAAAGAGAACCGTGTAGCAGATTTTTTAAGTAGAATCAAGCAAACGGGAGAAGACAAAACGGTATCAGATGGATTGGAAAAAGAGACTCAAGCATATTCAGATTTAGGAATTTTACTCAACGTCGAAGAGGATATAAATTCTACCATGGCGACTAAGCATTCAGCGGAGGAAGAACTTTTGGATTATATCCCAATAAAGTCAGAAATTGTAAACAAATATAAAACACAGTTAATCTTAACAAATAATAAGACACAAGAAATAGAGATAATGCATGGAAAAAGAATAATATATATATCCGAATACGCCTTTAGGAATTTACGTGATATCTTAAGAAGGTATATCAAGAAGGGCATAACTGGAATATACACAGAGCTATCTGATAGTCAATATAATGTAGTACAGGAACATATTAGACAAATGTTTTCAAACGACAGGCAAATTAAATTTGCAAGATGCTCATTCAGAGCACAAGATATTCACACAGAAGTCGAGGCAATAAAACAGATATCGCTTTATCATGTCAGAGAAAGTTTTCACTCAGGCATACAAGAAACCTTCCAAATGCTTAAAAACAAAATCTACTATCCAAAATTACAAGAGTTGATACAACTAGTCATAAATCAGTGCGATGTGTGTCAGGAAGTTAAATACGAGCGACGGCCTATCAAACCGAAATTTCAGCTAACGGAAACAGCTACAGATGTAAATCAAATAATCCATATCGACATGTATTTTATAATGAAATATTGTTTCCTCACTTGTATTGATACGTTTTCGAAATTTGGTACAGCATATTATTTACCTGACAGAAACCATCTCACAATAATAGAAACTCTTGAAGAACATTTTACGAAATTTGGAAAACCAAACAAAATAGTTTCAGGTAATGAGTTTAATGCGATTCGAATCAAAGAATATTTTCAAAATGAAGGTATTATTCATCACATGACAAAGCCTCATAGCCACACTGGCATTGCTGACATAGAAAAATTACACAGCACAATAGCTGAAAAATTTAGGATTCTTACTTTTGGAAAGACAAAATTCGCACCGAAACGAATACTACAACAGGCATTACGAAATTATAATCAGAGGTACCATTCATCTATTAAGTGCACACCATGCGAAGTGCAGAATCGAAAAGTAGATCTTGAACAAATAAAAAAAAATTTGATCGACACTAAAAACAAAATGCTAGCAAAACAAAACGTAAAACGAGAAGAATATGTTGAAACACGTACAACAGGCTTTATAAAAAATTACAAAGCGACGAGACTCAAACAATTACCTAAATATCGAAAATCAAAGCTGGAAAATATTCATCCAGTCAATATTAAGAGGGTACGTAAGTCTGTGGATTGTAACGGAAACTCAATGGACCCTATTACGGAAGAAGAAAGAAAAGTGATTAACAAGGCTACAAATGGGGAATCACAGGAAGAAGTTATAATATCAAAATTTAATTTAACTCTAACACGCCAAGATATAAATAGTCTGGTGGGCTCATCATGGTTAAATGACAATATTATAAACTTTTACTTAAACCTTTTAGTAGAACACAATCAACAGCAAATCAACATCTATTCAATTCATGAATTCAAGAAGGTTTTTACTATGAATACTTTCTTTGTTTCAACTTTATTACGTTTAGGCTATAACACAGTGAAAAATTGGACGAAAAATGCAGATATTTTTGCATATGATCTTATATTAATTCCTGTTCATGTCAACGGTACGCATTGGTGCCTAGCGGTAATTGATTTCCGGAACAAAACTATAAAATATTACGACTCTTTAGGAAATAATAATCCACAACTTCTTAATACATTAGAGAACTATTTAAAAGAAGAATCCCTAGATAAAAAAAGAATACCGTTTGTTACAGAAGCATTCATTAAAGAAAATGCTAATAATTGTCCAAGGCAAAGTAATGGGAGCGATTGTGGAGTTTTCTGCTGTATGATAGCTGAATGCCTCACAAGAAATTGTAACCCAACATTTACACAAGTAGATATACCATATTTCAGGGAAAGAATGATCTTAGAAATAGTTCAGGGAAAACTAAAAATATAAACAAACTTGTGTTCATACTAACAGTTAGTTTCATTTAAATATTACTTTACTTTACATTAAAATTTGTACCTTTTTGACACAATAATCATATTGATGACAACAACACAAGGATCTACTAAAAACGGAATTAAGACATTCGATAAATAAAGTACAGACTCTAAAAAAAAAAAAAATGAACGACAGAACTAAGAGAGGCTTGATTGACATAGTAGGCACTCACACAATACGCAATCGAGTATTTTTTATATACATTGAAAATGTGAATGAAATGCATTATTTTAGTATGAATTGATGAACGAACCATAATGTAAAATATATTAATTAGCTTAAAACGTACTTTAAAAAAAAAAAAAAAAAAAAAAAAAAAAAAAAAAAAAATCAATTTTGCAAATATGTGACCGAATGTTAACAACAAATGACGATGTAATACAGAATTACTTATGAAAAAAGCAAAAGTTTATAGATTGCTAATATTTGAAAACCTAAATTTGTAAGATACAAATGGCTGTGAGAAGAGAAAAGATGAAAATCACCTGGAATCTATTATTTTATGTTCCGTAGCCATATTGACGAAATAAAAGATCAGAATGCTGATTGATAATTTTGATAAAGTTCTCATATTAGAAAGAACAATTGTAATTAGCTTCACAGATTTTTTTTTTTTTTAAAATGAACAACAAAGAAATTGATTTTAAATTGATTTTTTATATTTATGTTTAAACATATGTTTTAAATGAACTTAATTTAAACAAACATTGTCTATTTAAAAAAAAGCAAAGAATTGTAAAATTTGATGTAGAAAATAGAATTCAGGAGAATTCTAATTGTGTGAGGGGAGAAGTTATGTATATGACACCTACACAATTGTATTGCATTAGAAATGCAACAAGCTAGTTATGTATATGACACCTACACATTTGTATTGTATTAGAAATGCAACAAGCTATAATTCACTGTTATAAACACTCAACACTGAATTATGTTTTAAATAAACTTAATTAAACAGTAGGCTAAGATAATTGACATTTTGAATGTACGTAGACGATTAGGCTAGTCTACTTGGAATTTTCGAAGAAATAAAAACGAATAGAGTCGAAACTCGAGTTTTATTTAAATACGTATACATATCTTTCATTTACAAAAGATATAACTAGCTACCAGGTCTATGGGAAGGAGCTCGACTGGAAATCGTGGACAGAGGGAGCATCCCAACTCTACCTAGAGCGAAGGTGACGATGCCGCGGGTAGTGGAACTGGAGGTGGCCCTAAAACTTCTCCAAAGGCAGAATCCAGATGTTCCAACGCAAGATTGGAAGATCCTGGACGTCAAAAAACCAGTAGAACAAGACGGGGGGCAGGTCTACATCCTCCAAATTAACAAGGAGGCTGACGAGCTGCTCTATCCACGCTTTGGAAAAATGGCTTGGGGCGTAGGCAGTGTCTACCTGCGCCTGAAGAAACGCCACCCGAAGGATGATAATATCAATACCCTGGAGGTCGGCGAGATCGAGAGGGATCTTGGCACTGTTGACTTGCAGGGTACAACGGCCGATCCCAAATTGGACGAGGTGCGGGCTAAGGAGGATACCGAGGCCAAGACTCAGACTCCTGCAAATCAACTTGCACCACAGTAAGTTGGCCTCGGCCGAGTTGCTGCTAACGCTCGAAGAAGGTAAGTTTGACGTGGCGCTGGTCCAGGAACCGTGGATCTCTGCAGAGAACCGGGTTGCGGGACTAGGGTCACAGTTTTTCAATCTCTTCTCCCCTCCACAGTAGCTAGAACAAGAACGGCTATTATGGTGAGGAAGAATATCCATGCTTATCTTCTAACTAATTTCAGCACGGACGACATGACAGTGGTGGCATGTGAGGGGGACGAAGAGGGGCATGTACTCCTTTTATCCGCCTACATGGCTCACGACAGAGCTGCTCCGCCGGAGGAGGTCGTAAAACTCACCGCGGAGGCACTGAAAAGAAACGAACGGCTGCTCGTGGGAGCGGATGCGAACGCGCACCACACAGTATGGGACAGCAAGGATATTAACGACAGAGGTGAGTCTCTACTCAGCTTTATAATCAATTATAATCTAGTCATAGGAAACCGAGGTAATATTCCAACCTATAGGGGACCTTGCAGTGAAAACGTGCTAGATATTACTCTACACAATGACTCAAACGAGCAGTTGATAGAGAACTGAAGGGTTTTTCAAGGCCCATCATTCTCTGACCACTGCTACATCAGTTACTACTTAAAATTCAATGTAGCTCGTAAGTACCGACCGTTTCGCAATCCCAGGAATACTAACTGGGCAACATTCGAACGGGAAGTGACTAATGACTTAGGCCCTCCTCCGAGGATTGGCAGTGTGGCTGACTTGGAGGCTGCGGTCAACACACTCACGGATAAACTCGTTAAAGCTTTTGTACGGTCCTGTCCCCAAGTTCGCCCGAAGCGCAAACCCAGGCCACCCTGGTGGAACAGGGACCTGGGTTGTCGCAGACGGCAGGTTCGTGAACTGTTCAAGTTAGCCAAAGCAGCTGACTGCAGGGAATGCTGGGACGAATACAAGGACGTTCTTAAGCTTTATAAATCAGAAATTAGGAAAGCCAAATGGAACTCTTGGAAAGAGCTGTGCGGCAGGATCGAGACCACATCGGAGACGGCGAGACTTAGGAATCTGCTGGCGAAACGCCCTGCCATGCCTAGCCTGGTTTGTAGGCTGGACGGGGAGTGGACACGCAGCGGCTCGGAAACGCTGAGGGTCCTCGTAGATACTCACTTCCCGGGCTGTCTGGATGAACCCTCCCCCTTCACTTGTCAGCGGACGTCTGATCTGCACTACTTCGAAGGCATTGGCGAGGTTGGCTTGCCTGGGCAATCGACACCTTTAAGCCCTTCAAGTCCCCAGGTCCGGATGGGGTTCTGCCAGCCATGCTCCAAAAGTCAGGTATGCTCACCGTTCCTTGGCTCATGCAAATATACAAAGGTTGCCTAGCACTAAGCCATGTGCCTGCAGCCTGGAGGATCGCTAAGGTTGTATTTATACCCAAGGCAGGTAGAATCAACCATGCTTACCCGAAGGACTACAGGCCAATTAGCCTGACTTCCTTTCTCCTTAAAGTCTTTGAAAGATTACTGGATCTCTACATAAAGCAAAGACTTGGATCTCAAGCTCTATCGGGTGCCCAAAACGCGTACATAAAAGGGAAATCCATTGAAACGGCTCTCCATAGAGTAGTTCTCGAAATAGAAAAGGCACTCCGCTACAAAGAATACACCTTGGGGGCTTTTCTAGATATTGAAGGCGCCTTCAATAATGTGCACACTACAGCCATTATGGAGAGCCTCTACGCAACCAATACCCACCCTTCTATTTGTAGCTGGATAAGCAATATGCTTAAGCAAAGGCTCATAACAGCTGAGTGGGCGGGGTCACGAATCACTAAGAAGGTCCATAGAGGCACACCGCAAGGTGGAGTTCTATCCCCTCTCTTATGGAACCTGGTTGTAAACACAATTTTGGATAAGCTAGAACGCAAAGGACTCACGGTTGTGGCCTATGCCGATGACATTGCTATTTTAGTCTCGGGCAGATTTCCGCACACAGTCGGCCAGCTCATCGAGTATGCTCTGGGGCTGGTTGAGGAATGGGCGAACACCGTGGGCCTCGGCATCAACATTAACAAAACTGATCTCGTACTCTTCACAAGAAAGTACAAAACTCCTGAATTACCTCCAATCAGGTTGAGCGGCACCAGGTTAAGCCTCAAGTCACAAACTAAGTACTTGGGCCTTGTTCTGGACAGCAAGCTCACCTGGAAGGCAAATTTGGAGGAGAGAGTAAAACGGGCTAGCAATGCGATTTACGCCAGCAGGAGAGTGCTGGGTAAAACGTGGGGTCTAAGCCCTGCCTTAACGCACTGGATTTATTTGGCGATAGCCAGGCCTATCCTTGCTTACGGATGCTTGGTCTGGTGGCCAGCAGTGAACAAGACTACCTTTGCTAGCACAGCGAACAGAGTTCAGCGGCTGGCGGCTCTCTGCACCACAGGTGCCTTAGCTTCGACTCCTTCGGCTGCTCTCAATGTCCTGCTCCATCTCCCACCGCTTGACCTCTTCGTCAGGAGCTCTGCCGCAAAAGCTGCTGTCAGGCTTAGGGAATCGGGATACTTCGAGTCACGATCCTTCGGCCACAGCAGTATTGAGCGGGGGTACGTCGGTAGCACCGACTACCTGGTCCCCACTCTGTGCTTCGAGCGGGGATATCAGGCGATTGTGGGGGATGGGCAAGAGTGGAATCGGCAAATGGGCGCAGCAACTCTTAGCATCTACACTGACGGCTCTAAAACGTCTGCCGGAGTGGGTGCTGCAACATTTTCCACAGAAGCAACTTTGGAAGCAGCTTTCAGGCTTCCTAATCACTGTAGTATTTTTCAGGCGGAGGTTTTTGCGATACGTAAAGCCGCAGACCTAGCATACGCCAGAGATACCACAAGTATGGAAATCAACATCTTTACAGACAGTCAAGCGGCGATTAAAGCTCTGATGTCTTACACATACAAATCGAAGTGTGTACTCGACTGCATTCAGGCCCTGAATAGACTGGGCAACAACAGAAGTGTCAGAATTTTCTGGGTTCCTGGTCACCAGGGCATTGAAGGGAACGAGAGGGCAGACGCGTTAGCCAAGCACGGGGCTAGCCTTCCCCTGTCAGGATCGGTTGATATTCCTACCCCAATCCAGACAATCAAATACTCAATTGACTCCAATATGATGCAAGTGGCGATGTGCAGATGGCGTGCAACTCAGACCTGCAAGCTAACCAAAATCATGTGGGGGTCGTACAATATCGTGGCTACTAAGTACGTACTCGAATTGACGCGAACTGACTGCAAACGGCTGGTCGGCGTTATTACCGGCCACTGTCTTGTAGCAGCTCATGCCATGAAAATGGGACTCCTAACCAGCGACACCTGTAGGAAGTGTCAAGAGCCAGGAGTCTCGGAAACAATCCAACACCTTCTGTGCCACTGCCCGGCACTGGGGAGAACCAGGCAGCGCTGCTTCGGTGAGCCCTGGCTGATGGATCTCTCACATGTAGCAGAGCAGAGGCTGAAGGAATACTTCAGTTCGCAAAAAAGTCCGGGGCCTTCGATAGCCGTTTGGACTGAACTTTCCTTCTCCGGGTCCATTTATCTGGTACCACTACGGACCAATGGGTCTATGTGTGGCCCTGGCCAGCCAGTTGAACCTAACCTAGTATTAGAATGAATCAGGCACTAAAAATAGGCTAATAATAGATCGAATAGTTCAAATTTAAATTAAAAGTGAGAATTAGTAGCGCGAAAATCGGACTATGTTCAGATTTGAATCTGGATTTCGAATTACTGGCACGAAACTCGGATTATAGTTAGATCCTACACTAGGAGTATCGTTGCATTTGATGTAGGACGAAAAGCCCGTATATCGGGGCATAATAGAAAAATATGGTTCGATTTAAGATTAGTTCTGGAGGCGATTAGGACTAACCTGCGGAGATAAACAATAGACTAAGGAGAATCGGGACTAGGTCAGAATTGGGACTAGTTCGGAATTGGGACTGTAGGTTGGGATAGGAATAACTCCCGCAGGACAATTGAAACAAGTTCAAACCTAGATATAGCTAGTAGTACGGGGGGCAGTCTCAGAACGCCTCAGAACGCGGAAGATCGTAGCGAGAGTAAGTAAACGCGGGGTCGGTACGCGTGAACGAATTTCCGGGAAATCCTTTTCTGGTAAAGGCTGGTACTGAGTTCGAGTTCACGTGAAATTTTGACATGTTTCCATTATCTGGTCATTCTTTCGAGCGAAAATTTTGACAACGGAGAAAAGCAGAGACACTGCTCATTCTTGATGGATAAAATGTCAAGAATTTCACTTTTCGATCGATTTTCTTATTGGAAAGTCATTTGCACTGCTCAATTTTCAAATTGAAACACTAAATGCCACTTTTTTGCTCGAAAGAATGAACTGCACAAACTAAATTGGCGTGAAATGATTGACAACATGTGTCAGTGCCATTTATGTTTTCAAAGCGAAAGCAACTTCAAAGCAACTTTTCATGCTAAGAACACAGTACCAAACTTGCTTATTTTCAAGCTAAATTTTCGCCGAAACCAATTTCACGTGAAACTTTGTATGAAAATTTCACGTGAAATCGAACTCAGTACTCTGCTTAAGGGGGGAGCTGTTACGTGGTAACAAATTGGTAACAAATACGCGTCAATCTCCTAACAACGCTCGGCAGGGATCACGCGAGAGTAGATGCGACGTAAGACATAACCCGAATCGTTTCAGGAAAAAAAAGGAGCAACCCTTTTCCCGTGAAAAAGGCTGCTCCCATATAGCTCTTGTTTAGTTCGCGAAAACCACCACTCAGTCTATCAGGTAACAGAATGTAACCACCACCACCAAGTAGGGCTAATAGCCGTCGCAGGGACCGACCATTGTCATGTACTGGTTGGCCACAGACGACGTAGATGTAAGTTTAGACTAGGAAAGAACCGAGTTAACTAAATTTATGGTGCAAGCAAAATAATTAGAAGCAATAATTCTATTGCCTTTATCTGGTTCAAACTTTAAGCTTGCAAAACGAAACTTTTTAGTTTATAAATCTAATTTTGGCCTCGAAAAGCTAGATATATTTCTTTATTTTGAGTAGTATCGATATTTCGACGCCAATCTGCACAATTTTTAGTGCTCTTTGTTTTCTGCAGCTACTTCGATTTATTCTTGAACTCTTCATAGGGAGTAATAAGAAGAACAGGCTATGATTCCCGGTACTAACCAACATACTGAGCTAACTAACAGAAAAACACACTTTCCTTACTAATATACTTGACACTACACATTTGATTGATATGGTTGATTGAATTCGAATATTAAGGCAAATAAATTTAGTTAGTCTAGCGGGTAGAGCACAGGCTTCTAGTGTAGGGGTGTCCTTGTTCGAATCTAGTTTCGGACTAGGGACCACCACCGAGCTCTGAGTTCATCTAGCTATGAATAGATAGCTGGACGAAATCAGGGGTCAAATGAGTCGGGGAATCAATCACTCCACATTAGTTTACATTATTTTACTCTTAAATCAAGCTACTTGATACTTGTCCGGTACACCGTCGAAGGTAAATCAATTTAGGAAAAGATTAGGGAGAAAAAAAATAATTGAAAAAACATCAGAGCCTTCGTGTCGCGAAGGATAGGCATATTGATTTCTATTGGGACAATGTAATGCCATTATGTAGTAGTGATGGGAAATTTAGTTACTTTCGCGGAATGACAACTT
This sequence comes from Nemotelus nigrinus, assembly GCA_947369275.1. Lineage (NCBI taxonomy): Eukaryota > Metazoa > Arthropoda > Insecta > Diptera > Stratiomyidae > Nemotelus > Nemotelus nigrinus. Next base: position 113,851,561 of record OX376373.1, read on the forward strand.
CTCAGAATTAATATTTCCTAATGTAAAAGAAAAAAAAACTACAATAATATATATGTTATACCTAGTACATAGTGTACTAAAACATAGAACATATAAGGAATGGAGGAAAACATATTTTGTACATTTTAAAGTAGTATTACTTATCCAATTTGAATTCGAAAATCAGAAGTAAAATATGACAACCGCATAGAAAAAAAAAAACAGATTTACAAATTCATGCAAAATTAAGAGAGGAAAATTTATTTATATTTGTTCATGGGAGTGACAGGAACTTCTCCAAACAAAGAAAAAAAAAACAACAATATTCGCTTGTTAAAAGAAAAATAGTCAAAAATAAAATATTAGTATTTACCGTTTCTTTTTTATAGCAACTTAAAATTTAATCATATAATTGATTTTATGTATTATAAAAGTATCCCATTTTAGTTTTTTTTTAGTTTATATATAAATCCTGTCTTTATTAGGGATGTATAATTTCTCGTTTTATTTACACATATCTTTGTTAATCAAATGGTTGAAAACAAATTACTAAAAGCTAATTAAAAAAAAATAGTGAATTGTTAAGCTGAAACCCTCAGGCCTTCTTATTGAGCGAAAGCCCGGGAAGTCCTTTTTCTCTTTTCAGGGTCCGCACGTGACCTGGCTGGCCAGTGATGGAATAGTCTTCTTGATTTTTCGGCATTTTTTTCAGCTTATCTATTATGGGAGGGATACTGGCCAAACAATTAGGTATCATTTTGGTATTAAATTTTTGAATTTGTGAATTCGATGGCCAGTATCAGTGGATGAAGGACCCCAGACCATCGGGGTCAGGGCTCCACTAAAATCGGGGGCCCAGGGCTGTCTGCCTCACCCGGGCTCATCTGAAAAGAGAGGTAGCACTTCTCCCTTGTTTCCTGTTTAAAGAATTTTCAATTTTTGGCTCCGTGTTTTGTCACGAGCACTGGGTCTGCTTAGTCAACCCATGTTGCAGAGCCTGGGTGGTTTCCTTTACGGAGCTATGCCCCCTTTTGTCCTTGGATATGTTTTCATATCAGTTTGCGGCTACGAATTCATGACGGATGAATATCACGTAGCTTCCCGTTTTTTAGAGAGCCAACCATCCCCATTTTTCATGAACCCACCCCAGCCGCAGCGAGCTAGCAAAGCGCCACCCCAGCATCCGTCGGGGTTGGTTAAAGGGTGCTCCGGCTATGCGGACGAGGGGTCTTCACGGCCATTTCTAGCGCACCCTGCTCTCGGGGCAATTCTTTTTACTAATGATCGAAGAAGAACATTAGTATTAAAATCACTTTGGCCAACAATTCATATTTCTATATATATATATATATATATATATATATATATATATATATATATATATATATATATATATATATATATATATATATATATATATATATATATATATATATATATATATATATATATATAATATATAGGTGTATGCGCCATCCGATTGAGCTGAAATTTGCAGGACATATGGGTGTATGTGCAAAATAGCGCCAGGTCTCACAAAAAGTAAATAATCTTTAACTCTTTGGCGCCGGCGGCCATTTTAGTGATATAATTAATATACCTATTATTCCGTACACAAACAGTTTTTGCAAAAATAAAGCTGACGAAATAAATTTCAAACGTGTTTAACATGTGAATCGGAAAACTTTTTGGAATTTTTTAAAATATTGAGTGTGCTGGCATACCTGTAGCTAGGGCAGGCACTGAAAGTGAAAACCTCCAAATCATCGTCTCTCTTGAAACAATGCCGTTTCTTCAAAAAAAAGCCACTCATATGTAAATCTTGTGCTTTGTTTACATAGACAAAAAATAAAATTTGATATGGTATAACGGGCACGCTTGGTAACCCTTGCCCAATTTACCTATATTTTTAACATCAAAAACTTCTGTTCACGGAAACTCACGATCCGATAAGCAGAATTTATTGAAATTTGCAGAATGTATTGGTCTTTAATAGGACCAAGTCTGATAGAAGTGATTTTGAAATGCGGGCGATTCTGTGCCAGTGGTGCCATCTTGAAAAATCACTAAAAAAGATAAATGCTTTTAGCCCTATAAATTCTGATTGAATCGCTTGATTTTAACAAAACTCACACAGTAGCTTGATCTTACTTCAAACCACGTTTGGTGGAAATTCGGTCGAAAAATTTGGTTGGAGCAGCCAGCTATGATAATTTTAGTGTCTTAAATTTGAAAAAAAATTTGGAAGTGAAAATATTCAAACCATTGAATATCCTAAAAAATGTCCGTTTCTTACAATAAAACCAATCTGTATACAAATCGTATGCTTTATCTACACGTTCAAAGTAAAACTTTGAAAATTTCATGTCGGACAAGAACGGTAACCCTTTCACAGTTAACTTATATTTTTAGCATCAAAAATTTCTGCTCACGGGAACTCACGAATCAACAATCAGATACAATTGAAACTTACAGAATGCATTGGACTTAAGTGGGACCAGAGCTGGTAGAAGCGATTTTGAATTGTAGGCAACTCTGTGCCAGTGGTGCCATCTTGAAAAATTACAAAGAAAAAAAACTGCTTTTTGCCCTATGAAATGTGAATAAGTTACCAGATTTTCATGAAATTGACATAGTAGCTGAACCTTACTCTAAACTCTGTTTGGTGGAAATTTGGTTGAAAAATTTGATTGGTGCTGCCAGCTATGGTAATTTTTGTGTCTTCGGTTTTGAAAATTCGATCAGGAAAATAAAACTTTTTGCCCTATAACTTCCAGTGCAGTCATGAAATCAATACGAATTTCGTACAATTGATGGAACCTATTATAAAAATTATTCAGGCCAAATTTGGTTGAAAAGCCACGATAGGGTTGCCAGCTATTGTTGGTTGTGTGTTTGTTGCCAATATCTTTATTTAGCGGTTTTTTCGTAGAATTTTCAATTGGTAATGATATTGTAGTGACAATAAACAGCAAATATTAAGTATTGGATTATTTGAAAATACTCGCTGCAGGTAACCCTAAATTTTTTTATACTCCTATAACTTCGAATGTAATTAAACAACGTGAAGCAGATGTGATATACTCTTGGCTTTGATACTGGCAAAAAGTTGCCAGCACGAGTCGGTTGTGCTACTTTTGTATCAATAAATGCTTACAGTTAGTATTCATACCGGAAACATTTACAATGAAAATAAATAACCGATGTTTCAATTCCCAAAGTTCTGCAAATTTTTCGGATCACAGCCTCAAACACAAACTTCAATTACAGTGCTGCCAGCCCTGAGCATTTTCTTCATTGATGTTATATGAGATGCTGCTTTCAAAATTTTGTGAAATAGGCAGCTGATAACGAATATAATTAACCCGTGTTTTGCTCTCATAAACGTTGAATTTCATGCTAGTGGTAATATCTGAAACCTTCTACCATATGCGTTATAATGCATTCTTGAAACCAAAGTAGAACGTGGCATTTGAAACAGTTTGGCCGTAATAAGCAGCACATGTGGTGGATTATGCACTCAAAACCTGCACGATTCTTCTACTGTTCTTCGAACATTAGTGTTTCTAGCGGTTCAAGTGCGCTAGAGTTTTTTTTGTTTTGCCTCTTGAATGGCATCAGCCCTTCCTCCACCTGTGCAGGACTTTGGCCATCTTGGTTCCGGACTTCGGTCTGGTTCTCAGTTGTGCTAAGTCGGGCACTCTTCCATATCTAAAATCGCTACAAGAATGTCAAATTTACAGAATAACAGATGGCTGCACAAATTTTGTAAGAATTTATAATGATAGAGCGAATAGACAACTATCGTTCTTGATAGATACGGGCGCAGACGTATCAATTTGTAAAGTAGGTATATTGAAGGCGTTAGAACATAGAGTAAATAGCAAGGATAAAACTGAGCTAACTGGAATAACTAAGGAAGTAACTACGTCTTTAGGTACTTCGAAATTAGATTTGTTAATTGGGAATAGAAGAGTAACAGAATTATTCCACATAGTGGACTACAATTTTCCGATCAGTACAGACGGTATTATCGGCAGAGATCTATTGGTTAGTTTCATGAGTAAAATAGATTATGAAACATTCACCATTTCTTTTAGTGTGTCAGATGAAGAAATTGAAATACCCATGGATACAAAACGTCAGAGCCATTCGGGAATCAATATATCCGCGAGAACTGAAGCGATTGTTTCGGTAAATGTGAGCATCGATGAAGATAGCATTGTACTGAACGCAGAGATTGAGAAGGGTGTTTTCATCGGAAACACTATTATACCAGCCAAAGGCGTTCGACACGTGAAGGTTCTGAACACAACTGATAGAGATGTAATCATAAACAACATAAACAACAAGGTTGTTCCACTGAGAAACTACAAAGTATATGCAGGAAAACAACAGAGAGGTGATCAGAAGCGTTTTGAGAAATTGCTGGGAGTATTAGATAAAGAAAATTTGGACAAAAGATCTATGGACAGTTTGCTTGAGATAACCAGAGAATATCAAGATGTTTTTCACTTGGAGGAAGAGAAGTTAACAACAAACAATTTCTACAGACAAAAGCTGCAGATGACAGACAATAGTCCAGTCTACATTAAGAATTATAGGCTACCTCAAGCACAAAACGAAGAGATATTACAACAGGTCAGAGACTTAGAAGATAATGATATTGTCGAACCGTCAGTAAGCCCATACAATTCACCACTTTTGGTTGTACCGAAGAAGACTTCAGATGGTAAAGCTAAGTGGAGACTTGTAGTGGATTTTCGTAGATTGAACGACAAAATCATCAATGATAAGTTTCCTTTGACTAGATTGGAAGACGTTCTAGATAGGTTCGGTAGAGCGAAGTATTTCTCAACTTTGGACATGACTAGTTCATTCCACCAAATCGAGCTTGAGAAAGAATCTAGACCCGTCACCGCGTTTTCGACCAGTTATGGTCACTATCAATTCAAGAAACTACCATTTGGATTAAAGATTTCGTCCAACAGTTTCCAACGGATGTTGACGATTGCTTTGAGTGGTTTAAGTCATGAGGCATTCCTATACGTAGATGGCATCATAGTCTTTGGATGCAGTGTCAAACACCACAATGACAATCTTCGCAAAGTGTTACAGCGAATGCGACAGTACAACTTGAAGTTGAACCCTGGGAAGTGTCACTTTTTGAAATCGGAAGTAGTGTATTTAGGGCATTTGATAACCAGTGAGGGTGTTAAAACAGACCCATCTAAATTCGAGACGATCAGAAACTATCCGGTTCCGAAATGTGCAGATGAAGTACGCAGATTTGTTGCGTTCTGCAACTACTACAGGCGTTTTATGCCAAATTTTGCCGGAATTACCAAAAGTTTGAACTCGCTACTGAAAAAGAACGTTACATTTGAATGGACCGAAGAGTGTCAAAAAGCGTATGAAACACTTAAGAATAAATTAATTGAGCCACCACTTCTGCAGTATCCAAATTTCGAAGAACCATTCATTTTAACAACTGATGCATCTAATTACGCATTAGGCGCTGTATTATCACAAGGTGAAATTGGACAGGATTTACCAATTTCGTATGCAAGCAAGTCACTGGCGAAACACGACATTAACAAACCAGTCATAGATAAAGAACTTCTAGCCATACATTGGGGCATAAACTTTTTCAGACCTTATCTCTACGGAAGGAAGTTCGTAGTTGTCACTAGTGATGGGCGTTTCTGTTGTTTTCAGGAAACGAAAACGAACTGTTTTTTTCCAAAAACAGCTGTTTTTTAAAACTGTTTGAAAACTTTTTTCACTCGACCAGCAGCAGATTGATACTGGGTGTTACCATTAGTGATGGGCGTTTCTGTTGTTTTCAGAAAACGAAAACTATTTGAAAAAAACAGTTGGAAAAAAACAGTTTTTTTCAAACAGTTTTTTTCCAACTGTTTTTTTCAAATAGTTTTCGTTTTATGAAAACAACAGAAACGCCCATCACTAATGGTAACACCCAGTATCAATCTGCTGCTGGTCGAGTGAAAAAAGTTTTCAAACAGTTTTAAAAAACAGCTGTTTTTGGGGAAAAACAGTTCGTTTTCGTTTTCTGAAAACAACAGAAGCGCCCATCACTAGTTGTCACAGACCATAGACCACTAGTATCTTTATTCACCCATGCAAATCCTTCATCAAAACTCACTAGAATTAGAGTTGACTTATCGGATTATGATTTCACGATTGTGTACAAGAAAGGCAGCATGAACACGAATGTTGATGCTTTGTCAAGAATTGAGTTGGATTCTGACTCTTTAAAAGCATTGATACCTCCAGTTATAGATGAAACAGCAAAGCGTAAACTATTAGCAATTACAAGGGGCATGGCAAACAAAACAGAGGATAAAAAGCAAGAAACCCGCAGCGAAAGTAACCATGTAAAAGTAGAACCTGATCAATTCTATTGTTGGTATTGCACTAGTTTGTCGGATATCACCGGTGTTATGAAGTTGAAATTTATCCTGCGCAATGATGAAAGATATTGCAAAAGTATTGTAAAGTGATATTGTAAAAGTACGAAAGATATTGTAAAAGTATATTGTAGCGATATATCTAACGTGAAATCAGTTTCCGTTAATGCAAAGCTAACAATAAGTAGGGGTACCCACAGAAACAAACGTAATGAGAATAATGGTGATAATCCACATTCAGAACACGTTTTGATTATGGAGAAACTATTAGATTTTGCTAGACGTAACAAAATCCAAGAACTTTCATTATCAAGTGATGATATTATATTGAAGTCTATAGACAAGGAAGAATTTAAGAAAGTATTTAACCTGTTGCAACGAAAAGGTAAAGATAATGCGCATATGAAGCTACGAATAATGATATACAAGCCACCCGCTAAAGCATAGTACTGAGTTTGATTTCACGTGAAATTTGCATACAAAATTTAACGTGAAATCTGTTTCGGCGAAAATTTAGCTTGAAAATAAGCAAGAGTAGTACTGTGTTCTTAGCATGAAAAGTTGCTTCGCAGTTGCTTTCGCTTTAAAAATATAGATGGCATTGACACGTGTCTGCAATCATTTCACACCTATTAAGTATGTGCAGTTCATTCTTTTGAGCTAAAAAGTGACATTTGGTGTTTCAATTTGAAAATGGAGCAGTGCAAATGTCTTTCCAATAAGAAAATCGATAGAAAAGTGAAATTCTTGACATTTTATCCGTCAGAAATGAGCATTGTCTCTGCTTTTCTCCATTGCCAAAATTTTCGCTCGAAAGAATGACCAGATAATGGAGCCATGTCAAAATTTCATGTGAACTCGAGCTCAGTACCAGCCTCAAAATAACGAACAAAGATGAACAGGTGAAATTAATAGAAGAATATCACAATTCACCACACGGAGGACATTTAGGAATTCGCAAAACTTTGTTGAAGATTAAACAAAGATATTGCTGGAAAAACATGAACGGTATGGTTAAATCCCACATAAAAAATTGCACACCTTGTCAAATAAAGAAACAGGTGAGACACACAAAGGAAGAAATGATGAAAACCGACACACCAACAACGAGTTTTGAAACAATACAAATAGATACCGTAGGTCCACTCAGAATATCTAACAACTATAGATACATATTAACTTTACAATGTGAACTAACTAAATTTGTAGTAGCGTTCCCAATAGAAAATAAAGAAGCACAAACCATAGCTGTAGGAATAGTTAACGAATTTATATTAAAGTATGGACATTTCAAAATACTCAAGTCTGATTTAGGTACTGAATTTACAAATAAGCTTATGAGCAACATCTGTGATTTGTTAAAAATAAAACAAATATTTTCAACACCATATCACCACCCGACTTTAGGTGTAGTAGAAAGGAATCATCGGGTACTAAACGAATATATGTATTTGTTTGCTGATGACCAACAATGGGACAAATGGGTTCCATATTACGCATTTGCTTACAATACAACCCCAAATGAAGATACAAACTATACTCCATATGAATTGATTTTCGGCAAACTTCCGTACTTACCAAATGGCATAGTTGATAATGAAGATGTAATTTACGATTTAGATGATTATGCCAACGAGTTAAAGGCAAGATTGAGGATGTCGATCAATAGAGCACGAAGTTTGATTGAGAAAGTTAAAGTCAAAAGAACAATGAACCAAACAAATATACATTCTTTGAATCCTAAAATAGGTGATTTAGTACTTTTGAAAAATGAAAAAAAAAGAAACATCAACCACCGTATAAAGGTCTATAAAGAGTATTGAATATGGATCACTGTAATGTCACTTTAGACATAGCAGGAAACCGTAAATTAATACATAAGAACAGATTAAAATCTTATCACACATGTAACACAAACTACAATGTAGATAAATAAAAAAAAACTCTAGTGCACCTGAACCGCTAGAAAACTAATTTTCGAAGAAATTGTCTTTGAGTGACAATGTGGAAAGACGTTATACACTTTTTTGTAGAATCATATCAACCATTCCTCGTTCAAAGCAACAGAACTCAACTATAACACAAATGATGAAAATGTTCAGTGCTGGCAACATTTTCCCAACGAAGCAGCAATAAGTTTACCTTCACAAGCTCATACTTAAATCAACTTATCCTTTGAATTTCGTTCTCATCGGAGGATTTCGTCGAAAGCTTTAGCGGTTAACGTTGTTTGAAGCTGTCATCCAAAAAATGTTCAAAACTCAGAAAATTTAATAATTGGTTTCCTAGTTTTATTGCAAATGTTTTGCATATGTATATGTAATTTGAAGCACCTGTTGATGCAATAGTTACGAAAATGGCTAAAGCTCGTTACCCTGTGTCAGCAGCAAAGCAAAATATATACCAAATCTGCTTCACGTTAAACTAAACCCAACCAATAAATTTCGTTTCGATTGAATCACTGCGCTAGAAGTTATACGGGTGAAAAAAATTTTAGGGTTACCACCCTCAAAACTTTTCAAATTTTTAAAGCGTTAATATTTGTTGTTAATTTTCATTGCTGGATCGTTCCCATTTGCAAATCTAATGACATAATCGCGCAGTAAAGAAATTCCAAAAAATTACAAAAATGGACAACGCTGGCAGCACTTTCACGATTTTTGTACGAAATTCCTATGACATTTGGCTCACATCAAAATCTATTTACTGCATTAACTTCATTTTGATATCATGACTGCACCGGAAGTTATAGGGAAAAAAGCTTTATTTTGCTGAGCAAATTTGCAAGATTTTGGAGACAAAAATCACCATAGCTGGCAACCCTATTCTAATTTTTCAGCCAAATTTTCATCAAATGTTATCTTAAGTAAGATCCAAATATTGTGTGAATTTTGTTTAAATCTGATGGCTGAATCGGAAGTTATAGGCCAAAGACCGGTTTTTTTTCTCATTGATTTTTCAAGATGGCACCACTGCCACAGGATTGCCCGGATTTCAAAATTATTTCTATCAGACCTGGTTCTAGTTGATACCAACATGTCTTGTAAATTTCATTATGATCGGATAATCCGGTCTTCAGTTCTCGTGAACAGAACTTTCGAGTGCTGGAAATAGAGGTAATTTAGTGATGGGTTGCCGTTCTTGTGCAAATCGGAATTTTAAAAATTTCAAATTGACATGATGCACAAACGTTAAAATTTATCAATGATTTGAATTTTTGGTCCAAAATCAAAAATTTTTCAGGAGGTTCAATGATTTGAAGGATTTTTTTTCAAGAGCCTGCCGCAGCAACAGGGTTACGCGCACTACCTTGGAAATCCATGTGTATTAAACTTTAGTCAACATCAATACGCTCTGCAAATTTCACGATGATCCAATGTTTTTGTTAGAAGTAATGACAAATCAAAATTTGAAAAAAAATCTTTGCCTACTTTTAGGCACGCTGCACCCACACACGGCTCAAAATTTCCAATTCTTTACCATAAACAAACTCAAAACATAATAAGTTTTCATTCCCAATACTTTTTTTGAACAAAAATTCATGCAGCTTGGAAATATAGGAGTACCTCAAAATTCACAAAAACGCTCGCCGCCGCCAAACGATTTAGGATATCTGAATTTAAGCAAGTCGTGGACCTACCTACTATATACATCTACGTTCTCCGAAAGTTTCAGCTCAATCGGATTGGCCACTCCAGAGATTATCTCCCTTAATCATTTTGATGATATATATATATATATATATATATATATATATATAAAGAAATATGAATTTTCGGCGAAACGAGTTTAATACTACTTTTCTTCAAAAATTAGTAAAAAAGAAATACGAACCTACAAATAGAAAAATTTTGTAACGATACGCATTATGTTAAGTAAAGCTAAGTAAGCATTATTCTGAGCACACAAAAAAAAAAAAAAAAAAAAAAAAAAACCGAAATTTGAACGTAGAAATAGAAAAATGTTTTAATGTTTTAGATACATTAAGAATGATACACATTGTTGTAAGTAAAGCTAAGAGGATGTTATTATGAAAACCCCTTCTGGGACTATTGAACTCAATGTTTGTGATTAGTCTTCACTTCTTTGTTACAAGTGAACCCTAATCAAAAACAGGGTAAAAGTGTAATGATACACCATCACCATGCCTGGAATAAATCAAAACATAAATTATGGGATCCACTAATATCGTCTTCGTAATGAGATATGAGCTAGAAGACCACACGTCTTGTATAGGTCAAGTATAATGCACTATACTTGCGCTCAACCGACCATATCAAATTTCCGAGAAGTGACTGTGAATATCCACGCCATATGGTATATTCGAATGCGACATAGATTCTTGTTGTTATTGACATAGATTCTTGTTGTCGCTATGGCACGCGACCCAAATACATGATATATGGTTTCAGTATGAATGAATGGCGCTAGGAATATCGGTTGAGCGTAGCGTGAGAAAATAGGACACGTGTGAATCATGTAGAATATCGTGTCATGAGAAAATGTATGTGTTGATGATTTATTTCACGGCATGCTGAGTTTTAGTAATAAAATAGGTTAAGTTATGATAGTAAAATCGTATATAAGGAGCTGTAAAATTAATTGAAAATAGATTCGTCTGAGTATACTCTCTGGAAACGGTTGTTTTACTCTGAATCTGCTCTTGCGAGGATCATTCTTGCAAAGCTATGATGATGATGATGATGGCCTGGAGTGGGTCCAGAGGGACCCTAGCACTGCGACCTCCTGGGTCTATTGTGCCTCCTTTGCGTTATGTCCTATAGGATGTCCAGGCTTCTAATGAACCTGGATATGTTCCTTGACGGGACATTTGTGATGTCCCTGGTGGAAGGAAGAGCAGAGCCAAGTAGCTCGAATCTTCTTCTCGCTAGTGCAGGACAGACTATGAGCAGATGTTCTACACACTCTGTCGTTTCCCCACAGTATCTGCAGCGGTCATCGTGCTCCTCACCTATCCGGTGGAGGTACTTTTTGCATGGAAGGTGTCCTGTCAATGCTCCGCATAGGGCTCTTATGCCACTTTTGCAGAGAGCCACTGCTTCTTTTGCTCTTTTATTATCGAAGTCAAGGTATTTTTTTGAGTGTTTTAAACCCTCAATATTAAGCCAGTAGTCTTCGATCTTCTTTTTGCTCCATGCTTTAATTTCCTTTTCCGTATCTGCTTTTGTAAAGCCCCAGTACGGAGAAGGACCTATGAAGGGCATTTTTGCTCCTTTTTTGGCTCTGGTATCAGCTTCCTCGTTTCCTCGGTGCCCCTCATGGCCGGGGATCCATATCAACTCGAGGCTGTTCTGTGCCCCTATTTCATTAAGGGCCTCTCTCACCTCTAGGAGAATAGCCGAATTTATTTGATCGCGATTGATAGCCATGAGAGCCGCTTGACTATCCGATAGGATTTTTATTCGGACCCTTTTTGTATTCCTTATTTTTATTGTTTGTGAGGCTCTTAATATGGCAAATAGTTTCGCTTCATAGATCGTGGCTTCTTTTGGGAGAGGGAAATGCATTTTGCACTTGGGACCTACGATCCCTGCTCCTACTCCACAATCCGTCTTTGAACCATCCGTATACCACATTTGCGCTCCTTTGTACGAGGCAGGTGGTCCATCCTTCCATTTGTCCCTTGATGGAATAGTGACCTTGAACCTCTTCTCGAATGCTGTCTCAGTTTTTATTTGGTCGCTGAGGTTTAACATTTCCATTATGGGCCTGACGTCCTCCAGGATTTTTAGGTGGCCTTTGAGGTCCCCTGATTTATACCTGTAGGCTTGTTGTAGGCTAATGGCTTGTCTCGCTGCTTCCTCCTGAATTTTGAGGTGCAGCGGTTCAAGGTTTAGAAGGGCCTCCATTCCTGCTGTTGGAGTGGAGCTCATTGCTCCTGTAATCAGCAGGCAGGCCATCCTTTGAAGCTTGTTGAGCTTATTTATAGCGGTTTTTTGTATGGTTAGCTTCCACCACACTGCTGCTCTATATAGGACGATAGGTCTCACCATTTGTTTGTATGCCCATAGGGTCTGCTTTGGAGATAGTCCCCAATTGCGCCCAAGCATTTGTTTTGTCGCCCAGAGTGCGTTAGTGGCCTTCATTGTCGTTTTGTTGAGATGATTGTTCCAGGTGAATTTCCTATCTAGGTGTATTACTAGATATTTTACCTCTTCCTGCAGACATACGACTGTACCCCTAATATTTAGGGCTCCTATTTCGATTTTTCCTTTCCTGGTGAAAGCTATAGAAAGCACGCAAATGTTTAAGGGTAGCTTAAACATGGTGCCAGCACTAACTGCGGCCTCGCCGCTTTGGTAGGTTGAATCTTCCTTATCTCATTCTCCATCGTGGGTTTAAGAAATTTTTCCTCCACAACAGTAAGGACCCAACGTCAGCACGGAAAGAAGGAGAAGCATCCCAAGGCCCGTCAACAATATTATTTCATGGCAATCAATACTTATTTCACAGGGCTAGTAATGGAATAGGGGAATTTTAGTAGAAAGAGGAAGGTCGCATGTGATGAGATAGAAGGTCAGGAGATGTCTAGGAAAGATATAGAAAGGTACATGGCATAGAGAACTCGACCGAAGGGAGCAGGATCACACTATCAACAGAAATTCGGAGGGTCATTAGATTACTATTACGATTAGTCTTAACATATCTTCGAATTAATAACGTTAGAATGGGTATTAGAATTGATATTGCAATTGGGATTACAATTGGAATTAGAATTCGGTATTAGAATTGGTAGTAGAATTAGAATTGGTATTAAAGTAAGGATTAGAATGGGTATTAGAATTGGTATTCAAATTGGGATTAGAATTGGTATTAGAGTTGGTATTAGAGTTGGTATCAGAATTGGTACTGCAATTGAGATTACAATTGGAATTAGAATTGGTATTAGAATTGGTAGTAGAATTAGAATTGGAATTAGAGTTAGGAAGAGATTTGGTATTAGAATTGGTATTTGAATTGGGATTAGGATTGGTATTAGAATTGGTATTAGACTTGGTATTAGAGCTTGTATTAGAATTGTGTTGTGTACACTTGACACTTGACGTTTCGACACTGGTCGAAATGTCAAATATCACATAGATGGCGACTAGAGCGCCCTAATTGCACGCGGTGGTAAATACCTGGAACTAGGTAATTATTTTTGATTCGCGCAGATTTTTTTGAAAAACTTAACTGTAATACTATTGCTATAAAAGCTCAGGATTGGAATCAATAAAGATTATTGAGTATTGGGAAGCCAAATAACAAGCGGCACCCAAGTTTGAGAAAGGAGTTGTTTTCCTTTTTTCAAAGTTAGTAGCGAATTGCTTAATCTTTAAAGACTTAGCATAAGCGGCGACAAGTTCGCCAAAGCGAAGTCATTGTTGGTTCGGCTCTTAGAAAAGAAAAAAACTTCTGTTAAATCTGCATAAGCGGCGACAGGCTCGCCAAAGCAGATAAGTACAGGAATTCTAAAGCGAACCAACGTGTAGGCAAACAAGCAAAGTTACTGCTACATATTACATGGCGACCGTGCCAACGGCGGACCAAGGAAATTTAGAGTCCAACCTTCCCAAAGAAGGAGGACCTCAACCACGGGAGGACCCGCGGATCATCCAAGCACGGAAGGACGAACCAAAACGGACAGAAATACCATATCAGGACACCCGAAGAAAGACCAAAAAACGCGGAGGAAGGATAGTGTATTTGAGGAGGCTCCGAGCGGCACTCAGGAGGGCAGCAACAGATGAAGAAAATCCACCACCTTGGGAACGGCAAGGAGAGTTGTTCCAACAGATAGAAAACATAACCAACGAATTGGAAAAAAACAAATATAAACAAACATAAATGTAAAAACAAAAATTTGCATACATTTTACAATGTAAATTCAAATACAGTAGAATGAATAATGAATTGAATAAAATGAAATATTTTTGTAAACTATAGTTAAAAAAAAAATAATAATAATATATGGAAACTAAACAAAAAACCATATATTTTTATTAGAATACAAAAAAAAATTTTTTTTGAAACAAAAACCTATGGTCCATGGTATGGATATTATTTTTATAAATGGAAGAGCAGATAAATGCCATTTCGAAAATTATAATAAATTTAAAAAAAACTCCGGGAAGGGTATACAAAAGCGATACCATAATAGAAAAATTAAGTGATATCGAAGATTTGAAGAAAAGAGTACTAGATACAGAAGATAGTTCAGAATTGCGAAAAACATTCTTAGATAAATATTTTGTAGCGAAAGAGTTGTTAGAGGAAAAATTAGAGCAAGCAGTAGAAAATAAAATGGGAACTTTCAGTATAGAAATAGCTTTAAAATCAATACCAACTTTCAATGGAAACCCAAAAGAGGTGGATGCATTTTTAACCATAGTTGGGTTACTAAATGAAAGTTTGAATGAAGAAGGAAAATTGAATTTATTGAATTTCGTCAAAAATGTAAAGTTAGGAGCAAGCGTGAAGGTACAACTAAGTACATTAGAAATAAACAATTATTCAGCGCTAGAAAAACACTTAAAAAATAGGTACAAAAGTAAGAAAACATTACAGCAAATACACACGCAATTGGCTCAGCTACAACAACGCGGAACTGTAGAAAAATATGGAGAAAAATTGTCTGAGCTCATTAGTGAATTGAGTGACATCCAAATAAATAGCCTAGGACAAAATACAACTGCACAAGAAAAGGCAGTGATAGTAAAGTCTAATGATTCTTACGCGATTACAATTTTTAAGAATGGATTAAATGAAGCCCTTAAGCCTACTATTTTTGCTGCGCAACCTAAGACATTTATAGAAGCGATACAGATCGCAACTGAATTTGAAACAAGTAATAGAACACCGGAAAATATTATGTATATTAATAGAAGACCGAATTATAATCAACAATATAACCATAACAGCAGAAACACTTTTAATAATCATAACACGTCTCATGGCTACAACAATAATAGAAATTACGGCACCAACCAGAATAGAAATTATAGAGACAATTACAATTCAAGATCAAGTGAAATGAACAATTCGAATAATTACAGAAATAACAGAAATACTTATAATAATAGAAATAATGAGTGGAATCAAAATAATACTAATAGAAATAATAACTATAGAAATAACAATAATTATAGAAACAATCACAGCTCAAGGGGTAATGAAGTAAATCGAAATCACAGAAACTATGATAACAGCAGAACTAATAGCAGAAATTTCAACGATAATAGACAACGTATAAATATAGTTCAGGGAAACGCGACGAGCCCGGAGGCCAGCGACAACGAACAATAAAAGTTGACCCCGGGACCAAGACAGAAAAAATATTACTACTTAACAGACAGCTCGAGAATTACGTCTCGATTTACTGCAAGGATAATAGAAAATATTTAAAATTATTGGTAGACACTGGAGCAGATGTGTCACTATGTAAAACAAGTGCGATTCCGGATGATCAAATCATAAATGAAGACAAAAGATGTAAATTTTCCGGAATAACTGATGAACAAATACAGTCGATTGGAACGACTAATTTAAATTTGAATATTGATGGAAATAACTTCAATTTTCCATTTCAAATAGTGGAATCTGATTTTCCTATTCTTACGGACGGAATATTAGGAAGGGATTTTCTTACCCAAAAATTAGCAAGAATAAATTATGAAACATACACAATAACAATAAATATAAATTATGAAGACCATACTATACCTATCGCTACAAGAAAACAGAGGATTACAGTACCACCAAGGTGTGAATACGTATGTCCCATCGACATTAACATAGAGGAAGATAGTGTAACCACTAACAAAGAAATTAAACCAGGAGTTTATATAGCCAGTTCAATAATCCCAGTAAAAGGCGTAAAACACATTAAGATATTAAACACAAATGAAGAAGAGGTAATACTCGAAAATTTTAAAATTGAAACCGAACCGTTAAGAAACTTCAAAACTTATGAAACAAGTAAATCAGTAGCCCGAAACATCAGAGACGAACAAAGATTTAAAGACATATTAAAACATTTTAAAATAAATCATCTGAATGCGAGAGACCAGAAGCCTCTACTAGAAATTCTTAAAACATACCAGCATATATTCCACTTAGAAGGTGAAGCTTTATCCACAAACAACTTCTACACTCAAAAAATACAAGTTACAGATACCACACCGACATACATAAAGAACTACAGGTTACCTCATACACATATTAACGAAATAAATAAACAAGTACAGGAATTGTTAGACAGCAAGGTCATCGAAAATTCAACCAGCCCCTATAACTCACCATTACTTCTAACACCGAAGAAAAGTGAACAAGGCGCAAATAAATGGAGACTAGTGGTTGATTTTAGAGCACTAAATAAGAAAATAGTCAACGATAAATTCCCTCTAACAAGACTAGAAGATGTTCTAGATAGTCTAGGGAGAGCTAAATATTTCTCTACTTTAGACATGACAAGTTCATTCCATCAAATAGAGCTTACGAAAGAGTCACGACCATTGACAGCCTTCTCAACGAACAAAGGGCACTATCAATTTAAACGACTACCATTCGGTTTGACAATTTCTTCAAACAGCTTTCAACGCATGCTAACCATAGCTCTAAGTGGACTGGACTCAGCAGCTTTTCTATATGTAGATGATATAATTGTTTTCGGCTGCAGTTTAGCACACCATAATTCAAATTTAGTACGAGTACTTGAAAGATTGAAAAAATACAATCTTAAGTTGAACCCTAAAAAATGCAATTTCCTGAGAAGCGAAGTGGTTTACTTGGGACATCTGATAACTAAGGATGGAGTTCGCACTGATCCCGGAAAACTAGATACAATCAAAAAATACCCAGTACCAACAAATCCAGACGAAGTCAGAAGATTCGTCGCATTCGCCAATTATTACCGTCGATTCATCCCCGACTTTGCTAAAATAACGAAATGTCTAAACGATCTACTAAAAAAGAAAGTTGAATTCAAGTGGACACAGCAATGCCAAACAACATTCGAATTGCTTAAAAGCAAACTAATGAATGCACCAATTCTACAATACCCGGACTTTAGCAAACCATTCATAGTCACAACGGATGCATCAGACTATGCGTTAGGCGCAGTACTGTCACAAGGTGACATAGGACAGGACTTACCCATAACTTACGCGAGTAGAACTCTCGTTAAACACGAAATAAACAAATCAACAATAGAAAAAGAATTACTGGCGATTCATTGGGCAATAAACTTTTTCAAACCATATCTTTTTGGAAATAAATTTACGGTGGTCACCGACCATAGACCACTGATATCGTTATTCACACACAAAAACCCATCATCAAAAATGACACGCATAAGAGTCGATTTATGTGATTATAACTTCGACATAATATACCGAAAAGGAAAAATGAATGTCAATGCAGATGCACTATCACGCATCAAATTAAACTCAGATACATTAAAAGAAATGATCCTGAAACAAGACCATAACGTTAAGAACGAAAATATATTAGCAGTCACAAGAAACATGACCAAAGATAAATACAACACACCAATGATAGAAGCACATAAACCAAATCAAAACATAAAACCTAATGAAACTTATATATGGAACAGCGAATTGATGGCTGACATAAAAAATTTAATAAACCTAAAATTTGAAACGGGGAAAAATACAAAGATAAACATTGAAAATAATCAAGTTAAAATTGAATGTAGTGATAATCCATCGGAATTAGTTTCGTTACTGGAGAAGCTGACGTCAATAGTGACAAGGAGGAATATAACAATGATATACTTAAAAGAAACTGATTAAATTTTTAACATAATAGGGAAAAATGAATTCAAAGACATATTCAATAAATTACAACAGTGTACTCAATCAAAAGGCAAAAAAACCCTAAAAATTATAATATACAAACCACCCAAAAGAATAACAGACAAAATAATACAATTTAAATTGATAAATGATTACCATACAACACCCATAGGAGGACATTTATGTGTGAGAAAAACGACATTAAAACTCAAACAGAAATACATATGGAAAAATATGAACAAAATGATAAAAAAACTTTATTAACAATTGTGAAACTTGTGCTAAAAATAAACAGACAAAACATATAAAAGAAAACCAAACTATAACAGACACACCTGCTAACACATTCGAAACAATCGTCATAGACACAGTAGGGCCACTTAGGTTGAGCAACAATTATAGATATATACTAACAATGCAGTGCGAATTATCAAAATATGTTATTGCCTATCCAATAGAATCAAAAGACGCTAAAACTATCGCGAAAACAATGGTTGAACAGTTAATACTAAAACACGGCCTTTTCAAAAAACTGAAGTCAGATAATGGAACTGAATTCACCAATGAGCTAATGGCAAACATTTGTAGTATGTTAAAAATAGAACAAGTATTCTCGACATCCTATCACCATGAAACACTCGGGACAGTGGAACGTAATCACAGAGTATTAAACGAATATTTATTGAACTTTACCAATGATTACGAATGGGATAAATGGGTACCTTACTATACTTTTGCATACAACACTAGCCCCCATGTAGACACACAATATTCTCCATACGAACTAGTATATGGCAGATTACCTCATCTACCTAAAGACATAATAGGAAAAGATGAACCAATAAACAATATAGATAATTACGCCAATGAACTAAAACTCAGGTTAAAAAATAGTATCAGTCTAGCACGAAAAATAATCGATAGAGTAAAACACGAGAGAAAACTTAAATTAGACAATTTTGCAAAACCATCAAACTTGAAAGTAGGAGATTTAGTACTAGTACGAAATATGAATAGAAAGAAATTACAAAACACATACCACGGACCATACGAAATTAAATTCAGAGATGGCGTAAATTCAGA
Organism: Nemotelus nigrinus; assembly: GCA_947369275.1. Taxonomy (NCBI): domain Eukaryota; kingdom Metazoa; phylum Arthropoda; class Insecta; order Diptera; family Stratiomyidae; genus Nemotelus; species Nemotelus nigrinus. The sequence continues at coordinate 113,870,870 of OX376373.1, forward strand.
TATCTTAATAAACAACAAATGTAAAAGATATCACAATAATTTGTTAAAATTATACAAGCCACAGACAAGAATCATAATGTAATAAACTATAAACTTACAAATAGATATTTCCACAAACAACAAAAAAAAAATAGAGTCAAACAATATGTACACCATAAGTTAAAATTAAACGAAAGAAAACATCAAGAAAAGAAACATATATATATGAAATCACGAATTAAATAGAATTGAGTCAGAACAAAATTAAGAATAGCATCAAGTTATATGAAATTGTAATGTATATAAAATTTCGATTAACGAAAAATGAATTGAATAGAATTAAGTCAGAACAAAATTAATGAAAACCTCAAAATTATATGAAATTGTAATGTGCGAATCAAAAATTAAAATTCAAAAAATTTTCTTTTTACACAAAAGAAATTTTTTTTTCCCAAAGAGAGAGGGTGTTGTGTACACTTGACACTTGACGTTTCGACACTGGTCGAAATGTCAAATATCACATAGATGGCGACTAGAGCGCCCTAATTGCACGCGGTGGTAAATACCTGGAACTAGGTAATTATTTTTGATTCGCGCAGATTTTTTTGAAAAACTTAACTGTAATACTATTGCTATAAAAGCTCAGGATTGGAATCAATAAAGATTATTGAGTATTGGGAAGCCAAATAACAAGCGGCACCCAAGTTTGAGAAAGGAGTTGTTTTCCTTTTTTCAAAGTTAGTAGCGAATTGCTTAATCTTTAAAGACTTAGCATAAGCGGCGACAAGTTCGCCAAAGCGAAGTCATTGTTGGTTCGGCTCTTAGAAAAGAAAAAAACTTCTGTTAAATCTGCATAAGCGGCGACAGGCTCGCCAAAGCAGATAAAAACAGGAATTCTAAAGCGAACCAACGTGTAGGCAAACAAGCAAAGTTACTGCTACATATTACAATTGGTATTAGACTTGGTATAAGAATTGGTTTTAGAATTGGTATTAGAATTGGTATTAGAATTGGTATTAGAAATGGGATTAGGATTGGTATTAGAATTGGTATTAGACTTGGTATTAGAAATTGTATTCGAATTGGTATTGGACTTGGTATTAGAATTGGTACTAGAATGGGTATTAGAGTTGGTATTAGAATTGAAATTAGAATTGGTATTAGAATTGGTATTGGAATTATTATTAGACTTGGGATTAGAATTAGTATTAGAACTGGGCTTGGAATTGCGATTCAAATTGGGATTAGGATTGGTATTAGGATTGGGAATAGACTTAGTATTAGAATTAATCAGGCACTCAAAATAGGCTAATAATATATCGAATAGTTCAAATTTAAATTAAAAGTGAGAATTAGTAGCGCGAAAATCGGACTATGTTCAGATTTGAATCTGGATTTCGAATTACTGGCACGAAACTCGGATTATAGTTAGATCCTACACTAGGAGTATCGTTGCATTTGATTTATCGTTGCATAATAGAAAATTATGGTTCGATTTAAGATTAGTTCTGGAGGCGATTAGGACTAACCTGCGGAGATAAACAATAGACTAAGGAGAATCGGTACTAGGTTAGAATTGGGACTAGTTCGGAATTGAGACTGTAGGTTGCGATAGGAATTACTCCCGCAGGACAATTGAAACAAGTTCAAACCTAGAGATAGCTAGTAGTACGGGGGCAGTCTCAGAACGCGGAAGATCGTAGCGAGAGTAAGTAAACGCGGGGTCGGTACGCGTGAATGAATTTCCGGGAAATCCTTCTCTGGTAAGGGGGGAGCTGTTACGTGGTAACAAATTGGTAACAAATACGCGTAAATCTTCTAACAACGCCCGGCAGGGATCACGCGAGGGTAGATGCGACGTAAGACATAACCCGAATCGTTTCAGGAAAAAAAAGGAGCAACCCTTTTCCCGTGAAAAAGGCTGCTCCCATATAGCTCTTGTTTAGTTCGCGAAAACCACCACTCAGTCTATCAGGTAACAGAATGTAACCACCACCACCAAGTAGGGCTAATAGCCGTCGCAGGGACCGACCATTGTCATGTACTGGTTGGCCACTGACGACGTAGATGTAAGTTTAGACTAGGAAAGAACCGAGTTAACAGCGTCAAGCCGCACGATGCCGAACGATATATGCACCCGAACGAGGAACACTTTTCTACCCGCCAAGAGGGATCACAAGAACACGCCGATGCGCGATCTCAATGACGCCCGACCACTAAACTGCAACAACATAAACCATGAAGACTCACCGGAATGGGGTGCATCTAGACCATGTGAATCGAGTCCACTCGGCGGCCGACGAAGCGCGCCTGGCAGCAACCTGAAAAGATAGAAGGGGACCACCAAGAACCGGGACTAAATGGTGGAATTGAAAGAAGCACCTACCTGATGCCACACGGCTGTACGTTTCCAAGTCGGCGCCGCTCTCCCGTCGGGTAGTACAGGGCCATGCGCCCTTTATACTTCACAAGTGGGTGCCTCTGCTACCCAGGTCTGACCTAAAAACGCGGAAAATAATCAAATTAACTCATGCACCACTTAGAGTTCCGCGTTGTTTATCCGCAGAATAAACAAACTGGCAGCCATCATGTTCAAAACGTCAAATTGGGGAACGATCCACAACGCCCCACAAAGTCTCCACTACACGAGAATTCCGGTGGTTAACACGTAGAATATGTAGTGGAAAGGTTCGGAAGTTGGGTCACACGCGCAAAGCGTTCTTTGAACCCGAGCAACGGAGGCTGAGGAAAAACCGGTGGCCAGAGGTTTGATACTGGAGCAACCTCCGCTAGATCTTTCTTTTGGAATTTGAAAGCTGAGCGTGCAGACGACTCAATTGAAATTTTTTGAAAATCTCAGGTGCGTACGACGAGAAGTGAAAATCGATCTTTGCTTTTTTTGGAATTTGAAAGCGGAGCGTGCAGACGACTCAATTGGAATTTTTTCAAAATCTCAGGTGCGTACGACGAGAAGTGAAAATCGATCTTTGCTATTTTTGGAATTTGAAAGCGGAGCGTGCAGACGATTCAATGGGAATTTTTTGAAAATCTCAGGTGCGTACGACGAGAAGTGAAAATCGATCTTTTCTTTCTTTTGGAATTTGAAAGCGGAGCGTGCAGACGTTCAATTGGAATTTTTTTGAAAATCTCGGGTGCATACGGCGAGCAGTGAAAATCGATCTTACTTTTTGATTTGAAGCGAAAGGTTAGTGTAAAAATTTAATTTTCTTTTTTTTTTTTGTAAGAAGCCGGCGAGTCAATTATTGCTTTTCAAAATTTAGTGTATAAGTTCGAAATTTAGCTGAGAGACGTAAGTCAATTATAAGATCATTTGTTCAGACTGAGTGGTGGTGTAGAAGTGAAGAATAAGCGAACGTAGAGATTTTATAATGAATAAGCGAACGTGTAGAGATTTTATAATGAATAAGCGAATGTTGAGATATTATAAAGAATAAGCGAACGTAGAGATTTGATAATGAATATGCGAACGAATTGATTTTGGTAATGAGTTCCACTGTGTTATTTTGAAGGGAACATAAAGGAAAAAGGTGAAAAAGAAGTAAATTGTGCATGAAAAAGAAGTAAATTGTGCGGTGTAAATGGCAAACGGAGAAAGTATTGATTCGGGTTACTTAGACGGGTAAGAGTTTTGTATGAGAATTCGATCCATAGTTAGATTAGCAACGCGTGGCTACCTGAGAAGCAACGTGGCTCAATTGAAGAGTCTAGTAGTAGTAGTGGGAATTACTCGGAAAAAGACGAGGAGTTTGTGATCGAGACCCGCGAGTATAGACAAACTGGGGATTCAGAACGAGGATCCGTGAAGGTAGGGAAATCGCGCCGCTTCCGAGTAGTTTTGGGAGTTAGCTTAATTAGTGCGCGAACTGAGGTGAACCCGTTCCGGGTATAATCGTGGCCGCCATACAAGAGGTAGAGTGTGGCTTGGAAGAAGCCCACGTTCTCAAAGGGGTGATTTCAGACTAGGGAAGGGCCTTATCGACGTCGGAGAGCCGAACCTCACTCCACGGCTCGAGGTCCCCCACTGGGTGAGTGAGTGGCGCCCACGCCTGATCTCCATTGGGCGAACCCGGGACCCAAGTAAACCTATCCGATCGTCGGAATCCCCCGTAAAGGTCGGGCGGGTAACAAATTGGTGCCCAACGTGGGGCCTAAAAGTACAAGTCGCGAAGTTCAAAGCAAGTCGTACTCGCGCTTAGTGTCAGTGTGAAATTGAAATTTATTAGCGCAGAACCAAAATCCGGATTTCGAAGGACCCTGGAAGCCGCGGAGCCGTAACGCAGTATATTGCGTCTATTAGTTTCAGATACCATTGGAGACCACCAGGAGTAGCAGAGGATGCTCAAAGGACCGCAGGTGAGACCCTCAAGTAGCGGAAGTGAATGAAATTTATATATTCTGTATCGGACATTTCGAAAGTGTAAGAACCTACAAACACAAACAAAACCAACTAGTGTGTTTCATTTTAGTTTTTAAGTTAGAATAAGCCAAGTGTTATAAAATACAACAGGAGCAAGATGGCACCAAAGACGGGAATCCTGATTGATAGACTGAGCAAGGAGGAGCTAGTCTATGAGTTGGAGATTCGGGGACAGCCAACCGGCTCTGTAGAGGCGATGAGGAATACGCTTCGCATAGCCATGAGGGCAGAGGCTTCTATGGATACGTCATTAATTTCCATAAAAGACTATCCGTATACCATGGAGCAGGATCTGGAGGCGATACCAAGATCCAAGCCTTGATAGTCACATTCCAGGGAACCCCGCAATCGTTAGAATTCTTGAAGATAAAGACGAAGGTAGATTTCGGGATGCGGCGGCTACGCAACGCCCAGCGAGACGGAGATGAGACGAGTGAAATAGCCTAAAAATTGAATACTCGTCTAATAATGACCATGGGGGCACTACTAGTGAAGGCGGAGGACGAAGCCGAGGATAGAGAGGCTGATACCGATCCGGATGGGGACTGTGGGGAAGCACTAAGGGAGAATCAGACCATTGCACCGGAACAAGAGGCTGGCGAGCCACCTGACCCTTTCTTCTCAGCTCCGCGGATGACGCCAGTGGTCAACAAGGGGCAGGAGGTATCGAAATTGGGTTTGCGATTTAACGGGGACTCTGGGTCGCTGAGTGCGCTCCTCGAGCAAGTTGAAGAACTTCGGGAGGCGAGGGGCGTCTCAAATGGGCAGCTGTTTCGGTCAGCGGTCGAGATTTTCGATGGCAAAGCATTAGTTTGGTATCGTGCCAACTGCTCCCGAGTCCACTCGTGGCAAGAACTGGTGGCGGAGATGCGGGCCGAATTCTTACCGCCCGATTACGATGACCGTCTGCTCGCAGAAATTGGCAGGCGCACTCAGGGGCCGAAGGAGACCATGGGTGTTTACGTTTCGGCCATGGAGGGTTTGTTCAGGGGGCGTGCCGTCCCGTGTTCTGAGGAGGAAAAATTACGCATTCTGCGAAAGAACATAGCCCCCTTTTACCAGACGCAGTTGGCTCTGACTCCTGTTCAAAGCATCGCAGAGCTGATACGGGTAGGCCGGTAATTGGAGGCAACCAGGGTGTCAGTGGAGGCATATCTACCTCCTCCAATCCGGAAACAACAACGCCTTTTAGAGCCGGATCTGGCATATGTCGGGGCAGCTCTTAGAGCCGGATCTGGCATAAGAGGGGCAGTAGCATCAATCGCAAGAAACCCAATACAGTGTTGGCATTGTAAAGGGACGGGGCATACCTCCAGAGAATGTAGAGAACCCCAGAGATGTTTCGGCTGTGGGCGAATAGGGGCCAGAAAAATGACGTGTCCAAATTGCCGGAATTCGCCGAATCGGCAACGATCTGCGAGAAACCCCAATACTGGGCATCATCGCAAGAGGCCTTCTAACGCGACCACCAAAGTTGACGGGCGAACCACGCAGTCGTTGGGAAACGAGCGCGGTGCTCAGTAAACGGCCGCCTGGACACTAAATCGGAACAAGGAAGGGCCGCGAAACTCAATTACCTACTGCACAGAAGACAGGGGGACAATCGACCACACCTCGAAGTGGATATTTTAGGTCGAAAGTTCTTGGGCCTTCTGGACTCTGGGGCCTCGAATACCGTAGTGGGTGGAGAAGGGTGGATAGAGCTGGAAAAGTTAGGAGTGGAGCTTCTGGAGACCAATCAGAGGGTTATCCGTTTGGCAAATGATGAGGGATGTCCAATTCGGCGTACGGCAGTCGTTCCGTTTAGGTTAAAGGGGAAGTTGGAATGGTTGAGAGCATTGGTGGTCCCGTCGCTGCCACAGACGTTGATTCTCAGGGTAGACTTTGTTGGGCAATTGTGGGTAGTAATGCGGTTGAGCGAGGAAAAATGGGAATGCGTGAGTGCTCTGCAGGGGGAAACGGAAGAACAACTTCAGTCACGGAGTCGGCTAACCCGTGAAGAGGAAGAAGCATTGAGTCAGCTACTGGAAGAGGAGTTTCGGCTTATGGGGGAAGGAATTGGCTGCACCAACCGCGTCGAACATGTTATCCGGACCAACGCAGCTCCCATAAAACAACGCTACTATCCGGTGTCTCCAGCAGTACAAAAGCACGTGGACGCTGAATTAAATGACATGCTCGCGCAGGGAACAGTGGAACTGTCGGCAAGCCCTTGGGCTTCGCCAATACTTCTGGTTAAGAAGAAAGACGGGACTTATTGCTTCAGTGTGGATTATCGGAAACTTAACAGCGTCACGGAACACGATGCGTATCCCATCCCCTACGTGTCAGCAACTCTGGATAAATTGAGAGAAGGAAAATACCTGTCTTCGTTGGACGTTAAATCTGCCTATTGGCAAGTGCCCATGACGGAGGCGTCCAAGAAATACATTGCGTTCACCGTGCCACATAGGGGCCTGTGCCAGTTCCGCCGTATGCCATTCGGCCTGCAAAATGCCCCCGCAACGTGGCAGAGACCTATCGACCAGGTTTTGGGTCCGGACATGGAACCGTACGTCTTCACCTACCTGGACGACGTCGTAGTGGTGACACAAGACTTCGGTAAACATCTGGAAGTTCTGCGGGAAGTTTTCCAGCGATTGAGACAGGTGGGTTTAAGAGCGTCAAGGGAGAAATACGAATTTTGCCGTCCTCAGCTGAAGTATCTGGGGTACGTCGTGGATGAGAAGGGTCTGAAAGTAGATCCGGATAAGGTTAAAACCATGACTGAAATTCCACCACCTACGAACGTGAAGGGAGTGCGACAGTTCCTGGGGATGGTCTCCTGGTACAGGAGGTTCATACCCAATTTTGCCACGATGATGGCCCCTCTGACGAACCTCTTAAAAAAACACCAGAGATTCCAGTGAACCCAGAAATGTGAAACAGCCTTCACCCAGGCCAAAGTGATACTATCCATGGCTCGGATCCTCACCTGTCCGGACTATAATCTGCCCTTCTCCATTCAAACAGATGCCTCAGACCTGGGACTAGGAGCGGTACTGTCGCAAAAGTACGAAGATGGCGAGAAGGTTATTTGTTATTTAAGTCGGTCACTATCGAAAGCAGAGCGGAAATACTCAACCACCGAGAAGGAGTGCCTAGCGGTCTTATGGACGGTAGAGAAACTCAGACCATATGTGGAAGGAGCGAGATTCTCGGTGTTTGCCGATCACTATTCCCTCGTGTGGTTGAGTAATTTGAAAGTCCCAAACGGACACTTAGCAAGATGGGCCGTACGTTTACAACAGTATCCGTTCGAGATTCTTCACCGAAAGGGGAAGGAACATTTGGTGCCTGACGCTCTGTCTCAAATGCTGCCAGCACGTGAGGTTGCAGCTATAACTTCCGAAGGGGACAGGTGGTACGAGCATGAAGCAGAAGGTGCTGAAGGCACCCGAGCGCTACGCAGATTGTGGAAGCATCTTACCGGATGCTATCCGGAGTTGGAGGGAAATGAGGCCTGGAAAAGGGTGATTCCGAAGGAGGAGCGGAAAGTATTGCTGCATCGGTGCCACGATCATCCAGCAGCAGAGCACATGGGAGTAAGTCGGACCCTTAACCGGGTCGCAACCAAATACTACTGGCCTAAGATGTCCGCGGACGTGGCCAGCTACGTCAGGAGGTATAAGATATGCAAGGCGAACAAAGTGGAAAGAAAAGCTCCAGCGGGGTGTTTGGTCTCACGGAGCAAAGAGCCTCGTCAGCCTTGGGAAATGATATGCATCGATCTGGTAGGGCCTCTACCGAGATCTAATCAAGGGTACACAACTATTCTCACTGTCTTGGATTATTTTAGCAACCTCACGCTACTCTTTCCTTTTCGGCAAGCGACAGCATCGGCTGTGCTTTGTATATTCGAGGAGCAAGTGTTCCTGCTATTTGGAGCCCCAAGGTGGATTGTATGCGACAACGGAGTTCAGTTCAAGGGAAACCTCCTTCAGCGATTGGCACGGGAATATGGGATTGGAATCAAGTATACAGCTCTGTATCATCCGCAGGCGAACTCGGCGGAGAGAAGGAATCAAGACATAAAGAGGATGCTGCGATCATACGTGGCCGACAACCACCGGGACTGAGATAAGAGTCTGGCCAAGATCTCATGCGCATTGCAGACCTAAAAGCACGAAGTGACCCGAATTACCCCTTATTTCTTCAACTTTGGTCATGAGATGGTCATGTTCCATGAGGACAAGGAGCGTCCTGATGGGAATCATGAAGAACTAGAGCCTAAAGCCAGGGCCACAGAGCTCACAAGAATACGGCAAGAAGTTTGGGAGAGAATCCTGAATCCGAATCTGTATATATATATATATATATATATATATATTTATATATATATATATATATATATATATATATATATATATATATATATATATATATATATATATATATATACATATATATATATATATATATATATATATATATATATATATATATATATATATATATATATATATATATATATATATATATATATATATATATATATATATATATATATATATATATATATATATATATATATATATATATATATATACCTAAAGCTAACATTAGTTTTATGGAAAACAATCTACCGTATTAATCTTAAGTCTAGAAGTTAAGCTTACTATATGCAGAAATGTACTTTATTCTTATACCTCATTTGTCATGATTCTTCTGTGTATTATTATACCATTTCAAACAAATCCATTAGCCAGTTCCGGCACCTTTTCGTGTTTTGGTTGATCTTTCTAGATGGTTTTCTTTCTTTCTTTCTCTTGATGGCGCGGCTTGCCCCCTCCTGGGCGTTAGAAGGGCATTATGGGGCTTAGGACTACCCGACTGGTCTAATGGGCGAATATTATTCTGCCGCCCTCCCTCTTCGGACGATTTCGATAGTGAAGCTAAAATATAAATTTTAAGAATTCCATTAGTCTCAGAATGTGGTCAGGCTTAGTAATGGAAAAGGGGAATTTGAGTAGAAAGAGGAAGGTCGCATGTGATGAGATAGAACGTCAGGAGATGTCTAGGAAAGATATAGAAACGTACATGGCATAGAGAACTTGACCGAGGGGAGCAGGATCACACTATCAATAGAAATTAGGAGGGTCATTAGATTAGTATTAAGATTAGTCTTAACATCTCTTCGAATTAATAACGTTAGAATGGGTATAAGAATTGATATTGCAATTGGGATTACAATTGGAATTAGAATTCCGTATTAGAATTGGTAGTAGAATTAGAATTGGTATTAGAGTTAGGATTAGAATGGGTATTAGAATTGGGATAAGAATTGGTATTAGAGTTGGTATTTGAGTTGGTATCAGAATTGGTACTGCAATTGAGATTACAATTGGAATTAGAATTGGTATTAGAATTGGTAGTAGAATTATAATTGGAATTAGAGAAAGGATTAGAATTGGTATTAGAATTGGTATTAAAATTGGGATTAAGATTGGTATTAGAATTGGTATTAGACTTGGTATTAGAGCTTGTATAAGAATTGGTATTAAACTTGGTATTAGAACTGGTATTAGAATTGGTATTAGAAATGGGATTAGGATTGGTATTAGAATTGGTATTAGACTTGGTATTAGAACTTGTATTAGAATTGGTATTGGACTTGGTTTTAGAATTGGTACTAGAATGGGTATAAGAGTTGGTATTAGAATTGAAATTAGAATTGGTATTAGAATTGGTATTGGAATTAGTATTAGACTTGGGATTAGAATTAGTATTAGAACTGGGCTTAGAATTGCGATTCAATTTGGGATTAGGATTGGTATTAGGATTGGGAATAGACTTAGTATTAGAATTAATTAGGCACTCAAAATAGGCTAATAATATATCGAATAGTTCAAATTTAAATTAAAAGTGAGAATTAGTAGCGCGAAAATCGGACTATGTTCAGATTTGAATCTGGATTTCGAATTACTGGCACGAAACTCGGATTATAGTTAGATCCTACACTAGGAGTATCGTTGCATTTGATGTAGGACGAGAAGCCCGTTTATCGGGGCATAAAAGAAAATTATGGTTCGATTTAAGATTAGTTCTGGAGGCGATTAGGACTAACCTGCGGAGATAAACAATAGACTAAGGAGAATCGGTACTAGGTTAGAATTGGGACTAGTTCGGAATAGAGACTGTAGGTTGCGATAGGAATTACTCCCGCAAGACAATTGAAACAAGTTCAAACCTAGAGATAGCTAGTAGTACGGGGGCAGTCTCAGAACGCGGAAGATCGTAGCGAGAGTAAGTAAACGCGGGGTCGGTACGCGTGAATGAATTTCCGGGAAATCCTTCTCTGGTAAGGGGGGAGCTGTTACGTGGTAACAAATTGGTAACAAATACGCGTCAATCTTCTAACAACGCCCAGCAGGGATCACGCGAGGGTAGATGCGACGTAAGACATAACCCGAATCGTTTCAGGAAAAAAAGGAGCAACCCTTTTCCCGTGAAAAAGGCTGCTCCCATATAGCTCTTGTTTAGTTCGCGAAAACCACCACTCAGTCTATCAGGTAACAGAATGTAACCACCACCACCAAGTAGGGCTAATAGCCGTCGCAGGGACCGACCATTGTCATGTACTGGTTAGCCACTGACGACGTAGATGTAAGTTTAGACTAGGAAAGAACCGAGTTAACAGCGTCAAGCCGCACGATGCCGAACGATAAATGCACCCGACCGAGGAACACTTTTCTACCCGCCAAGAGGGATCACCCGAAAATGCCGATGCGCGATCTCAATGACGCCCGACCACTAAACTGCAACAACATAAACCATGAAGACTCATCGGAATGGGGTGCACCTAGCCCATGAATTACGAATGATCCGCGAAGAGGTCCCAGGCTCTGCGAATCGAGTCCACTCGGCGGCCGAGGAGGCGCGCCTGGCAGCAACCTGAAAAGATAGAAGGGGACCACCAAGAACCGGGACTAAATGGTGGAATTGAAAGAAGCACCTACCTGATGCCACACGGCTGTACATTTCCAAGTCGGCCCCGCTCTCCCGTCGGGTAGTACAGGGCCATGCGCCCTTTATACATCACAAGTGGGTGCCTCTGCTACCCAGGTCTGACGTAAAAACGCGGAAATTAATCAAATTAACTCACGCACCACTTAAAGTTCCGCGTTGTTTATCCGCGGAATAAACAAACTGGTGGCCATCATGTTCAAAACGTCAAATTGGGGAACGATCCACAACGCCCCACAAAGTCTCCACCACACGAGAATTCCGGTGGTTAACACGTAGAGTATGTGGTGGAAAGGTTCGAAAGTTGGGTCACACGCGCAAAGCGTTCTTTGAACCCGAGTAACGGAGGCTGAGGAAAAACCGGTGGCCAGAGGTTTGATACTGGAGCAACCTCCGCTAGATCTTTCTTTTGGAATTTGAAAGCGGAGCGTGCAGACCACTCAATTGGAATTTTTTTGATAATCTCGGGTGCATACGGCGAGCAGTGAAAATCGATCTTACTTTTTGAATTGAAGCGAAAGGTTAGTGTAAAAATTTAATTTTCTTTTCTTTTTGTAAGAAGCCGGCGAGTCAATTATTGCTATTCAAAATTTAGTGTATAAGTTCAAAATTTAGCTGAGAGACTTAAGCCAATTATAAGATCATTTGTTCAGACTGAGTTGTGGTGTAGAAGTGAAGAATAAGCGAACGTAGAGATTTCGTAATGAGTAAGCGAACGTGTAGAGATTTTATAATGAATAAGCAAATGTAGAGATTTTATAAAGAATAAGCGAACGTAGAGATTTTATAATGAATAAGCGACCGAATTGATTTTGGTAATGAGTTCCACTGTGTTATTTTGAAGGGAACATAAAGGAAAAAGGTGAAAAAGAAGTAAATTGTGAATGATTCGGTGTAAATGGCAAACGGAGAAAGTGTTGATTCGGGCTACTAAGACGGGTAAGAGTTTTGTATGAGAATTCGATCTATAGTTAGATTAGTAACGAGTGGCTACCTGGCAAGCAACGTGGCTCAATTGAAGAGTCTAGTAGTAGTAGTGGGAATTACTCGGAAGAAGACGAGGAGTTTGTGATCGAGACCCGCGAGTATAGACAAACTGGGGATTCAGAACGAGGATCCGTGAAGGTAGGGAAATCGCGCCGCTTCCGAGTAGTTTTGGGAGTTAGCTAAATTAGTGCGCGAACTGTGGTGAACCCGTTCCGGGTATAATCGTGGCCGCCATACAAGGGGTAGAGTGTGGCTTGGAAGAAGCCCACGTCGGCGTATTGGCGATTTCAGACTAGGGAAGGGCCCTATCGACGTCGGAGAGCCGAACCTCACTCCATGGCTCGAGGTCCCCCACTGGGTTAGTGAGTGGCGCCCACGCCCAATCTCCATTGAGCGAACCCGGGACCCAAGTGGACCTATCCGATCGTCGGAACCCCAAGTAAAGGTCGGGCGGGTAACAATATATATACATATCTATATATATATATATATATATATATATATATATATATATATATATATATATATATATATATATATATATATATATATATATATATATTTATATATATATATATATATATATATATATATATATATATATATATATATATATATATATATATATATATATATATATATATATATATATATATATAAATATATATTTATATATATATATATATATATATATATATATATATATATATATATATATATATATATATATATATATATATATATATATATATATATATAGGGGAGAGTCCCCCAAGGTGAACATTGGAGGGGAGCAAAAAAACTCATGACACACTACTGATCGCTCTTTTTTAGAGTATTTTACAGTTTTGCACCGTACTCTCAGTACACTGTTCGCTTCGCATTTCATTAAGTTTATTCAAACTAAAGCTTTCGCTCACAGACTATGCTGTGTTATTTTTTCAGGCGCTGCACTGTAAGAAAGAGCTATGTCTCATGAGCCATGAGGCATTTTGCCCATCTCTAGTGGACATCCCCCAAGGTGGACACCCTGGGAAATTTTGTTTGTATCAGGTGGTAGCACTATGCGCTTTATGTCGTTATTAGTTTGCGAATACGCAGTTTTAAGTTATGTCATGAAGTGTCTAGTCATGGCTGTTTGCTCGCTGCGCCACAAACTATGAAAAATTTGCTCAGGAAGTTTCGAAGACGCTTCGTAAAAGAGTGGTTAAAGTACAAAAACAGTGATTCCGAAAATGTAAATACCATTTTGACTCTGCTTATGTACTAGATAAACATATTCCAAAAAGATTTGTATGATGTTGTGAGAGGAAATTTTCTTTTGTTTTCGCCAATGAAATTACAAAATGACCCCAAGGTGGACACTTTTTTTACCACAAGGTGGACACTTGCTTTTTTTTATTAAAATGTGTGCACAAACGATATCAATTTATATTTATGAATGTTGAGAGTGAAATATGGTCACAGGTGTGTGAGCAGTGTTCGTAGCTAGAGATGAAGCGTATATACTGGAACAGGTATATAAAGCAGGTATTTTTTGGAATACTCAGTACCTAGTACGAAATTCAAAAATACTAGGTGTGAGTATTTTTGTGAACTCTAATCAGGAATTTATCCAATAAATTTTATGCATATTATTCATTTCAATCAAATAGTGAAAACAAGCTATATCTAGGGCCTTTCCGAATATTCGTCTTCACCTTGGTCTTCAGCTTGTTATAACAGAATGTGACGTCACATCAAGTTTAGCCTGTCCGAATAGTTTATCTACGGCTTGATATTTCTCCCCTGTATAACAGTTCATGATAGTCATCAAGACGTCATGATAGGTTACTTTTTGTGAGTTAGGTTAGATTTTGCTAGTCTTTGATTCTCATAGTTCCATCAGCAATTAATTTATATCAAATCGAATATTATTAATGACATAAAAAAGGGAATTGTGAAATTGCCGGGATATTTACAAGACTACATTGATATCCGAAAAGGTAGGTACTATTCGAAAATGCTTCTGTCTTTCAATTTCAAACCAAAGCACTTATTCCTTTTCTAGAGATCGGCTCAATTTTAACAAAATCTACATGATCAACCTCCTTCGGCGTACTGAACGAATACTATAAATGGAAGAAAGTGTCAAGGAAAAGGGGCTGGAAGTTGAACATTTTCCTGCCGTTGATGGACGTGAATTGAATCTGGACGTAATAGAAAAAAGGAGTTTTTGATTTTTACCAGGATACGAAGATCGATATCACCATCATCAAATGACTATTGGCGAAATTGTTTGTTTTCTCAGCCAGTACAAGGTTTGGGAACGAATGGTTGAACAGGAGATGACGGCTATATTTCCGATACAGAGGACTCCGAAATTACACCAGTAATTCATGCCTGAATTACACTCGACGCAGCGAGGCGCAGCTATCAGTGACCAAGCGCAGCCAACGAAATCGCCTGGTTACACTGCAACGTGACTAAGTGTCAGTGATGTAGAAGAATTTTCAGTTGATGTTAGCGACATCTCTGTATCCGCCTGTAGCCTTCTCATGAATAATCGGACGCTCCTTCATTTGGGCTATCAGCATCTCTATTGACACCTCGTCATCCAACACTGCATCTTTAATTGACTGCATTTTGAAATAATTCTTTACAATTTTTTCAATCAATGTGAATACGAGTGTGGAATTCAACGACTCACTTTACCCCTGATTTAAATCAGTTACCTAATCAGAGCTAGGTGAACTCAAAGCTTGGTTCGCGGGCCTTCGTCCGAACTTGGATTCGAATCAGGGATCCCACAAGCAAGAAGTCAGTAATCTACCAACTAGACTAATAAAGTATTTTAAATTACTATATTCAATTTGCTATTAATTATCTTTCAAATTTGCCTTTAACTATATTTTTATTTTACTTTTAACTATCTAAGCTATTACCAATAAAGATTGTTTTCGAATTCCTCAAAAAATTTGTAATATAAAATCAACTCTACATTTTCGCATACATTTCAAATCCCGCGCGTTTCTCAAGTAATTACAGCTGATTGCAACTCTTCGCTGCGACAAAAGTTGAATCCATTTCGACCTGAGTTGCGCCTGGCTGCGCCTGGCTGCGCATAGCTGCGACTTGGTGTGCTCGCTGCTGTGGAAAACCCATATAGTCAACTCAACTAACAGCTTGGTTGCGCCTGGCTGCGCCTGGCTGCGTCGCAGTGTGCTTCAGCGGTCAAAGTAAAACGGTCGAACCTCATGCACAGCTTAAGAGTGATAAAGTACGTGAAAATAACTCAAAAAGTCTCAAATACTCAACATGACAATAACTGATTTGATGTTCCTTTATCTTCGATCATTTACTGATCAAATTATTAACAATCGAAAACAATGTGCCTTATATCTTACTAGTATTGATGCTAAGTTTAAAGTGACATTTAATGATTCTGATGTTTGTTTTTTTATAGAACTTTACGATCAAAATTCTGTAGACTGTTAGTTGCATTAAGGAATATGAAATTATAAACCTATACAAGTAAGATGGCCGTTTGATTTGGTAAATATATTTTCTGCTGTTTGAATAATTAAACAGTGGATTGAACCGATTTGATGCTGTTGGATTAACTTATCAAAAGGTATTAAAGATCAGCTACTTTACAATGCTATAGACGAGGTGGTATGAGTTATAAGCTCTCTTGATTTCGCTTGTCGATATAAAGGTTGATGGGTAAAAAAGGGAATTTATGTGCAAAAACAAGACTCATGGTGAACCTATACCACTGTGAAAACCTACATACGCTCATATTCATCTCTAAATCTATCCTTATTCGGCAGAAAACGATATTTAATTCTCATCATTTCTCACAAAAACCGCAGATCAATCAATTTTAATGAAAATACATTTACTTCCAAACAAAAATCATTCAAATAAACTACAGGGCATGAATCACAACCGACGATAGACGATATCGCCTGTCGAAATTTTCGAGATTCGAGATCACAAGAATCAAAAAACGACAGCGACTATCGAAATCTCTGGCGATAGTCAAATGACTATCGATATGTTATCGATATCCATCTTCGGCTTGTGGCATAATGTCAATTTCGTAGTTTTGTACTTGAAGACGAACGGTAGAGTGGTCGAAACAATTTTTTTCTTCGAAAATGTAGGTATTTTGATTAGTTTATGGAATTCTTTTTCAACAGAAATGTATTTTCAGGGAAAACACAACAAATATCAAAAAAACCAACTATAATCAGTTAGAAATAATTAGCAGGTTCATGGCGGAACACGAAAAACTTGCGAAGAATTCCGAAATGAATACAAGTGAAGGAAGACTTCGGAACGCTCAACTTTGGGGACGGCTGACAAACAAATTAAATGCGGCTGGTCCACCCATTAAAAATGAAAAAGCTTGGAGAAAGGTTGGTAAACAATACTTGTTACGTGTCACTGATTTTAATTTTTTTTTATTTAGGTTTGGGTTGACATGAAACATAAGACAAAAAAAAAATTATCGAACAATAAAAGGTCGATAAGGAAAACTGGTGGCGGGCCGTGCGAAATCGAACACCTGTCACCAGTCGAAGAAATGGTCAGTGCAGCAGCTGGAATTTCAGCGGCCGTAGAAGGCATAGCAGCTCGGAGGTTTGGTGCGATTAACGGCGAAACAAGCAATGAAAACGAATTACGCAGATCGTCGTCTCCTAGTTTTTGCACCATGGCAGAATTTAACATCGAAGGGAGCAACGAATTATTAATATGTTCAACGTTAGATGACGTTGCTCCCACCATGCAGAGTCTAGAAAATCCAAAAGGAAGTTCCACACCTGGGAAAAACCAATATGAGCAAATGAACAAAACAGAATTGTTAAATTTAAGCATTAACACTCACAAGGAGTTTTATAAAGACATTAAATTGTGTATGGATTCGTTGATAGAGTTAGAAAAAGAAAATTTGTCTGTTACTAAAGAGAATCAATTAATTTTAAAAGAAATGTTGGAACTCAAAAAGAAGAAAATTGAATCATTGGAAAAATTAGAGAGAGAAAAGCTAGAGCTTAAACGCCTTGAGTTAGAGATTATGAAAGTAGCGAATGATTTAAAAAGCATAGAGCTAAGCAAAAAATGTTAGCGTAAGAGTATAAAAATGTTTTTTTATTTTTTTTAATAGTTATAATTATGTTGATTATTGATAATATATAATTGTTGTTTTATAAATCATTGTCTCATTAATGTCGAAGCAATGTTGTTTCTCGTTCGCTCTGCAGTTCTGCGTGAATCTGTGCGGCCCATATCGTGGTAGTCAACATGCAGTATGGAATCATCTGGTGGCGCCAGGACATCAAAATTAATTCGGTAGCGCACGCAAATATTATGCAAAGCCGCACAAACGTTTGCAAATTGTGCTACCTTTTCTGGTTTGTATCTCGCTTTACGCTCGTCGAGAAGGATCCTCCATCTGCCTTTGTACACCCCGATGCAACGTTCAACAACACATCTCGCTTTGGAATGAACTGTATTGAAGTTTGATTCGGGTGTGTTAACGCTCGGCAACCGGTATGGTGTTATGCAGAATGGTTCCAATGGATATCCAGAATCACCTGAAGAATTGCGATTATAAACACGCTTTGAAACTAAACAAAATGTTGACAACAGTACCGAGGAGCCAGCTTTGCGATGTTCGTTCGAGAAACAACCTTTCTTCTGATTGTGTCCACACAAACGAGTCGTGTGATGCACCACCAAACCGACTGTCGACTGCCAGGATTCTGCCCTTATGATCACAAATCTAAAAATAGTTTTTGATTATTACTGATCATATTATTATAAATGTACAATAATTACTATCATAGCATTCAAACTATGTCTTCCTTTGCGGTTATAAAACATGTGTTCGTTTTCCTTCGGTTGCAACAAGGATATATGTGTACCGTCAATACATCCGATAACTATAAAGAAAGAAAATTTTTTAGTATTACTATATCCATTCAACATTCATATATCGTACCTCCTGGAATCCCATACTTTTCTAGGAACCATATCTTGCACTCCTCCTCAAAAGTGAATTTAATCCACTTGGGGCACAGTTTTTCCTCCATTTCGTCAATTACACCTTTCAAAATTTTCGAAACAGTGCTTTGAGCCATTCCGATCAAGTAATCGTTGCCTACTTGATGCTGGTACGCTCCACCCGCCAGCAACGATAACGTACATGCTACCTTCAATATAGGCGGGATAGCGGAGCTTATAGCACCTGCAACGTCCAACTCGCTCAATATATATGTAAACGCTTCCTTCGTTACACGAAAACGTTTAATGAACCTACAAAATACAATTGAATTACAAGATATTTTAAGATCCTTATATCTTACTTCTGTTCCGGTAACTCCAATGGATTACTAGAGTCCCTCAAATTTCTCCGCAACACTTTTTCACTATCATCTTCAGATGAAGAATCAAAAAGTATCAATTCTTCCATTGATTTTCGCTCAGATTTAAATTCCCGACAAACTTATCACAGGCTAGCGGCTGCCTATTCGAACTTTCAAATGTTATTACCACTCATCAGATGCTGTCAAATGTCATGAAAATCTACCATGGAGTTATATTTCAAACGAAAAATTTCGATACGTCATATCGTTCAGGTTGTGATGCCGACATTCCTCAGTCGATAATCGCTATCGTTTTTATTTGACGATAGGCGATATCGCCTATCGAAATCTCGTGATTCATGCCCTGAACTGTAACAATTATATATAAAATGCATCATAAATTGCTGCACAGATTCGCCTTTATAGTCATCCTGATGAATATCTTCACCACCAGAGAGTCGTTCTTTATTCAAACGTTTTACGCCTTCACCAGCAGTACTTTTTTGCATCTCTTTTTCATATACTTTCAGTTCCGCCACAATCTGGAGCAGGTCCTTTTGAGACTCTGGTATTTGGGTTGCTTCGACTAAATTCTGCAAGAAATTTCAAATCAGTCAAATTCTGTAGCATTAATCTAAAATCCAGTTTAAAATTGTTTACCTTGAAATTCTCAATAAGAAATAGCTTCGATTGAGCATTATGTTCGGGTGGAGCATTTCCAGACATTACTTCAGCCAACCATAAATACATTTATCTGTAAGAAATTAATAGTTTTCATATTGAAACAGCACAATAAAAGTATAATTCCTACCGGAAATCTATGTCGTTTTGTAACTTCACTTCAGGAAAACTCTCAGAGGCAGCAATTGCTCTTAGGAGCACTCGTAGCTCGAAGCCGCAGTTGACATCGAATCAACAATTTAGTCGGTTTTCACATTTATTAAATATTTACAACGCGAACCGCACTAACTTTTACTGTCGCGATTGATTCAAAATGTTTCGCGGGTCTCATGTTCATTTTACACGAATATAGCACGCGCAGCCCGCACAATTTATATTTTCACGCGGACCAGATATCATATTTACACCACTAGTCACCATTTTTGCGAAATGTCAAAAGAAGGCAAGACCTATGACAAGACAGAGAATCCGGACAGTCTATGATCTTGATCTCCTATAACTGTTATAATAGGTCAGCTAAAACGCTGACGTCATAATCTGTTATACGGAGATCAAGACCAAGTCGGAGACACGAATTCGGAAAGGCCCCTAGTATGTGAAAATCCTAGTATGACCTAACTCTCTCCCCTCGCAATGCCGCCCTTTGCGTCAGCAGTTTTGCATCGTTCGAAGATGTTAGCTTACAACAACAATTTTGAAACAAAATTTATTGCTGAAACTACTGGCCACATAATTTTCGACATCTATGTATTGTATTTCAATATCTTTCTCCATTTTCAATATTCATTATAACCCAATAAAACAAAAAACCATTTATGTGAACGGGCAACGATAGACAGATCACACCGCCCAATAAAATATTTGGAAAACCCTGCGCACCGATGAGAGGATTAAATAAGCAGGTACTCGGGATATACTGAAACTCGGCGCCGTACTGTTGGCTAGTTACAATATGTACAGCAAGGATCAGTAAATGGAAAACCCTTTGCTTGAATTTTGCGAGGTATTTGACGCGATTAGTATGTTAGATTATTTTCAAATTTTTTTTCGCTGTCGTGAACTTCGGTCCGTTTTTGAGGAAAATATGTATTTTTAAATAGCAAATTGTGTATTGTGTGTATTTTTTTAATCATTCAACCAACGCGAAAATCAGCTCGTAGTTGTCGATTAGCATTGGTTATTAAACAATTGTACGCGTTCTTCAGCAGGTTTTTATAATAATTTTAGTGGATGTTTTTGCGTGTGCCCTCTGTGAATTTGTCATATAAGTAGTTCCTGTTCTCCAGGACGGTTCTAGCGCTTGAGTGTTATATTCTGTACAATCTGGAAGAATTGTACACCAAATTGATCAAGCTAAGCGTAATTTTTTTTTAAATTTTTTTTATCAATTAAAGAAAGTTCATTCAAATCGTGGCTCATATCCAAATAATGATTAAGGGCAGACTAGTCATGTGCGCGATTAGCCGCATCATATTAGATATATTATATTGAAACTGTGATATCTTAACGGCTCTTTGTAGTAGAATTTTACTACAAAACAAAGATAAACTTATGCTTTATTTGAAGCTAGAAAAAGATGGACAATCGATACCTGCGAGTATCGATATTTCCAAATCAATACTTTAAGAACCTTTTATCTACTGATATTGTCAATATCGATATTCTCATGGTCGATATTGAAACATTTTGCGCCATTTGTTGCATCACGGCCTCTCAGCCGAGCCGCCATCAATGCAGCATACTTATTATTTGAAAGGACTCATTTTCATCTTGCCCAGATGCCAGATTTTGCCGGCTAACGCAGTCTGGCGTGGGTTATGGCCAGAGAAGGAGTCACTTTGATGCTACCGCACGCGGACATCACATTTTACAAACAAACATGCAGAAGATGGAGAGGAGAAATCATTATTTTCTTTTACAATAATTTATTCAAACATTGTTATTGTCAATAAACTCATACTAAAGAAGTAAAAGAGAAAGAAAGGAAAAAAAGGACACAAGAAAATATATAGCTAAAATTATAAAAAAGTATATATGTAAGTCTACAAGAAATATCTGAACCTTACAAAGGAAAGCAACAAAAAACAAATTCAATAAATGAGTAATTCCGAATCAAATAATATAATTGATATAAATCCTCTGTAAAACCCCAAACCCGGCCGGGATCGGTTAACCCCAATTGTGACAAAAATTTTCTTTTTTATCAACCTAATATGTAAACAAGATATTTAATCCAAATAATTTCATATGCAATGCTTATACTAATATTGATCTTATATGTATCGATATCTGCTAATTCTTTTCTTTTTCTTTATAATAATTGGAAAACTTTAATTAGACATGTTCATATTCAAAATTACTTGATACACGATTTCTTCAATTAAAATTACTTGTTTTTTCCAGGATTGGCTGCTGTCGATGTGATACAGCTACCCGCGATTTAAATTTCTGTTATGTGTCGAAGGCAACTTTACTTTGACCATAGAACGAAAACGGTAACAACACACGTTCAAATTTTCAAATTTACGTACAGTTCGCTCCGTTAATTGAATGTTATAGTTGTCATGCTTAGGAAGAATACCGAAAGTATTGATATATATATATATATATATATATATATATATATATATATATATATATATATATATATATATATATATATATATATATATATATATATATATATATATATATATATATATATATATATATATATATATATATATATATATATATATATATATATATATATACACACACATATATATATATATATATATATATATATATATATATACACATATATATATATATATATATATATATATATATATATATATATATATATATATATATATATATATATATATATATATATATATATATATATATATATATATATATATATATATATAAATGTATATTGTTTGATACATGCAAGCGATTCTTATACACGAGAATTACTTGGTACTTTGCACGTCGACTGCACCAGCATCTTTCACAATCCAGATTCTACAGCACAAGAAACTTCTTTGCTACTAACTCACGATTGGCCTCCATCCAATTTCTTCTTGTCGTTCCAAAGAATTCAAGTCGTTTTCAATCATCCAACACCCACACTTTTCCTTTTAACTTTCCCACAATTCAAATTTTCCGCCTCCAAATCTAGTGTGAAGTAGGTTAAACCATGGCCTTCATATAAAAGGCCTATCGCAAAAGCAATTAACCTACAAGATGGCGGACCTAAGCTACTTTTCCCAACCAGTCCACACAGTGATGTTTTTTTATGGTTATAAAGAAATTCACGAGATCCACCTACAGGAGATATGAGGAAACTCATATGTCATGTCAATCAATGTTGTTTTGAGATCGTTCACAAGCAATTTAGATATAAAAAGTCTTTAGCATCAGACCTCAATTCATCGGGACACTTATCCGAAATATCGTTTTTGTAGAAGAATTTGCAGATTATCAAAATTTGATGATTTTTAAAGTGGAATAAATCCTACCAACCACAAACGGCAATTGTTTACAATTCACATTGCCGAGAGTAGGTGGCAGGTATTCCAAATTGCAAAGTTCTCGCGTATACAGCACAATAAACACATCACTTTCACGACACTTATCCGAAATATCTTTTACGCGACAAAAACTTCGAAACCAGTCTCCGGATAATAGGAAAATATACTCTATTCGCGGATTCAACCGAGCAGCACCATTCACATTGCTAATATTTACTAATTGTCAGAGAAATGTCAAACAATTGTCATTGTGCAATTCCCAATAAATCTTAATAGCGAGAGGACTACACCATTTTAACAAGTAGCTTAGTACCTGTCAGATTGCAAGTCGCGATAGGCCTTTTATATGAAGGCCATGGTTAAACACTATTGAACTTGGATTCCGAAATATTTTCCGAATGAATTCTGATTTGACTTCAAATATTTTTTTCAAATTTGCTATTTTTTTCCCTCGCAGCAAGCAGTATGACCTTTACACTTTCAGTTTCAACCAACTTGTCCTCTTTCTTTGTTCTGCAATTTTTCAACGAACTGCAAGAATGGTTCTTTTCCAAATTTCCCTTTTTGCACTCTATTTCCCGCACTGTTAGGGCATCACCAGGCCTGTTCGTTCAAGCATGCGACGCCAGGTTTGCTGATATGCCTCGCAGGGAAATTGCCAAAAGCTTTCGCAGCTGAGTCTGTTTATTTCATCTGTCATGTAGGAAATACACGTTGGCCCAAGAAAGACCAAATGGCACTATGGACAATATGTTCTACTAAAAATTAGTAGTTTAAATACTATTTAAAATAGTTAAAAGTAGAGTTTTCATTTTCAGTCCCTGAATTTTGTTGTTGATAGTTCTTATACTTCCATGTATGTTCAGTGAATAGTGTCAGTGCTATAAAGTGTTAAGTAATATACGACTTGTAATGTAAGTGCCTCTACCGAAATTTGACTAGGCTACTAATGTTAAAAGTAGTTTTTTTCAATATACAATCAACGATCAGATGACCTGATATAGGAATAAAGTGGGTAGACTATTACCCGATGCCGGAGCTAGCAAAATTAGATTGGTGATGTGTTTACAAAATGGAATGCAAGAATTGTTATATTGTATATATAATTGTCTCGGCACTTTTACATTCAATGCGACGCAAGTGCCACTGGCATTGGTAGTGTCCTTTTTCAAAAGTATGATGATGGTGGGGAACATCCCATAGCATTTATGTCTACGAAGCTGAATGCCGTGCAGCGCAATTACAGTGTAACGGAATTGGAGTGCTTAGCGGCAGTGCAAAGTGTGAAGCGTTTTCGGGCATACATCGAGGGGCTGCCTTTCACCGTCATCACGGACCATGCCAGCCTGAAGTGGTTGATGAACCAGAGAGACCTGTCTGACAGGCTAGCGTGGTGGAGCCTAAAATTACAGGGATACAATTTTACCATCGAGCATCGGATAGGCTCTCAGAATGTGGTACCGGATGCACTGTCGAGGGCGTGCGCTTCTGAGAATGAACCAGTCTGTGCAGTAGTATGTATGTCCGAGCATCAGCATTTCGGAAGCAATATTCCAAAAAGTTTTTTTGAAGATCCTGAGTATAAACGTTTACTTGCTAAAGTTAGAGAGAATCCTGATAAATTTGAAAACTTGATGATTTACGACGAGGTTATATACGTATCGTGTGGTTCAAAGAGAAACGAAGACCTGGATATTCCCAATGTAAAGATTTGGGTGCCTGATGCCTATAAACAGGTCCTTTTGAAGCGTGTGCACGATAGTCTGTTGGGATCTCATTGTGGTATCCGTAAAACTGTAGAACTGTTTCAAAGATACTATTATTGGCCGAGGCTGCGCCAAGATGTGGCGAACTATATATCAGGCTGCGAAGTATGCAAACAAATGAAGCGCTCAAACACCATCATGAGACCTCCGACGGGCGCGGCTAGGGTCACAGATCGTCCCGTGCAGCGCTGGTTTATAGATTTTATGGGCCCGTATCCAAGGCCCAAGTCTGGAAATACCCAACTACTGGTCGTCCTGGACCATTACACAAAGTTTGTATGGCTTCAGGCTTTACCCAAAGCCACTACTGAGAATGTGGTTAAGTTTTTAACCCAACATATTTTCCTCACGTTTGGTGTTCCTGAGACAGTTCACTCTGACAATGGAGTCCAATTCACCTCAAAAGCTTTCTCGGACTTCCTGGTACACTATGGAGTCGAACATGTCCGCAATCCTCTATATTCGCCACAGGCTAATGCACCCGAGAGAGTAAATCAGTCGATACTCACAGCGATTCAAGCCTATATAGGAGAAGATCATCGAAAGTGGGATGAATGTTTGGCGGAGTCGTGTGCAGCATTCCGTAATATTGTACATGAGGCCACTAGGTTTTCACCTCTTTTTTTTATGTTTGGATATCATCCTACCCGGCATGGCTCCGAATACGCTTTATTAAAGAGCCTGAATGCTTTTGAGGATGGTGAAGTGTTACTCCGCTCCAATAATGACAGGCTACGAATGACGCACGACCGAGTCAGGAGTAAACTTGCTGAGTCATACGCTAAGGGAGCAAATCGATACAATTTGAGGTCTCGGGAAAAGAAACTTGAATTGGGACAGGTTGTTTGGGTGCGGAACTATACTCTGAGTCGTGCAACTGATCGGTTCTCTGCTAAACTTGCTCCGAAGTTTGTCAGGGCTACCATCAAACGCAAAGTGGGTCAAGTGTCCTATGAGCTGAGCAATACGGAAGGAAAATCTTTGGGAGTGTATCACTTACAAGATATCAAGTCGTGAAAAAAGTGAACCAAGACTGCACAAACCCATTATTGCCCGGCTTTGAGTTCTCAGGGTCTGGATCGTCCCCACGATTGTTGCACTTATTTCTAATAGTTTATAAATTCGAAAATTTGGAGAGCTGCAAAATTTCAAATAATTAAATAACTGAAAAATGTTGAAAACAATACTACTAACAATTTTTTTTGTAGAATGTCATCCTACAATCGAAAAACCCTATGTGCTAATATTGATTTTGCCAAATTGACAAATGCCGTATAAGCTGTAAAAAAAAAACCTTGCACTTTCAACAGCAGCAAAGCACTTCGAAATACCAAGGACTAGTTTCAGAAGATACCTTTCTAAATTGAACAAGGGAGGTATGAGACACAAGGTATGAGACACGATGACGGAAGAAGAATTGATAGTTGTATTACAAGAAAAAGTTTCATACAAAGGCCTTTCGATCAAAAAGATGGTTCGTTACTACTTTTTCTGATTGAATTTGATAATAAATTTAATATGTGACATTTTCACACCCGAGCAAGAAACCGGTCTCGTCCAATATATTCAAAAGTGTGCAGATTTTTATTATGGATTGACAATCAAGGAGTTAACAAGATAAGCGTATGAATTCGCATTGAAACTTCAAGTTGAATGTCCAAAAGAATGGCACGATAATAACTCGGCTGGTAAAAAGTGGTACCAGAAATTCATAAATCGTCATGAAGAACTGAGCGTGAGAGCACCAGAGCACACATCATTGCATCGAGTGAAAGGATTTTGCGAAGGAAATGTAAAAAAAAATTTCGGTAATTCTTTTCCTATATCAACATGACTGTAACAATTTTTCAAACAATTTGTTATGACCTGTTCTTCTTAATTAATAATAATAACCCATTATGTGTACAGAATTGTCAGTTGCAAGAATTATGCTTTATTTTTTTATTTATTTATTTATCTACCAAACAAGGCAACATAACAACAAGAAAACATAATACAAATCTTAAATACAATTAATCATAAATATACAATACAAATTGTCCGTAAAAAAGATACAATACATCACAAATTTTGTACCAGTTATTCTACATTATTTTAATTAGATTTAGGCTAGTAACGATGGAAGTTAAGCGGGTTCGGATATGGAAAGGGCTTTGGACAAGTTATTTTTGAAATTTGATTTAGTAATCCCCGAAGAGTAGTGGCTGCTTATAGAATTGAATATCCTACAGCACCTATTAATGGGCTCATTATATGCATAGGTAGTGTGATGACTGAATTCATTGAGCAGATTTGCATATCTGGTGCGTCTTGGTCGGTTATTGAAAGTAATTTTACTAGAGAGATCTTCAATGATTACCGCAACGCTAATAATATCAAATGTAAGGCAAGCGCTGAGCAGAGTTCTTCTAGAAGAAAGAGACATTAAATTTAGAAGACTCAGTCTGAATTTGTAAAATGGGAGATTTTGAAAATCTCGTGGGTCATAGAGATTTCTTAAAGCGAAAAGTACAAATTGTTTCTGAACAGACTCAACTCTATCGCTATGTAGCTCGAAAGCAGGGTTCCATATAATGCAAGCATATTCTAATAAAGGACGCACTAGGGTGGTATATAATGATTTGGTAACCCATATATTTTTAAACTCTTTAGCGCGTCTCTTTATGAATCCAAGCTGTTTATTAGCTCTGGCAAGGATTTTGTCATAGTGCAAATTGAAGCGCATCTTGTTATCCAATACTACGCCAAGGTCTATAATATGATCGACCCTATTCAATTTGAAGTCGTTAAGGTAATAGGAATACATCGTGGTTGCATGCCTACGAGAAAAACTTATCACATGGCACTTATTGATGTTTAGATTGAGATTATTCACATCGCACCACTGTTCGAGGGATTGAAGCTTTGATTGTAGAAAGGTTGCATCAGACTGCGAGTTTATGATGTGATAGATTTTTAGGTCGTCTGCATAGAAGAGATGCGGTATACCAAGCAGTATCTCAGACACATCAGAAATGAAGATGTTAAAAAGCAGGGGGCCTAAATGACTGCCTTGTGGTACTCCAGAAGATGCCAAAACTTTTTTGGACAAGTGGCCTTGAAATTTTACGAATTGGGCTCGATCGCAGAGGTAAGACTGGAGCCAGTTAAGAAGAGAACCGGAAATACCAAAGTTGCGAAGTTTTTGAGCCAAAGTTTGATGGTCAACTCGGTCGAAAGCCTTACTAAAGTCCGTATAGACCGCGTCAATTTGGTTCCCTTTTTCCATTTCACAGAGCACAGTAGTGGAAGTCGATCTACCCCTACGAAATCCATGTTGTTCCTCATTAAGAAGGGGGTCGATAATGCGAGTAAGATTATCACAAACTAGCTTCTCGAAGAGTTTGGGGATAACAGATAAGATAGCAATTCCTCGATAGTTATCGACTGAACGTTTATCACCACTTTTGAAAATAGGTGTGAGGTATGAGGATTTCCAGAAAGACGGGAAGACACCAAGAGACAGGGATTTATTGAAAACCATGTGCAAAGGGGTGATTAATTGGTCTGCACATTGGAACACGAAGAAAGGAGATACTAGGTCCGGGCCAGGTCCTTTGCCAATCTTTAGTTGCAGAATAGTATTAGTAATAGCCTGCCGTGTAAGGACAAACCCATCGATAAGAGATCTGGCAGCGTGTCTAGTAGTGAAAGTAGGGATCTTCGGAGAGCAGTAAGTGTTTTGAAAATGGTCGGCGAATAAGCTACAAATGACTTGTGGACAAGACGAAACCGTGTTACCACGAAACATAGAACAAGGATAGCCAGTGGTTTTACGTTTTAAATTGACGAAATCAAAGAACTTTTTCGGGTCAGTGAGTATTTTTTCCCCCATTGAATTAACATAGAGCTCATACGCCTCGCGAGATTTGATGGAAAATTCTTTGGATAGCTCATCATATAATCTTATTTGATCCTCCTGGAGAGAGCCTCCATTTTTGATTGCTTTATATAATTTGTTTCTATGGTTTCTGAGCCGCCTTAAATCATTGTCAAGCCAAGGTTCGGAGAGTTTTTTCTTCTTCTTCAGCTTTGGTACAAATTTGTGGATGGCGTTAAGGATTATTTTGTAAAAAGAAGACAACATTTCGTCTAAATCTGATGCCGATAGAGCACTTGTCCAGTCAATTGTGTCCAAATAGTTTTTAATGCTTAAGTAGTCAGCATTTAGAAAATCAAATACAATTTCATTATTGTATGACTGGGTGAAAGAAATATCTGTAGTGGATAGCTCAATTGTAAAAGCGGAGTGATGCAGGGTGTTAGAGAAAAGATTCTCGGCGTCAATAGTTGGACTAACCACCACTTCGTCATAAAAATCTGAGAAGATAAGGTCTAACCAATTGCCATTTTGGTTAGGGATAGGGATAATTTGTTGTAAATCATTGCCATAAAACGTACTTATGAGGTTAAAGTCAATTGAATCGCTAAGGTTCATTGGAAGAAGGCGGTTATCATTTTCGTCAGGAATAAAACTGATTTTCGGACGATTAAAATCACCAAAAACAATTATTTTGTCTTCTTCGTCCAAGGAAGCTGTTACGGCAGATATCACGTCGCATACGTCATTATAAGTAGTTTCATCGGAGTTAGGGGGGACATAAAAGATACCAATGTAGAGGTAATGCTTATCGAATAAAACTCTGACGAATTTATGTTCGAAAGATTTATGAGAACTGGTCGCAACGAGTTCGCTGGGGAGGGTATTGTGAATTGCAATAAGAACACCACCACCTCTTGAAACGCCTGTAAAAAGGTAGTCGCGATCAGCTCTATAGATGGTCCAATTACTGTCAAGAATTTCTTCGTTAGCGTGTGAGTCGTTCAATCACGTTTCGGCGATCGTTAATATATTAAAATGGCAAGATTTCGCGTCAATAAAAAGTTTATTTAATTTGCTTCTCATACCACCGCAATTGTGGTAAAGAAACCTTGGGTAACTAAAAGTAGCTTTCATGTTAGGAGAAATATTTTTTCTGGTCATCGCGAGATTTTTGTAAGAGCGAAATATGTTTAGAATTAACATAAGAGCGATAAGTCAAAAGATCACGTTTAACCTGATCCGGAGACATTCCGAGTTCTTCGTGGTAGCGGTTAAAAATAAGGCGTAAAGAGTCAAGGTCGGTGGGAAGACCCTCCTGTTGAATCATAACTTTAAGGTTAGTCTTCGTTTTCCCTTCGAAGCAAGTGGCATCATGTGCATCATGCATGTATGCGAGAAAAAGACGGACATTGTCATAAATTTTATGATCTCTGAAACGAGACAAGAGGTACCTGCCCTCTAATTCTTCATTAGAGTTTATGGTAAGCTTTACGACAGGAGGAACAAGTGGGTCGAGAAATTTTGGTGAAGATTGGAGACTGACAGGAGTTTCTGGTATAATGATTGAGCCAGATTGCGATGGTATCAGATCCTCTCCACGGACAAAATTAGAATATTTGGAATATTTGGATGACGGCCTGCCTTCAGGAGCACTTGCTTGCATTAACGCTCCATTGGGTGCGGAATCCACTGTTTGTAAAGAATTAACCGGCTGCACACTGATAGAGGATTGATTATCCGTTGAAACAGTAGAAGGTAACGCCTTAGCGTCACTGTTTTTAGTGTGGTTATTTGAATTTGGAGGCGATTTAAAAGTTAGTGAAGCTTGGGGAAGTAAAGGAGAGTGATTACGGGAGCTACGAATGGGAGAATAGCCTAAATACGTACTATTTTTTTGGCGATTATATTGTTGAGTTGGTTGTTTGGGATCTCGTTTGTTGCATCTGTCAATCCAATGGCTGAATTTCATTCCATTCCAGGTATAGCTGTCAACTCCATTTCGCTCGTGGTTACAAAACATCCATCCATATTGACCAGGTACTGATAATTTGAAGCATGTGTAGGATTTTCGCTTTTTACCACGTATACGGGCGGTTAATGCAGCGCATTTGCAATTATCAATGCCCAACTCCTTCTTCAACATTTTTGAAAGCCAGGTTGCGTCAGCGAAAATAGGGGCTCCTTTCACAAAAAAGCTTTTGGTTGAAGATTTGTCTAAAGCAACAGCACTATCAACTAGCTTGAAAATTGCACTGGAAGTATTAGATGATTGTTGAGACCTTTTAATCCTATTGATTCTGTTGTCCCACTCTTCACGAGACCATGTGGTGCCGAATCTAGAAATCGGACGCTTCGGAGAATCGGAGGCTGTCGGTGCGGAGGTGGTGTTCAATAAAGTCGGTGGCTGCTCCAAGGATGCGTAAATTTCTGATTGAGCTGTTTGTATTATTGGCCCAGAACTAAGGGTTTCGTTCTCAGAAGACAGGATGGCCAGTTTATTGATTTTTTCAGAAAGTGAGTTGAACCCACAGTCGAGGCTATCTAGTTTTTCGCAGATTTTCGCAAGGATTTCAACCACTAAATCATTGTTTAACACTGCATTATTTAAAACTGCATTATTTAAAACTGCGTTATTTAAATCAGCATTGCAATCACGGGACGATGGTGAATCTACACAACCAGTCATCTGATTATCAATAATCGTCGTTAATTTTTTGTCGAGTGCCGATATTGCATTCTCGATACTCTGGTTGTTGTGGTAGTTAGAGACTGCGTTCACAAGCCCATCAAAACATCTTGCCATATCTGTGAAACTACCAGTGCTAGCTGAAGATTGCGCTAGCTGTTTAGCTATCAAGTTATCTTTGTCTGAATTGAGGTTTTCGATACGACTGCTGATGTCATCGTACATAGTCCTAAGTAATCCTTCAGTATTCTGGCAGTCAGAGCATATAAAGTGATCTGAGAGGTAGTTTGAATACCAATCTCTTGGCGCATTCATACATGCTCCATGCAATTTGCGCTGGCAGAAACCTTTGCAGACAACAGATTTAAATTTGTTATCGTAAGCGGTGCAATTTCCCAAGCAGCACTTATGATTCATGATTGTTATATTAATAGTAGATTATCACAAAAAAGATCAGCTAAATGACATGCTTGAGTTGAAATTTGATCCTACTCGTATTTACAATATGGATGAAACCGGGTTTCCAACGGCACCCGCCAGAACCGATAAGGTCATTACAAGAAAAGGAACAAGAAGAGTTGGCCAAGTGGCAACTGCAGAAAGAGGAACTTCGGTCAGCATGGCTTTAACTGTTAATGCTGTGGGAAATTCTATTCCACCCATGTTTTTATTTCCATACAAAAAATGCAATCGTGTTTTATGGACAATGCTGCACCAGGGTCAATAGGATTTGCAAACGGCGAATGGATGACACAAGAAATGTTCGTTAAATACATGCAACATTTTATTCAACATTCACACACTACAGTGGACAATCCAACACTCTTGCTTTTTGACAGTGGCATGCACAGCCTTTTCACCTCAGGTATGCAACTGCCAAAATATACTCAGCCATAAAAGTACAGGTTTACTTTTTTCGTAATTATATTTCCAAAAAATTAAGCCTTTGAGGCGATAACTAAATAATAAAAATAATACATAGTGATCGTGGCATTGAACCTTGAATTGGATAAAAGGAAGCTCTAGTTAGTCAATTTAATGTTTAGGTGAATAATGTTGAAGAAGTCAATGATTCCCAGCAAAAGCTGTTGAGAATACTAGCTGTCTTCAAACAAAACCAAAAAATTAAATCGTTCAGCAAGAGCCCCGGGAAGGTATAAAGGTCATATAGGTATGTTCATATATGACCTAATAATGCTTACATTCTGAATTTTCGGTGGTAAACGTGTTTTAACTATTTACGAGTTTTCACATCATAAATTGGAGTGAAAACTCACTTTGCAACAATACAACTTATATCGAAATGCACCAGCACTACCATTTAAGTGTCATACGAGGAACATTGTTACGTAAAATATTAGATTTGTGGGTATTACATGTGTTTGTCAACATTGTGCCTATTTTCACAGTTTATCTCTAATGTTTTTCTTTTATAATTTTAATTTATTCAAAACAGCCCGTTTTTTAATTTTTAATAAATACATTTTTTCACTCAAAAATGTTACTGCATATTACAAAACCACTTTTTTGCCATATAACTGCTTATAAAAATTATCTGCATATAAATAAGTGCACACATACATTACTTAAACAGTTGTTAATTTTGTTGCATATTCAATTTTTTTCGTACTGTAACAAATTATTCAGTCAAACAAATCATACAATCATTCGAATCCTCAGCGAGCAAAAGATTTCAATAGCGCCGTCCGCCCACCTCTGTTTATCATAGGAGCACAGCGAACACACAGATAAAATCGCGCAGACAAGTTCGGCTGAGAGACTTGAGACTTCATGGCTGATATCGCTGCTCAGCGCCCAAAACTATTGAGCGAAGAAGCATGCTTCCAAGTTACAAATACACATGCGAATTTAAAGGGACGTAGCACCTTCAAATTGAAAAAAAAATGTTTTTTTCAAAGGCTTGTTTTTAATTGAATAAAAAAACATATCTTAATGAAACTTTTTACACATACTAAACATTTTTTATACTACATTAAAAAAATTATTAAAAATGTTTTGTCGCCCCCTGTCGTCTGCTACAATTTTTTGGAAAATACACCAAAAAAACCTGGCGTGCATGATAACTCTCCTCAGGAAAGTATGAAAAAACAAACAAAAACTTGGTTTTGATCAACACCAAAGCGGCCTTGGAATGAACTAAAAAAAAAATTTGGCTGGAAAATGACAAAATGGCGGCGTTTTTTCGAAAATCGAGGTTTTTTTTCCCCAGAAATCGGTTATAACTAAAAAAAAAACTCTAGCACACCTGAACCGCTAGAAACACTAATGTTCGAGGAACAGTAGAAGAATCGTGCAGGTTTTGAGTGCATATTCCACCACATGTGCTGCTTATTACGGCCAAACTGTTTCAAATGCCACGTTTTACTTTGGTCTCAAGAATGCATTATAACTCATATGGTGGAAGGTTTCAGATATTACCACTGGCATGAATTTCAACGTTTATGAGAGCAAAACACGGGTTAATTATATTCGTTATCAGTTGCTTATTTCACATAATTTTGAAAGCAGCATCTTATATAACAATGAAGCAAATACTCAGTGCCTGCAGCACTGTAACTGAAGTTTGTGTTTGGGGCTGCGATCCGAAAAATTTGCAGAACTTTGAGAATTGAAACATTGGTTATTTATTTTCATTGTAAATGTTTCTGGTATGAATACTAACTGTAAGCATTTATTGATACAAAAGTAGCACGACTGACTCGTGCTGGCAACCTTCTGTCAGTATCAAAGCCAAGAATATATCACATCTGCTTCACGTTCTTATATTACATTCGAAGTTATAGGAGTATAACGAAATTAAGGGTTACTTGCAGCGAGTTTTTTCAAATAATCGAAAACTTAATATTTGCTATTTATTGTCACTACAATATCATTACCATTTGAAAATTCTACGATAAAACCGCTTAATAAAGATATTGCAATTAAACACAAAACCAACAATAGCTGGCAGCCCTATCATGGCTTTTCAACCAAATTGGCCTGAATAATGTTTATGATAGGTTTCATTAATTGTATGAAATTCGTATTGATTTCATGACTGCACTGGATATATTATAGGGCAAAACGTTTTATTTTCCTGAGTGAATTTTCAAAACCAAAGACACAAAAATTACCATAGCTGGCAGCACCAATTTAATTTTTCAACCAAATTTCCACCAAACAGAGTTTAGAGTAAGGTTCAGCTACTGTGTCAATTTCATGATTCACATTTTCCTCCAATCACATTTCATAGGGCAAAAAGCAAGTTTTTTTTCGTTGTAATTTTTCAAGATGGCACCACTGGCACAGAGTTGCCCACAATTCAAAATCGCTTCTATCAGATCTGGTCCTACTTAAGTCCAATGCATTCTGTAAATTTCAGCTGTATGTGATTATTGGTTCGTGAGTTACCGTGAACAGAAGTTTTTGATGCTAAAAATATAGGTTAACTGGGAGAGGGTTACCGTTCTTGTCCGACATTCAATTTTCAAAATTTTACTTTGAACGTGTAGATAAAACATCAGATTTGTATACAGATTAGTTTTATTGTAAGAAACAGACATTTTTTTGAATATTCGATGGTTTGAATGTTTTCACTTCCAATTTTTATTTTTTTCAAATTTAAGACACCAAAATTATCATAGCTGGCAGCTCCAGCCGAAATTTTCAACCAAATTTCTATCCAACGTGGTTTAAAGTAAGGTCCAGCTACTGTGTGAATTTCGTCAAAATCGAACGATTCAATCAGAATTTATAGAGCTAAAAGCAGTTATCTTTTTTAGTGATTTTTCAAGATGGCACCACTGGCACAGAATCACCTGCATTTCAAAATCACTTCTATCAGACCTGGTCCTATTTAAGACCAGTACATTCTGCAAAATTCAATTAATTCTGCTCATCGGATCGTGAGTTTCCGTGAACAGAAGTTTTTGATGCTAAAAATATAGGTAAATTGGGCAAGGGTTACCAGGCGTGTCCGTTATACCATATCAAATTTTATTTTTTGTCTATGTAAACAAAGCACAAGATTTACATATGAGTGGCTTGTTTTTGAAGAAGCGGCATTTTTTCAAGAGAAACGATGATTTGGAGGTTTTCACTTTCAATGCCTGCCTAAGCTACAGAGTTGCCAGCACGCTGATTAACTAATCATTCAAATCTACAACTAAGTAATGCAAACATGTCCTGAAAATTTCGTAATGATTGAATAGCTCTGTCAAAAGTTATCGCAATTTAAAAATTTTCAAAT
Organism: Nemotelus nigrinus; assembly: GCA_947369275.1. Lineage (NCBI taxonomy): Eukaryota > Metazoa > Arthropoda > Insecta > Diptera > Stratiomyidae > Nemotelus > Nemotelus nigrinus. The sequence continues at coordinate 113,906,397 of OX376373.1, forward strand.
TTTCCAGTTCTCTTTTTAGGCACCCAGCGCACACATGGTGTTAAAAAATTCCAAAACATTATCCGATTCACATGTAAAACACGTTCGAAATTTATTTCGTCAACTTTACTTTTGCAAAAATTATTTGTGTACGAAATAATTGGTATATTAAAAATATCACTTAAATGGCCGCCCGCGCCTAAAGGTTAACAATAACTGACATTTAGTGAGACCTGGACCTATTCTGCATATCCATTAATGTATCCTGAAAGTTTCAGCTCAATCAGATGGCGCGTTCCCGAGATTATCTCACTGAAATTTTTTGATGATATATATATATATATATATATATATATATATATATATATATATATATATATATATATATATATATATATATATATATATATATATATATATATATATATATATATATATATATATATATATATATATATATATATATATATATATATATATATATATGGAAATATGAATTTTTGGCCGAATCGATTTTAATACTAATGTTTTTCGAAAATTAGTAAAAATTTAGTGCCGATTTTTTCATGTGCAGATTAACGTGTTAAAATTTCAAAACTATTGGATAATATTGTTTTTCTTAATCATGCACGCCAACTTGCTAAACGTTGTTTCGAGAAAATCACGCTTAAAGTTAAAATTCAATATTTTTTGTAATAAATCTAACCGAAAATTAATCTTCGATGCCTGGACCATACAATGTACCTTCTTCTTGCTCATACTTCTCCTTTTCCAAAGATTTTTGCTCCCTTCGAGCAGTTCTGGCCTCTTTAGATGCCTCAGTCGAGTCTTTTTCCGCCTGGTTCATTCTTGCAGCATCTCTATGTTCTGTATGTTCCAGCGCACGTTCGCTAATCGTAACTCCCATTACTTGCATTATTTTCAAGATAGCCATAAATCCTTCATTAACTGTACATGCAGAAATATTTGCAGCCATATCTAGCACGTTTTTCCCACAAAAAGTATGTTTAGGGGCCAAATTCCGAACACAAGAATTATAGCTTTCATTAGTATTCTGCGTAAAATTGCCCAAGCAGCGCTTTAATAAATCTTCTGATGATAAGTCTTCATAAATAGGCTTGAAAATTTCTTGTACCTCATCGTTTATATGTAGAGGATGCTTGAAATTTTTTAAAGCATTACCACCAGCTGCCTCCACCTTACACCAGTTACACCAAGTCTTTTCTCCAACGGGACAATAAGAATGTTGAGGGCTCTCATCAGTTGAAATTTTGTGGTGATATGCTGCCCAAATTTGCTTGCGCATATTTTCAACTGAATCAGGATTCCATCGTATAGCTAGGCCATAATTTTGGCAAAATTTTTCATTAATTTTAGTGTCAGTTGGACTTTTTTCGGACCTTTTTTGGAGACTCTACACTTTTTTTACAGCTATTTTTTTTTGTTTTTTTTTTGCCAAGGCTTACTGTTTTTTTGCTTCTTTTAAAGGAGATGACTCACTTATCTTTGTCTACACTTTGGGTTAAGTCGATGTAGCGATATAGCGAAGTCAACGAAAATCATAGAAAAAATGACCTTGGAGCGCTTCGCTATATATACTCACAAATTTGTTTATTTTAGAATTTCAATTTTTTATTATTAAAATCATGTTTTTAAAGCTTCATTCTAACATATTCAATAAAAAAAAATCGATTTTTCAAAAATTTGGAGGTGCTTTGTTGACTTAATATTGCCGATCTAGCAACCAAACAATGTTTTGTACATTGTACGTGTATCTCCTAGGTATGAAGTCTCGTATGGTATTTGCATCAGAGTGTGCGTAAGATGGAAGCAACGCAACCTGTGCCTTCCTTACGTTACAAGTGGATGCAGTACAGCGTGTACATAATTCTGCATACAAAATGCAGAGTTGATATGAATGAATACATTACAACGGGAAAATTAAATTCAAGGAAAAAAATTATGAACATTCTGCATTTTATTTGTAAATTTTTATAATTTTAGAGAGGGTATGCAATGTTTCTTTGCTTCTATGGAATACACGCCACTGCTTCTTGATAATCACTCGTCACATATGTCTATTGAAGCGCTAGATTTAGCTGCTGAAAATGGTGTGCACATGCTAACTTTTCCACCGCATTGTTCGCATCGAATGCAACCGCTCGATATTAGCGTATTTCCACCCGTCAAAATTTTTCACAAATCTTTGGTTGCAGCATGGCATCGGAATAATGTTAGTAAATCTTTCGAAATTCGTCACATAGTTGGAATTGTCAAAGATGTGTTTGATGTTGCCCTTTTACCAAAAACCATCAAATCTGGATTTGAAGCTGCTGTGATTTACCCTTTTAATCCCAATATTTTTATTGAAAGCGATTTTCTTGCCGCCAAATTCAGTGGGCAAGCTGAAAACATAGAATTAGTTGATGCAGAGCACCGGCTCATTGATTTTGTTACAAAAGATAAAGCATCTGTTCCAGCTGATAAAGAAATTTGCATATCAGAGCCTTCAACTTCTACTTCTATGCCTGCTTAAATTTATGTGAAATATTATAAGTAGTTGGTCCGTTGCAGAAAAAACAGCAACGAAAAAAAGCAATAGAGGCCAAAAGCCAATGAAAAGTAACGCTACCAGAATATATTGCAGCTTTGAAAGATAAAAACGGAAGCTTGAAGAACAAAATCCGAAGTTGCCAGCTAGAAAAGCTTTGAAGAAAGCAGCGGAAAATTCAAAGCAGCCATTGTCATCTGAACCAACGCAAAAGTCCTTGAGGAAGTCAAAACCACCAGCTAAGCAAGAAACTTCAGAAGAAGATGTAGCTTTTTGTATAACTTGTTTGAACTGACGAAATTCAATTCGATTGCCTACAACGAATGTAAAAACACTCTAGCGCATCAGAACCGCTAGAAAACTAATTTTCGAAGAAATTGTCTTTGAGTGACCAAAAAATTTGGAAAGACGTATTACACTTTTTTGTAGAATCATATCAACCATTCCTTACCTCAAGCAACAAAACTCAACTATAACACAAATGATGAAAATGTTCAGTGCTGGCAACACTTTCCCAATGAAGCAGCATAAAATCTACCATGAAATGATCGTGCTTTATCAACCTATCCTTTGAATTTCGTTCTCATCGGAGGATTTCATCCAAAGTTTCAGCGGTTAAACGTTGTTTGAGACTGCCATCCGAAAAATGTTCAAAACTTGGAAAATTTAAAAATTGGTTTCTTATTTTTATCGCAAATGCTTTGCATATGAGTATGTAATTTCAAGCATCTGTTGGTGCAATATTTACGAAAATGGCTAATGCTCGCTACCCTGTGTCAGCAGCAGAGCAAAATATATACCAAATCTGCTTCACGTTAAGTTAAACCCAACCAGTAAATTTCGTTTCGATTGAATCACTGCGCTGGAAGCTTTACGGGTGAAAAGAATTTTAGGGTTGCCACCGTCAAAACTTTTCAAATTTTTAAAGCGTTAATATTTCTTGTTAATTTTCATTGCAGGATTATTCCCATTTGCAAATCTAATGACATAATCGCTCAGTAAAGAAATTCCATAAAAATACAAAAATGGTCATAGCTGGCAGCCCTTTCATGATTTTTGTACGAAACTCCTACTTCACATTAAGGTCCATTTACTGCATGAACTTCGTTTTGATTTCTGCACTGAACCGGAAGCTATAGGGAAAAAAGCTTTATTTTGCTGAGTAAATTTGCAAGATTTATGAGACAAAAATCACCATAGCTGGCAGCCCTATTCTAATTTTTCAACCAAATTTTCACCAAGTGTTACGTAAAGTAACATCCAAGTATTGTGTAAGTTTGGTTAAAATCTGATGGCTAAATCGGAAGTTATAGGCCAAAAAGCTGTTTTTTTCTCAGTGATTTTTCAAGAAGGTGCCACTGCCACAGGGTTGCCCGCATTCCAAAATCACTTCTATCAGACCTGGTCCTAGCTAATACCAACATGTCCTGTGAATTTCATTATGATCGAATAATCCGGTCGTCAGTTCTCGTGAACAGAACTTTCGAGTGCTGAAAATAGAGGTAATTTGGTGACGGGATGCCGTTCTTTTGCAAATTGGAATTTTAAAAATTGCATATTGACATGATGGACAAAGGTCAAAATTTATCAATGATTTGAAACTTTTGCCAAAAATCAAAAATTTTTGAGGAGGGTCAATGATTTGAGGGATTTTTTTTCAGGATTCTGCCGTAGCTACAGGGTTACCCGTACAACCTTGAAAACCCACATATGCTAAGTCCTAGTCAACATATATACGTTCTGCCAGTTTCACGATGATCCGATGTTTTGATCACAAGTAATGACAAATCAAAATTTAAAAAAAAATCCTTGCCTGCTTTTAGGCACTTAGCACCCACACACGGCTCAAAAATTTCAATTCTTTATCATAGACAAGCTTAGAACATAATTAGTTTTCATTCCCTAACCTTTTTTTCAACGAAAATTTACGCTGCTTGGAAATATAGGAGTACCTCAAAATTCACTAAAACGCTCGCCGCCGCCAAAAGGTTTAGGATATCTGAATTTGAGAAAGTCGTGGACCTACCTACTATATACATCTCTATCAGCAAAATCATTTTGCTGATATATATATATATATATATATATATATATATATATATATATATATATATATATATATATATATATATATATATATATATATATACATATATATATATATATATATATATATATATATATATATATATATATATATATATATATATATATATATATATATATATATTTATATATATATATATATATATATATATATATATATATATATATATATATATATATATATATAAAGAAACATGAATTTTCGGCGAAACGAGTTTCATACTAATGTTCTTCGAACATTAGTATGATCTCAGGAACGCGCCATCAAAATCAGGAACGTTATTCAAAACTATTTTGCTATTCAGGAATTCAACTTTGATGACGCCTCTAATGACGTCGAATGTGAAGCAGGCCGAAAGTATCTTTCTTCTAGATGCAAGTGTTAATAAGTTTAGATGACCCAGTCGAAACTCATAAGGAAGAAGGGTATTAAAATCGTAAGGGCTGTATAGTTCTCTCAATGCGAAAAGTAAGAATTGCTTTTGTATGGACTCGAGTCTGCTACTGTGGGTTTCAAAAGCCGGATTCCAGCAAAAGGAAGCATATTCGAGAATGGGGCGTACTAGAGAGATGTATAAGGATCGTGTGACCCACAGGTTACGAAATTCCTAGGCACGTCTTTTGATGAAGCCTAGCTGTTTGTTTGCCCGGGAAAGTATTTTATCATAATGCAAGGTGAAGCGGAGTCGCTCATCCAAGACAACACCAAGGTCGACAACGTTATCAACTCGAGCTAACAACTTATTCCCGAGGAAGTATGTGTTATGTGAGACGGTGCATTTTCGGGAGAAACTTATAACTTGGCACTTAGCAATGTTGAGAGAGAGCTTGTTTTCATTGCACCAATGATCAAGTGAATCAAGTTTGGACTGGAGAACGAGTGCATCGGATTTAGATTCAATGATATGATAGACTTTGAGATCGTCGGCATAAAGTAGATGAGGTATATTTGATAGGACGTCAGATAGGTCAGAAATAAATATATTAAAGAGAAGTGGGCCTAGATGGCTACCTTGTGGTACACCAGAGGTAGCAGAAATATTTTTCGATAAAAGTCCTTGAAATTTTACCAGCTGAGTTCGATTTCCAAGATAAGAAGTCAGCCAGCTAAGCAAAGATCCACCAAGTCCGAATTTCAGTAGCTTTAGAATTAAGGTAGGGTGGTCAACTGTGTCAAAAGCCTTACTAAAGTCTGTATAGACTGCGTCAATTTGGTATCCTTTCTCCATTTTACACAGGACGTCTGAGATTAGGACTGTCAAATTTGTGGTAGTTGAGCGACCTTTTCTAAAGCCATGTTGTTGCTCGTTCAGTCGGGAGTCAACAAGTGGAGAAAGTTTATCGTAGACAATCTTTTCAAAAAGTTTCGGAATAGAAGATAAGATGGAAATACCTCTATAATTTCCGATACAGCGTCTATCACCATTTTTGAAGATGGGTGTGACATATGAAAGTTTCCAACAGGATGGGAAAACTCCAGACGAAAGTGATCTGTTGAAAAAAATATGAAAGGGAGTTATAAGCTGCTCTACACATTTGCACAAGAAAGTTGGACGAAGAAGATCTGGCCCTGGACCTTTGTTGCAGTCGAGTTCCGAAATAGCTTTACGTATTTCGTCACGTGTAATTTCTAAGTGACTGATAAAAGCTGTAGGAGTAGAATGGGACGAAGGGAGATGTGAGTTTGATGAGTCAGTAGCAATAAAAATATTCTGGAAATTATCTGCGAATAAATCACAAATCACATTAGGAGAGGAAGAAGTGATATAATTAAAGAACATCGATGATGGATAACCAGTAGTTTTCCGCTTCACATTTACAAAATCATAAAATTTTTTCGGGTCGCGGATTATATTTTCGCCGGTAGTCTTAATGTAGTTGTCATAAGCCTCGTGGGACTTCGTTAAAAACTGCTTAGCAATTTCATTATATTCTTCCTGAATAGCCGAACTAACGTCAATATAATTTTTAATCCGCTTATAAAGCTTGTTCCTACGATTCCGTAAATGCCTAAGGTCCCTATCAAGCCATGGTTCAGAGAGTTTATTCTTTTTCTTTATCTTTGGTACATATCTCTCAACGGCGTCAAATATTTTATTGTAAAAAGTAGAAATGGCTTCCTCAAGGTCTAAAGTTGAAAGAATATTCGTCCAATCTATAGAGTCAAGAAAATGGTGAATGCTTTCATAATTAGCATTACGAAAGTCATATACAATTGAATTATTGTACGTTCTTAAGTAAGTAGAATCAGGAGTGGCAAGTTCAACTGAGAGTGCTGAATGGTGCGAACTATTACAAAAAAGATGCTCTATGTCATTAGTTGGACTTACCACTACCTCGTCATAAGCGTTAGTGAACACAAGATCTAACCAATTACCGTTTTGGTTGGGAGCCGGACAAACTTGCTGCAAATCATTGCCATAGAAGGTACTCATAAGGTTAAAGTCGTTGCGATCTGAAAGGTTTACAGGGAGCAGGTAAGTGTCATTTTCATCGGGAATGAAATATAGATTGGGGCAATTGAAATCTCCCAGGAATATAACTCTGTCCTTTTCTTTTAGGGATGATACGAAGGAAGATACAGATTCGCATAAATGGTCGTATACCGATTCGTCGGATCTGGGTGGAATATAAACTACACCAATGTAAATCGATGTATTATTCACAGAGATTTGAACAATTAAGTGCTGGAACATTACGTTTGGTGTGGTATCGATGCGTTTGCTTGAAAATTTGTTGCTCACAGCAATTAAGACACCACCTCCTCGCGTTTGGCCTGTAGAGCAGTAGTCGCGATCATCTCTGTAAATGGTCCAGCTACTGTCAAGAATTTCCTCGTTTGTATGTGAGTCATTAAGCCAAGTTTCAGTGAAGGCAAATAAATTAAAATGGCATGATTTGGCGTCAAGAAAAAGTTTAGATAGTTTACCTCTCATACCACCACAATTGTGGTAAAACAGTTCTAGGTTTGTGTGTGTTTTGTTAGGAAAAATTCCTAACAGAGTGGTCTGGTCTTTGAGGAGATGCAGAAGTCACCAAGTTATTATTCGATATTGAAGTTCCCGTTGCCACAGTGGATGCAAGATTTGCAGTCCCTTTGTTATGGTTTCTCAATGGGCATATATTCGCCGCGCTGTTGCAAGCTTTTAGAGAAGAGGAAAAGGAAATACTAGAATCAAGTGATTTCAGCATCTTGGTACGGTTAGTAGTAACATTGAACGGACCGCTAAAGAGGCGGTCTCGTGAAGTTGTGGGAGGCAGAGGATCAGTATCTTTGAGAAGAAGAGATTTAGGAAAAGATAAGGAGTAAGGTTTGTGATTGAAGGGGATATCGCAGGTAGGGACATTTGGATATATACATTTTTTCTTTACAATATTCTTTTTTTTCTTACTGCTAATTTTGTTGCTGACTTTCTTCCAAGGGCTGAACGTGATTCCTTTCCAGTCAAATCTGCCGCTATTTCCATTGAGATCGATAAAGAGCCAGGCATATTTAGTTGGTATAAAAACCTTGTACCGCTTAGGTGATCTACATTTGCGCTGGGGTAGTTGTTCGATATTGTAATCGGTGATGCAGAAATCTGCTTCAAGAAGTCTTCCCAGCCATCCATCATCAGCATTGTGAGGAACTTTATTTACGTAGAATGCCATTCGGTTTACTTTGATAGGCAGTTTGGAGCATGCTTTCTCAACATGATTGTGCGTGTTAGCTGTCTTAAGTTTTTGGAGGCGAGTGGCCCAGTCGTGCTTGGACCAAAAGGTACCGAATTTATAGATCGATGCGGCTTCGGGGTCTGAGGGTAAACGTAAACTAGAGCATGGAGCTGTTGGTGCAGTGCTGTTTATCAACTCTTTTATAGGTGAAGAAGCTTTGTCCTGCGTGTATATCTTCTTACAGCTTGTTGAGATGCTTGACGAACTGTTATGATCTACCATCAGCAGTTCCTGGTGTAGTGACTGCTCGTTCAACGCAATATGTTTGATATTATCATCGATCAGGGTCTGCTGGGCGCCCCTCAAACTTTCGAGTTGGCCGCTCAATTCTTCAAACTTTAATTGTTGTGCAGAGAACGCATCTGTTATCGAATCAATAAGTGGTTTCATCATACTTGTCATTTTTAACTCTATATTTTCTAGTATATCGGTGCTGCTAGCTTGGGAACTGTTACTTGATTTTCTGGAGGATGAAAATAGTGCAGCAATGGATTCCATTTTGTCCGCTAACTTATCAATTTTTTCATCCAACGTGTCGAAAGACTTCGCGACGTTTATGTTATTGCTGTTGTTGTTGTTGTTTGACGCGGAAATTGCTGACGTAAAACCATCAAAATGTTGTGTTAGTTCGATTAGAATTTCCTCATTTGCTTTTGTTTGGGCTTGCTGTTTGGAAATCAAATGATCCTTTTCAGCATTCAACGTTCCAATAAAGCTGATTAGGCTGTCATACATACTCTTCATGAGTCGCTCAACATTTTGACAGTCTGTACATATGAAATGATTGTCTAAATAGGGATGATACCAATCCCTTGGAGCGCCCAAGCAAGCGCCATGCAATTTTCTGTTGCAGAAAGCTTTGCAAGTCACAAATTTTAACGTGTTATCAAAAGCAAAGCAGTTATCTAGGCTGCACTTGAAATTCATTGTTTTGTAGCGTATGCTGATTTGGTCGAAGAAGCGCCCAAAGATATGCAATTCCTTCGAATCAAATTAAGTTCAAATAAAAACTTATTGATTTTTATGGTAAATTTATGATGGATTTAAATTTAATCAATTAACTTGTTGAAAATTCGATTCAGAAAAAACGGGTAACACCTGGGATCGATCTGTGGGATACTGGTGTGGAAGTCCGTTGATGAAACTGCAGAGCCACGAGTGTTTAGGTATCGATTGTCCAAAAAACAAACTAAATTAGATCAATCGTCGTCGTCAGGTCAAGTAAAAATAATTTCGTTCTTTGTAGCTGCTTTCGGAGTTATTATTTTTGGACAATATTTATTGACTTTGT
>OX376373.1:113916237-113957804 GCA_947369275.1 Nemotelus nigrinus
TTCGGCCAAAAATTCATATTTCTTTATATATATATATATATATGTACAAAAAATTTCAGTGAGATAATCTCGGGAACGCGCCATTCGATTGAGCTGAAACTTTCAGGATACATTGGTGTATATGCAGAATAGGTCCAGGTCTCTTTAAATGTCAGTTATTGTAAACCTTTTCGCGCCGGCGGGCATTTAAGTGATATTTTTAATATACCTATTATTTCGTGCACAAATGATTTTCGCAAAAATAAAGTTAATAAAATAAATTTCTAACGTGTTTTACATATGAATCGGATAATGCTTTGGAATATTTTAACCCTATGTGTGCGCTGGGTGCCTAAAAAGAGGACGGGAAAATTTGAAAATTTTTAAATTTCGATAACTTTTGACAGAGCTATTCAATCATTACCAAATTTTCAGGACATATTGATATTATTTAGTTGTAGATTTATGTGGCTTTTAATGAGCGTGCTGGCAACTCTGTAGCTAGGGCAGGCACTGAAAGTGAAAACCTCCAAATCATCGTCTCTCTTGAAAAAATGCAGTTTCTTCAAAAATAAGCCTTTCATATGTAAATCTTGTGCTTTGTTTACATAACCAAAAAAAAAAAAAGATATGGTATAACGGGCACGCCTGGCAACCCTTGCCCAATTTACCTATATTTTTAGCATCAAAAACTTCTGTTCACGGAAACTCACGATCCGATGGCAGAATTATTTGAAATTCACAGCATGTATTGACCTTAAATAGGACCAGGTCTGATAGAAGTGATTTTGAAATGCGGGCAATTCTGTGCCAGTGGTGCCATCTTGAAAAACCACTAAAAAAGATAACTGTTTTTAGCCCTATAAATTCTGATTGAATCGTTCGATTTTGACGAAACTTACACAATTGCTGGACCTTACTTTAAGCCACGTTTGGTAGAAATTGGTCGAAAAATTCGATTGGAGCTGCCAGCTATGATAATTTTGGTGTCTTCATTTTGAAAAAAAAAATTTGGAAGTAAAAACATTCAAACCATCGAATATTCAAAAAAATGTCCGTTTCTTACAATAAAACCAATCTGTATATAAATCTTATGTTTTATCTACACGTTCAAAATAAAACTTTGGAAATTTCATGTCGGACAAGAACGGTAACCCTCTCCCAGTTAACCTATATTTTTAGCATCAAAAACTTCTGTTCACGGAAACTCACGAACCAATAATCAGATACAGCTAAAATTTACAGAATGCATTGGACTTAAGTAAGACCAGATTTGATAGAAGCGATTTTGAATTGTGGGCAACTCTGTGCCAGTGGTGCCATCTTGAAAAATTACAAAGAAAAAAAACTGCTTTTTGCCCTATGAAATGTGAATAAGTTACCAGATTTTCATGAAATTGACACAGAAGCTAAACCTAACTCTAATCTCTGTTTGGTGGAAATTTGGTTGAAAAATTTGATTGGTGCTACCTGCTATGGTAATTTTTGTGTCTTTGGTTTTGAAAATTCGCTCAGGAAAATAAAACTTTTTGTACTATAACTTCCAGTGCAGTCATGAAATCAATACGAATTTCATACAATTAATGAAACCTGTCATAAACATTATTCAGGCCAAATTTGGTTGAAAAGACACGATAGGGTTGCCAGCTATTGTTGGTTTTGTGTTTAATTGCAATATCTTTATTAAGCGGTTTTATCGTAGAATTTTCAAATGGTAATGATATTGTAGTGACAATAAACAGCAAATATTAAGCTTTCGATCATTTGAAAAAACTCGCTGCAGGTAACCCTAAATTTCTTTATACTCCTATAACTTCGAATGTAATTAAACAACGTGAAGCAGATTTGATATATTCTTGGATTTGATACTGGCGAAAGGTTGCCAGCACGAGTCGGTTGTGCTACTTTTGTATCAATAAATGCTTACAGTTAGTATACATACCGGAAACATTTACAATGAAAATAAATAACCGATGTTCCAATTCGCAAAGTTCTGCAAATTTTTCGGATCGCAGCCCCAAACACCAACTTCAGTTACAGTGCTGCAGGCACTGAGCATTTTCTTCATTGATGTTATATGAGATGCTGCTTTCAAAATTATGTGAAATAAGCAACTGATAACGAATATAATTAACCCGTGTTTTGCTCTCATAAACGTTGAAATTCATGCCAGTGGTAATATCTGAAACCTTGCACCATATGAGTTATAATGCATTCTTAAGACGAAAGTAAAACGTGGCATTTGAAACAGTTTGGCCGTAATAAGCAGCACATGTGGTGGAATATGCACTCAAAACCTGCACGATTCTTCTACTGTTCTTCGAACATTAGTGTTTCTAGCGGTTCAGGTGCGCTAGAGTTTTTTGGTTTTTGACTATTTGCCTTCTACATGTTAATACTTTGTTGTCATTGGTATCGTTTTTCTGTGTTGGTTTCATATTTGCCAATGCCTCTGCACTCAATTGATTCATTTCAATGCTTTTTATTACATTTTTGACTATTCGTTTATCGTTAAATCTTTCGTTTATTGGTCTCTCGACTTCGACTGATCGGTATTTTTGCAATGGCTCAGTTTCTTTTTTAATATTATTGATCAATGCATCTGCTTTATTTGTATTTAGTACTTCGATGTGCTTTATGCTTTTTTCTTGTATTATTGTATGTTCTATGTAAGTTTCAGGTGCAATTTCTTTCTTAGTATTTTCATTTCTCTGGTTTACAGTATTTTTCTCAATCGTTTCTGGATTATTGTTATTTGTGTAATAATTTCTGCAATTATTGTTTTGGTTTCCTATATTGTTTCGGGAATTGTAGTTATTTCCACTATTCCTGTTGTTATTTCTATAATTATTGCTTTGGTTTTGACTATAACTATTATGGTTCCTATATGTGCTATAGTAGTTTTTTTGACAGTTGCTATTGCTTAGGCAGTTGCTATAATTATTATTCAATATTTGATGTATATTGTTTTTTCTATTTACAAGCATAATATTCTCTGTTATATTTATGCTTGATTCTAATTCAATCGCTATTTGAATTGCTTCTGCAAATGTTTTGGGCTGTGAAGCAAAAATTGTAGGTTTGAGTGATTCATCTAAATCATTTTTAAATATAGTAAGTGCATACGAGTCATTTGACTTTCGTATTGCTACTTTCTCTGCTGGAGATGGGTTCTGACCTAAGCTATTAATTTGAATATTGCTCAATTCGTTAATAAGCTCAGATAATTTTTCGCCATATTTCTCAACTGTTCCGTACTGGCGTAATTGGGATAGTTGTGTATGAATTTGTTGTTGATTTTTATGATTTTTAAATCTATTTACTAGAGCTCTTTCTAGTTCAATGTAGTTATTTATATCCAATGATAATAGTTGTGTTTTAACAACTGTTCCTAATTTTACATGTTTTGTAAATTTCAATAATTTGTTTTTCCCGTCTTCATTAAGGCTCTCATTTAGTAAACTAACTATTGTTAGGAAAGCTTCAAGTTCTTTCGGATTGCCAGTAAAAATTGGTATGTACTCTAATGCTATCTCAATATCAAAGTTACTCATCTTGCTAACTTTTCACTTTTCTAAATTTAAAAAAAATAGAGCTTGCTTGTTTCAAATTTTTAATTAGAATAGTTTTTCTTTTATTTTTAAATGCGCTACTAGGACTATTTTTTTTATAAAAATCTATTATACTTCCTCACAAACTTAATTTTCATACCACAGACCATGCATTTTTTTTGTTATTCTACTGTATTTGGTTTATTGCAACTCGTTTGGATCATTTTGTCGTTCTTTGATTTTGTTTAATTAAACAAATAAATTTAATTCTTTATTTTGTCTACGAAAAACCATTATATTTTGTTCGTCAAATCTATTCAATACCATTTAATTTGCTTCTATTTGAAGAATTACATTACTTGATACTATGTCTTACAGTTCTAATGTTTATTCAATTGCTTTCATCATGTAAATTTGTTTACAGTTTCATTTTCGTTGCTACAATAATTTTATATGCTTTGATGTATGTTATAGGATTATAGTTTTTAATATTCTTGAAAATCCTATTTTTAATTCTTGAAGGGTTTTATTTTGTTCGCAGAATTTAATTTTCGTGCTTGGTATTTATATTTTCTATTTCATAATTTTTCGGTATAGTATTGTTTTTAGTTTAAGTTTTTTTTTATTATTAATTCATAATGATTTTATTAATATAAATTAATTTGTGGTCTATGGATTGGTTGAGCTGAAGTTCGAAGCTCACCAAATTTGAAATTCTCATCGCTCGAAGCTCGTAATATCCACATTTCGTAGGTTCCAATGTCTGCAGGTTTTGGAATTCGCAGAAACATGGCTCCGTGCTGAAATCAGAGTCTGCTGCGTCCAACAATGACAGCATTGCTATTCGTAACGTGCAAATATCAGAGCTATCCATTATGAACTGTAAGCTCCAAATACAAAAGCTTCTTAAGGTTCGCAGGATCGTGAGTTACAGGATCGCCATGAAATGTTACGCTATGGGCAGTTAGAGTTTATTTACTTGATAAGTAACAACTGCCAATAGTGGCTGCCACAACGTCTGGCAGTATTCAAAAAAAATTATTTTGAATATGAAGTGAAATTTCCTTGGACGAAATTTTTGTATAAAAATTCTCCTCTCAGAACAATCTCAGCTTCAGCGTAGCGAATTCAACCGCCCCTACTAGCGTTAGCTGAGATATGTTTGAGTTTAAATGAAAAAAACGACGATGTTTTCTTCAAAAGTCTTTTTGGTCGCCGACCGATCTGGCTTACCGGAAAAGACTGATTTTATTATATCATGTTTCGCTCTTAAGTAGTAAAATTTTAGTAAATGAAAAATATAGGTGCTAAAATGTATGGACTTGGTTTTTAATGTTGTTTTTAATATTAAGTATATTTGTTCGTGTCTTCGCTAAATTAAATCTACTACTAATCTTAGTGCTCACTACTTTCTTGGGATGTCGCTAAAATCGCAAAGTGTATATTTTGAACATGTTATGACATTTTATGTGTTTACGTTTTATTACACTACACTAGGCGTGGAAGTGTTTGTTTTTTCAGCGGCGCTACTCTTGACTTTGCACATAACAATCGGACGGCGATCGATTTATCTGCAAAACATGATCTTAAATACACTGCGGATCCATAAGCCTTTTCGGAGGCATCGGAAAACACGTGAATTTGAATGGTTTTGGCGATTTTCTGTTGATGTATGTGACGGGGAATTTGCATGTCGCTAATATTTTGTAAGCTGGTTCGAAATGTTTGCCATTTTGTGTGTAATTCGAGAGGCAGTGATTCATCCCATGTAAGTTTCAATTCCCATAGACGTTGAACAAATATTTTGGCAGTGACAACAACGGGTGCTAGCATTCCAAGAGGATCAAAAATTTTTGCCAGTTCAGAAACCACTGTTCTCTTTGTTATTTTTGCATTATCATCAGGTGACATAGTTTTGATGCAAAAATTGTCGGTTTTTGGAATCCAAGTTAGGCCTAACGTCTTTACTTCTTCATGTGATATTGTATTGAAGTCCAGGTTTACTTCTTTATCTTCGTTTGGCAAACCTTGTAGCAGTTGGGGATGATTTGCGCACCATTTTTGAAGTCGAAATCCAGCACTGGTTAAAATTGTGATCAATTGTCGTTGCATTTCAATCGCAGTGTTTAGGTTATTGTTTCCAGTTACGCCATCATCAACATAAAAATCATTGTTAAGTGCCTGCGCTCCAAGCGGCAGGGTAGACATGTATTCCTTTCCTAGCTGCTGAAGGCATTTAGTGGCTAGATAAGGAGCAGCTCTGGTACCATAGGTAACTGTGTTCAGCTGATAGAATTTTAATGATTCTTTCGGGTCCTTGCGCCAAACAATCAACTGAAATTTTCTGTCATCTGGATGCATGAATACCTGCCAATACATTTTTTCGATATCGGTGGTAAATACAAAACGTGGTAATCGAAAACGGAGTAATATGGAAAAGAGCTCGTTTTGGACGGTTGGTTCATTAAATAGAATATCGTTAAGTGGCACTCCTGTTGAAGTCTTAGCAGATGCGTCGAATACAACTCTAAGTTTTGTCGTAGAGCTGCTTGGTCGGTGCACGGCATGATGCGGAATGAAGTACATTGGAGATATAATCGTTTCTAGGTCAACTTCTGTCATCTGCCCCAATGCTTCGTATTCGTCCATAAATTTTACATACTGCTCTCTTAAATCGTTGTTTTTTGTGAATTTTCTTTCTAATGCAAGGAATCTGTTGGTGGCTAGTTGCTTTGACTCTCCAAGCTGACAAGGATTGTCTAAAAATGGTAATCTTACAAGGAAATGTCCATTTGAAGACCTTTTTGTGTTTTGTGCAAAGTGACGTTCACATTGGATTTCTGCTTGAGTGAATGTTGGCTCGGATGTACTTAGGTCGTCAAGTTTCCAGAACCGTTCAACCATTTGACTGGCTAAAGCTTGGTCATCATGCTCGATACTGCCACACGTGGCTGACCTTATTCGTTGATTACCCACTCTTCCACTTACAATCCATCCTAGGACTGTATTTTGAAGAGTTGGAAGATTGTGATCCAATTTGATTTGTCCGATTGACAGTAGTTGGTGGTAAAACTCTGCTCCGAGTAAAATATCAATTTTGTCGGGGGTGTTGAACAGTGGATCAGCAAGCACTATGTTTTTTTTGGTATTGGCCATGAAGACACGTCCACTTGCACGCTTGGTTGGTCTGCCACGATGTGGGGCAGTACTAATGCTTCCAATTGTACACAAAAGCGGTTAAGTCTCGATTGTAGGTTGACGCTGACTCTGTATTGAGAGGTTATGGATCCATCACAAACTCCTTTAAAGTTCGTTGATGAAGGCCTTAGAGTTATCCCTAGCCGTTTTGTCGTTCTCTCGGTGATTAGATTCACCTGAGACCCTGAATCAAGCATAGCTCTACATTCTATTGTTTGTCCGTTGACGGCGGTAATCTTCACCCTGGCTGTGCTTAGCAGAATTTGAGCTGATTTCTCTTCTGGAGTAGAGGCGGCTAGGGTCACTGGCTGTTGTTCTATGTTTGAACTTGTTTTTTGGAATGGCCCGATTAAATTTTTGCCCGATTGATCCCTAGTATTAGTTTCAAAGTGTAACAATGTGCTGTGTTTCTTGTTACACTTGCAGCAATTGCGAGATGTGCATTGCTGGGCCTTGTGCCCTGAACGTAAGCAATTGATACATAGGTTGATCTTTTGTGCAGACTGCAGTCTAGCAGTAGGGCTTAACTGCAAAAACTGTTTGCATGCGTATATAGCATGTTCTCCAGAGTGACATATTTTACACAAACTGCTTGGCTTCTCGTTCGTGGCAACAGCACAAATTTTGGCATTTGATTTGTTGTTTTCCTTGCCTATTGCCTCAAGTGATTGGAAACGACCTTCCAAAAATTGCAAAAATTCTGTTATTGACTGATTTTCTCGTGGATTGATCAAGGATTGTTCGTAAAGCATGTGACTTTGACTATCCAATTTTTTGACCAGAATGTAGAGGAGAAGTGGATCCCATTCTTTCACGGAAATCCCTAAATTTTGTAGCGCCAAAATGGTTTCTTTAGTGACATCGTGCAATGTTTTAATAGTCGAAGCAGATGGTAAATCAGTCGTGTAGCTGGGTTGAGAAAGCAACTTGTGTATGAGTGCTGAAGTTAATATTCGCTTGTTATGGAATCGATTCTGTAATGTCTCCCAAGCCGTGGTGTAATTATCTTCAGTAAGTGCAAGGTGTCGAATTAAACGTTCTGCTTCTCCCGTTAGGTTAGTTTTCAGATACCACATTTTTTGAATTTTCGGGAATGGTTTGCTGTGGATTAATTGCGAAAACAAGTCAAAGAACTGGGGCCATTTCAAGTAATCTTCATCAAACCGTGGGATGGTTACTTGTGGCAGACGCAAATTAAAGTTTTCTGTGTACGTAGGAGTTCTGGTGGTTCTTGCCTTTATGGACAGGTCGATCAGCTGCTGCTGAACTCTGGTTTCCATTTCTATGTAATGGTCTACTTTGTATCCCATTGCTGTTGGCTCTTATTCCAGTTCCCACAAATTGTAATGGACGTCCTGAACCTGCTGCCAAAGCTGGTTTATCATACTGATTTTGAAGTTATAAAATTCTATGGGATGTTCTGTGCCCTCAGCCGAGACATTTGCCAATTGGCGGTCCAATGACAAAAGCATGGCTTCTTGTTTTCTCAGTAGACGATGGAAGGTTTTGGACAGATCGCAGTCAATCGTGACGTCATTGAGGTTTGAAGGGTCAGGCAGTTCATCTGAGACGTGAACTTGGAAACTAGTCGATGGGTTGAGATCCCCTGTTTGCTTCGCATCCAATTCGGCGAGCATAGATTTAAATTTTTTTACGTAGTTGCTAACCAGAGCCATGATGCTGACAAAATAGTCTAGCGCGAAGTAGTCATGATTGCGTGGTAGCTCTGCTAATTCCAGAATTTTCTGGTTTGTCGCTCTAAATTCTTCTGCGGATTCTTCAAGACGCTGAATGCGTTGCTCAAAGTACCGCTGGTTATGTCGGGTCACGGAGTCCTTCTTAAAGTTGCAAATGATTTGCTGGATGGTGTCTCCAGTGGCTCGCTGTGCTGCGGCGAGTTCTTCAAATGTCGACATCCTTGATTACTTTTTCTCAAGGATCACGTCGGGGTCACCAATGTTAACTCAGGCGTTTCTGAGATATTCTTTTGCTGGTGTTGGGGAGCGTCGACCGTTTACGCAAAAATCATCAGCACTTGAACTGATAATTTTCTCGTGGTTGAATTGCTAGCACTTGAACTAGCAATTCTAGCTACCGGTACCTAAGCGGTCCAACCAAGAACAAGTATAAGTTACAGGCACTTAAACCTGTAACTTGTATCATAGCAAGCCAATAATAAAAACAGCAGAATAAGTATAAGTTATTTGGATTTCAACCTGTAACTTCACTTGCCTAAAATTCGGGATGAAATGAAACTCGACTTTGTCGTTGAATTGACCGAGAGCGACTGACTTGTTCGTCCTCCTTTTATTGGAATTTATTACGCTTATTCTAACAAAATGATTTCTCATGCAACTGAATTAAAAATCTACATTTGATCGTGCATCGTAGTCATAACAAAATTCTGACTCGACATTTGATATGCATTGCATTGAAAACAATTGCGCGACAACGTTTATGATGTGCAATTGGATCACACATCATCAAGTTGTTTGCACAGCACATGCATAGCATATCGTAATGTGTACATGCAAAACAAAAATATTTTAAGCAAATTATGCATAATGATTATACTAAGTCTAAACATATATCTATATATATATATATATATATATATATATATATATATATATATATATATATATATATATATATATATATATATATATATATATATATATATATATATATATATATATATATATATATATATATATATATATATATATATATATATGTATATATATATATATATATATATATATATATATATATATATATATATATATATATATATATATATATATATATATATATATATATATATATATATATATACATATATATATATATATATATATATATATATATATGTATATATATATATATATATATATATATATATATATATATATATATATATATATGTATATATATATATATATATGTATATATATATATATATATATATATATATATATATATATATATAAATATATATATATATATATATATATATATATATATATATATATATATATATATTAGCATAATGATTAAGGGAGATAATCTCTGGAGTGGCCTATCCAGTTGAGCTGAAATTTTCGGAAGACATAGATGTATATAACAAGGAGGTCCATGATATCTTTAATTGACACGTCTTAAACTTTTTGGCGTTGGCGGGCATTTAAGTGAATTTTCAGGTACTCCTATATTTCCAAGCAGTGTCAATTTTTGGTAAAAGAAAGTACACGAAATGAAAACTTATTATGTTTTTAGATTGTTTATGATAAAAAATTGGAAATTTTAAGCCTTCTTTAGGCGCTGAGTGCCTAAAAGTAGGCAAGATTTTTTTCTTCAAATTTCGATTTGTCATTACTTCTAGAAAAAACCATGGATTATCGTGAAATTCACAGAACGTATTGATGTACACTAAGATTTAAAACAAATGGACTTTCAAGACTGTGTGGACAAGTCTGTTACAACAGCAAATCATCGCTCTACCTGAAATATTTTTGATTTTTGAAAATAAATTCAAATTATTGATAAATTTTGACTTTTGTCCACCAAGTCAAATAAAACTTTTCAAAATTCCGGGGTAAACATGAACGGCAACTCGAGATCAAAGTACCTCTATTTTCAGCACTCAAAACTTCTGTTCACGAGAACTGACGATCGAATAATGCGATCAATATGAAACTTACATGACATGTTGGTATTAACTAGGATCAGGTCTGATACAAGTGATTTTGAAGTACGGGCAACACTGTGTTGGAAAATAAGCCGAGAAAAAACTGGTTTTTGGCCTATGGCTTCCAATTTAGCCACCAGATTTTCACAAAATTCACGCAATAGGTGAACCTTACTCTAGAATAGACCTCAAAGAAATTTGGTTGAAAAATTAGTATAGAGCCGCCAACTATTGCAATTGTGGTCTCCTAAATATTGTTAATTTGCTCAGAAAAATAAAGGTTTTTCCCCTATAATTTGAGATGCTGTAACGAAGTCCAAACGAAATTCATATGATTAGTAAATCTTGCTGCATATATAATTCTGTAGGAATTTCAATGAAAAATCGTGAAAGGGTTGCCCGCTATGATGAATTTCGTAATTTATTGACATTTCTTTATCGAGCGATGTTGTCATGAAACTTCCAAATGGGAATGATCGTGCAATGACAAGTAACAAAAAATATTTACGTTTCAAAAATTTAAAAAATTTGGTCGGTGGTTAATCGGTGGTCAATCGAAACGAAATTCATGGGGTGGGTTTAACACAACATGAAGCAGCTATGGTGCTAGCACATGATTTCCAACACCAGACAATTTCGTAAATATTGCACCAACAGATGCTTCCACTTTGTATTCATAAGCAAAGCATTTACAATAAAATAGGCAACCGATATAAACATTTTCCGAGTTTGGGAAATTTTTCGGATGGCAACCCCAGGTATAGTTTAATCGCTGAAACTTTCGATGATATCCTTGGATGAAAATGAAGTTCAAAGGGTAGGTTGATTAAGCACTAGCATGTTATGGTAGATTTATTGCTGCTGTGCTGGACAAATGTTGCCAGCACTGAACATTTTCTTCAATTGTGGTATAAGAAATGCTGGCAGAAAATGATATTTGTTCCTTTGAGTCAGAAATGGTTGATATGATGCTACAAAGAAGGGTATAACGTTTTTACACATGTTTAAATCCCTCAAAGATCATTTCTTCGAAAATTAGTTTTCTAGCCGTGTTTATGCGCTAGAGTTTTTGCAATTGCAACACTTATTCCCATCCTTCATCTCCTAATTTAAATAACAGCTCATTTACCATGTGTCTAATCCCAGCTTGTATTCTACTATGTGCATGTATGTTTATTAAGGCAGCACTTATTCTAATTCCTAATTCCTAATTCAAATAGATTTCTGTTGTTATGTACCTAGCTTAGTTCATATGCTACTATTTCCATTCAGTTTTGTAATTGCAACGATAGTTTCAATCCTTATATCCTGATTTCACTGAATTCCAATTTTTATGCATCTTTTCCTTACTCATATTCTACTACTTGCATGTTCTTTCATAATTACCACGTTAATTTCAAATCGTTACCTCAAATCTTAATAAAATCCCCTTGTAAGTTAGTTTGTCATAAATCGTAGCTCTTGTTGTAACTAACATCTAACTCCTTTGTACCCCGTATTTATTAGGTTCTCACATTTTATTTATAAGCCGTTCGCACTACACTCTAAATCAAGTAGATTTAGAAGCTGTCAAAGTTAATCAGGTAATAGGCCGTTCACACTCGACTCTAAATCAAGTAGATTTAGAAGCTGTCAAAGTTAATCAGGTAAGCGTTCACACTACCCGAAGTGATTTAGAATGAGGAGATTTAGAGAGCGAACTGTCATTCGAATTTGTGTGTACAATTTTTTTTTCATGAAGTTGTTCAAAATGGTGCAGAAACATGCAAGAGCATTTTCTTTTCATTTTGTACAACTCACATTTTCCTTTTTTGTCCAATTTTTGCTATTTTTGAACGAAATTCGAATGGCATTTCATTCAAATCTACTCTCGCTCTCACGGATGGAATTCGCCGCGCTCTGAGAAAAATTCGCCGGGGACAAAATTCACAATAGTACCTGATTTGTACTTGATTAACTCTAAATCTACTTGATTAACTCGGTCAGAAACCGAAAAAAATGTATGGGTAATCAGGTAGATTTAAGTTGATTTAGCTCTAAAGCGATCAGCTGATCGAAATCGCCTGATTTAGAGCCGAGTGTGAACGGGCTATAAGCGTTCACACTACCCGAAGTGATTTAAAATGAGGAGAATTAGAGAGAGAAATGTCATTCGAAATTATGTGTACAATCTTTTTTGCGTGAAAGTTGTTGAAAATGGTGCAGGAACATACAAGAACATTTTCTTTTCACTTTGTACAACTCACATTTTCCTTTTTTTTCAATTTATGCTATTTTAGGACGAAATTCGAATGACATTTCATTCAAATCTACTCTCGCTCTCACGGATGGAATTCGCCGAGCTCTGAGAAAAATTCGCCAGGGAGAAAATTCACAATAGTACCTGATTTGTACTTGATAACTCTAAATCTACTTGATTAACTCTGTCAGAAGCCGAAAAAAATGTATGGGTAATCAGGTAGATTTAAGTTGATTTAGCTCTAAAGCAATCAGCTGATCGAAATGGCCTGATTTAGAGTGTAGTGTGAACGGCATATTAGCCACTGTGAATGCGAATTCAACAGGGCGATGGGCAGTGAGATAGTAGAAATGGAGTGGACATGCCCATAAGATTTACATTGAAGGGGATGGTAGTAATTTTTTGTCTGCTCATTGTCCAATCGGGTCAAATCCAAGAAGTTCCCCTCCAATTTGACAATGAGAGTGAAATGGCGTAAGGGCAGCTTTAACATGCTTTGTGCGCGAGAGGATTGAAGGGGCTAATGGTGGAAAGTTATACCGTCCGTGTCCAGGGGCTGACGATGGGTGACAGGAAAGTAAGGGCGTATCTCTGATGACATTTGGACCCCACCCGTTTGAAGGACGAATGGGGCGCTACCGGAAAGATGTGTTTGAACGAACTAGCCAAAAGCCCCTGGGTTTTGAACGACGAACTCCTGTGGGGCCTAGAACCTACCGTGCTCTGTCGAAGTCGTTGGATCCCATCAGTTATAAGCATTTGTAGCTAAATGTAAGTAGTTGTCTTACATGTTCATTTTTTTAGGTAGTATTCACACTTCGTGATTTCCTGACCTCACTTGACAACCCGTAGAACCTAAATTAATTTTCGCCCCCCTGACGCTTAGTCAACTATTTGACGTATAGTTTCAAATCCTTTGTGTGTCATACCCCCGCCTCCTTGCCACTGCTATCTAGCAACAGGCCGTGGGACCGAAATATCACCTCTATTCTCCCCGCCTTCGGCACCACTCGCTTCCACGCTTCTGCTCCCTCTAACTCGGGATACCATCCAGGCACATGCCTCCATAGTACGTTGTCCATCACTCGCCAATCCACATAGCGTTGGGGCGTTTGTACGACCTTCTCTTTCATGGCCTTGTACCATGGGTCCCCCACCGTCTCTGTAGTTGCCACCTCCACCCCACACATTAATCGTGACAGCGGATCGGGTACTAAGTGCTTCTTTCCCTTACGATGAACAATTTCAAAAGGGTATTGTTGGAGGCGTATCGACCACCTGGCCAGCCGTCCCGTTGGATCTTTAAGATTACTCAGCCACACAAGTGAGTAGTGATCCGTGACAACGGAGAATAGTGCTTCCTCTACGTACGGTCCACGGCCCATAGTACTGCAAGACACTCTTTCTCTGTAGTTGAATGCTTGCGCTCCGCTTTTGTCAGGGACCGACTCACGTAGCAGATTACATTTTTACAGATTGAGAAAGGTAGAGTATAGTCCGGGCAAGTCAGAATTGGTGCGGTGGATAGTTTGAGCCTCACCTGTGCAAAGGCAGCCTCACAGTTCCGGGTCCATTCGAACTTTTTGTTTTTCTTAAAGAGGTTCGTTAAAGGTGCCGTCATCGTTGCGAAGTCCGGTATGAACCTTCGATACCACGAGACCATCTCCAGGAATTGTCTGATACCTTTCAAGTTACTTGGAGGCAGTATCTGTTTCATGCTTTTGACATTGTTCGGATCTACATTCAATCCTTTCTCATCTACGACGTATTCTAGATATTTTAACTGCGGCCGACAGAATTCACACTTGTCCTAGGAAACTTTCAACGCAGTTTGCCTCAAGCGCCTGAATACTTCTCTCAATATCTCCATATGTTTGTTGGAGTCCTGTGTTACAACGATGATATCGTCGAGATACGTAAATACGTAGAGATCCAGATTAGGTCCTAAGACTTGGTCTATCAGTTGCTGCCACGTAGAATGCATTTTAAAGATCGAATGGCATTCGTAAGAATTGGAACAATTCTCGATGTGGGACGGTAAAGGCTGTAAATTTCTTAGATTGTTACTCCACCGGAGTAGACCTGGACGTGGAAAAAAGGAGATTTCCTAGGTCTGTTGTGTACACTGAAAACAAAACTGACGTTTCGACACTTGTCGAAATGTCATATACACAGATGGCGACTAGAGCGCCCTAATTGCATGTGGTGGTAAATCCTCGGAACTAGATAATTATTTTTGATTCGCGCAGATTTTGAATTTGTTATAACTGTACTATTATTGATATAAAAGATCGAATGATTAACAATAAAGAACATTCTTCGCTGGTAAGTCAAAACCATAGCGGGGACCAAGCATTAAATAGAATCGTTTTTCTTATTTTGAATATTGAGTCTATTTTCAATTTGCGTAGCGGCGACGAGTTCGCCAAAAAAAATTGAAGAACTCGTTTCTACTGAGAAAATAAGATCCGACTAGCTTTGCGTAGCGGCGGCAAGTACGCCAAGGCAAAGACTTCGCTAGTGAAACTTTGAGGCATAAAAGACTGCTAAATTTGCGTAGCGGCGACAGGCTCGCCAAAGAAAATTGGTCAGGGGTTTTTTCCCTCTTTTTTTTTTGGAAGGGCTATTTGCAGCCTAACATCAGCCTATACGACTGATATCATCACATGGCGATCCTCAAACCTACGATCCTGTGAATCGAAATATAGCCGCTTACGACCCTGTGAATCAGAATCCTACATTTTTCGAGCGCCTGCTGAATTGGAGCGCGACAAAATTTTGCAATTGCATATTTGCAAATTATTGATAAGACAATTCTGCAGCCTACATTCCTGTGCATCAGAATCCTGCACTTTTCGAGCGCATCAACTTAACAACAATTCGACATGGACCATATTTGCATATATTTTTTCGAAAATTTCGAGCGAAGCATATATCGGGTATTGGAACGACAACGAGTCTTGGACGATTGCAAAAACTATACACATTTAGAAAGAAAAACAAATTAAAAATTAAAGCTAGAAATTAACAAAACTTCAAAACCAAGTAATAGTATATTGCAAATAAACACAAAATGGGAATTTTTCAAAAAACAATACACAATAAAAGCTTGAAATACTCAAAAATAACATTAATTTCAAAAAGTATAGAATTCAGTTGTTCAAATTAGAATATATAAAATTATTGTTACATAAAAAAAAACATGACGCTGAAAACAAATATATATGATGAAGACAATTATATAAAACCTAGAATATGTAAAACATACTATCAAACAATATGTTTAAATTCAAATTGAAAGAAATGAAATTAAGTTAAATAGATTTCACCAACGAAATAAAATGGTTTTCTTAGACAAGAAGAGGAATTCAAACTGATCTGATTAATTGGCAATAAATCACATAAAGTAGAATAATGAAAAAAAATGTACATGGTCCGTGGTATAACAAACAAGTACGAATGGAAGTAAAATAGATTTTCTTTAAAAGAGTCTCAATAGCGTGATATTCAAAAAAAATGTAACTGAATGCTTTATTTGAAAAATTTTGAAAATGAGAAGATGAGTAACTTTGATGTTGAGCTTGTATTAAAATGCATACCAGTTTTCAATGGTAGTGCAAAACAATTAGATTCCTTTTTAACCATATTAGGATTGATCAACGAAAACCTCAATAAAGACGGGAAACAGGATTTACTAAATTTTACGAAAAATGTCAAATTAGGGTCTAGAGTAAAGAATCAACTTTTGAGTACAAAAATAAGCTGCTATGAAGAATTAGAAAAAGTGTAAAGAGGTAGATTCAAGAATAGAAAAAGCCCACAACAAATCCATACACAATTAGCCCATTTATATCAAACTGGAACAGTTGAAAAATACAGTGAGAAGATATTGCAGCTCATTAGCGAATTGAGCGAAATTCAAATTTATAACTTAGAACAGAGTCCATCTGCAGCAGAGAAAGTAGCGATACAGAAATCAAATGATTCTTATGCGCTTACTATTTTCAAAAACGGTTTAGCCGAAACACTTAAACCTACAATTTTTGCGGCACAACCAAAAACACTTATAGAAGCGATTCAAATCGCAACAGACTTAGAATCAAGCTATAATACTACCGAAAATGTAATGTACATAAATAAAAGTTACAATAGTAATCGGCAATTAAAATACAGTTATAGATACAGACCAGACAATACAGAAAATGTATATAATAGACACACGAATGATAACATTACTAATGGTTATAGAAATACGAGAAAAAACTATGAAAACAAGGATAGGATATAATTTTAGAAGTTATTATAATAATCTAAAGCTAGAAATTCAGCTACCGAAGTTTGACGGCAGTTATATCAAATGGCCCCAATTTAGGGATCTGTTCACCCAATTGGTGCATCGACGCGCATTAGCTGGATGTCAAAAGTTGTGGTACTTGCAGAGCAGTTTATCCGGGGAGCCATCAAGACTGATACAGCATCTCGCAGCAGTAGATCAAATTTACGATGTGGCATGGCAAATCATCACCAATCGTTATCAAAACAAACGATTGACAGTGTCGACGGTGTTAAACAAGCTCAGGACACAGCTCCGACTTTCGAGTAGTAAGGCCACTGGATTAAAGGACCTCCACGACACCACTCGAGAGTGTTTACTGGCACTTCAAAGCATGGAAATTGACATTTCCAATTGGGACCTATATTAGTGCACATCATCACACTGAAACTTGATGAAGGCACCAGGGCTATTTGGGAGCAAAGTCTAGCAGATCCTAGAGCTCTGCAATCAATCGACGCACTAACAGCGTACCTAGAAAGACTCTTCCAAGCACTAGAACCACTAGACTCACAAGTGAAAATTCAATCAAGTGTTAGAAAAACATTGACATCTATACAAACGAAGAAATGTCCGATGTGCAAGGAAGACCATCGCATTTACAATTGCCCTAAATTCTTGGATTTAAAGCCAAATCAGCGCATAAGCGTAATAAAACAACAAAACTTGTGTTTGAATTGCTTAGGAAGCGGTCATTTGCTAGCAGCATGCCAGTTAAGGGCTTGTAAGAGTTGCGGCAAGAAGCACAATAGTCTGCTGCATATCGAAAAGAAGCAGCCGCCAGCAACTCAGCCTACGAGTTCCCCATCCTCATCCACTGCATATGGTAATGAGAGGGAATCATCACTCAAGTCCTCCATAGAAAGGGTTACAAGCGCCACTGCAACATCATTGAGTTATGTTCTTCTCAGCACAGTGATGGTAAGAATCACAAATGGAGATAATAGCATTACTTGTCGAGCATTATTGGACTCAGGTTCTCAGCTGAACTTTATCACCTCCAAGATGATCAAAGAGCTCGGACTAAAAAGAACTCCTCACGATGTCGATATTGGGGGTGTTGGTAGCCAAAAACAACACTCGAAAGCACGCGTCAATATTATGCTTGAATCACGCATCAACAATTTTAAGACACGTATAGAGACATTCGTCCTACCACGGATAATTTCACCACAGCCATCAGAGCATATCGACATACATAACTGGAAGTTGCCTCCATCCTATCGCTTAGCTGATCCTGAATTCAATAAGCCAGGTCCAATAGATATGCTCATCGGAGCAGACATTTATTTCGAAACCCTGAAGACAGGAAAGATACACCTAGGCAAACACCTTCCTATAGTGCAAAATACCATATTTGGGTGGACGCTATCAGGCAAGGTAGGCAAGCTGTCTAGTTCACAAAGCATATGTCGAGTGGCAACAGCGGAAGAAGCATTGTTAAAAGAAATTGAATGGGAATGGCTCGGGACATCCAATGATAAACTAAAGGATTCTCTAACTTCAACAGAGCAACGATGTGAGGTACACTATACGCAAACAGTGTCAAGGAGTGATGACGGTCGTTTTATGGTAAAATTACCATTCAATCAGAATCCAGAGTGTTTGGGTGAGTCCCGAGATATCGCATTTCGACGGTTCCAAGCTATACAATGGAAACAGTCAGAATCCAGCTCTGAAAAGGGACTACACCAAATTCATGGAAGAATATGATCAGCTTGGCCACATGGAAGAAGTCGATCCCAACATAATAGAAAAGCCATATTATTTTCTGCCACATCATGCGGTATTCAAAAACGACAGTACATCCACAAGAGTACGAGTGGTTTTTGATGCCTTTGCAAAGACAAGCATCAATATTGCTCTGAACGATGTCCTAGCAAAAGGACCAAATATCCAAGATGATATATTTACAGTTCTTGCTAGATTCAGGCTTCATCGATACGTATTCGTTACCGATATCGAAAAAAATGTATCGTCAGATATTAGTAAGCCCTGAAGACAGAAAGTACCAATTGATTTGGTGGCAACGCAGTGTCGAACAAAAGTCGAAATGCTTCCAGTTAAACACAGTGACGTATGGAACTTCATCTGCTCCGTACCTTGGAATAAAAACTCTGAAAACGTTAGCTTCTAATGAATCAGACAAATTTTCATTGGAATCGCACGTGTTGAGCCACGACTTTTACGTCGACGACTGTCTAACGGGCTGCGATTCTCTAAGCACTACACTCCAGATGCAAAAATAATTAGCCTCATTGCTACGCTCAGCAGGCTTCACATTGAAGAAATGGTGTGCCAATCACCCGCAACTATTGGAAAACATACCCACACAAGACCAGGAAATTGAGCTTGATTTCCGTGACGATAAAGAGAGCAAAATTAATATTATCGGATTGACTTGGTCACCCACGAAGAACCAATTTAACATCAAAACTACATGGAGATTCCAGAGTCCAGTCACCAAGAGGGTGGCATTTTCTGAGATATCCCGGTTATTTGATCCCCTAGGGATCATGGAGCCCGTAATTGTGACAGCGAAGTTGTTTGTCCAAACGCTTTGGGTTCTCAAAGCTGACTGGGACGAACCTCTTCCGAAAGAGTTGGAGGATGAATGGAAAATCTTCCGTGATAAGCTACACATGCTAAATACCATACGATTTGATCGACATGTATATGCGCACAAGCAGACAACACAAAAGCAATTACTTATATTTGCAGATGCATCCATGAAGGCATATGGTGCTGCGGCTTACCTGAGGTCAATCGACGCATCAAACATCAACATTGTGTACCAAGTCTAGGGTAGCACCATTGAAAACAATCACTTTGCCACGCCTAGAGCTTTGCGCAGCTAAAATCGCAGCTGAATTAGCTCACCGTTTGAAGACAGATTTGGCGCTAACAGATATTCCGATATATTTGTGGACTGACTCTGAGATAGTGCTATCATGGATCAATTCAGAGTCATCTTCATACCAAGTGAATGTTGCAAACAGAGTTTCGACGATTCAGCAACTGACTACTCAGCAACAATGGCAACATGTCCCATCGAAGGATAATCCGGCTGACATCGTGTCCAGAGGTCTTACCCCACAAGGATTGAGCAGCGCCACGACCTAGTTTTATGGTCCTAGATTTTCGCACGGTAGCAACAAACCATGGCCACCAGTATTCGACCTAAAAAAGGTACAAACCCAAGGTGAAGAAAAAAAGAAAGCAAAGCTCACAAACCTCGCCACCGCGAGTCATAATGAGCCCCAGGACTTGCTTTCGACATTAGTCAATCGACGCAATTCATTCAGAGCTTGCCAACGAATTTTAGGATACATTCTTCGCTTTATCTCACGCATTGAAAAGAAGGAAGACAACTCAATTGCATCCAAAAAACTATCTGCAACTGAATAACTACATTCACAAAAGACATTAATTCGATTGATTCAAGAGAAAGACTTCTCAGAAGAACTGAAACAATTGAAACAGTTCAACGAAGTATCCAAGTTGAGTCCGTTAAATGACTTGGTGCCAATTTTAGACGATCATGGCATCATCAGAGTGGGAGGCAGGCTTCAAGAGGCTGCACTATAATATGATGCAAAGCACCCTATGGTTCTTCCTTATTCAAACTGCCTTACCAAGGCGCTCCTACATGATATTCATCTGGAAAATATGCATGTTGGTGCTCAAACACTCTTGGCTATTGCACGACAGTGGGTCTGGCCCGTTAAAGGCAAAATCTTAGCAAGGGTCAGTGGTACACCAATGTCTCCGATGTAGCAAATTTAAACCAAAAATGCTCTCACAAATGATGGGCAATTTGCCAAAACACAGAGTTCAGTCTGCTAGACCTTTTGCTAATGCCGGATTGGACTTTTGCGGACCAATCCAAATACATTTTAGGATCCGTGGCAAGCAGCTCCGAAAGGAATATATTGCAGTATTTGTCTGTTTTGCAACCAAGGCCACTCACCTAGAAGTAGTACCAGATTTAACAACCGAGGCCTTTCTCGGAGCCTAACGTCGATTCGTTGCTAGACGAGGCCGATGCGAAAATATCTATTGTGATAATGGAACTAATTTTGTGGGTTCCAAAAACCAACTTAAAGAAGTACAAACCATGTTAAAGGATTCATTAGAACAAGACAAAATCAAACGCACACTTAGCACCAAGGGAATTGAGTTTCATTTCATACCACCACGAGGTCTGCATTTTGTTGGACTATGGGAATCAGCAGTAAAATCAGCCAAACATTTACTGTATCGAACACGGGCAGGTGCTTCGTTAGTTTATGAAGAGCTAGAAACCATAGTGGTAGAAGCGGAGGCCATACTAAATTCACGTCCACTTACACCTGAATCATCGGATCCCAATGATTTCTCCGTGTTAACTCCCGCTCATTTCTTGGTTGGAAAGCCCTTGACAGGAGTAGAAAAAGTAGAGCCATCCACCAGTCATGGACTTCATTCTCGATTTAAGCTCGTGACGCAATTAAAAAATTCTTTCTGGAAACGTTGGTCAGCAGAATATCTGAACCAGTTACAATACCGTCACAAATGGAAGCGTATCCAAGAAAACTTTCCAGTCAATACAATGGTTCTCATCAAGGAGGATAACATTGCACCGCTTCGTTGGCCCTTGGGTTGCATTGTTAACACGATTGCAGGAAAGGATGGTCTTGTACGAGTAGCAGAAATTTGCACCAGCCGAGGCGTTATTTGTCGTCCCATTCATAAACTGGCTCCGCTCCCTATAACCGTGGATCGTCATCCGACGAGGGAGCCACATCAGCAATATCCACAGATGGGTCCCCATCGCTATCATCATCGCCAGAAGATAACAAGCCGCATTCTTCAAAACACAGGCACATAGCAGGTTCAAAGCTAATGACAGTACTCATGGCCTTGCTAATCGTACCTGCAATCAATTGCTCACCGATCGAAGTTTCAGAACCATCCTGGAATATATTTTGAAAATTTAGGGGCAACCAGTTTAGTGAGCAACGAGTGGAACCTAGTCGTATACTATGACATGAAGTCATATTGAAAGGAAGTAGAGTTCTTGAGCGAATGCGTTCACAGTATGAAGCACATTTGTCAGAACCATCTACATCCGACGCTTTGCAACGTGACTATCGAGCACTTATAGACAAACATTGAGCAATTAACAGCCAACAATCGATTATTCAAAGCTAGTCATCTTGCCAGAAGGAGCAAAAGAGGTGCAATTAACCTCATAGGCAACATTGCCAACGCCCTTTTGGAGTATTAGATTCAATATATGCTCAAGAAATGGCAAAAATCATTGACCAACTAAGCCAAGGCCAACAACATTTACGCGGTTTAGCTGAAAAGCAGACGACTCTATTAGATGCAATCCTGAACATAGTAAAAGGGCAACAGTTGAAATCAACCGCACTCATCAGACAAGTGGTTGGCGACATAAAAGAAAATATCCGGAACATTGCCCAAGAGGGTCAAAAGGAACGAGTTTTCAACACAATCAGCATCGTTGCCACTTTAAGTATCAACAAGTTACTACAGGTACAGGCCAACATATTGGACACGTTGGCTGACACTCATCACGGACAAATCAACCCAATACTGATCACTCCGCATCAGCTTAGTCAAGAACTTGCTACGATCAAAACATTACTTGCTCGAGGTCTTCGGCTGCCAATTAACCTAACAGCTGCGCTTAATTACTTCAAGGTCATGACCATCTCAGGCACAATTACGCATGATTACGCAATGTTCAAAATCATCATCCCCTTAGCCGACGTAGAAGACTTTGAAATGTTTAAACTAACATCAGTTCCAGTACTAGTGAACGACACCTTTATCACCGTACAGCCATCATCTGCATATTTGGTGATCACCTTGCATCGTGATCAATATTACTCAATGAACGAAGTAGATCAGAAATCATGCATCTTAGTATCTTCAGGAGAATATCTATGCAAACAAACCCACCCAGTATACAGAAGGGGATCCTCAGTCAGTTCTTGTGAAATCGAGATGATAACACAATCGCTCTCACCAAAATCCTGCCGAATTGGGAAGCTCAACAACAAACCACAGTGGATTCAACTTGTAAATCCAAATCAGTGGATTATCGCTCTCAAAGAACCAATAGTCGTTGATGTCGTTTGCATTTTGACCGCAACGCATTTCCCATTACAAGCCCCGGGAATTCCGCAAATTCCGGATCGAAGCGCTATCAAGCATCAATTCATCACGATTCAAAGCCACAACGTGTACCATTCCAGTGCAAGAAAATCCTGCATCCCACTTTTCAACATCACCAAGCTGATCACTGAAATCTCCGCAATACCGGAACTGCAACTAAGTGCAATTGATAGCAACACAGGAGATATTGACACTCTAAGGAAACAAATTCTACGCGTCAACACCTCACTGCAATATGTTTTTACAAGGAATGATATCCATCCAGTTGCCGTTAGCTACACTTCATTGCTTTTGACCCTGGCTATGGTCATCTCCTGCATTGTCATTATCATTCGCTTCTACTACCGGGCGCATACCAGATACACAGTACCAGTACCAACACCTAGAAAAAAATCTTCCGGGTAATCAAAAATACTGATGACTCTCTCCTTCTTCAGGATGATTTGCATGCTCTCTCTGGTTGGTGTAACATTAACTGTTTGTCCCTTAATGTTTCCTTTTGCTATTGATGGTACTTTCCTTTCTTGTGTCGATTATTTCTCAGATCTTGGGGTCACATTTGATCGTAAACTGAAATTCGACGTTCATGTCCTTACTATCACTAGAAAAGCTTCTCGAATTGCTGGTTTCGTGGTTCGTTCCTGCCACAATTCATTTAGTATTTCTACTTGTGTCCACCTGTTTATCACCCTAGTCCGTTCTGTACTTGAATACTGCAGTCAAGTGTGGTGTCCTCGTTTCAAATACCTCGCTGACGCTGTTGAATCAGTTCAGCGCAGGTTTACACGTACTTTACTTTTTAAATATAGTCTGCCGTATTTACCTTATAGTGAGCGTCTATCTCTTCTCAACATTCCTCTCCTTGAGCAGCGCAGAGTTTACTTGGATGAGTGTTTCCTGTTCAAAATCTGTCGCGGCTACCTTTCATCCTCATTAGCATTTTTGTTCATTGAGCGGGACTCCGTAAGGCCAATCAGGTCCTCTATTTTATTTGAAGTGCCGTATGCTCGTACTGACACTTTCTTCTACTCTCCCGTTTTGCGACTCTTACGTACTCACAATAGTCTTCAACTTGGTCCTCTTCCACAATCTATTGCCATTTTCAAAAATATGGTTCGTAGTAAAATTTTTGATCCTATTTGTTTAATTTTCTTGTTTATAATGGATCTTTCTTTTCTTTTTTGCTCTACTTAACTTTACTTTCTTATTTATTGCTTGAATTTTTTGTATATTTTTATTTATATATATAGTTATATATTTTTCTAATTAGTTTTATTTTCTATTTTCTTAATTTTCTTCTTTTTTTCTACTTAATTTTACTTTATTTAATTTACCACTTTAATTATTTGTTTTTTTTTTTACGTACTTATATTTATATTTACTCATTTACTTACTGTTTTTTATTAGGTCTATTATTGTAGAATTGGACATTCGTGTTTGTAATGGATTTATTTTTTTCTTTCTTTTTTACTTTACTGAATTTTTTACTTATATTTTTTATTACTTTATTTTATTTTAACTTTAATTGTTTTATATACTTATATTTATATATTATCATTTAGTTCTTGTTATTTTATTTTGTTCGTGGTATCCAATCTGTAATTGGGCAGTCTTGCCTGTTGTATTGAATACGTACCAAATAAATAAATACCAAATAAATAAACACAGCAACTCACCAGAACACGGTTCAACACGACCTGCTGAATAATCACATTCAGGCGGGGGACGATGTTAAATCTCATCATATGTAGCATTAAGTAATCAAGCCTCAGCACCATATCAAATTCTAAACTCATAAAATTCCAAACGTCCGAATTTGTTTATGCTAGCATCGCAACTATACACATACGTACACATACGGATAATCTCTGGAGTGGCCGATCCGATTGAGCTGAAATTTTCGGAGGACGTAGATAATTATAGTAGGTAGGTCCATGACTTGCTAGAATTCAGATATCCTAACCCTTTTGGTGGCGGCGAACGTTTTAGTTAATTTTCAGGTACTCCTATATTTCCAAGCAGTGTAAATTTTTGTTAAAACAAATGTTTGGGAATGAAAACCTATTATGTTTTAAGCTTGTTTATGTTAAAATGTTGGAAATTTTGAGCCGTGTGTGGGTGCAGCATGCCTAAAAGTAGGCAAGGATTTTTTTCAATTTTGATTTGTCACTACTTCTAAGAAAAATAATGGATCATCGTGAAAATTGCACAGCGTATTAATGTTGCCTAAAATTTAGCACAAGTGGATTTTCAAGATAGTGCGGGTAACTCTGTAGCTACGGCAGGCTCCTGAAAAAAAATCCTTCAAATCATTGACCTTCCTGAAAAATTTTTGATTTTTGACAACAAATTCAAATCATTGATAAATTTTTACCTTTGTCCATCGTGTCAAATTAAAATTTTCAAAATTCCGATTTGCACAAGAACGGTAACCCATCACCAAATTACCTCTATTTTCAGCACTCGAAAGTTCTGTTCAGGAGAACTGACGACCGGATTATCCGATCATAGTGAAAATTGCAGGACATGTTAGTATTAGCTAGGACCAGGTCTGAAAGAATTGATTTTGAAATGCGGACAACCCTGTGCCAGTGGTACCATCTTCAAAAATCACTGAGAAATAAACGGTTTTTGGCCTATAACTTCTGACTCAGCCATCAGATTTTGACAAGATTCATACAGTACTTGGATCTTACTTTATGTAACATTTGATGAAAATCTGGCTGAAAAATTAGAATAGAGTTGCCAGCGATGGTGATTTTGGTCTCCTTAATCTTGCAAATTTACTCAGCAAAATAGAGCTTTCTTTCCCTATAACTTCCGGTCCAGTGTAGAAATCAGAACGAAGTTCACGCTGTAAATGGACCTTAATGTGAACCAAATGTCGTAGAAATTTCCTACAAAAATCATGAAAGGGCTGCGAGCTATGACAATTTTTGTAATTTTGTGGAATTTCTTTACTGAGCGATTATGTCATTAGATTTTCAAATGGGAATGATCCTGCAATGAAAATTAACAACAAACATTAACGCTTTAAAAATTTGAAAAGTTTTGAGGGTGGTAACCCTAAAATTCTTTTCACCCGTATACGTTCCAGCGCAGTGATTCAATCGAAACGAAATTAACTGGTTGGGTTTAACTTAACGTGAAGCAGATTTTGTATGTATTATGCTTTGCTGCTGACACAGGCTAACCAGCATTAGCCATTTTCGTAAATATTGCACCAACAGATGCTTCAATTACGTACTCATATGCAAAGCATTTGCAATAAAATTAGGAAACCAATTTTAAAATTTTCCAAGTTTTGAACATTTTTCGGATGGCAGCCTCAAACAACGTTTAACCGCTACAACTTTTGATGAAATCCTCCGATGAGAACGAAATTCAAAGGATAAATTTATTTAAGTATGAGCTTGTTATGGTAAAGTTATTGCTGCTTCGTTGGGAAAGTGTTGCCAGCACTGAACATTTTCATAATTTGTGGTATAGCTGAGTTTTATTTCTTTGGATAAGGAATGGTTGATATGATTCTACAAGAAAGTGTATAACGTCTGTCCACATTTTTTTGTCACTCCAAGACAATTTCTTCGAAAATTAGTTTTCTAGCGGTTCTGATGAGCTAGACTTTTTTTTCCTGTTTGGAAGTTTGGATGGTCGTACCGGTGCGGCCACTAAGATTACTTCGTAACAACTCTTCCCTTACCGGAAGAGGATTTCCCCGGAAATCCGATTTTGTCTAAAGTATTTCAAGTTGAATTTCTTAAGTTTCTAGCCGCGTAAGGAATAAATCCTTAATCGATTTGATGTACCGCTGGCACAACAAATTTTTTTATCCCCCTGTATCTACGCTATTCCTAGTCGAACCTTAGCCTACCACTAACCCAATCGTTTCCTATTTTCTTGTTCTAAGTTTATTCTGAGCTTACTAAACTACTTACTATATTAATACCCGCTCCCTAAAACAAGCTTATACTATTCTACTAATCTAGGTTTCTCCCTTTACTTCGCTGCCTGCATTCTAGACTAACCTTATACGGTTCTAGTAATTCATGTTTAACTCTTTTAATTCATTGTCTGCTATCCAAACTAACCTAATACTATGCTACTAATTTATGTTTTCCTCTTTTGATTTCATTGTCTGTACGCTAGACTAACCTTTACTATTTCAATAACCCACGTTTTCCTCTTTAAATTCATTATCCGCTATCCAAATTAACCTAATATTATGCTACTTATTCATGTTTTCCTCTTTTAACTTTGTTGTCTGTACGCTAGACTAACCTATACTATTCTACTAACGCATGTTTTCCTCTTTATCTCATTGTCTTTACTCTAGACTAACCTCTCCCATTCTACTAATTCATGTTTTCCTCTCTAATTCATTGCCTGTACTCTTAATTAACGATCCTGTAACTGTCTATTAACACCGATTACATGCCGATACTGATAGCACTCTCACCGTTTATTTTAGGCCCTACTGATAAAACTCGACTAGAGGAGATACATGCCTAGAGGAGGTACATAAATAATCTGGCGCAGCCCCTCGAGGAAAGGTTGAAGGAAGAAGAAAAAGGAGATAATAAAAAATTAAGGGAAAAAATACCGAAACCCAAAGCACTGATAAGGGATTATCTAATATACGGCTGGAACGAAGTGTAGCTCCCAGGTTGCTATCGCAAGGAGGATGATGCGTTTGGATTTTTATTTTAGTTTGTATGTCTTTAAAATTTTTACCAGCGTATATCTAACCTTGCATATAAGTGTCCCGCTCCATACTAATTCATTGTAAATGGTCTGATAATATTTTACGATATGATTCCTCCGGATCGTCCCTCTACTCGCGTCCCTCAACGCGGTTTCGTCGCGCTTTACTAGTCGTCATAAGGCTTTAAATTCTTGACGTGTCATATTCCTGCGTCTTTCCCGTTCTTATCACATAAGGCATAAGTCCAGCCTGACCTTCGCTTGACCAACCGATATGGTCCTAAATACTCTGGTGATAACTTCGCGGAAAAGTATTTTGTCACGTCAGAGAGCGTTTAGCTTTTCCTCCATACCGAGTCTTCTCTTCATAGCTCACGTCACGCTTCCGTAGATTATACCTTTGGCCACTGTTTTGAGCCGTTTGTCGCATACGCTCCAGTACGCCCGCGCGCACCCCAGCGAGCTCTTCAGCCCTGTCTACAGGCTCCAAGGTGGCCGGTCCACCCTCTGGACGTTCATTACCCTCGTGGAATGTCACCATCTCCCATCCGAAGTTACAAAAATATGGAGTGATTTGCGTCACTTCATGTTTGTAGGTACGGAGCGCGCATGCGATCTTTGCCAGATGTTGGTCCCATGCCCGATGGTTCTCCGCAACGTAGGATCGCAGCATCCGCTTTATGTCTTGATTCCGTCGTTTGGCTGGATTGGTTTGTGGGTGATAAAGTGCGGTATACTTAATTTGGGTCCCGTAGATGGCGACCATTGGTTGCAATTGCTTACCCCGAAACTGAACGCCATTATCGCATGCCAACCACTAAGGTGCCCCAAATAGTAAAAATACCTGATCCTTCAAGACCTTAGTTACCGCAGAAGCCGTGGCCTGTCGTAAAGGAAACAACAAGGTAAATTTGGAGACATAATCTAGGACGATCAGAATAAACGTGTGCCCGTGGCTAGAACGTGGGAATGGCCCCACTCGATCCACGCAAACCATCTCCCAAGGCTGTTGTGGCTTCCCTTGTCGAGCGGACATGAGTCCCGCAGGAGCTTTCCTCTCCACCTTATTAGCTTGACAGGTTTTGCATTTACGGACATAGGTTGCCACATCCGTCGACATCTTCGGCCAATAATATCTGGTTGCTACCCTACCCAGCGTGCGACTGATCCCCATGTGTCCAGCCGTGAGATCATCATGACACCTCCGTAGAATTTATTTCCTCTCCGCTTTAGTAACTACCCTCTTCCACGCCTCTGCTCCCTCCAACTCCGGATAACGTCCTGGCAGATGTTTCCATATCTGTCCATTCGTTACTCTCCAATCCGCGTACTGTGCTGGGGCCTTGGCTATCTTCTCCTTCATTCCTATATACCAATGGTCCCCTTGTGGTTCTACCGCTGCCACTTGATTCCCTGGCAACAGTCCAGACAGTGCATCAGGCACCAGATGCTCTTTTCCCTTCCTGTGAATAATTTCGAACGAGTAATGCTGAAGTCGCACGGCCCACCTGGCCAGATGCCCCGTCGAATCCTTGAGGTTATTCAGCCACACGAGTGAATAATGATCCATGCACACCGAAAACTTGGCTTCTTCCACGTATGGCCGCAATTTCTCCACTGCCCAAATTACTGCGACACTCCTTCTCTGTAGTTGAATACCGCCTTTCCGCTTTCGACAGGAAACGACTCAGGTAACATATTACTCTCTTTCCATTGGCATACTTCTGCAACAACACCACCCCCAAGCCTAAGTCCGATGCGTCCATCTGGATGAAGAAAAGCAGATTGTAATCTGGGCAAGTGAGGATGGGTACTGTTGATAATTTCACCTTTGCCTGTGTAAAAGCCGTCTCGCAGTCTTGGGTCCACTCGAACTTCTGATTTTTTTTTAGAAGATTAGTTAGTGGTGCCGTCATTGGGGCAAAGTCGGGTATAAACCTCCTGTACCACGAGAGCATTCCCATAAACTGGCGTACTCCCTTCACATTGGTAGGCGCAGTGATATCCATCACACACTTCACCTTGTCGGGATCCACGTTCAGGCCTTTCTCATCCACGACGTAGCCCAAGTACTTTAGTTGTAGGCGGTAGAATTTGCACTTGTCCTTTGAAATTTTTAGGCCGGCTTCCTTCAAGCGACTAAATACATCCTTCAAAAGTTCCACATGTTTCCCAAAGTCTTGCGTTACCACTATAATATCGTCAAGATATGTGAATACATACGGTTCCAAATCTGGACCTAGAACTTGGTCTATCAGACGTTGCCATGTCACCGGTGCATTCTAAAGCCCCAAAGGCATCCGCTGAAACTGAAACAAGCCACGATGTGGTACAATGAAGGCTGTATATTTCCGGGACTGTTCTGCCATGGGCACCTGCCAGTACGCGGATTTAACATCTAGCGATGACAGGTACTTTGCATTTAGTAATTTGTCCAGCGTAGCCGACACATATGGCAATGGATAGGCATCATGTTCGGTGACTGCATTCAGTTTGCGATATTCCACGCAAAAACGATACTTGCCATCCTTCTTCTTACCTAGGATTATGGGGGAGGCCCAGGGACTAGATGATGGCTCGACTATACCTTAGACTAGCATTTCGTTCAGCTCGGAATCAATATGTTGCTGAACCGCAAACAAAACAGGGCAGTATCGCTGTTTGCTCAACTCTATCCGTACGGATGACATGCTCAACTCTATCCGTACATCCAGTGCCCTTTCTCGTGTCCTGAAACTCCTTCTGCACCAACTGGCTGAGAATACTTTCTTCCTCCTCGGTCAAGTGGCTTCTCGGTTTCAGCTGTTCTGTCCCTCCTCCTTCTATAGTTCCCACGAGCTCCCAGTGCTCTTCCCTCAGAGTCAGAAACAGTCCAAGCTGTCGCAAAAAATCTACCCCGAATATTAAAGGATGTGGGAGTTCTGGGACCACCAGCACTCTTAACCAATCCACCTTCCCCTCCAGCTTCACCGGTATGACCACTGTTCCCGCGATTGAGCACCCCTGATTATTCGCCATTCTGATGAAGTGTTGCTTGGATTTCAACAGCTCCACCATCCCGCCATCTTTCTCCACCCATTACCGAATGAGAAGCCCCTGAGTCCACAAGCCCAAGGAACTTGTGACCTAATATTTCTACCTCAATATATGGCCTATTATCCCCTTGCTTCCTGTTTAATAGGTAACTAATCTGTGCGCCCACTGCGGCTTCGTCTCCCACCGGTTTAGTGCTCAGGCTGCCGCCTACTGAGCACACCGCTCGTTTCCCGACTGTTGGCGTGTAGAGGGTAGTGACCCTATTCTACCGGCACTACCTGGGGAATTGACTCTACCCTGGTTTGGTCGGAATGACCCCTGAAGTTTCGCCCTGGATTTTGCGCTCCTCAACAATTAGAGCAGGATGCCTTCCTCACTTCCACTAGGCCACAACCAAAGCATTTCTGAGGCTCTGAACAAGTTCTGGTGGTATGTCCGACACCTTGGCAGTTCAAACAGCGTATTTCTTCTCTCTGTAAGGATGCAAGGTTGGATCCAGGATTAACTCTCACGTAAGTCAGATCCGGTTCTAGGAGCCGTTGAGATTTCCGCGTATAGGGTGGCATATTCCACTGCGACTCGTGTTGTCTCCAACGAGCGTCCAACTTTAACCAGATCCGCAATGGTCTTCACGGGTGTCAGCGTCAATTGAGTTTGGTATAACGGGGTGATGGTCTTGCGAAGGATCTTCAATTTTTCTTCCTCTGTGCAGGGAATGGCACGACGTCGGAACAACCCCTCCATTGCTGATACGTACACACCAATGGTTTCAACCGGTCCTTGAGCGCGTCTCCCTATTTCCATGAGAAGCCGTTCGTCGTAGTCTGGAGGTGAGAACTCGGCGCGCAACCCCGCGACCAACTCCTGCCAAGAGTTGACGCGCGTCTGGTTTGCACGATACCCAATCAGCGCTTTCCCCTCAAATAACTCGACTGCTGACTGGAACAACTGCCTTGTTGATACTCCCCTGGCTTCCCGCAACTCTTCGGCTCGCTCCAGAAAGGCATTGAAGGACCCAGAATCACCATTATAGTGAAGTCCCCATTTAGCCACATTCTGACCCTTCGACGCCCCAACAGTCTCTCTGGGTGTGGAGAATAGAGGGTTCCCCGGTCCATCCCCTTCCTGGATTGGCTCTCTGATCCTGGCGGCTTCCCTCGCAGGCTCGTCACCCTGGTTCTGCCCGTCGCGGTCGCTAATACTTCCATTGTCTGGTTCCGATTCCGATTCCGCTTCCAATTCACCATCTTCTCCTTCCGCTTTCACCAAACGTTCCCCCATAGCCATGATAAAATGCATTCGTAATTTGTTGGCTTCGTCACTCATGATCCTTCCTTCATGCTGTGCATTCCCCAGTCGCCGCATGCCGAACTCTATCTCCGCCTTAATTTTCAGGAACTCCGATGACTGTGGTTTCCCAGAAAATCCCGCTATCAGTGCCTGTATCTCCACCAATTTATCCTTCACGACCATCATATCCTCCTTGAGGGAGTAAGGGTAGTCCCACACAGAAACCAAAGAAGTGTCCATCGACGCTTCCGCCCTCACGCAATCCTAAGTTTCTTCCGCATGGCCTCCACCGTTCCAGTCTGTTGGCCCCTAACCTCCAGTTCATAGGCTAACTCATCCTTATTTAGCCTGTCGATCAGGATCTTGGCGTGGTTTGACATCTTGTATGAGCTCTCAGACCTTTATATCAGATAATAATACTACTATACAAGCTAAAAGAAACACCAAGTACTATAATTTTATGCTAACCGCGATATTTTATTTCTTTTTACTATAATACAATATTTGAATATATTCATGTATTATTATTTTCGCTTTTATTTCCCAAGTATCCGTATGCAGAACGATCACCCTGTCCTCCTACTGGTCGTCTCTGGAACCGCTCCCACTTGAAAGCCAGTCGTCTCCGGGGTTGATCCACGCTCCTGAGTCTAAGTCCTAGATTTCGATATAATTTCACTGACACTAACACTTGTTACACTTCACTCGATTTCCGAAATCGTATATCGTACAAATTTGGTACTTCTGCGCGTTAATTATGGCCCTACGTTGGGCGTCAATTGTTACCCTCCCGGCCTAGGGAGGATGTCCGGCTGAGGTTCCTTTTGGGTTCCGGACCAACTCGTCGAAGACGGGTCGTGGGCGCTACTTGCTCACCCCAAATTCGAGCCTCAAGAGCCGCGAGCAAGACTCGGCTCACCGGATTTCAACTAGAGTGGTGCCCCCAGCCACACTCCCCGCTCCCAGGGTCAATATTAATTTCCTTGAGGACATCCCTCCCAAATCCCCAACACAACGTTCCCCCGCTCCGCCTCTACTCCCCACGGAAATCCACTGTACTAAGGGATCCACCACGTACAAACTCTTCTAACCGAGCTTTACCACGAAAAGCTTGCCAAGTTATTCGTTTGCACCTATTCTACCACTTCAATATGTATAAAAAGCCTTCGACTCACAACACGGATTTCCAATTTTACGTATTATACTTCATTTCACAATTTCATGACTGGTCTCCAACCATATTTATACGCGATGTATCTAAGCAACTAATGCAAAGACAATTTCTTCGAAAATTAGTTTTCTAGCGGTTCTGATGAGCTAGACTTTTTTTCCTGTTTGGAAGTTTGGATGGTCGTACCGGTGCGGC
Source organism: Nemotelus nigrinus (assembly GCA_947369275.1). Lineage (NCBI taxonomy): Eukaryota > Metazoa > Arthropoda > Insecta > Diptera > Stratiomyidae > Nemotelus > Nemotelus nigrinus. The sequence goes on from OX376373.1 coordinate 113,949,811, forward strand.
CACTAAGATTACTTCGTAACAACTCTTCCCTTACCGGAAGAGGATTTCCCCGGAAATCCGATTTTGTCTAAAGTATTTCAAGTTGAATTTCTGAAGTTTCTAGCCGCGTAAGGAATAAATCCTTAATCGATTTGATGTACCGCTGGCACAACAAATTTTTTTATCCCCCTGTATCTACGCTATTCCTAGTCGAACCTTAGCCTACCACTAACCCAATCGTTTCCTATTTTCTTGTTCTAAGTTTATTCTGAGCTTACTAAACTACTTACTATATTAATACCCGCTCCCTAAAACAAGCTTATACTATTCTACTAATCTAGGTTTCTCCCTTTACTTCGCTGCCTGCATTCTAGACTAACCTTATACGGTTCTAGTAATTCATGTTTAACTCTTTTAATTCATTGTCTGCTATCCAAACTAACCTAATACTATGCTACTAATTTATGTTTTCTTCTTTTGATTTCATTGTCTGTACGCTAGACTAACCTTTACTATTTCAATAACCCACGTTTTCCTCTTTAAATTCATTACCCGCTATCCAAATTAACCTAATATTATGCTACTTATTCATGTTTTCCTCTTTTAACTTTGTTGTCTGTACGCTAGACTAACCTATACTATTCTACTAACGCATGTTTTCCTCTTTATCTCATTGTCTTTACTCTAGACTAACCTCTCCCATTCTACTAATTCATGTTTTCCTCTCTAATTCATTGCCTGTACTCTTAATTAACGATCCTGTAACTGTCTATTAACACCGATTACATGCCGATACTGATAGCACTCTCACCGTTTATTTTAGGCCCTACTGATAAAACTCGACTAGAGGAGATACATGCCTAGAGGAGGTACATAAATAATCTGGCGCAGCCCCTCGAGGAAAGGTTGAAGGAAGAAGAAAAAGGAGATAATAAAAAATTAAGGGAAAAAATACCGAAACCCAAAGCACTGATAAGGGATTACCTAATATACGGCTGGAACGAAGTGTAGCTCCCAGGTTGCTATCGCAAGGAGGATGATGCGTTTGGATTTTTATTTTAGTTTGTATGTCTTTAAAATTTTTACCAGCGTATATCTAACCTTGCATATAAGTGTCCCGCTCCATACTAATTCATTGTAAATGGTCTGATAATATTTTACGATATGATTCCTCCGGATCGTCCCTCTACTCGCGTCCCTCAACGCGGTTTCGTCGCGCTTTACTAGTCGTCATAAGGCTTTAAATTCTTGACGTGTCATATTCCTGCGTCTTTCCCGTTCTTATCACATAAGGCATAAGTCCAGCCTGACCTTCGCTTGACCAACCGATATGGTCCTAAATACTCTGGTGATAACTTCGCGGAAAAGTATTTTGTCACGTCAGAGAGCGTTTAGCTTTTCCTCTATACCGAGTCTTCTCTTCATAGCTCACGTCACGCTTCCGTAGATTATACCTTTGGCCACTGTTTTGAGCCGTTTATCGCATACGCTCCAGTACGCCCGCGCGCACCCCAGCGAGCTCTTCAGCCCTGTCTACAGGCTCCAAGGTGGCCGGTCCACCCTCTGGACGTTCATTACCCTCGTGGAATGTCACCATCTCCCATCCGAAGTTACAAAAATATGGAGTGATTTGCGTCACTTCATGTTTGTAGGTACGGAGCGCGCATGCGATCTTTGCCAGATGTTGGTCCCATGCCCGATGGTTCTCCGCAACGTAGGATCGCAGCATCCGCTTTATGTCTTGATTCCGTCGTTTGGCTGGATTGGTTTGTGGGTGATAAAGTGCGGTATACTTAATTTGGGTCCCGTAGATGGCGACCATTGGGTGCAATTGCTTACCCCGAAACTGAACGCCATTATCGCATGCCAACCACTAAGGTGCCCCAAATAGTAAAAATACCTGATCCTTCAAGACCTTAGTTACCGCAGAAGCCGTGGCCTGTCGTAAAGGAAACAACAAGGTAAATTTGGAGACATAATCTAGGACGATCAGAATAAACGTGTGCCCGTGGCTAGAACGTGGGAATGGCCCCACTCGATCCACGCAAACCATCTCCCAAGGCTGTTGTGGCTTCCCTTGTCGAGCGGACATGAGTCCCGCAGGAGCTTTCCTCTCCACCTTATTAGCTTGACAGGTTTTGCATTTACGGACATAGGTTGCCACATCCGTCGACATCTTCGGCCAATAATATCTGGTTGCTACCCTACCCAGCGTGCGACTGATCCCCATGTGTCCAGCCGTGAGATCATCATGACACCTCCGTAGAATTTATTTCCTCTCCGCTTTAGTAACTACCCTCTTCCACGCCTCTGCTCCCTCCAACTCCGGATAACGTCCTGGCAGATGTTTCCATATCTGTCCATTCGTTACTCTCCAATCCGCGTACTGTGCTGGGGCCTTGGCTATCTTCTCCTTCATTCCTATATACCAATGGTCCCCTTGTGGTTCTACCGCTGCCACTTGATTCCCTGGCAACAGTCCAGACAGTGCATCAGGCACCAGATGCTCTTTTCCCTTCCTGTGAATAATTTCGAACGAGTAATGCTGAAGTCGCACGGCCCACCTGGCCAGATGCCCCGTCGAATCCTTGAGGTTATTCAGCCACACGAGTGAATAATGATCCATGCACACCGAAAACTTGGCTTCTTCCACGTATGGCCGCAATTTCTCCACTGCCCAAATTACTGCGACACTCCTTCTCTGTAGTTGAATACCGCCTTTCCGCTTTCGACAGGAAACGACTCAGGTAACATATTACTCTCTTTCCATTGGCATACTTCTGCAACAACACCACCCCCAAGCCTAAGTCCGATGCGTCCATCTGGATGAAGAAAAGCAGATTGTAATCTGGGCAAGTGAGGATGGGTACTGTTGATAATTTCACCTTTGCCTGTGTAAAAGCCGTCTCGCAGTCTTGGGTCCACTCGAACTTCTGATTTTTTTTTAGAAGATTAGTTAGTGGTGCCGTCATTGGGGCAAAGTCGGGTATAAACCTCCTGTACCACGAGAGCATTCCCATAAACTGGCGTACTCCCTTCACATTGGTAGGCGCAGTGATATCCATCACACACTTCACCTTGTCGGGATCCACGTTCAGGCCTTTCTCATCCACGACGTAGCCCAAGTACTTTAGTTGTAGGCGGTAGAATTTGCACTTGTCCTTTGAAATTTTTAGGCCGGCTTCCTTCAAGCGACTAAATACCTCCTTCAAAAGTTCCACATGTTTCCCAAAGTCTTGCGTTACCACTATAATATCGTCAAGATATGTGAATACATACGGTTCCAAATCTGGACCTAGAACTTGGTCTATCAGACGTTGCCATGTCACCGGTGCATTCTAAAGCCCCAAAGGCATCCGCTGAAACTGAAACAAGCCACGATGTGGTACAATGAAGGCTGTATATTTCCGGGACTGTTCTGCCATGGGCACCTGCCAGTACGCGGATTTAACATCTAGCGATGACAGGTACTTTGCATTTAGTAATTTGTCCAGCGTAGCCGACACATATGGCAATGGATAGGCATCATGTTCGGTGACTGCATTCAGTTTGCGATATTCCACGCAAAAACGATACTTGCCATCCTTCTTCTTACCTAGGATTATGGGGGAGGCCCAGGGACTAGATGATGGCTCGACTATACCTTAGACTAGCATTTCGTTCAGCTCGGAATCAATATGTTGCTGAACCGCAAACAAAACAGGGCAGTATCGCTGTTTGCTCAACTCTATCCGTACGGATGACATGCTCAACTCTATCCGTACATCCAGTGCCCTTTCTCGTGTCCTGAAACTCCTTCTGCACCAACTGGCTGAGAATACTTTCTTCCTCCTCGGTCAAGTGGCTTCTCGGTTTCAGCTGTTCTGTCCCTCCTCCTTCTATAGTTCCCACGAACTCCCAGTGCTCTTCCCTCAGAGTCAGAAACAGTCCAAGCTGTCGCAAAAAATCTACCCCGAATATTAAAGGATGTGGGAGTTCTGGGACCACCAGCACTCTTAACCAATCCACCTTCCCCTCCAGCTTCACCGGTATGACCACTGTTCCCGCGATTGAGCACCCCTGATTATTCGCCATTCTGATGAAGTGTTGCTTGGATTTCAACAGCTCCACCATCCCGCCATCTTTCTCCACCCATTACCGAATGAGAAGCCCCTGAGTCCACAAGCCCAAGGAACTTGTGACCTAATATTTCTACCTCAATATATGGCCTATTATCCCCTTGCTTCCTGTTTAATAGGTAACTAATCTGTGCGCCCACTGCGGCTTCGTCTCCCACCGGTTTAGTGCTCAGGCTGCCGCCTACTGAGCACACCGCTCGTTTCCCGACTGTTGGCGTGTAGAGGGTAGTGACCCTATTCTACCGGCACTACCTGGGGAATTGACTCTACCCTGGTTTGGTCGGAATGACCCCTGAAGTTTCGCCCTAGATTTTGCGCTCCTCAACAATTAGAGCAGGATGCCTTCCTCACTTCCACTAGGCCACAACCAAAGCATTTCTGAGGCTCTGAACAAGTTCTGGTGGTATGTCCGACACCTTGGCAGTTCAAACAGCGTATTTCTTCTCTCTGTAAGGATGCAAGGTTGGATCCAGGATTAACTCTCACGTAAGTCAGATCCGGTTCTAGGAGCCGTTGAGATTTCCGCGTATAGGGTGGCATATTCCACTGCGACTCGTGTTGTCTCCAACGAGCGTCCAACTTTAACCAGATCCGCAATGGTCTTCACGGGTGTCAGCGTCAATTGAGTTTGGTAGAACGGGGTGATGTTCTTGCGAAGGATCTTCAATTTTTCTTCCTCTGTGCAGGGAATGGCACGACGTCGGAACAACCCCTCCATTGCTGATACGTACACACCAATGGTTTCAACCGGTCCTTGAGCGCGTCTCCCTATTTCCATGAGAAGCCGTTCGTCGTAGTCTGGAGGTGAGAACTCGGCGCGCAACCCCGCGACCAACTCCTGCCAAGAGTTGACGCGCGTCTGGTTTGCACGATACCCAATCAGCGCTTTCCCCTCAAATAACTCGACTGCTGACTGGAACAACTGCCTTGTTGATACTCCCCTGGCTTCCCGCAACTCTTCGGCTCGCTCCAGAAAGGCATTGAAGGACCCAGAATCACCATTATAGTGAAGTCCCCATTTAGCCACATTCTGACCCTTCGACGCCCCAACAGTCTCTCTGGGTGTGGAGAATAGAGGGTTCCCCGGTCCATCCCCTTCCTGGATTGGCTCTCTGATCCTGGCGGCTTCCCTCGCAGGCTCGTCACCCTGGTTCTGCCCGTCGCGGTCGCTAATACTTCCATTGTCTGGTTCCGATTCCGATTCCGCTTCCAATTCACCATCTTCTCCTTCCGCTTTCACCAAACGTTCCCCCATAGCCATGATTAAATGCATTCGTAATTTGTTGGCTTCGTCACTCATGATCCTTCCTTCATGCTGTGCATTCCCCAGTCGCCGCATGCCGAACTCTATCTCCGCCTTAATTTTCAGGAACTCCGATGACTGTGGTTTCCCAGAAAATCCCGCTATCAGTGCCTGTATCTCCACCAATTTATCCTTCACGACCATCATATCCTCCTTGAGGGAGTAAGGGTAGTCCCACACAGAAACCAAAGAAGTGTCCATCGACGCTTCCGCCCTCACGCAATCCTAAGTTTCTTCCGCATGGCCTCCACCGTTCCAGTCTGTTGGCCCCTAACCTCCAGTTCATAGGCTAACTCATCCTTATTTAGCCTGTCGATCAGGATCTTGGCGTGGTTTGACATCTTGTATGAGCTTTCAGACCTTTATATCAGATAATAATACTACTATACAAGCTAAAAGAAACACCAAGTACTATAATTTTATGCTAACCGCGATATTTTATTTCTTTTTACTATAATACAATATTTGAATATATTCATGTATTATTATTTTCGCTTTTATTTCCCAAGTATCCGTATGCAGAACGATCACCCTGTCCTCCTACTGGTCGTCTCTGGAACCGCTCCCACTTGAAAGCCAGTCGTCTCCGGGGTTGATCCACGCTCCTGAGTCTAAGTCCTAGATTTCGATATAATTTCACTGACACTAACACTTGTTACACTTCACTCGATTTCCGAAATCGTATATCGTACAAATTTGGTACTTCTGCGCGTTAATTATGGCCCTACGTTGGGCGTCAATTGTTACCCTCCCGGCCTAGGGAGGATGTCCGGCTGAGGTTCCTTTTGGGTTCCGGACCAACTCGTCGAAGACGGGTCGTGGGCGCTACTTGCTCACCCCAAATTCGAGCCTCAAGAGCCGCGAGCAAGACTCGGCTCACCGGATTTCAACTAGAGTGGTGCCCCCAGCCACACTCCCCGCTCCCAGGGTCAATATTAATTTCCTTGAGGACATCCCTCCCAAATCCCCAACACAACGTTCCCCCGCTCCGCCTCTACTCCCCACGGAAATCCACTGTACTAAGGGATCCACCACGTACAAACTCTTCTAACCGAGCTTTACCACGAAAAGCTTGCCAAGTTATTCGTTTGCACCTATTCTACCACTTCAATATGTATAAAAAGCCTTCGACTCACAACACGGATTTCCAATTTTACGTATTATACTTCATTTCACAATTTCATGACTGGTCTCCAACCATATTTATACGCGAAGTATCTAAGCAACTAATGCAAAGACAATTTCTTCGAAAATTAGTTTTCTAGCGGTTCTGATGAGCTAGACTTTTTTTTCCTGTTTGGAAGTTTGGATGGTCGTACCGGTGCGGCCACTAAGATTACTTCGTAACAACTCTTCCCTTACCGGAAGAGGATTTCCCCGGAAATCCGATTTTGTCTAAAGTATTTCAAGTTGAATTTCTTAAGTTTCTAGCCGCGTAAGGAATAAATCCTTAATCGATTTGATGTACCGCTGGCACAACAAATTTTTTTATCCCCCTGTATCTACGCTATTCCTAGTCGAACCTTAGCCTACCACTAACCCAATCGTTTCCTATTTTCTTGTTCTAAGTTTATTCTGAGCTTACTAAACTACTTACTATATTAATACCCGCTCCCTAAAACAAGCTTATACTATTCTACTAATCTAGGTTTCTCCCTTTACTTCGCTGCCTGCATTCTAGACTAACCTTATACGGTTCTAGTAATTCATGTTTAACTCTTTTAATTCATTGTCTGCTATCCAAACTAACCTAATACTATGCTACTAATTTATGTTTTCCTCTTTTGATTTCATTGTCTGTACGCTAGACTAACCTTTACTATTTCAATAACCCACGTTTTCCTCTTTAAATTCATTATCCGCTATCCAAATTAACCTAATATTATGCTACTTATTCATGTTTTCCTCTTTTAACTTTGTTGTCTGTACGCTAGACTAACCTATACTATTCTACTAACGCATGTTTTCCTCTTTATCTCATTGTCTTTACTCTAGACTAACCTCTCCCATTCTACTAATTCATGTTTTCCTCTCTAATTCATTGCCTGTACTCTTAATTAACGATCCTGTAACTGTCTATTAACACCGATTACATGCCGATACTGATAGCACTCTCACCGTTTATTTTAGGCCCTACTGATAAAACTCGACTAGAGGAGATACATGCCTAGAGGAGGTACATAAATAATCTGGCGCAGCCCCTCGAGGAAAGGTTGAAGGAAGAAGAAAAAGGAGATAATAAAAAATTAAGGGAAAAAATACCGAAACCCAAAGCACTGATAAGGGATTATCTAATATACGGCTGGAACGAAGTGTAGCTCCCAGGTTGCTATCGCAAGGAGGATGATGCGTTTGGATTTTTATTTTAGTTTGTATGTCTTTAAAATTTTTACCAGCGTATATCTAACCTTGCATATAAGTGTCCCGCTCCATACTAATTCATTGTAAATGGTCTGATAATATTTTACGATATGATTCCTCCGGATCGTCCCTCTACTCGCGTCCCTCAACGCGGTTTCGTCGCGCTTTACTAGTCGTCATAAGGCTTTAAATTCTTGACGTGTCATATTCCTGCGTCTTTCCCGTTCTTATCA